>CM073583.1:18746551-19946551 GCA_037074715.1 Magnolia kwangsiensis
CTGGCCGAATGCACCCCACCAATGTCAGAATTGGAATCTTGCACTTACAAATGAAATCGAGACTCCGGGCTTTTCAGCCGTCGGATTACTTCTAAATTTACGATGAGGGTCTAATGTGCGGGCCTACGCCCGTCAACAAAACCTGAGCCCCGATCGTGGCACGGTAACCATTGATCGCACATCAGACTCGTACGATCAAACCAAATATCCGATCGATCCCAAAATTTGTATGATCCTTCATCTGACCATGGAACACCTACCCAATAAATTTCATGGCCAGAGGACCACCAGAATTACCCCAATGACCGGAATGGACCCTACAGGACCATTTACAGATCGGGATCGCCTATTCAGATCCCATATCTATTCATCCGATTGTTTCTAAATTTTATATGGCCCCTCATTGGGCCATGAGACACGTGCACACCAAATTTGGTGGTCACAGGAGTCTTGGGACCACCACAACACCAATGGTAGCTCTAAGAGACTATTTTGAGAAATTATAGAAACATAAGGCCAAGGGGCCCAACTCTAGGGAAATAAACCCTAGCTCTCTCTCATAACTCCTCCATTCTTCCAAGAACAACCCTCTCTCTCTCATAACCTTCTTCAATTCTCAACAACCCCCTCTCTCCTTCATAACTTCCTTCAACCTTCCACAATCAAATCTCTCTTTCCTCATAACTTCTACCACCATCCAACAACAAACCTTCCCTTTGTAGCATCCACCTTTCTCCAACGACCAAGGAGAGTTAAGGGAGGAGGAGAAGGTGGAGAAGTGCATGTGTAGACCCTAAATCAAGGTGGGGCCAAAGGCATCAACCCTTTCAACTCTCAATTTCTCCTCTAAGAAGGAATTCTCCGCCTCAACCCTCCAAACTCGTCTGTTGGCCATCTAAGTAAGAACCTCTCCCCATTTCTTCTTGAGATTCAAGCATTAAGAAGGGATTGGCATGAGATTTCTTACATGCAAGGATTTGGTTTTAGGAATTCCGGCCGGTCAACCCTCAAACCCCATTTCTAGATCGCATCCGAGTCTCCAACAAATTCAAGGTGCAAACTATTAATCCTAGGTGGCCTAGCACCAATCATAACATAAGTTTAATGATTTTGCTTATTTAGATGAAGCATGTGTGGAATCTAGAGAGACCCTAGGATTTGAGTGTTTGATGAAAAAGTATGAAATTGCATGTTTGTTAGTTTTTCTTCCTCATGATCGTATTTATGCTTCTCACATGTTTGATGATATAACCGATGATCACATGCTCATATGTTGTGTGATTCCTTCTTATGATGATGCCTATGACATGTATGATGTTTTGTCTTTGCATATTTTAATTCCTAGGTGCGTAGGAGACGTTTTGTTTCCTCGCCCACTCACACTTCTTACATGCACTCTAATTACGGTATTGTAACATGCTTGTTAGGAACATTGATATGTATGATAGGATGAATGCATCATGATACTGCATGTTGGATAATAACCTTGATGTTGGTATGCTATGAATCATCGTTAAACCGTGGATTGGTCAGGAACACGAGGTTAGACGGTAGTCTCGTTGGTTGGACTACCCTGAGACTAAACCCGCGAATTGGGCGGATGCGTATGGGCGACAATAGTTCGACTACATGGGTCTATCGTACCCGATGTCATTCATCCCGTACTCGCCTGACTTGGACGGTTTAGCCCACATACTGGCAAATCCTGATTGTTAACCATGTTTGCTCACACATGTATGGAACCTGGAACACCCTACTACCGTTGTAGCCACCGATAACTACTTGAATTTTGATCCACTGTCTCGTGAACCGGGCATGGTGGAATGGGACACTGTGTACGAGCTGTCGGCTTACGCTGGGGTGACGCGCCTCCCCGTAGTGACCGCGAGCGATTCCAATTCTCAGCACTCCCTATGTGCTTGAAATCGGAGATAGGGAACCCGACGGGATCAAGGATCGCGGGGACTTGGCCTCACACGTTGGGGGGTCTTGGCCTCGCAACTAGTTCAGGGCATTTGATTTGTGGGGTGTATCAGATTCTCAAATCTGCTGGATGAATGGACCTAACTAACAACTCGGCTAACACGATTGCATTGCATCCATTAGTTAGGGTGGCGACTCAGAAGTCGAGGTCGCAATGAGGGAGTGTTGACATATGCGATCGTTAGACGGAGTCGCTCGAGGGAGCGTTGTGGTGAGGGCATACATCATATCATCTCGCATCTATGCATTTAATTAAGAGTTTTTAGGAATTGATGAATGACTGTATTTCATTAAATTCATATTATAATTGTTGCCTGTTGTAACTTAAGACTAATAGCACCCACTGAGTTGATCACTCACTCCCAATCTGGGACGGTGTTTTAAAACACCAACCAGACTCTCTCGTAGATGCAGGAGATGTGGAGCAGAGGGAGCATGGCGATGCTACTCTCGACGAGGAGGAGGAGCTGTCATACTTCCAGCTGATGAATGATTCTCCGCCAGCTTGAGTGGCGGGTTTGGATTGCTGAGAGTGGACTCAGCCTCATATTCTTTTGGACCTATGTATTCTTTTGTGATTTTGATTGGGTGATGCCATGTGCGATCCCCTTATTCTTTTCGACATGTATATACACGTATGTTGATCTCTTTCATTTCAGTGGACTTGTGGTTGTGTTCTATGATTTCAGAAAATTCCACGTTACGCTATTAAACTGGATTAAATGCTTAATAATGAAAACGGTTATAAGTGACTCTCGGGAACTCGAGAGTTGAGCGTATGAGCGTTCCCCGATTTTTAGGATGTTAAAAGTTGATATCAGAGCAATAGTTTGGAATCCCTTGGGCCATGGGTCATGAACTCACTAACGCGTCCGCTGACTTGAGAGGATACATATTAGATATCGCAACAGGGACTTAGAACGCTTGAAACCTCCTTAGACCCTGAACTAACGTTCTTAGATGAATGGTAGGACCTTCAGATGTTAGGGTTGAGTAGCGAGAATAAGTACTGATGCTGAGAAATAGGTCCGAGGGTTTTATGAAGGTCTTAGACTAAGAAGATGGAGCTTAACAGTATTAGAATTCAACCTCACCTTCCCACACAAGTCTCATTCTACGAAGCCTATGAGATAAGTCACAAATTCTGTTCCACACCCACTCCAAACATGCCATTCTCAAGTCGTGAGTAGGGAGTAGCATCGCAAACCAGTTCAGTACAACCAGGCACCCTTAGCCAGTTAGGCCTAAGTCGAAATCTCGCCCTCCAACATTCCGCCTCAAAGGTTCTTCCGTCATCGCACTATTCTTGTACTCCCCCAGTACATTGTCAGGATCGAGCTAGATACTGAACAATTGGACTGACAAATCCTTCGTCTTGGACCGAATAAGTTGGTCCTACAAATCCTTCATCTTATACCATGAGTCGAAAACTGTAGATGGAACGTAGGGTTTACAAGGAGATAGGAATGAGTAGCAAGGAAAGTTAGCATTGCTCGGAATCAGATCCCAGAATCTCAACCTGGCGACAAAACTGGGTCTGTCTGGCTAGAGAATGTAGCTAGTCCGTATTCCATGCCAATACCTGGGTTGGGATGCATGTGCTCGAGGGTAAGCCGCGAGATTTCCTTTCAATTACGCTTAGGATTTCATTGACAAGGGCCTAGACAGTCCCATATCTGAACGATTGGACCGTCAAACCCTTCGTCTTAGACCGAACATGTTAGTATCGGGTTGAATTGAAAAATTCGACTCATTTTGGAATAAATACTTAGGGGGGGGGATGAAATTTTACCAAAATTAGAGAGAATAAGAGAAAAATAGGATTTGACCCTTAACCAGGGAGGATCACACGTAACCGCTATTCCCGTTGCGTAGATCAGCTTTCGATACCCCAAATTCATATATAGAACATCCCCAGGGGCCCTTCTAGCGCCCAGAAAAAGGTGAAGCAAGTGGACCCCGCCAACCAACGTTGCCCCCGCCGCCGCTACTGCTCGCTCACGCCATTGGCGTGTTTGCCCCGCCACTCGCGTGCCCGCCCCGCCAACAGTCCAGCGGGGGGCGGTGCCCCCGCCGCACCACACCCTTGTCCACTTAAGCAACCTCTCCCTCTCCCTCATTTCATTCAACCGTCCCTCATTTCTCTCCATTTCCCCAACCTCAAGCACTCTTTTCTCATTACTCTCCATCCCAAATCCCTTCCTTCAACAAGGATCTTCTTCACACTATTCATTTCTTCTTCCATCATTCTTCCTTCTCTCCACATTCCATCAAACCTAACCCATCTTCATCTACAAAATCCCATCCTCAACACCACTTCTTCAATCAACTTCTTTTCTCCCCCACATTTTCTATTTCTTTAAACCTCTTCTTCCACATCTTTCATCCCCTCCACTCCAAACTCCATTACCAATCCACACCTCAAACCCATTCTCAAATCCCTTTCCTCCAACAACTCCCATTCCCCATTTCTCATTCCAAACCACCTTCACCTTCCATCTTCTCCAATCCTATTTCACCCTCATTTTACAAAACCCTTCTTATCCATTTCTTCCAACCCAACTCTCAACTCTCACAAAACCCCATTCCAAAACCATTTTCTATAACCCATCTCAAGTCCCTTCCATCAAACCATCCCCAAAACCCATTCTATCTTCATTTCTCCAAATCCCTTCAACAAATCCATTTAAAACCTCATTTATCTAATTACACCTTCTCAACGACAATCCATCTCCTTGCCAAAGAAATGACATTTCTAACTACCGTCGCCACTTTTCTATCCATCCTGGTGATCCTTTCCCTTATGGGGAAGAAAAGACCGGCTTCCAAGGACGTGGGGCTGAACCGAGAGCGGCATGGCAAGAAGAAAGAGAAGTCAAGCTCGAAAGTCTAGTCCAAGAGGCGAAATGATTCCGAGAAAGATGAAGCCCTCGTTGAAGATTTAGGAAACTTCCGAGTGCGCCAAGTCGCCTTTGAGGCCTCCGTGGAGGAGTACTTGCTAGGTAATTAACCCCTACTTAACGGACTTATGAAGAAGGATTGGGGTCCTATGTTCTATGCAAGTGAGCAGGCCGATGTGGGACAAGCTAGGATGTTTTACACTCGCATTAGGAATCCTCAATATGAGCCATTGGGATTTGATATAATAGTTCGTGGTGAGAAAATCCACTTGGGAGTTGAGGTCATGGCCGAAATGCTGGGAGTGCCATTAGGGGAGGTGCAGATTGATGAAGCGAACCTTGAATCAAAGGAAACTCGTGACGAACGGACTCACTTTTTGTGTGGGCAAGCTGCCCAATGGACCCGGGATGTCCGCCTTTACGCAACAGCCCTAACCCCCAAATATCGGGTACTTCATCGCGTTGCTACCCATAATATATACCCGAGGTTGAAGAACCGCACTGAGTGCTCCCGCTACATAGTGGAGTTCTTGTATCAAGTGGGTCAGGAAGCGAATATATGTGCTCTTAGCACCGTACTTGTAACATTCCAAAAATCGGGGGTCGAGCATAAACTTTACTCCCGAGTTCCAGAACATCACTTATGCAACATTTTCAATGATGGATGAATGTCGGTTGTAATAGTGCATAAAACATGAAGTGGATTAAGCCAAAACAGCATATCATACTCCAGAGACAGTTAAATTAGCAAGCGGAAGAATGTGATAGATATATAAAATATATGAACTGTTGTAAGTCTCCAGGGTGTGAACATGTTACCAGGTTAAACATATACATGTATACTCCAAAAATGGTCAAAAAGAATATACATGAGTGCTCCAAAAATATAAAATGATAAGTGTCATGGCGTCTAATCAACCTCCCTATAATCCCGTCTATCAGAACACGGTCTACCTAGACCCGCCTGATAACCGCCTATTGGAGAAATCCTCCTCATCATCAAACAAGTTCGGCTCTGCTTCACAAGAAGCATCATTATCTGAAACTAAAACAGGGACTGCTTGGTGTGTACAATACTGTCCCGTAACGTGGGAGTGAGTGGCCAACTCAGTGAAATCATAGAGCAAAGGTTAACATGTTATCAAATCAATCAAGCGATAATGATAAAGCAAGCAAATCAAACATTCCTAAATACTGTAATTAATACAAGAATGAAATGACATGATGGATACCCTCGCCAACATACTCCCTCATGCGACACCATCTTACGTTCGCGGCATGCTTTCTTCCCTCAGTGCTCCACATCTTCCAGGCACATGTAGTGCGATATGAATATGATTACTGAGTTGTTATTAGTCATTTTCATACAGCAAGATTGAGAAACTAGGGTACTTCCCTTATATCATTCCCAACAAGGATCCTGTCTAGGGTCGTCACTCCTAGTAGTCTCATACGATGATATATTTCTAGGTCACTGCAAGGGCTGTCAGGGCTGTTGCATGCACTCGTTGCTCCGCTCTCCCATCACCTTATCAATACAGGCCTAGTTGTACTCTTGTTGCTACGGAAGGGTCATCGCCTCACGTAGACTCAGAGTACACTCGAGGTCACTACAAAGGGCTGTCAGGGCTGTTGCATGCACTCGTTGTACCGCTCTCCCATCACCTTATCAGTGTAGGCCGACAGCTCGAATAGTGTCCCATACCACCATAATCGGCTCACGAGTCTGGGTTGCTCACTGGTCACTACGGGGAGGCTCGTGGGCCCAGCGTAGGCCCACAGCTCGACCACGGTGTCCCATACCACCATGCCCGGCTCATAAGTCTTAGTGGATCAAGGTACCACGGTTATCAGGGTTATCACTGGTAAGTTCAGTACCCTAGGTTCAAACAGTTATGACTAATACAAGGTGAACATACAATGGTCAGTCGGGTTACTTGACGAGCTCGACTAGTATGAGCGCACCTCAAGTTAAACGACATAAAGTGTATAAACACTTCGTGTGGCCTAACCACTGCCGTCAACCAAAGCACGACTCGGGTTTGTCAACGCGTCCTTCGTGGCGAATAGAATCCAACTACGAATTTAAATCTGTTACTGACTTCCTGGACTAGAGTATAGCCCCAAACACTTGTAATCTAAATCAATAATCATATGAGAGAGACAGAATTGAAATACAAGTAATTCTAGCATGTTATCAGCATGTTATAACATACATCATAAGCAGTTAACCATACACGAGTTTTCAAACATAAGGTAATCAATTCAAATACAATACGCATGGAGGTAATCATGTACATCATCAAATTAGTTGAGAATCCAATCTCAACGCTAATCTACAACCTCATTTACTCAATACTTACTTATACAAACACTTAGTCTACACACATTAGTCTACATAACATATGTCGGCCAAAATGTGCATTAGGGCGAATCTCATCACCAAACAGATCATACACGCATAACTAGTATAGGTACACGATAAATACTTATGACAATCATATCAGTAAAATACGTACGTATACAGTATTTCCTACAAATATCCAAAATATCCTAAATCTCATATTCTTCGTACGTATTTGAAATAAAAAATAGACAGCATGTTCTACATGTCAAACAACATTCTTGTCAACAATCTACCATTAAACAGCATTGAAAGCTTTAAAAACAGGTAATCTAAGCATCTAAAATCCGTACCTTACGTCGTAGAAGTGTAACGAATTCAATAGAGACTCTAAGTCTTTGTCAACGACTGATTGGTAACCTACAGTATGATCTAGATTAGCTACTTCACCACTTGCACCAATTGAAACCCTAGAACAGGTTAGGGTTAGGCTTTCTTACCTAAGAATGAAGCCGGAGTCGCCGAAAAAGCGATACGGAGGGGTGGATTAGGCACGTAGCAAAGCTGAAAAGAATTCCGGGAAGAATCACCAACTTCTCTCCCACTTTCTCTCTCTTTTCTCTCTCTTGATTTGGGTAGGGTTTGAAATTCGTATGGGATTTGTGAGAGAGGGTTTAAGGCCTTTTTATAAGCCCAAACATGACGGAAACAGACTTGAAGTTATGGTATACTTAAGTTATAACTAAATCGGGTCTGTTCCGATCCAACGGAGCACTTCTGAAGGTCCTGTTACTAAATGTGGTCGGACTTAAGCTCTCTAATATTAGATCTATGTCAAGCCAAGTTTTCAGTCCGATCGGGTTTCCAGATCGACCGTGGCGGACCAGTTTCAGTTTAGCAGTCACCAAAACTCGATCAGGGCCATAAGTGCTATGAATGTATGGGCCACCTATCCTGATCCGAGGGTGAATTTGGGTCAAAATCTAACGGTCAGAATGCTTATAAATAATGCGCAAGTGAAACGTGCTAGATTTCTTAAAATTATATTTAATTTCTTAAAAATCTTCATTTTCTCACTCTTCACTCCGGACTCAAGGAAATCGTCCCAGAGCATTGTTTGGATGTGATTTTTACGGTGCTTGTCAAGTCCAACAATGCGGTCAATATCTTCTAAGTTCATCGCTATCAGACTTTCGACACACGGTCTAGGTCCGATATAAAGTTTCTGAATGCTCCCGAGAGCAACTGGGTTTAAAGATTGATCCTAGATTTCTAGGTAACATAGTGTTAGCAGTCCTACTCATTTTGGGTCTTGTAGTTCATATTTAAAGTGGTTCAAGTCAATTCTACTGAGTATTCAGTTTGGTACTTAACCAAATTCTACCCTAATTATGGCAGAATACGGTCCTAGGGCCATTCTATGCCCCATTTTGGGAACTTCTAGGTATCATATTATTTTAATTATTTTTTTAGTGGTTCATCATCAAGTTTACCCTAATTCTACTAAATTTCATAATATTTCGATTGTAGAAAAATTCTAAAAATTTCAGAAGCAGCAGCTGTCCAACAAGTGATTATCAGACAGTTGCTCACAACGACCTACTTTAAACTATGTTAAATATTTTATTATATTTTTCACATATTTTTATATACAATTATACTCATTTATCTTCAATTTAATTTTTGAATCACCTAAATCGTAGTTATAACGAAGGAGATATGATTTTTCAAATTTTGATAAAATGTACAGAAAAAATACAGAAACCGGGCTGCCTGTCCGTTGTACGGACGAGGCCTCGCCCATGCCGCGAGCACCTCGCCGGTCACTAACTTATTTGGTGAAGGATCGCCCCATGGGTGAGGTCCTCACCCCCTAGGGATGCCGAAAATATGTGGGGCCCACCTTGGATCCCCCCGAATTGAATCGTTTGGGCCCACAAGTCCGTCGAGGCGTTTATCGAGTCTCATTTGTAAACCGGAATGAGTTACACGATGTACAATATATTATTTTGAGGTAGAAGAAGCTAATCCATCCAAATAACCTATCTACATCATGAAATTCTAAATATTAACTAGTCAAAATCTCATTTTACGCATGTATTTACCATTTATAGTAAGTTTTAGTTTAAGTATAGTTCCTCACCTTTTAAACTTTAGGTTTGTGTTTAATATGAAAGTACTTGAAGAAATTTGAAGAATGAGGTGGTGAAAGATGAGATTTTGAAGGAAATGGGTTGCAAAGCGATTTTTAGACTTTAGGATTAATCTCTAAGAGTGATATGGTTGACCCATTGCCTAAGGATGTCTAATTCCAGGTTGGTAAAAATCTGGGGTGTTACAGTACTCTAAAAAATTGTGAAGGCCGCGACCTCGACGCAGAAGGATGTAGCTCTTCCATTTGGCCGTCTGACTTCCTTTATAGCCAGACAGTTTGGAATAGGCAGTTCGGATGAGAATTGTGTACCACCAGAGATCCTGGGGGATAAGATGTTAAACTCGATGGGAGTGGGACCCAGACAAAGACAGGCTCACATCGAGAGATTTGGGGAGGCCGACGAGGAAGAAGAGGAATGCGACAAAGACGAAGAGAGCGATGACGAAGAGGAAGGAGCTGGAAATGCTGAAGGGGTTGGACAAGCTGTGGTGACCCAAGAGGTTACCAGGGAGCCACCAGCCGCTCCAGATATGCGCGATCGCTGGGATTCGTTTGACGCTAGATTGATGAGGATAGAGGAAACCCAGGCGAGACACCATGCTGAGCAACAGAAGTGGAATAAGAAGATTTATCGAGCTATAAGGGCCCTGATATGCTGCAGCAAGGGCGAGGAAGCCCCTCCGTTTTCGCCTGACTCGGACGAGTAACTCCACGAGTCGTCTGTTGAACAGTAGTTCGCTTGAGTTGCTTAGGTTAAATTCTATGTATTGAAACAGTTAGGGCTTTTTCTTATGTAGCTTGCATTTTCTTTTGTTTATCGTATTTGGTAGTGTTTGTAATCCATGATGTAGCATGTAACTGGCCATGCTCATGGTATTTTGAAATCAATGTTAATATATGGATCGGCTTTAAATCCTTCCTGCTTGAAAGGTGCCTTATTTGCGTTGTGATTATGGTCATGAATTACAGGCTACGAATCTAACTTGCCTAGTGTGCAGTGAATGCTCTAAGTGACTAATACTCTAAGAATTTTTTAGGAAATGCCTCCACGACCGGAGGGTCGATATGTCCGTCTACCCCATGGCGGTTTAGTTGATAGGAACCATGTTCCCGATGATATCAAGGCCTCCAAGAAGGGGCCTCAAATGCACCGTCGCCACAAGCCGCGGCCCTAGCACCCCTCTCGGCACCGGCCATGGAACAAATGGGCCAAATGTTGCATTTTATGCAATAACAACAACAAATGATGGCCGCTACCATGCAACAACAACAACAGATGATGGAAACCATTATGGGGGCCATGGCTCAAAACTTCAGTTTCCAACAACCGGACTCTCCTAACGTGGCTCCGAACTTCCGTTTCCCGCAATTGGAACCTCCTGCAGTGGCCGAGCAAGCGGTCAACACGAGTAACATATTTGAGCGGTTTCAGAGGCATAGACCGCCTACCTTTGCTGGCACTCACCGCCCAGAGAAAGCGGAATACTGGCTCAACCGAGTCGCTAAGTTGCTCCGTCCTCTCCACTGTTCCGAGGCGAAAAATATTGAGCTCGTTTCCTACCTCTTTGAGAAGGAGGTGGATCTATGGTGGGAGAGTGTCCTCCGATCTATTCCTGTGGGCCACGTTTGGACGTAGGAAGCGTTCGAAGCCCGCTTCAATAAAAAATATATCCCTCAGTCGTACCAGCACGAGAGGGAGAATGAATACCTCTACCTCCAACAAGGGGGAATGAGCGTGGCGCAAAATGAGAACTAGTTTACGGAACTATCTCGCTACGTATCTGAGATGATCGCTAACGAAGCCATTAAGATGAGGCGATTCACAGCGGGGCTGATGAGCGGCATCCGCTCCAAGATGTATTGTGTGAGCATCCGTACCTATGCCGAGCTTGTCTAGATGTCGACTCGGGCGGAGCAGGACGAAGAGTATGTCTCACGGGCCCATTCACAGCTAGGGGTACGCAACAGGATGGAAGGGTCGTCCTCTTCTTTTACAGGCAAACGGCCGCACCCGAGCTCTCCTCCTAGGTCTGCGGTCGCACCGGCTCCCTTCACACGACCTACACAGACTTGCAACTATTGCAGGAAGCTTGGACACTCCGAGCCTTACTACTTTACGAGGATGAGGGATTTTGGCTTCATGCCAACTCAGCGCAACTACAGGCCCCCACAGCAGGCATTACAGATTCTGTCTTTACGGACGATGGGGCCTAGCCAGCAGTTCCGTCGTCCCCCTCCACCACAGGTTAGACCGCCACAACGGCCTATGCAGCGGCCGAACTTCTCATAGTAGGCCCGAGTACATCCCTTGACGGCAGAGGGCCAGGATGCTACCATTTCCACTCCTACAGCTCTCGAGGTGATAGCCCACATAGAAGGTACTCCTATCTATTTATTGATAGACACGGGATCCATCACTTTTCTCATAACACATGCTAATGTCAAGCGTCTAGGACTGCATGCTACTCCTTTTGATGGGGTGAAGATTATCACCGTCGTCGGTACTGTATCAAAAGCGACAAAGATATGTCGTGATTGTCCCATTGATTTGGGATGCAAGGTGGCGCTGGTGGACTTGATGGTGACAAAGATTTTTCACTATAATGTCATCCTGGGCATGGACTGGTTGAGCACGATAAAAGCAAAGCTTGACTGTGACTCTTTTACAGTGAAAATATTCGAGGACGACGGCACTTCCCTCACATTCCCAGTCTAGGTTAGCTACGACCGCAGGATCTTGTGTTTTGATTCATTGAAGGATGGTTATGATGGGCCTTCTCACACATGCACTCCCGTAGTCCGAGAGTTCGATGATGTGTTTAAAGCCATACCTGGACTACCTCCACGGTGTGAAATAAACTTCACTATCGATCTAACTCCGGGTGTTAAGCTCATCTCCTTACCTACTTACGGCATGCCCCCATGTGAGATGGAGGAACTTCGGTCACAGATTGATAACTTGTTGAAGAAATGATTCATCTGACCTAGCGTCTCACCTTGGGGAGCTCCAGTCCTATTTGTGAAGAAGGACGACTCACTACGTCTATGTGTAGATTACAGAAGATTGAACCAAGTGACTATTCGAAATAAATATCCGTTGCCTAGAATTGACGATTTATTCTACCAGCTGAGGGGTGCCTAATACTTCTCAAAAATTGATCTACAATCAGGGTACCATCAGTTGTGGGTCAGGGACGAGGATATATAGAAAACGGCCTTCAGAACCTGCTTCAGCCATTATGAGTTCTTAGTCATGTTGTTCGGGCTCACCAATGCCCCAACGGTATTCATGGATCTCATGAACTGAATCTTCAGGCCGTTCATATACAGATTCGTCATCGTATTCATCGATGACATACTGATTTATTCAAAGAGTCGTGAGGAGCATGAAGAGCATCTAAGGGCGGTTCTTGGGACCCTTAAGAAAAATCGGTTGTATGCGCAATTTAGGAAGTGCGCCTTATGGAAGGAAGAGGTCAAATTTTTTGGACATGTTGTGTCCAAGGAAGGTATATCTGTCGACCTCGCCAAGGTCGCGGCCTTGCAAGACTGGAAACAACAGAAGTCGGTTACGAAAGTGAGGAGTTTTCTCGGGCTAGCAGGTTATTATCGGAGATTTATTAAAGATTTCTCAAAAAAAGCTCGACCCCTATCCCAGCTTACACGAAAGGACCTTAAGTTTTTGCATGGAATGAGAAGGCGGAGGCGGCCTTCCAAGAGTTGAAGGATAAACTGACGTCGGCACCCGTACTCATGCTGCCTGAGCAGGGAGTCATGTATACCGTCTATACTGACGCCTCTTATGTGGGCCTGGGTTGTGTGCTTATGCAGAAGGACAGGGCAATTACTTACGCGTTTCGGCAACTAAGGAAGCATGAAGAGAACTATCCGACGCATGACCTCGAGCTTGCGGCGGTGGTTTTCTCACTGAAGATATGGAGACACTACCTTTATGGCGAGGAGTTTGATCTCTTTTCTGATCATAAGAGCCTCAAATACATCTTCACCCAAAAGGACTTAAACATGAGATAGCGTCGTTGGATGGAAATGCTGAAGGACTTTAAGTTCGATGTCTCATACCACCCTGGCAAGGCCAATTTGGTGGGGGACGCTTTGAGTCGCAAGAAGACAATTGAATTTGTGGCACCGCTAATGGTAAGAGAGTGGGATATGGTGAAATTCATATGAGATTTCGACATAAAGCTAACCGTGGAGGAACCGTATGAGTTCATAGCCCACGTACAGGCCCAGCCACTTGTTGATAGTAAAATTATTGAAGCCCAGGAGGGCGATGAACTATTAAAGAAGATGAGGGAAAGAGCAAGGAATGACGGGAAGTCTGAGTGGAGAGTTGGCTCCAACGGAGGATTGCAGTACCGAGGCTGACTTTGTGTCCCAAACCATCAAGGACTACGAGAAGAAGTTTTGAAGGCCGCTCATAACTCCAAGCTGGCAATGCACCCTGGTAGTACCAAAATGTACCAGGATTTGAAGCAAACTTATTAGTGGGACAACATGAAGAGGGAGATAGCGGAGTTTATGTCCGATGCCTCACCTGTCAGCAAGTCAAGGCCGAACACCAACGACCACCGGGCCTTCTACAACCAATGCCCATAGCAGAACAAAAATGGGACTTCATATCCATGAACTTCATCTCTAGCTTGCCCAAGACCAGGAAGGGGCATGACTCGATATGGGTGATCGTGGATAGGCTAACCAAATCGGCCCGTTTTCTGCCAATCAGAACTTCTAGCTCCACCGATGATTTGACAAAGTTGTATATCAAGGAAATCGTGTGACTCTATGGCATCCCGTTGGAAATTGTGTCAGACCGAGATACTCGATTCACTTCGATCTTCTAAACCCGCATTCAAGAAGCCATGGGAGTGAAGTTGAAGTTTAGCACCGCCTTCCACCTGCAGACGGATGGGTAAACTGAGCGGGTGAACCAAATATTGGAGGACATGTTAAGGGCCTGTGTCCTGAACTTTCAGGAGAGTTAGGATGATTGTCTCCCATATGCCGAGTTCACCTACAACAATAGCTTCCAGGATAGCATCGGTATGACGCCTTACGAGGCTCTATATGGGCATCCATGCCGAGCCCAGCATTGTTAGGAAGAAATTTATGAGAAAAGCTTGCTAGGGCCGGATTTGGTGCGGATCACTACCGAGAAGATTGAAATTATTCTGCACCGCCTCTTGACGGCTCAAAGCAGACAGAAGAGTTATGCCGATACAAGGTGGTAAGACTTGAAATTTGAAGCTGGGGATCATGTATTTCTCAAGATCTCCCTAATGAAGGGCGTTTTACGTTTCGGCAAGAAGGAAAAGCTCACGCCATGATTCATCGGCCCCTTCTTAATTTTAGACCGGGTAGGTGCGGTTGCTTATCGCTTGGCCCTACTTACGCCGCTTGCTGAAGTGCATAATGTCTTCCATGTATCTATGTTGAAGAAGTACATCCCCGATCCTTCGCATATCATTAAGTGGGAGAATGTGGACTAAAAAAATGCCACATACATTCTTCGACCCATAAAAATACTGGATAGAAAGGAGTAGGTCATACGTAATAAGGTCATCCCATTGGTCAAGGTACTCTGGACCCATCACGATGAAGAAGAGGCCACTTGGAAGACAGAAGCTGAAGTCCGCAAGCATTATCCAACCTTATTTCAGTAATACGAACAGGTACAAATTTTGAGGACAAAATTTATTTGCAAGGGGGGTAGATTGTAACATCCAGTCTAACCAGCACTACGTCCTGGGGCGTCCACGTAGGACTGGCCACAGGACCATTCAATTAAAGCCACTTGTGGTGGGGTACCACACCTAAAATAATCTAGGATTAGTCCTACAGAGTAGTCTAGGTAGGTCATGATAGAACCTAATGCGGGCCGCCAAGATAGATGACCGTTTGTACTTAGCAACAGCCCGTGCGGGCCATACCGAGACGCAGGAAGGTCAGAAAATTATAAAACTTTAGGGAACACTAGATCTCACTGGGCTTGAGATCCAATGCGGACCTCAGACCCAGTGGACACCCAGAACTAGGATCTGGCACTGGCCGAATGCACCCCACCAATGCCAGAATTGGAATCTGGCACTTGCAAATGAAATCGAGACTCCGGACATTTCAGCTGTCGGATTACTTCTAAATTTACGATGAGGGTCTAATGTGCGGGCCTACGCCCGTCAACAAAACCTGGGCCCCGATCGTGGCACGGTAACCGTTGATCGCACATTAGACCCGTAAGATCAAACCAAATATTCGATCGACCCCAAAATTTGTATGATCCTTCATCTGACCATGGACCACCTACCAAATAAATTTTATGACTAGGGGACCACTAGAATTACCCCAACGACCAGAATGGACCCTATAGGGCCATTTACAGATCGGGATCACCTACTCAGATCCCATATCCGTTCATCCGATTGTTTTTAAATTTTATATGGCCCCTCATTGGGCCATGAGACACATGCACACCAAATTTGGTGGTCACAGGAGTCTTGGGGCCGCCACAACACCAATGAAAATTATAGAAACATAAGGCCAAGGGGCCCAACTCTAGGGAAATAAACCCTAGCTCTCTCTCATAACTCCTCCATTCTTCTAACAACAACCCTCTCTCCCTCATAACCTTCTTCAATTCTCAACAACCCCCTCTCTCCTTCATAACTTCCTTCAACCTTCCACAATCAAATCTCTCTTTCCTCATAACTTCCACCACCATCCGACAACAAACCTTCCCTTTGTAGCATCCACCTTTCTCCAACGACCAAGGAGAGCTAAGGGAGGAGGAGAAGGTGGAGAAGTGCATGTGTGGACCCTAAATCAAGGTGGGGCCAAAGGCATCAACCCTTTTAAATCTCAATTTCTCCTCCAAGAAGGAATTATCCGCCTCAACCCTCCAAACTCGTCCGTTGGCCATCTAGGTAACAACCTCTCCTCATTTCTTCTTGAGATCCAAGCATTAAGAAGGGATTGACATGAGATTTTTTACATGCAAGGATTTAATTTTAGGAATTCCATCCGGTCAACCCTCAAACCTCATTTCTAGATCGCATCCGAGTCTCCAACGAATTTAAGGTGCGAACTATTAATCCTAGGTGGCCTAACACCAATCATAACATGAGTTTAATGATTTTTCTTGTTTGGATGAAGCATGTGTGGAATCTAGTGAGACCCTAGGATTTAAGTGTTTGATGAAAAAGTATGAAATTGCATGTTTGTTAGTGTTTCTTCCTCATAATCGTATTTATGCTTCTCACATGTTTGATGATATAACCGATGATCACATGCTCATATGTTGTGTGATTCCTTCTTATGATGATGCCTATGACATGTATGATGTTTTGTCTTTGCATATTTTAATTCCTAGGTGTGTAGGAGACGTTTCGTTTTCTCGCCCACTCACACTTCTCACATGCACTCTAATTACGGTATTGTAACATGCTTGTTAGGAACATTGATATGTATGATATGATGAATGCATCATGATACTGTATGTTGGATAATAACCTTGATGTTGGTATGCTATGAATCATCGTTAAACCGTGGATTGGTCAGGAACACGAGGTTAGACGGTAGTCTCGTTGGTTGGACTACCCTGAGACTAAACCCGCGAATTGGGCAGATGCGTATGGGCGGCAGTAGTTCGACTACATGGGTCTATCGTACCCGATGTCATTCATCCCGTACTCGCCTGACTTGTACGGTTTAGCCTACATACTGGCAAATCCTGATTGTTAACCATGTTTGCTTACATATGTATGGAACCTGGAACACCCTATTACCGTTTTAGTCACCAATAACCACTTGAATTTTGATCCATTGTCTCGTGAGCCGGGCATGGTGGAATGGGACACCGTGTCCGAGCTGTCGGCCTACGCTGGGGTGACGCGCCTCCCCGTAGTGACCGCGAGCAATCCCAGTTCTCAGCACTCCCCATGTGTTTGAAGTCGGGGATGGAGAACCTGACGGGATCAAGGATCGCGGTGACTTGGCCTCACATGTTGGGGGTCTTGGCCTCGCAACTAGTTCAGGGCATTTGATTTGTGGGGTGTATCAGATTCTCAAATCTGCTGGATAAATGGACTTAACTAACAACTCGGCTAACACGAATGCATTGCATCCATTAGTTAGGGTGGCGACTCAGAAGTCGAGGTCGCAATGAGGGAGTGTTGACATATGTGATCATTAGACGGAGTCGCTCGAGGGAGCGTTGTGGCGAGGGCATGCATCATATCATCTCGCATCCATGCATTTATTTAAGAGTTTCATTAATGACTGTATTTCATTAAATTCATATTATAATTTTTGCCTGTTGTAACTTAAGACTAATAGCACCCACTGAGTTGATCACTCACTCCCACTCTGGGATGGTATTTTAAAATACCAACCAGACTCTCTTGTAGATGCAGGAGATGCGGAGCAGGGGGAGCATGACGATGCTACTCTCAACGAGGAGGAGGAGCTGTCATACTTCCAACTGATGGATGATTCTCCGCCAGCTTGAGTGGCGGGTTTGGATTACTGAGAGTGGACTCAGCCTCATATTCCCTATGTATTCTTTTGTGATTTTGACTGGGTGATGCCATGTGCGATTTCTTTATTCTTTTGGACATGTATATACACGTATGTTGATCTCTTTCATTTCAGTGGACTTGGGTTGTGTTCCATGATTTTAAAAAATTTCACGTTGTGCTATTAAACCGGATTAAATGCTTAATAATGAAAACGGTTATAAGTGACCCTCGAGAACTCGAGAGTTGAGCGTATGCGCGTCCTCCAATTTTCAGGGTGTTACACAACCTTTCAAGTCTCATCATCCTCCATCAAGGAAGAAGCGTAGAAGCTCGGAAGATCAAGGAGCTTAGAAGAAGTGAAAATCAGTTGGTGTTCATAGTGCTAGATCTTAATTTTAATTTAGGGTCCACATAATTTTTTGGGCCCATCTTGATGTATGCATTGTAATTTCTAGAGGAGCTCATGTGGCGAAGCCCCTCCGCTACCCCTCTCTCTCTATTTATCTCTCTCTTTCCCATCTTGTGGCTCACCATGATGTATCTAACCCATGCCGTCCGTGTGATGAGCCCACCGGACTGGACTGTCCAGTAGATGGGCTTTTGCCTGTACGTCTAGACAGGCCTGCATGTAGGATAACACAAATATCGATTTAGTCCAACAAGTGGGCCACGCTGATGTGGACCCCACCTTTATGCGTGCTTCATCCACACTATCCATCTATTTCATCCAGACAGTCTAGTTATCTGGACGTAGTCGTGGACCACCGTAATATATGTATTGTATCCCACTGTCCAGTCCCTAGATTGTGGGAAGCTGATTGGCTAGAGTACCTCACACCAGTTATGTAGCTGTTGTATGTGATGTCAGCAAGTTCTAGGTCCCACATGAGGTATTGTTATATCCCAACCGTCCATCTATGTGGGCCCCAGCAGCATATAGCTGCTGGATTGACGTCAACAATTCTGGAGGCCTGATCATGAGGCATGAGTTATATCCCATACTGTCCATCCATTTTTCTGGACGTGTGGGGCCCACCCCACACGTGTAGCACGTGTGTGGGTGGGACGCACCTTGAAGTATATATTTTGTATCCACACTGTCCATCGTTGGACAGTGCTGGTGGGGTTAACCGATATGTATGTGTTTCTCCACATTGTCCAGTCCTCTAAATGGTGGGACCCACCCAATGTATGAATTGTATATTTAGGTCATTCGTCCATGAGGGACATGTGGACCCCACCATGATGTATGGGCCTTGTCCTCACTATCAAGATTACTGGATTGTGGGAATCCACCCTTATGTATGTGTTTCTCCACGCTGTCCGTCTGTTTTGTGTTAAACATAGGCCTGCCATGTTGTGCGTGTTTCATCTATGTCGTCCACTTGTGCAGCCCACCGTGATGTATGATGTACCCGGCCTAATATGATGTTCGTGTGACCCATATG
This sequence comes from Magnolia kwangsiensis, assembly GCA_037074715.1. Classification (NCBI taxonomy): domain Eukaryota; kingdom Viridiplantae; phylum Streptophyta; class Magnoliopsida; order Magnoliales; family Magnoliaceae; genus Magnolia; species Magnolia kwangsiensis. The sequence goes on from CM073583.1 coordinate 18,765,913, forward strand.
TGTAGCCCAACATGATGTTTGTGTGGCCTACATAGTGCAACCCAATATGATATTTGTGTGGCCCACATAGTGCGGTCCAATATGATGTTTGTGTGACCCATATGTGCGGCCCATTTGATGAGGCCCGATGTGATGTATTTGTAGCCCATTTGGAATGTACAGGGCCCACTTTAAGGTGATGTATTCATGGCCCATTATGATGTATATTTAGCCCATATGATGAGGCCCATTATGATGTATATTTGGCTCATATGATGCGGCGCACTTCATGTATATGAGGCCCATGTGATGTGGCCCACTTGATATATATGAGGCCCATATAATGAGGCCCATTGTGACATATGAGGCCCAGTGTGATGTATGAGGCCCTTGTGTAAGGCTCATTGTGATTGTATAAGGCTCATTATGATTGTATGAGGCCCATTGAGATTGTATGTGGCCTATTGTGATTATATGAGGCTCATTGTTATTGTATGAGGCCTTTTCCCTATTGTACATTAGATTCTATGGCGGGCCGTACTTTAGGTGCAATGGTGGTTAAATGCCTATGTTATAAACCTCCCTAGAGCCCATTTTCAAGCCCATTTCCATCTTCTCTTATTGGGTTATCCCAAACTGTTGGGCCCCCATTGATGATGGTGCCTTACACCATGCCTTATAGAATTATCCACACCTTAGAGCCCACCTTATGTATATATTGGGCCTATAGGGAAGTCCAGTTTATTACGTGATAGAGAGGGTAAGGAAGCCCACTTTTTGTACTTAGACTCGGCTCTACCTTCGGTGGGGGATATTGTGACTCTCCATCACGGTTGCACACGTGGATGGACACTGATGTGGGCGGGGCCTAAGGGCCTGGGTAAGCTACCAGTGGTTGGCAGGCTACTGTGCACATAGTGAAGGCAGAACTTTATTTACATCAGAAGCATCGTCTGATGTTGTGGTGATTATAAGTTGGATTCCTTCCTTAACTGTCATGATGCATTTTAAATCAATGAGCTATCTTCGGTAAAGCAGTCTATATCACCCTTTGTCGTAGACAGAAGGCTATGCAGTATCAAGTTTAGTATATCCACTATTTAGAGTCTATCTTGATATTTGGACTAGATCTATCATCCTTATGTGGACCCCATCATTCATATGCATGTTGTGAGGAATGATTGATTAAAGCATGTGCCATTAGGCTGAGATGTTTATGGAACTCCTTGTGAGACGGAGTTGCCCCCACATGATCGCATGCTACGCACAGGTCTGATGCATGACTTAGATACGACTGACAGTATTTGTAAACTTATCAGGATTTGTATATTACATTGCATCCTCAGTATATGATATTTGGCTTATTATGTCTCTGCATTACATAGCTGATCTACATAGCTTCCTTAGTTTATAATATTGGCTTATTATGTTTTTGCATCGCATAGCTTGCATAATGTTGATGGTATTTATGAACTTACCAGTATGTTTCTGCATTACTTTGATATTGCATACTTGGCACTTACCTTGCGCACACACTTACACCACTCTTTAAGCTTTGTATAAGCTTATGCATGATAGATGCGTGTAGGTGACGTTAGGTCGTAGCAACGTGCAGCTGTCTTTTAGAGTTTTAATTTTTAACATATGTATTTTCCTTTCAGCATTGTATTCAGCTGTTTATATTAGTAGATATGTGATGATGATGTTGCCTTTATGATTTGGGTAAACTTGTGGTTATGCTTCTTACGAGATAAATGTACTTTGAAAAATCCTCCTTATAGGATCCCATAATTGGAATCTGGCGTATGGGCATTGGAAGCCGAGCATGAGGTACTACAAAAGCTGTCAGTACCTGATTTGGTGATCAAGAATTCTGTGAGCCTGGTTTCTGAGTTTGAGGTGTGACATCACACCATGGGAAATAGTGGTGATTGACTGTTAAAAACTTCTTGTGAGCCATAAATGCTCTGGATGAAGCTGATATTTGTGTGGTCCTTCACTCAAACTAATAGGTTGGATTGCAAATAAACATCCAGGTGGGTCCCGGGAAGTTTTTAATGGTGGGTATTCAATCCCCATTGGTTCCTGTATTGCACTCCACCTTAGATTTGAATCTTCTTCAAGTTTGGGATCATGTCCTAACGTGATCTGCCAAAATGGATGGATGGACTGGATGTAAGGCACTTACATCATGTGGGCCCCGCAGTAAGGGACCACCAAAACTGGCCTAGGATACTTTAGTTCTTCTCTTAGCCATTTATACGTATGCCACAATTTGAAAGGTTGAAATTGTTACGAGAGGATAGGGTAGGACCCTAGTATTTAGGAGTTACGAATAGTTCAACACAGGACATGTGCTGACATGACATACATGTGCTGGCTCCAAGCCATTCATTAGGTGTGTAAGACTCGTGTCTTAGTCCGTACTATTTCGTAGGCTTCCGCGGTCTTCCCGGTCAAGTTTCGACAACCTTCGACCCTTAATCGGCACTTGCCCACAACCCTGCGTCACACGCTGTCGGCCCGAGTCGACTCAACCTGAGACTTGTACCCTAACGACCGGGCCGTCGCCGCAGTTCCAATACCACGACTTGCGTGCTGATCCGATACTCTGGCTAGGAGATGCAGGCCACCGTTCGGTGCAAGGAAAACGCCGCGCGTTGCAAAACTTAAGAGAATCTCTACGACATGTCACATCAATCTATCAATCCATCAATCTCAACATGTCAAGTACACATCACCTCACACTCTTCCCTAAACAACCCCTAAAGTCAACACTCTCTTACACAAAGTACACTCATCACTCACTTCACCCATCACCCCATCATTCACCCATCCCTCTCTCTCTTACAACCACTCTCTCTCATCCCTCTCTCCCTCATTTTCCAAGAAACCCACGTCCAAGCTCCATGAGAAAAGCCATGTGTGGCCCACCTTCATACCTCCCATCTCCAACATCAAAGTCTCATCTCAACCGTTAGATCACGATCTTTGGAGCTATAAAACGCGTTGATGGATGAAGGACGAAGAGATCCAAGGTGGGTGCTCCTCTCTCTCTCTCTCTCCTTCTCTATTTGTGACCCACCTGATATATGAGTTTATCCACACTGTCCGCAAGTGGGACAGCCTTGCCGTCCATGTGCATAGCCTAGATCGATGATGGGTGGGTTGCACCATGACAGCAGCAGCAGGACCGTCCACCTGCTTGGACGGGCCTGTTTGCAAGAAACGCAAACATCAACAAGATCCCTAGCTTACAGTCATCGTGTAGACCCCACCTTGATGGGACCCACCATGGTGCATGTGTTGTATCCAAACCGTCCAACCATCTGGGAGATCATTTTTGGACATGGGGTAAATGGGTGTGATCTAAAGTTCAAGTGGACCCCACCATTTGCAATAGTAATGGGGTACAGTGGCACCCACCGTTTAAAACTTCTTTGGAGCAACAGTGGTTCCCACCCAAGCTGATATTTGGTTTTCCCTTCACCTATCTCTATGCTTGTATGGGTAGGATCTCAAAATACAAGTGAGACTCGGCCAAGTGATTCAACCTATTTGACTCGGTCAAGTGAGACTCGGCCAGGTGATTCAACCTATTTAACTCGGCCAAGTGATTCAACCTATTTGACTCGGCCAAGTGATTCAACCTATTTGACTCGGCTAAGTAAGACTCGGCCAAGTGATACAACCTATTTGACTTGGCCAAGTGATTCAACCTATTTGACTCGGCCAAGTGATTTAGCCCATTTGACTTGGCCAAGTGATTCAAGCTATTTGACTCGGCCAAGTGAGACTTGGCCAAGTGATTCAACCTATTTGACTCGGTCAAGTGAGACTCGGCCAAGTGATTTAACCTATTTGACTCGGCCAAGTGATTCAACCTATTTAACTCGGCCAAGTGAGACTCGGCCAAGTGATTCAACCTATTTGACTCGGCCAAGTGATTTAGCCTATTTGACTCGGCTAAGTGATTCAACTTATTTGACTCGACCAAGTGAGACTCGACCAAGTGATTCAACCTATTTGACTTGGCCAAGTGATTTAGCCCATTTGACTCGACCAAGTGATTCAACCTATTTGACTCGGCCAAGTGAGACTCGGCCAAGTGATTCAACCTATTGACTCGGCCTATTTGACTCGACTATTACATAAGGGTCGACCAATTGATTCGGCCCATTTGAGTCGGTCTAATTGCCTTGGCCTGTTTGACTCAGCCTGTTGACTCGGCCCATTGACTCGTCTTGTTTGACTCGGCCCATTGACTCGGCCTGTTGACTCGGCCCATTGACTCGTCATGTTTGACTCGGTTTGTTGACTCGACCCATTGACTCGTCTTATTTGACTCGTCCTGTTTGAATCGGTCTGTTGACTCGGCCCATTGACTCGTCTTGTTTGACTCGGCCTGTTGACTCGGCCCATTGACTCATCCTATTTGACTCAGCCCATTGACTCGTCTTGTTTGACTCAACCTGTTGACTTGGCCCATTGACTCGTCCTGTTTGACTCGGCCTATTGACTCGTCTTGTTTGACTCAGCCTGTTGACTCGGCCCATTGACTCATCTTGTTTGACTCGGCCTGTTGACTCGGCCCATTGGCTCGTCCTGTTTGACTCGGCCTATTAACTCGTCTTGTTTGACTCGGCCTGTTGACTCGGCCCATTGACTCGGCCTGTTTGACTAGGCCAATTGCTTCAGCCTATTGGTTGAGGCCCAATTGGATGTATACAAGTCCATTACAATGTGAGACTCTACCATGGTTTGTGTAATGATGTTTATGACGACCGTACCTTAGGAGCAATGTTGGTTTGACGTCCGCATTATAAGATTAATGTTGGTTAAATATCCGCATTGTCACTCTCCCTGGGGCCCATTAGTAGGCCCAACTTGTTGTGTATAAGGCCCATGTGCAGGGTCCACCTGTAATGTATATTAGGCCCATGTGTAAGGCCCACCTATTGTGTATTTAAAGCCCATGGGTTGTAGCCCATTGTGATATATTTAAGACCCATGAGACGTAGCCCAATGTGATGTATTCGAGGCCCATGGGATGTGGCCCATTACAACGTATTCGGGGCTCATGGGATATGATCCATTGTAATGTACATGTGGCCCGTATATGGGGACCATTATGATGTTACATATGGCCTTGTGTGAGGACTAACGTGACGCATGTGAGGCTTATGTGATGGGGTCCATTTTGAGATACTTGAGGCCATTAGTGCGACCCATTGATGCAGCCCACTTGTTGTATATGAGGCCCATGAGCAAGACCCATCGTGATGTATTCGAGGCCCATGAGACGTGGCCCATTGTGATATATATATCTTCAGCCCGTATGATGAGGCCCGACTTGATGTATATTAGGCCCGTGGGAGCGGCTCAATGCGATGTATATTAGACCCGTAAGATGCGACCAACTTGATGTATATGTGGCTCATGAGTGAGGCCCATCGCGATGCATATAAAGCTCTTGAGTGAGACCCATGGTGTTGTATATTTTGCCCCTGTGTGAGATCATGAGTCCACTGTATGTTAGGCTCTATATGGGCCATTTTTCTTTTGGGGGACAATGTTGGTTAAATGTCTACATTATCGAGGTTGATTGTTGATGCCAGTTATTGATACCAATTATGAGTATGTGACAGCATAGCATCATGATACATGCCCATACGCATCATCTGCATGTTTGTTATGATGTGTGGTTGACCATTGCATATGTCATTGGGCAGATTGTTATGAGACTCCTTGATAGGCGGAGGTTATCTCAAATGAGCGCACGATATGCACAGGATTGATGCATGACTGGATTGTATGGCCCGTACATCTTGCATTGTGAGTCATGATCATTGTACGCCCTAGCGACATCAGGGTCGTAGCCTCCACAGGCATATCGTGGATGACCAGATGGGACACCGAAAATCTGTTCGAGCATCGGGCTGCTATAGATGGCCCTGAGTGAAAATTTCTAAACACCCTCTTGGTACCAGAGGATGCTCCAACGTCTAGACCGAGTGGGTAGATGAGCGTTGAGTGTCGATTTTCAGATGGTTACGCTCTCCACTGTGTCGTGGTCGGTTGGGAGGGGGTGCGGCCTTATCCGCCCGAGCGTAGGGGATAAAGCTAGGCTGAGTTTGACCAGCTCGCGAAATGGGTCCTCTATCAACGTGTCGGATAGGTATTGGCAGACTATTGGCTAGACAGATAGTGAGGTTTCTTACGCTCACTTGGACTGTGCGGCTAGGGAGAGCGGCAGTTCCATTTGGAGTGTAATAGACCCCGATGATTTTTCAGAGAGTAACTGTACTAATATGTGGACTTATTGAGCAGGAATTACATACTCATTCATTCATTCATTCACTATCCACTCAGGCTGGTTGTGTGTAACTATTTGTTACGTGTACCTTTGCATGGCCAGGATTTTGGTTGGGCGCGCCACTAACCTGAGATCAGGAGTTTATTACGTTGAGTCTGACTATCCAAATTTAGGTATGAGACTGGTTTGGATAGAAGTCCCTTGTGATGGACCCCGTAGCCTGTGATATTACGTACTATCATCCTGACTTCACACTTCAGCTTGGTCATTTCATTCACATCGCATATTGCATTACATCCGCACGCATATGACATTTTGGGTTACTATGTTTCTGTATTTATACGGCCTAGATACGACTGACGGTATTTGTGGACTCATTAGGATTTGTATATTGCATTGCATCATCTACATCTGTAGTTAGCTTATTGTCTTCGTATTGCATATTCGATCTACATTGCTTCATCAGTATATGATATTGTTTTTATTATATTTTTACGTCGCAGAGCCTGGATGAGACTGATAATATTTATGGGCCTATCAGTATGTTTTCATATTACTCTGATTTCGTATGATTTATGATCTTGCCAGTGTTTCTGATATCGTATGATTATGGGTTTACCAGTATTTTCATTTAGTAATATAGATGCATTTCCCTTTTAGCATTGTATTCAAACGATTATATTAGTGGATATATGATGATGATGTTGCCTTTATGATTTGGGTAATCTTGTGTTTATGCTCATTACGAGATAAATATACACTGAAAAATCCTCCTTGTAGGATCTCAGGATCGGAATCTGGCATATGTACGCCGGGAGCCGAGAATGGGGTACTATGGGGGCTGTCAGCACCGGATTCGGTGATCGGGATTCCTATGAATCCGATTTCTGAGTTTGGGGCGTAACAAGGTGGGACCCCTCTCACTCATGACTCATAGTATACTTGCTGACAGGACGTACACGTGTTGGATCCAAGTCATTCATGGGCATGGGCTCTATTTCTCGCAGCTCTCATGTGACACAAGCCGACATAGAACACGTGTGCCAAATTCAGGCCACTGGCGGGAGGTGGCAAATCCACCAACCAACTTCTATGATTTGATGTGATGTAATAATTATGTTGTATAATTTATTGAATCTCTCTTAAATATGTTTGTAATAAGGTTTGTAGATGTCATTAACATACCAATCGGTTGCATCAATTAAATGTGGATGATGCCAAATGTCATTTAATATACATAATATCAGTTGAGAAAAAAATTTTTGATTGTAGGATAGTTTGAAAGTTGTTAATCAATGACTTCAAAGGATTTTCGATATCATCAACTGATATTCAATGTCTATCAATGCCATCGAAGGGCTCATCGAGCGCGCATAGAATTACATACGTAAATGGGTGATTTGTTTCCTATTCTAATTGGGTAGTATATATATCAGGTGTAATCGGGATTTGGGTGATGATTTAAGGCTTTTTAAGGTGTTATAAAGGATTCAAAGGCATATCTATAGTTTCAAAGTGGATTAAGGGTTATTTTGATTAGTAAAATCTATTACCTTTTATAATATTTCTTTCATAGTGCATTACTCGTCGCTTTGTGTCATAGTTTTTTCTCTCAAGGGTTTTTCCATGTAAAATTCGGATTACCTTCTTATTAGGTTTGTTTGTGCGATTACGATTACTTTGCTTGATTTTGTTCTTTATGTTTCTGCGAGTCCCAACAAGTGGTATCAAAGATAATGTTGAAGAGCATATTGAATCTGAAAGTAAAGCATCAATGATATCTAATATGAAGTTCAATGTAAATAAGTATTCTGCTAAAGATAACTTTGAACTATATAAAGTTAAAATGAATGGCGTCTTAGTTTCATAAGGATTGAAAGATGCACTCCTTGAAAAGCGACCGGAGTCTATGAAAGAATAAGAATTAAACAAGTTAGATGAGAAGACTAATATCTCAATTTAGTTGTGCCTAACGGATGAGATCCTCTAGAATATTATGATAGCGAAGATTGCGACATAATACATAAGTAAAGTTAAAGAACATATATGCAAATAAATCTCTTGAAAATTATTTATATCTTAAGCTATAATTGTTCAATCTGAAGATGTTGGGTGGGGGCCTAATGCTAAGACCCACATTAGTAACTTCAATGGGCTTATTTACGAATTGTTGGATGTAGATAAGATGGTGAAAGATGAAGATCAAGCATATTTTTTGTTGAATTCTTTTCCAGAATGTATAAGTCATTTAAAGATTCTGTGTGCACTAGTACGGGGACGACCATTAGCATCGAGACTGTTATCTTAGCACTTCAATATTAGGCAATGAGAAAGAAAAGCGGTGACGTTGGTGCTTCTACATATGCACTAGTTATAAGGAAGAGAAATTCTAAGCGGGATAGTGGATCTTCGTTATTAAGATCCAAATTCAATGGTAAGGGAAAGGGCAAAGGCAAGCTAAGGTGCTGGGACTATGGTATGACGAGGCACATGAAGCATTGTTACATTAAATGCAATGTGTGATGATGTGGCCTAATCATATTGTAACAAATATAAAATTCCTATTTGTAATAAACAAAGGATCCAGATTCAAAATACAAATATTAGCTTCATGCAAACTTTTGTAAACCTTGGGAAGTTTTCAACCATATACATGTATGTTTTTAGCTCATGCCTTAAAATAAGAAGATAAAACAGATGAACAGTATGAATAAAACACATATATGGTGGACCCCATAAAGTCCTTAAAGTGTGTGGGTCCCACCATAACGTATATGTTTTACCCATGTAGTCCATTCATTTTGTCATCTCATTTTAAGGCACGAGCTAGCAAATAGGGCTAGATCCAAATCTCATATAGACCACACTACAAGAATCAATGGTACTGAATTCCCACCAATAAAAACTTCTTGGTGGCACTAAAAGTTAGTGGGTCAAGTTGTGTTTTCCCTTCATTCAGTTATGTGTTACCTGATGAATAAGTTATAGCAAATAAACATTATAGTGGGCTCGAAGATTTTTTTTTTAAAATGCGGGTGTTCAATCACCCCTGTTTAACTATGGTGTGTTCCACTTGAGATTTAAAGGTGACATATTTTTGAGCGCATGACTTAAAATAATTATCCAAAATTATAATGCCATAGATTTTTGCAAACTTGGGAATTTGATGTCCTTGGGCGTTACCTTTGATTTCTCAATTTGATTGCATGTCCATGTATGTATTCACATGTGTTTAAGACCAAAGGGAGTGATTTTGGGTCCATCAAAATTATCTAACTGAGTGAAATGATGAATTTGTGAAATTCTAGACAAGTAGGTTCAGTTACACCGAGAAAACATCAAGCAACCAAGCAAATCTATACAACAGGATTTGGTTGAACCGAGTAGTCATGTTCAGTAATGAACAACAATGTTCAACAATCGACAATTTCAACATGCTATTTTTAAAATTTTATATATTTTTTATATAACTTCGATTGAGGTAATTCAAAATCCATATTAAAAGCTTGATAAGTCTAGTTTTATATAAAATATATAAATAATAAAAACAAACTCAAATAAGATTGATTTTTAGGATGTTTTGGAAACTATTCAAAAAATCGTTAGTTTCAGACGACGGGTACTTTTAAAAAAATTATAATTTTTCTAAAACTTTAAATGGAATAAAATTTGGTGTAGAAAAAGCATAATTGATGAGGAACTATAAAAAAAATTACAAAAAAAAAAATAATAATTTAAGTACCTAAAAGTACAAAAAACGTTACAAGCAATAAACCTGTTAAATTTTTAAAAAAAAATTGCAATTATAAGTCGCTAATGGATCGGATTTATCATTTTCATCTTAGAGTTTTAGTATTTAATGTCTTCTTAGTAATTGCTTTTAATTATTACAGAAATCATCTTGCATAATTAAATTAGAAAATTCTATTTTTTGTATAATTTACTATTCCGGATAATTTACAATTTAGTTGAATTGGGACTATTGTTTAGGGTTATTAGAGTCGAATTACTATTTTCACTCATTGCGAATGGCTGATGTCACAAACTTAGATAGTCTAAGCCTAGAAAATTGCATATAATAAATATTATTATTATTTTTTATTTCAAAAATGCTTAAATTAACCAAATAAACTCTTGATTGCTCGTTAGTAGGCTATTAAACCTGAAACTATAAAAAGACGTTCATCTCAGTGGGCTTGACATATAACGCAAGACATCGAGCCAAAATCGCATCTCCAATCACTCAACTTGGGCTCACAAGGTGAGTGCATGAGATGTGCGAATACCCTTAGGATTTGTGAAGAACTTAAGTTAATTTTTTCCATCCTATCTTTAACCAAGTTATAACTTTCAAATTGTTAAATCATGACCAAATTTAGGGCACCGATCTAAATTAATATCCTATACATATTCGTATAGTCTCAATCCCGATTGACGATCAATGACCATCAAATAGAAATAGGATCATACCTGTTGATTGTTACATCCAAATGTCAAAGTGATCATATTCATACATAGATCACCATTAGGTTTGTAAGACCCGTATCTTATCCCGTACTGTTCTGTAAACTTCCGCAGTCCTCTCGGTCAAATTCTAACAACCCGCGATCAATAATCAGCAGTTGCGCGTGACCCTGAGTCGTATCCCATATTCCAGAGTCGGCTCAACCAGAGACTAGTACCTAAGTGACTATGTTGTCGCAGTAGTTCTGATGCCGCGTCTTATGCGTCGGTCCGATACCCAGGCCAGGAGATGTGAGCCCGCATTCAGTTCGAGAAAAATACCACGTTTGCAAATTCTGAGAGAATCTCTACAACAAGTCACATCAATCAATCACCTCAACCAAGTACACATCACCTCACACCCCATCTCCAAGCAACCCCATAAGTCAATAATTCCTTATACAACCCATACCCCTCTTACACAAATTACTCCAAAAATCAACAAATCTCTTACACACCCATCACCCACCTCACCCATCACTCCATCACTCATCCCTCTCTCTCCTTACAACCTCCTCTCTCTCATTTCTCAAACTCATTCCTAAGCAAACCAAGCTCCAACGTATGAGCTTCCCAAGCTCTCATGGAGAAGCTCTAATGTGGCCCACTTCCTACCCCTCTCATCTCTCATCTCAACCATCAAAACTTCATCATCTTTCGTTAAAATCAAAGCCAAGGAGTTCCGCGTTCCATCGGACCAAGAAGGAGGCCAATAGGTGAGTGATCAACCGTTGATTTTCTATTAGAAGGCTCACTTGTGATGAGACCCTTTTTTTATATATGTATTGTGATCATGGAAGACCCATATTGGTGGGGTCCCTCCACCACCATCCGATCTCTCCTTTTTCTCTTTCTCTCTCTTTTCTTTTCTTTTCTTTATATGGTAATGATGATGATGAGGTGTGTGGCCCACCATGATGTTTACGTCCAAGCCATTTACTGGTGGACCCCATCCATGTGGGACACACCAAGATGTTTATATGTCATCCCAACCGCTAATCTAGGACATGGCCCACCCCACACATGTGGGTGGGGCCCTCCTTGATGTATTTGTCCTAATTCACTCCGTTCATCCATCCAAAACGGTGTGGCCCACCATGATTTATGTATTTTTATCGACATCGTCCATCTGTTTTATCCAGGCCATCTAGTGGGCCTGGATGATGAGAAAGCACAAATACCATACCGATCAGGTGGGCCACATCCACATGGGACCCACCTCTGTTTCTTTTAAGCTGCAACGTGCAGCAGGTAGGTAGCTACCCTACCCTTTAACGTCAGCCAGGGTCCGTGGGACCAATCCATGTCATCCATCGATTAGATGGGCCACACCATTATGCATGTAATTGTGTCCACTGCCCAAGGACGGTGGGACCCACCCCACGTGTGGGGCTGCACCTGATGTATGTAACCGTCCATGTCCAGGCCCTAGACGGCCTGGACGTTGATATATACATATAATATTATATTATATTATATTATATATACACGATGGTGGGCCCTATGTGGGACCCACCTCTGCCTTATTAGTGCAGCAAGCTGCACGTATAACAGCTATATAGCTACTTCTCTTGACGGCAGCAAGCCCGCAGGCCCCACATTGATGTATGTATTTCTACACCGTCCACTGTTTGGACTATGGGGCCCACCATGATGCACACGTTGTATCCATACCATCCAAACATTCTGAGATATCATTGTATGGCATGAGTGCAAGGACGAGGCAGATCTAAAGTTCAAGTAGACCCTACCATTTAAATAGTGGACAGTGACATCCATCGTTCAAACTTCTAAGGGGCCACAGTAGTTTTCAATTAAGCTGATATTTGTTTTCACTTCATCTACCTCCATGTTAAATTATGAATAGGTCGGATCTCAAAAATACATAAGGGTGGGCCCGATTGATATACATGAGGCCCATTAGCGCGGCCCAATTTGATATACATGAGGCCCATTGGCACGACCCAATTTGATATACATAAGGCTCATCGGTGCGGCCTATTTAATATACATGAACCCCATTGGTGCTTTCCATCGAGATGTATTTTAGCCCATGGGTGGGGCCCACCCATTTGTATTGTTAGGCCTATGTAATGAGGCCCGCTCGATATATGAGGCCTAGTATTGAGGCATGTGCAATGGGGCCCATATGATATATTTCAGGCCTAAGTGCAAGGCCCACCTGTTGTGTATTCGAGGCCCGATGTGATGTATGTTGGCTCATATGACGGGGCAGATGTGACATAAATGAGGCCCATCGTGATTGTATGTGAGGTCATGGGCCCACTATATGTTTAGCCCTATGTGGGTCACTCATTGGGAGCAATGTTGGTTAGATGTCCACATTGATGGGCAATGATGGCTGGATATCCACATTGTGACCTTCCCGTATGCCTTATTAGGACCATTCTCATAATTCTCTTGTGGGTTAACCCGAATAAGTGGGCCCCATTCGCCATAGATGGATGGCTTCGTGTTATCGGATTTGATATAACAACGACCGAGGACCGATATTTATATTATGGTTGATCGGTTGTTCCTCTATGAACCCCGCCTTATTTATGTGCTGGTTGTCAATGCCGATTATCGATGCTGATTGTCGGTGCTGATTGTCGGTGCCGATTGTCGATCATTTATACTGATTATTGAGATTAATGCTGATTTTCGAGCCTAATTGTCAAGGCCAATTGTGATTTTCGAGGCCGATTCTGATTGTCGAAGTCGAGAAAATTGTCGAGGCCAATTCCGATTCCGATTGTCGAGGCCGATTCCAATTCCGATTTGTTGAAGCTGATTTTGATTGTCGAGGCCGTTTGTATAAGCTGATTCTGATTGTCGAGGTCGAGTCAGATTGTTGAGGCCGATTCCAATTTACTGAGGCGAATTCTAATTATCAAGGTCGATTGTCGAGGCCGAGTCAGATTGTCGAGGCCGATTGTTGAAGCCAAGTCAAATTGTCCAGGCCGATTTCGATTGTCGAGGTCGAGTCAGATTGTCAAGGTCGATTCCGATTGTCGACGCCGATTCCAATATCGATTATCGAGGCCGAATCAGATTGTTGAATTCGATTCCAATTCCGATTCTGATTTGTCGAGGCTGATTCTGATTGTCGATGCCGATTTCGATTGTCGACGCCGATTCCGATTGTATAAACCGATTCCGATTGTTGAGGTTGATTCCAATTTGTTGAGGCCGATTCTGAGTATCGAGGCTGATTGTTAAGGCTGATTGTCATGGCCTAATGTGATGTATATGCGGCCCGTATTTAAGGCCTATTGTAATGTGTATTCAGCCCATATTTAAGGCCCAATGTGATGTATATAAGGCCTATGTAATGAGGCCCATTGTTTTGCATTTGAGGGTCAGGTGATGGAGCCCATTATGATGCATATTAGGCCCATGTGAGAGGCCCATCGTGATGTATATTAATCTCTTGAGTAAGGCTCATGGTGTAGTATATTAGGCCCTTGTGTGAGGTCATGGGTCCACTATATGTTAAGCTCTATGTGGGTCATTCCTTGGGGGTAATCTTGGTTAAATGTCCATATTGTCGAGGCCGATTGTTAATGCCAGTTATTGATACCGATTATGAGTATGTGACAGTATAACATCATGATACATGCCCATACGCATCATCTGCATGTTTGTTATGAGATATGGTTGGCCATTGCATATGCCGTGTGACAGGTTGTTTGTAGGACTCCCTGATAGGCGGAGTTGCCCCATATGAGTGCACGGTATGCGCAAGATTGATGCATGATTGGACAATGTGACTCATGCATCTCGCATTATGTGATTATGATTACCATACACCCTAGCAACATCAGGGCCATAGCCTCTACAGGCATATCATGGATGGTTAGATGGGGCACTAAAAATCTGTTCTACATGGGGTGTTATAGATATCCTTAGGTGAAAGTCTTTAAACCTTCTTGGTTTCAGAGGTTGCTTCAACGTCTAGACTGAGTGGATGTATAAGTGCATGAGGGTCATATACCATTAAGCCGCATCTCTCACTATGTCGTGATCGGTTGGAAGTGGGTGTGACCTTACCTGCCTGAGAGGAGAGGATAAAGCTAAGCTGAGTTTGACCAGCTCGAAGAATGAGTCCGCTATCGACTAGTCGGGTCCGATACTGGTAGGCGGATAGTGAGGTCTCTTTCACTCACATTATCACGCGTAATGGGGCAGCAATCAGGTTTGGAGAGTAGTAGACCCTGATGATTTTCTAGAGAGGAACAATACTAATATGTGAACTTATCGAGTAGGAGTTGTATATTCATTTATTCATTCATTCACTGTCCACTCAGGCTAGTGGTGCGCAAGTAATTGTTATGTGTACTTTTGCAATGGCTAGGATTTCTGTTGGGGCACGCGACTAACCTAAGATCAGGAACTTACCACATTGGGTCTAACTATCCAAATTTAGGTATGAGACTGGTTTGGATAGAAGTCATTTGCGATAGGCCCCATAGCCTGTGATACCACGTGCTATTATCCTGATTTCACACTGCAGCTTGGTCATTTCATTCGCACCACATATTGCATATGACATCACATTCTCGGCATATGGCATTTTAAGTTACTATGTTTCTGCATTCATATGACTTAGATGAGGCTGATGGTATTCGTAGTTCTTCAGAATTACATATGGTATTGCATCATCAGTATCTGATATTTGACTCATTATGTCTCCGCATTGCATAATTGACTCCTATTACTTTCTCAGTTTATGACATCGTCTTACTATGTCTTTTCATCGCATATGCTCGATGAGATTGATGATATTTTATGGACTTGCTTGTATTTCCGCTTACTCTAATATTGTATGACTTATTAACTTACCAGTATTTCCGTTTACTTTGATATTACATTCTGAGCATGCATATACTGCTCACACACTTACACTACCTTCTAAGATTTTTATAAGCTTATGCACGATAGATGCGTGCAAGTGACGATATGATGTAGTTGAGCTGAGACAAGAGTGTGCAGTAGAGCTTCTGGAGCTTTTGGCATTTATCTCATATTTTCCTTTTAGCATTGAACTCGAATGATTATATTAGTGGATATGTGATGATGATATTGTTCTTGTGATTTAAGTATACTTGTGGTTATGCTTCTTACGAGATAACTGTACGTTGGAAAATCCTCCTTATAGGATCCTAAGATCAAAATCTGGTGCATGTGCGCTGGGAGCCGAGAATGGGGTACTACGGAGGCTGTTGCACAGGATTCTGCGATTGAGAATTTTGTGAGCCCAGTTTCTGAGTTTGGGGCATGACAAGGTTCACCTATCACATATTATATATCGGCCCATACACCTTCTGATGGGCCCCAATAGTTAAAAATGACCTCCTATATGGTTGGTATACCTAACATTTGGTCATTATGACCATTTGCATCACTTTTTGTGCTATAAAATAGGCCTTAATGGATAATCCTTTGCCCCATACAAATTTTGTCGTGAGAGAGAGAGAGAGAGAGAGAGAGAGAGAGAGAGAGAAGAAAAAATGGAGAGAAAGAGAAGAGTAGGTAAGGGTTGTGCACCCTTTGCCCTTCTCCCCTTCATCCAAAACCCTAGCTGCTGCCAGATTCTTCGATAAATTCTTTGCGTCGGCAATCGAAAATAATATTTGGATCTCACCTTTCGACCTAGGTTTAATTTCGTGAATCTCGTAATAATTTTAGTATTGTTATATGAATCAGTGGTTTTCTCTAAAATTCTAATTCTAAAAGTGCTTTGAGTTAGGTGAAACTCTCTTGAAGTGTGGACCATTCTTCTGAGTTTTCTTTTTATCAACTATTGATAATGTTAAATAATGATTTTTTGGTTATTATTAATATTTCATATGTTATTTGTGTTTAGATTACTTTATTATTGCATTCTTAATGTTATTTAAAGTTGGTAGCTAAAATGTTTGATGAAATGCTTGAATAAGATACAACTACTATTAGAACTCTTGTATGCAAATTGATAAATGATGTTGATATATATTGGATTGTATTAATATAAATTAGATTGTGTTGGCTTGTACATGTATTTAATTGATATACCATGTTGTGTTATTAAGTTGTTATGTGATTATGAATTTATTGCATATATGATTCGTAGTCGTGTGAATTGAATCTTGCAAAATGTTAAGTGAATGACCCACTTTAGGTTAGTTATCTCTAAGGCTGTTCACGAACCAATTTAGCTCGGTTAGCTCGCTCGACTCGACTTGAAAAAGCTTGATTCGACTCGGTTCGAAACTGAGTTCGAGCCAAGTCAAGCTGATTTTTTAAGCTTGAAAAAAATTTCAAATCGAGTTCAAGCTTAGCCGAGCTCGACTCGACTCGGATCGAACTCCAGCTCAAATCGAACTTGTATCGAACCAGTTTAGTGACTCATTTACTTCGATATTGATGTTGCTCACCAAGTGTTTGACGAAATGACTCAACAAAGTGTCAGCTGGTGGCAAGGAAGGTATGCATATGAAACAAATACATTTTTTTCTTGATTTTGATGTTGCCTACAAGATATTTGATGAAATACATGTAAAATCGTTGCTACCATTTTACTTACAGTCCATGTGTTTGTGGAAATGCTGCATAGGTGAACTCGGCTCGATCTTGACTTGAACTAGCCTGAGCTATTGACCGAACCAAGTCGAGCTAGCCAGTCAGGCTCGAGGACTGAGTCGAGTTCGAGCTGGGGTCAGCTAGTGGCTGAGCCAAGTCAAGTTGTGCTAAGCTCGACTTGGATCGACTCGTTCACACCTCTAGTTATCTCAGACTTATACGATCAATCGAGATCGAACACGGACGACTAGTTGTAGTTGGAGCTACACAGGATGCTTAGCACCCAATGCCAGTTTTATCTGGGATCCCCTATTATCAATTGAATCAGTCCAATACATGGCCTGATCATTCTTACATTTGGTATTTGTATAACATTTAAATGAATTTGGAATACCACTGTTACCATTGATTTAAGTCAATTTATATCCGTTAGTGCGTTATAATCATATAAAAATTCATGAGCCGAGCATGATGTTATGGGACACCGTGTTCGAGCTATCGGTTATGCTAGGGTGATGTGTCTGCTATATTGGTAAAAAAAGGGTAACGAGCCCATCATATTGGTACAAATTTGAGTGACAAGCCTCCCTGTAGTGATCATTGAGCACTCGCGAAGGCTACGAGCCTATCGTATTGTCAGTAGAATTGACGCTGTGACTTCGCTACTTTATGTGTGGGTGATGACCCTTATATTATTTGTTGTCGTCCTTGAGTGATAAATACTAAAATGGATCAAGGGACACAAGTGAGGAGATGTTTTGACAGCATCGAGCCTCATGATTCGAGTAGGGACTCGTGATACAATGACAGTATCCTGGCTTTGCCAAATTGCTGCTTGAACTGAGATTAATAATTATTTGGCTAATCAGATTCACACCATGACACTTATTAGGGCATGTAGTTTACAAAAAAAATATTAGAGTTGTATGATGATGAAGTGTTAACATTCCATAAAATAGATGTTTAAGTCGCTTGTTAAGGGAGTATTGGATTGTTAGGATTATGCATCATTACATTATAACATTCATATAATTAAAAAGACTAGATACTAAATTATTTGCTTTGTTATGCTATTATTACATATGCTTGATCGTGTCGATAATATGTATAACTAAAAAAATAATACCACTATGTTAACTATTTACTTCTATTTGATACGGTGTTTAAAACATAAACCTGATGATATTATTGATGCATGTATCACTGAGATCTCAAACAAACATACTTGGACCAGTTTACACAACTGTCGTTATGATTTGGAGCGTTGGGTGAAAATAGAATAATTTACATTTTTTTTCATTTTTGACACATATATTGTGGCTTGTGTAGTTTCCATTTAAGTGGGCACTATGTTTGGAATATATTTTTTAAGTATTAATCATATATTTCTTAGTTTAATTATCTCTACTTAACCTTTAATATTATTGATTTAAAATTTATATAATAATTGGGTTAACGTTGAATGAATTGTTTGAGTACATACAATTTTACTTACGTTGACACTCAAAATTCCGGTCTATTTTCAAAAACGAGTGAGAATTGATTGAACGAAAGGGATAAAACATATACATGGCGGGCCCGGTGAGCGCCGTGCACAGCCATGCACGTCGCTACCGAGCATGCACCCCGCGTTCACGTGGTAATGGGTTCGCCACGGAGTCCGCGTCCCACACGCGATGCTCGTTTGCTAGTCTTTCACCGTATAAGAAATAGCAGTGACTCTTTGACATTGTGCATGGTGCAGTTTTACGGCAATCCAGACCACCCAAATTTCTGATTCGAACTGTAGATGGGGCAAGAACTAATTGGGCTTAAAAGATAATCTTAGAAATATGATTTTTCCATTCGAACGGTAAGTGTGTGCTATTTAGTTTTAACCATTTATTTGATAGCATTTAATCGGACGGTTAGGATTTATTTATCAGTATAATTCATAGACATGCTCCATGGGCAATGAGACCATTTGAATGGCCTTCACACGTTAGTCTCCACCCTTTTTAAAATGGTACAAAACTAACAGAGTCTGATTCTTAGAGCCCTCTTTTATTCGGACGCGGATTGCGTGGGGAAGCGGGTTGCGTATTCAGTAAAGTCTGTGGGGCCCACCGTGATGTATACGTGTTATCCACGCCGTTCGTCCCTTTTACCAGCTCATTTTAAGGCATAAGATTAAAATTAAACATATCTAGAGCTCAAGTGGACCACACCACAGGAAACAGTGGTAAATGAATGTCTGCCGTTGAAAACTTATCGTGGACAACCGGTTTGCCTAGTTATGCTAGTGGTCGGTGCTATGTGGACTCCGCCATGATATATGTATTTTATCCACACCGTACTTCCATTTTGAAAGATAATTTTATGAGTTGATCTCAAAAATGAGACGGATATAAATCTCAGGTGAACCACACCATGGGAAAACAATAATGATTGAATGTCCATCATTGAAACCTCTTAAGCCAAGCCTAATGGTTATTTGACATCTAACCTTTGATTAAGTCATACAGACCTGGAGGAAGGAAAAAAAAAATTATATCCACATGATCTAAAACTTTTGTAGCCCCAAGAAGTTTTTAATGGTGAGCGTTCAATCAACATCATGCTGTCCACTTGAGATTTAGATCAACTTCATTTTTGGGTTCATACGGTAAAATGACATGGAAGAATGGGTGGACCGCATGGATGAAACATATACATTATGGTGGGATCCACACAGCACCCACCACTACTTGTCACCCATCAGCCAGTGGCAGGGTCAGTAGCCAATCCGTTTCTGTGACTAGGGGTGTACATGAACCAAGCTAGATTAGTTAGCTCACTCGACTCGACTCAAAAAAGCTCGATTCATCTCAGTTCAAAGCTGAGTTTAAGCCAAGTTGAGCTGATTTTTTTGAGTTAGAAAATGACTTTGAGCCTAAGTTTAAGTTTTAATAGGCCCCAACTCAACTTGAGTCGGATAGTACTGGTTAGGTGACTCAGTTACTTTGTCATTCGTGTTGCTCACCAACTGTTTAATAAGATGACTAAACGGAATGCGGCCAATGGCAAGAAAAGTATGTACAAGAAATAAATATTATTTTACTTTTTTAAAAAAAATTACTTTTCATGTTACTTAGGAAGTAATAATTGTAATTATAAAACCAGTCCCTATTACAAAACAGTAGGATTTTGAAGTTATAGTACAAGTTTATGTGAAAATGCCACAACAGAGAGCTTAGCTTGAATTCGGCCTGAGTTGCTGATCGAATTAAGCTGAGCTGGCCAATCAAGCTCGTGGACCGTATTGAGCCGAGTTCGAGCCGAGGTCATCTACCGTTGGAAGAGGTTGGACGGCAAGTATGGCAAGTAGACGTCACGGTCGGCCGTTGGAAGGTTTCAACAGTTGTTTTCATTATCTCTACTGTTTCACATGGTGTGGCCATTGGATTTGCCTTTTTTGGTCTTACGCACTAAAATCAGCTTTAAAAACATACGAACGGTAGGTATAAAACACGTAACTTGCGGTGGGCTCCACAAGAGTCGGCTCCCAAGGACGGTTCTCACCGCGTCCCCTTTATTCTGCTTTAAAAGGGCAATTTCGAAATAAAGGGGACCGAAGCTACGTGCCGAAAACGTAAATAGAAAAACTTTGATACTCTGGTAGGGTGTGACAGACGATACTCAGGCACTTAGGAATTACATATGCTGATTACAAATGAGTGAAAATAAACTCTAAAAATTACATCTAGATCGTCTGACCATTGGATTGGTGGACATAATTGAACGGTCAAAAATGAAAAATCCATCCATCCTGCTTCAACAAACAAGTCTGAGATTAAAATTCATCAAACTTTCTAATTGACTTAAAATAAAGCGGTTTACACAACTTATTCGGTAATTTTAAGTTTATATTCTCTGCGTATATAATTTCTTAGTGCCTGCGTATCAAGCATCACACTCCGCCGGACTATCAAATAACTCCACATTAGGAAAGCCGTCCGTAACCGCAGACAGCGGGGCAAGACGGTTATTTTAACAGAGACGAAGGGCAATCAAGTAACGTTCTGCTATAAATATGGAGAGCGAACGGTTCTTAACTTGGCAAAAACGTGTTCTCCTTCTTTGGTGCGATTATCCGCAAATCTGCCCCCTTCCCTCGTTTTCTAGGGTTTCGGCGATCGATTGAGGGATTTCCTTCAGTTGCTAGGGTTCCTTCGAACGATTGAGGGATTTCTTTCGATTGCTAGGGTTTCTTGGATCGATTGAGGGATTTCCTTCAGGGTTTCTGCGATCGATAGTGGGATTTCTGCAGCGATATTCTTCTATCCCTCCTGTAAGTATGATTTTCTGCTATAGATCTCTTCAGATCCTGTTCTTTGATGTTTTCTTTCGTGTTTTTTGATGTAAGGTTGTGGATTCTGTTTGATTTCTAGGGTTTGTTTTAGAGATAGATGGATTTTAGGGTTTCTTTTTTGCCTATAGCAACGGATCAGTTTTTATTTTTTATTTGTTGGTGTATGGTTGCCCCATTCTCTTTGATTTATGTTATTTTTGTGGAAGATTGGAGGATTTTTCAGCGTTTCTCAATCGATCCTTTTGGATTGTCTTCTTTTGTTCTTTTTCTTTGCGTTATTTTATTTTTCTCCTTTTTTTTTTGTTGCCTACTTGCGTTTGAAGATATCAAAGGATTTTTTGGTTAATTCTCTTTATATATATATATATATATATATATATATATATTCGTTATTGGGCATTTTTTTTTTCTTTTTTTTTTATTGCGTTTGAAGATATAGAACGATTTTTAAATTGTTTTTTTACTTGTGATTAATTTATCTTTTAAAATGTGATATTTAAAAAGCAATATGATCCTCCCTACAATTATTTTATCTCTCTTTCTTCAGGTTGAGAATCTCTTTCTTTCTGGTCTTTTGCACAAACCTTAGAAATAAATTCTGTGAGATGAAAGCAAAACGAAAATAAATTTATGTAGAAATTAAGGAAGAAATAACATCTGATTTTGCTATTCTTTTTTTTTTTTTTTTTCGTGCTTGTGAGGTTTTATTTTATTGGGGCTTGATTTTTTTAAGGAAAAAAAGAAAACCATCATGCATTCTGGGCAAGTAAAAGCCTCTGTTGTGATTTCGTTGATTATTACCGTCTTTTCTATTTTCTCGATGGATGACTTCTCTTTTGCTCTGTAGGTCTCTTTTTTTCTCTCTTTATTATTCATGCATATTGCTTTTGATTTTCTGTTTATCTTGCTCGTCTTTGGATAGAAATTTCACGTGATAGTAATTTTTATCTGTTGCATACCAAATTTTAAGGAAAAAAATGGAGCTTCTTGATTTGTACGTTTTATAGGTACAACCTGCAAGAAAAAAAAGGGAAAAAACGAAAGAAAGAAAGAAAGATGCCTTTGCATTTTTTTTTTTTCCTTACAGATAATGAAATGCTATTTAGTCTGGTTATCTAATTTTTTAATTATTTATGGGTTTTTTTTCAAGTCCTCTTTTCCTTGCAATACTTTCTTTTGAAAGATCATTGTTACTTTGTATTTTCTAAACTTGCCTGTTATGTATCATGTATTAGGGTTTACAATTACAATAAAAAGGTACTTTAACAAAATCATTTGTTTACTAAGATTCATCATGTTTCAGGAATTGTGTAACTAGGTTTGCTCTCCCTCTAAAGGACTTTCAGAAAATAATTTGTAAGATTGTTATTTGTGTTTTCTTAACTTGCCTGTTGTTTATCATGATATTGTGGTTTATCAATAAAAAAAATGACTTTAGGAAATTATGTCTGTCATGAAATTAGGGTTTAAAAGAAAATAGGATTAGGACTTTAGGAGTCTATCATTTTGTATATCATGATATTAGGGTTTGCAAAGGAAATAGGATTTGTAATCTTTTCAGGAATAATTTCTTGATTATGGAAAACTGTTTGCAAGAAAGTAATATACATAGAAGACATGGGGAAATCAATTCAGAAACTGATATTATTCCATGGTTTTAATTGTTATTTTTATTGGATGGTTTTGTATTCTGCTTTGTTTTCTTTCTTTATTTTTATTTTATTTTTTCTAATTTTGTTGCTCGTGGGTTTGAGCACGTGGTTCAGCGGTAGATGAGTGTGTTTCAACTTTTAGGTCTTGGGTTTATGCCTGGGTTAGGTTAGCTCTTTAGGTGTGTCATTTTTACCTCATTTTTGGGGCAGATATTTTGTATTGTTGTAATATGAATTTTATTATTTACAAATTTTTCTGAGATTGTGGCTGATTTAGAAGTTTGACAAATTAGAGATTTTGACATGAGCAAAGGGTTTTTGAAACTCAAATTTTGAAAAGATAATTGCATGAAACTTGTATGATGCAAACTTGTCAAATGAGTTTCTCATATTGAAGATTTTAGCTTTGTTGCAAAAATTGTAATTGCACTGATGTTGAATTTATTGGAAATTTATGTAGCTTTGATGCATTCAGATTCTAATTGTTAAACATCGTTTATTGAATTTTATTTTTTCTGAGTAGGTTTCATCAGATTATGATTTTTTTTTATCATTTAAAAGCCTGATACGATACCCTGGGGTGATAACGTTGATGTATTCACTTGTATTTGTTTATGGTTTGCCAGTAAAAGGCTGAATGATCTAATGGAGGCAAAAGGTGGTAAGAAGTCTAGCAGTAGTAAATCATTATCTTACGAAGCTCCTCTAGGCTACAGCATTGAATACGTTCGCCCAAACGGTGGGATCAAGAAGTTCCGATCTGCTGCTTACTCCAACGTAAGTGACCTCTCCTAATTTACTTCTCTTACATCTTGTGGCTACATAGAATTTCCAAAAACTCTTGGAATCTGGGGGTGAACGTAACAAATCTCACTCTGTTAAGACTCACATCATTGAAGTCTTTCATCATGATTTTTGTTGACACGCTAATCACCGACAACTGGTTGTATACCATGTACCTCTATTTATGCCTTGTGAAAAGGGTTGAAGGTTACCTAAAATTGGTTGTAGGTGATTAGTTCAAAGGCATGTTTGGATGCTAGTACCAACACTAGGATTTTATTTTATTTTCCTTTTCTTTTCTTTGTCTGTGAATGCTAACCTAAGTGGCGTTTGTTCATTTCACTTGCAGTGCGCACGGAAGCCATCCTGACGCCCCTAACCCTGATATAATCTCCTGAAGCACTCTAATAACCAACCCTGTCATTTTTTTAATTTCTGTTTCCGTTTTAGCTGCTCATCTTCTCCTCTCTTTCTCTGCTCCTCTTCTTGTGACTTTCTGTGCTCCCGGCAGTTCATTTTCTCTTCACATCAGAGATGGCCTTCCCCGTCTCTGCCATTGGATTTGAGGGCTATGAAAAGAGGCTGGAGATCTCTTTCTTCAAGCCATTCATCTTTGCTGATCCCCAAGGGAAGGGCCTCCGTTTGCTCTCCAAATGTCAAATTGATGAGATACTGAAACCCGCCGAGTGCACAATAGTGTCATCCCTCTCAAACGATCACGTTGACTCATACGTCCTCTCCGAGTCTAGCCTCTTTGTTTATCCCTACAAAATCATAATCAAAACATGCGGCACCACAAAGTTGCTGCTTTCAATTCCACCAATTCTCAATCTGGCCAAATCTCTATCCCTCTCTGTAAAAGCTGTTACATACACTCGCGGAAGCTTCATATTTCCGGGGGCTCAGCCATTTCCTCACCGCAACTTCTCAGAGGAGGTGACCATCCTCAACGGCCACTTTGGCAACCTTGGCTCTGGTGGCAAGGCATATGTGATGAGCAGTCTTGTTGAATCCCAGCAGTGGCACATTTATTCTGCTTGCGCAGCATCAGCGGCCCAAGATGATGGCCCGCTTTGCACTCTGGAAATGTGCATGACTGGTCTGGATACGAAGCTGGCCTCTGTATTCTACAAGACGAAAACAAGCTCAGCAGCAGAGATGACTACAGCCTCAGGCATACGGAAGATTCTGCCCGGTTCTGATATATGTGATTTTGAGTTTGACCCATGTGGCTACTCCATGAACAGCATTGAGGGAGCTGCGATCTCAACCATCCATGTTACGCCAGAAGATGGCTTCAGCTATGCAAGCTTTGAAGCAGCGGGTTACAATGCCAAGGAAGTCAATCTGGGCCAATTGGTTGAGAGGGTGCTGGCCTGTTTCCAACCGGCAGAGTTTTCTATTGCTATACATGCGGTGGGAGGCGAGGAGATGGGATGGGTGGGAGAAGAACTGGATGACGTGACAGGGTACGTGTGCGGGAAGAGGAGCATGCAGGAGCTTGGAGAAGGGGGTTGCGTGGTCTACCAGAGTTACAAGGCTGGCGGATGCAGGTCCCCAAGATCCATCCTCAAATGCTGGAAAGAAGAGGAAGAAGAAGAATAAGTCTAGCAGCAGCAGTTTAAATCTAATTAGTAGTAGTATAGATATGAATAAGAAGTTACTGTACTGGTGGAGTGTTATGTGCTTTGGGAGTCATTTGGATGAATAGATTTTTATTTTCCCGTCTATTTTTTACTATATTCCTATATGTTGTTGATATGATGTTTTATACTTCATTCTCAATACCGATTTGGTACCACTACCACCCATGGCCCATTCGATGAGCGGACCAACCTGAATTTTGGGCTAGAGGTATTCACACTTGCACGAGTCTCTTGGAGGGAGACCAACGTTGACGTGGGCAAACTTACGTGGGCCTCACCACTCGATTATGCCCCATCATTTTTAGGACATGAACTCAAAACTGGCCTTATTAGTAGGTTGGATGGCAAGTGGGGCCCACCTAAGGAAGGATTCAACAGTGGGTGGGATCGGATTAGGTATTCATCTCCACCGTGGGGCCCACCTTGATACATTGGTGATTGAGCGTCTCATCTCACTATTAAAAGTAATGTTTATTTGCCATCACTTGATGATGTTTAGAAGAAATGGATCGAGAGATGATACAAACATCAGGTTGATCCAAAACTTGGAAATCGGATCGTATCGAGTAAGCTATGTTGGGCTAAGGGGTTGAGACCAAAATTGAACCATATCCAAAGCTAAAGTCTCATGATTTCCACCGTTGAAACCATTATGGGCCTCACAGTGATGTTTATTTGTCATCCACCTGTTCATAAGATCACAAAAACATGGATGAAAGAGAACATAAATTTAACCTTGATCCAAAACTTCCGTGGCCCTCTAGATTTTTTCAATGGTAGATTTTCAATTCACACTGTATCCCATGGTGTGGTCCATTTGAATTTTATATATGCTTTTTTTTTTGGGCTAAGGTCCTAAAATTATCTGGTAAAATGGATGGAAGGAGTGGATAAAATATATATAAATCATGCTGTAACCCCACAGAGTTTACTCAGTATGCTTATCGAGCTGAGCTACTCACTACGCAATCCGGTTAGACTGGGAATCTACTTTATGGTTGGACCCCAATAGCTAACACTAAGCCATCAGCTAGATAAGGGGGAAGTATGTGTGTGTGTGTGTGTGTTGGGAGTTGACTCGATTAATGTTGCTCCAATGGGTTGACTTGAGGACTTAAATGGGCTTCGACATGACTCGGCTCGTTATTTAATAATCAAATTAATATTATTTATAAGTATTGTAAATAGTGATATGGGTAAAATATCTATGCTCCACAAAGCATGAGAAACGTTTGGGCAATTTTGCCCTCAAAATTAATTTTTAGAATTCTAATATTCAAAGAATATGATAAGGATTTTTAATCAAAGGTATGATATTTTAAGAACTTGAAAATGTAACTATTGTCCAACTGAAAGCTCAAATTTCACCCACATTGCTAGCCAACGGATTATCTTTTACTTGCAGTAAATCTTTTCACCCGAGTTTTTTTATTTTCCTGTGATTCCCTTGATCCAATTTCCAATGTGCACGCATGAGGGAACATCTTCAAGTGGATGAGAGCCACCCCCATCAAACAAGTGCATCACCCTGTGTTTGGACTCGGGCTCCAAAACTCGGTTAATTCAACTCAAGTGGGCCACACCATGGAGGACAACCGAGATGGTAAGTCCCATCATTAAAATAGTCCAAATTGCATGTGAGTCCACTGTGGTGCTTATATGCAACCAATCCACACTCTCCCATTCCACACTAGGATTAACATATATATATATATATATATATATATATATATATATATATATATATATATATATGTTAATCCTGGTGGGGTAGATGTTCGAAAGGCATCACGGTGGAGCCCACACAGCTCGACCGCATGGGATGGAGCAGAGGGCTCGAGCGCATTGTACCTTTTCCCATATATATATATATATATATATATATATATATATATATATATATATATATAGATATATTCCTCAAACGCTAAGACATTCTAATGCTTATGTTGGCCAAACCATATAAATTTAAAGGTTTTAGGAATGATTTTACATAATTCCCTACAGTGTGTCATTGCATCTAATGTATTTCAAAATATGTACAAAAAATCCATTTACTGCATGCTATAAGCTGTAAACATGACAATGAGTTGAAAATATTGATGAATCAATTGATTCACAGTAGAAATTCACTTTATATACGCTGGCGCTACATCTTGTGCGCTGGAAAAAAGGTGCTGGCAATGCCGCACTTTGTTGTACTGAATTAGCCTATATGTATCAAGAATTTAAAGTGGGTGATACAACACGTAGAAGTAATATGTAAGGCTTTGGAACTTTGTATAAGTTCTATTTTCCATCCATTTATGACTGAAAGTAAAAGACCTCACCGTGGAGCTGATGTGCATCACATGGGAGCATCATTCGACATTCATAAGCTTCTCCACTTCTACATAAACGGACTTTGAGACCTGCATCAATAGCCGTTTTTAATACAAGATTGAGTAGATCTAATCCATGATTCTTTGTGAAATGATTCCCAACTAAATAAAATATACAATGAGAAACCAAGATAAGAACTGCAATTATCAATCATCGGCAGGGTCATGCACAAGATGTACACAGGCTAAGTAATAGAGAAAAATAAAAAAAAGTAATATTTGCAATAAAAGGTATCATTTACATACATAAAAACACTCAATAGATGACATTAGATCATTTGTGGGTGCACCAAAATTTTGGAGGAGACGGCAGCGGCAGGTTCATGCAATTTTTGCAAGAGTTTACGCTTAAAGTTCAAAAAAGGAAAATTCATAGAGGATAAAACCAACGGATCCCTTAATACATTGCATAAAGTGAGGAGATGATAAATAAAACAAAAGAGTCCATCAAAAATAGCAACTAGTACACAAGTTTGACTTTTTTTCTTCAAATTTGATAACTTAAAACACTTACATATTTTAATCTTAAAAAAAACTATGCATTATCTAAGTACATTAAAAAAATCGTATAAGGTGGCGACTCATTAGCAGATACAGTTTCTGAATGCAGTGAGAAATCTTTTCAAAAAAAAAAAAGAGAAAAGAAGAAGAAGAAGAAAAGAAAAGAAAAAAGAAACGATAGTTCGACAAAACTATGTCCGGAGTTCAAAGCCCCATTTGAATTAGAATTCCAAGTCTTTGTGCAACGAATACCTTATGCAAATATCCAAGATCTAAGTTGAGTACTCCAGTTTTTCCTAATGATCCAGCTATTGTAGGTTGTTTATATCTACATCTATCTATGTTTTGCAATTTAAAGAGCAAGATCATGGAAAAGGTTTTGATACGAGATTTCCATGAATAACAAAATGACATCACATTTCCAAGAATATTGTAAACTAACCATAAGACATCCACAACTCAAGGAGGTATAGAATGACTCTATAATTGTGAGTGGAATAAGTTTTGTGCAGATGATTGACTCTCTTCCACCTTCCCTCTAGTACATATTATCTAACATAGTTGCATATGTTTTATAATTCTACTGCAGTATCAGTTGGCATTTGAATGGTGCAGACTTGTAGAATTATTTATTTTCTTTTGGACAATTAGAGTCTTTTACAAAATGAGAGTTTGTGTTCCATAAACAATATTATTTCAGTTGCCAAATTGCTAATTACATGATATATCTGCTTGCATCATCTTTATGTACTTTTTTGTGTTGACTATTACTATATGATCATTTTCCTTAGTCTAGTTTCAACATTGTTCACCATTTGTTATGCAGTAAAGGCCTCATATGTTCATATTTTTTCCTAGTAGAAAAAAGGTAAGAAACAAAGATTTTCTTGTTATATGGTACCATTTATATGGAATGATTTGCTTCTTTTGCAGGCAAAAGCAGCGAAAAGGCTTCTTAAGATGATCCCACAGAATATAGAAGAAGGCTTGAGGGAGTTCCTGTATTTACTGCTCAAAATTTAAAAATTGCAATAGGTACAACTGGTGGAATTAAGTGGTTTACATGCTGTTGAGGGTCAAATATTATATATTAGATCCCAGTTATTACTTGATTTTACAAACATGATACTGTTTAACGGCATATTTTAATCGCGTTTGTGTTACAAAGTAAATTTAAGAGCCTGGACTGAAAAAGAGTACTAAAATCATAGATTTAATGCTCTGCAGTCACCAAGGTAAGAGATGAACCCAAGGGGATCAAAGGAATTTATACGCTAAACATCCAAAAAAATCAAGTGAAAATCGTCTATAATGCAAGATCGCAGGGTTCTTATCATCAGTTCAGCTCAAAAATTTATATTTGGCCTGAGGACCATATATTAACTGTACATGTTGAAATTCAGCCCTTGGATCCCTGTGAAAGCATCCCAACAGACAGATCAGCCTTTGAATCATCAATCTAGGGCCCACCTGTTACCTGAGTGTGCTTCAATTTTGGTTTCAACCACTTGAATTAGAAGGGAAGACATATGGACGGTGTGGATTTATTAAAAACATCAAAGACGGCCACACCCTGCATTACGCAAGTGCGCACAGCATGGGTGTGGCCGCTGTGCACTGAACCGGTCAAAGCAGTCAAAAACTGCTGACCCGCGCCCGACCCAGACGGATTTGAAATTCCGTCTCCCGACTTGCGGTTGGGTCTCTGTGGGCCACCATCTTGGCTCAGATGATTAATCTGGACCGTCCATTAGAACCCCCAAGGTCCGTCTTACCAATGTGGGTTAAAGATTCCCAGAAAAAGCGAGGATGGGTTCCCAGCCGTTCAAACTCAGGACGGACGGCGGCAAGAAAAATCCCGTGGGCCACACCGAATCCAAGCCGAAACCATCCGTTTCCAATTTTTTTTCGACACGCATTCAATGGACGGACTGGATTTCCATGAAGACATCAATCACGGGCGCCACCATCACCACAGCGTAAGAACTTGCGCAAGGCCGTGCGTCCGAGAACGCCGGCCACTGTGGGCTGTTCGGTTGGCAAGATTGTAATCAGTTTGACGATCTAAACCGTCCAAAATATCACCAAGGTGGGGCCTACCAGGGCCAAGAAGTCTGAACGTCTCAGATCTTGCATGTGAAGCATCCATTGGCCGAAAATCCAAGCCAAACGCAAAATTGGTGCGTTTTCTCCTGCGCATGTCACTGCGCGACCACCCTTGTGCGTAAAGAGCTGCGTTTTCAGCCTCCGCCGACATCATGGCTTCTATAAAAGGGAGAGAGAAAAAAAGATTCAGGCTATCTTTGGATCTTGGACGTGTGAAGTTTTTGAGAGAGATGGAGAGAAAGTGTGGAGTAAACGTCCAGCCCAATGAGTTTTTCCTTCCCTTCTCTTAATTCTTTTATCATGTTATGTTTCCTTGAGATATCTTTAGCCTAATCATGTCTGGCCAAGCCTCTTAGCTAGGGCTAAGAGGTCAAGCTTGTAGTGAGATGGGAGACTTTTTTTTATGCCTTTGATTTAAGTTTAAGTTGAACTGATTTTGATTCTAGTTTGATTATAAGGAATGCCTTTAGTTTTTAATTATTTGTTGTGACTTATATTACAATGGATCTGCAATAACTTTAGGTATTTTCTATGCATACGTAGAGGTTATGATCGTAGGAACCCTGTTGTTCACCATCTTCTCATGGGCATGGTTGGATGATTGAATCTTTCCTAATGTTTATCATTATCTCAAATTAGACATGGATTGGTTAAATTCTGTTGTTTACCTTGTCTACTGGGCATGATTTTGTGATGGAATCAAGTCTAATTCTCATACCTCTCATCTCTTGAAAACTGGATCAAAGGAAGTTCAGATTTGATTTTCATGGTTATATCTTCCGACTGGATGAAGATGGGACTCTAAGTCCAGTTATATTCTTGAATCAAGCATAGATCTCCCTAATCTCTACAAGTGGATCCTTTGAAACCCTAGTTTTCCACCTTTGAATTTCACAAATTTTAGTTAATTAAATTCACAATTATTCCCTTCCTTTTCCCTAGTTTAGATACATCTTCTTCTAGTTCTAGTTCAAATTATTTTCAGGTTACATATAAGGTACAGTCCATGTGGATTCAACCTCGGTCTTACCGAGATTATTACTACATCGCAACCCTATACTTGGGGTGTGAATAAGTTTTTGGCGCTGTTGTCAGGGATTGACAATTACGTTTTTTTTAAATTAACTAGTTTTAAAATTAGGTTAAGATTAGATTTTTTTTCTAGATTTAAGTTTTTCTATTTGATTTCTAGAAACTAACCTAATTTTCTTGTTTTGTAGGACCCTGATATAGGCTTTCTAAATTGGTAATCTCTTTCTAATTTTTCTTCCTTTCTATTTATAGATTAGGATTTGTTTTATAGAAACTCTCTAATTTTAGGTTTTCTTTTATTTTTAGAAACTTTTTTATTTTCTAATTTAGGTTTAGAACTTTCTTAATTCGTTTTAGAAATTTTCTATTTCCTTTTAGAAATTTTTCCTTTTTAGAAACTAGTTTACTTTCTATTTTAGGATCTCTTACTATTTCTAGACTTTCTATCTTTAGAAACTAACTTGGTTTGTTTTATTTTGCAGGATCTAACTTGGGAACTTCGAATTTGGTAACTTCCTTCTAACTCTTCTCTCTTTCGTTTCCTAGATTTTTATTCCTTTCTTTCCTTTAGGTTTAGGTTAGAATCTGTGATTGAGAGCTGCGAGTGTTTCATGCCCAAGTCTTGACTGAAGGAGGATTGGTTGAGGGGTTGACTATCCATCGCAGGACTAGACACCGCTCGAGATCCCCAAAGTTAATTGAAGTAATGGTTGCAAACCAACCTCTTCTATTCCAACCTAAGGTGGAGGACATCTAGGATGAGAATAAGGTGCATCAAGCACCCCCGCCTCGTACTTTACGAGATTATTTACAACCAGATGGGTTAAGCATGGCCTCATGCATGGGTTTTTCTGAAAATACGGGACACATGGATATCAAGCCAGGAGTGATCCAACTCCCTCCTAAACTTCATGAGCCTGAATTAGAAAATCTATATTTACACCTGAAAGAGTTTGATGAGATCATAGCCACTTTATATTTTCCAAACGCATCTGTGGACACAGTCAGGCTGAAACTTTTTCTCTTTTCTTTGAAAGAGAAAGCTAAAACGTGGTTGGATTCACTACGTCCTAGATCTATTGGCACATGGAATGACATGCAAAAGGAGTTCATAAAGAAATTTTTTCCACATCATAAAGCGAACACCCTTAGAAAATCAATCATGAACTTCGCCCAAAAGGAAGATGAAACATTCTTCCAATGTTGGAAAAGGTTTAAGGATCTTGTCAGTTCATGCCCACAACACGATTTTGAAATGTGGAGCATTACACACTTTTTCTATGATGGACTGACATTTTTCATACGCCAATTGGTTGAGACGATGTGCAATGGGGAATTCATGAATAAAAATGTCGATGATGTGTGGGACTACTTGGATAGACTTGCTGAAAACGCACAATCATAGGACACATACCCAAAATCAAGCACCATGTCTAGGCCGACTCAATCTAATGAGAGGGGTGGAATGTATCTCTTAAAAGAGAATGATGATATCAATTCTAAAGTGACTAATCTCATAAGAAAATTCGAGGCCATTGAATTAAAGAAGGATAAGGTTAATGAAACTGTTTACAGTATTTATGATGGCAACATTTACACAACTGAAAATTGTCTAACAATACCTACCTTTCGAGGGTTGCTAAATGAGGAATCTAATGTCGTGAACAATTACCAAAGACCTTTTAATGGAACTACCTCCAATACATACAATCCTAGTTGGAGAAATCATCTAAACTTTAGTTGGAGGAATGGACAAACTGCTACCCCTCAAGGTTTATTTAATCAAATTTCACAACAAGAGGACTCGGTTCTAAAACATTTTCAAAAGAAAGAGCTTTTCAATTAGGGTATGTTATAAGCCTTTCAAGACCTTACAAAAGCGATACAAGAACTTAAGGCTGAAAATACAATTGGGAATAAGGGAAGCCTCGCAGCTCAACCTCTTTCCAATCCAAAACCGCAATATGAAGTTAGCGACCCAAGCTCTTTAAATCAGATGTAGCAAGCTAAATCTATCACCACTCTTAGGAGTGGGAAGATCATTGACAAAACCATTCCGGTTATGGCTGAAAAGCCTAAGGATCAAGAAAGGGACAAAGATGATGGATCTAGCCATGCTCCACAAGAATTAAAACTAGAACTTCAAGGGAAGCCGGTTGTTCCATTTCTCCAACGGTTGGTTACACCAAAACCTCTCTCTACCTCTTAGAACATTTAGAGGTGTTGAAACAAGTGAAGGTCAATATTCCTCTACTTGATGACATGAAACAAATACCTTCATATGCCAAATTCCTACAATTGATATGACTTTGGAGTTAAACATATCCCTGTCATGAGTAAGTCATATTTCCGAAAGACATACTCATGACATCAAGTAGAGGAATATTGACCTTCACCTGTTTCAACACCTCTAGAATGTCCTGAGAGTTAGAGAGAGGTTTTGGTGCAACCAACCGATGGGGAAATAGAACAACCGGCTTCCCTTAAGGTTCTGGTTCTAATTCTTCTGGAGCATGGCTAGATCCATCATCTTCGTCCTTTTCCGATTCCTTAGGCTTTTCAGCCCTAACTGGAATGGTTTTGTCAATGATCTTTTCACTCCTAATAGTGGTGATAGATGTAGCTTGCTCCATCTGATTTAAAGGCTTGTGTCACTAACTTCATATTGCGGTTTTGGATTGGGAAGAGGTTGAGCTGGGAGACTCCCCTTATTCCCAATCGTATTTTCAGCCTCAAGTCCTTGTATTACTTTTGTAAGGTCTTGAAAGGCTTGCATACCCTGATTGAAAAGCTCTTGCTTTTGAAAATGTTTTAGAACCGAGTCCTCTTGAGGTTTCTCTTGTTGCAGAATTTGATTAAATAAACCTTGAGGGGTAGCAGTTTATTCATTCTTCCAACTGAAGTTTGGATGATTTCCCCAATTAGGATTGTATGTATTGGAGGTAGGTCTATTGAAAGGTCTTTGGTAATTGTTCACGGCATTAGATTCCTCATTCAGCAACCCTCGAAAGGCAGGTATTGTTGGACAATTTTTAGTTGTGTGAATGTTATAATCACAAATACCGCAAACAGTTTTATTAACCTTATCATTCTTTAATTCCATGGCCTCGAGTTTCCTTACGAGATTAATCACTTTAGAATTAATATCATCATCCTCTTTTAAGAGATACACTCCACCCCTCTCTTTAGATTGAGTCGGCCTAGACATGGTGCTTGATTTTGGGTATGTGTCTCATGATTGTGTGTTTTCAGCAACTCTATCTAAGTAGTCCCACACATCATCGACATTTTTTTTCATGAATTCCCTATTGCACATCGTCTCAGCCAATTGGCCCATGGAAGATGTCAGTCCATCATAGAAAAAGTGTGTGATGCTCCACGTTTCAAAACCGTGTTGTGGGCATGAACTGACAAGATCCTTAAACTTTCCAATATTGGAAGAATGTTTCATCCTCCTTTTGAGAGAAATTCATGATTGATTTTCTATGGGAGTTTGTTTTATGATGTGGAAAAAATTTCTTTATGAACTCCCTTTGCATATCATTCCATGTATAGATCTAGGACGTAGTGAATGCAACCACGTCTTAGCTTTCTCTTTCAAAGAAAAGGGAAAGAGTTTCAGCCTGACTATGTTCTTCGATACATTTGGAAAATATAAAGTGGTTATGATTTCATCAAACTCTTTCAGGTATAAATATGGATTTTCTGACTCAAGCCCATGAAATTTAGGGAAGGAGTTGGATCACTCCTGGCTTGATATCCATGTGTCATATATTTTCAGTCAAAACCATGCATGAGGGCATGCTTACCCTCGCGGGTTGTAAATAATCTCGTAAAGTACGATGTGGGGGTGCTTGATGCACCTCATTCTCATCCTGGATGTCCTCCACCTTAGGTTGGGGTAAAAGTTGGTTTGCAGGCATCACTTCAATTAACTATGGGGATCTCGAGCGGTATCTAGTCCTGTGATGGATAGTCAACCCCTCAACCAATCCTCCTTTAGTCAAGAGACGTCGAGTGTTGTCACGGACCCACTTGGGCATGAAACACTCGCAACCCTCAATCACAGATTCTAACCTAAACCTAAAGGAAAGAAAAGAATAGAAATCTAGGAAATGAAAGAGAGAAGAGTTGGAAGGAAGTTACCAAATTCGAAGTTCCTAAGTTAGATCCTGCAAAATAAAACAAACCAAGTTAGTTTCTAAATATAGAAAGTCTAGAAATAGTAAGAGATCCTAAAATAGAAAGTAAACTAGTTTCTAAAAAGGAAAAATTCCTAAAAGGAAATAAAAATTTTCTAAAACGAATTAGGAAAGTTCTAAACCTAAATTAGAAAATAAAAAAGTTTCTAAAAATAAAAGAAAACCTAGAATTAGAAAATTTCTATAAAACAAATCCTAATCTAGAAATAGAAAGGAAGAAAAATTAGAAAGAGATTATCAATTTAGAAAGCCTATAACAAAATAGAAAAATTATGTTAATTTCTAGAAATCAAATAGAAAATTTTAAATCTACAAAAAAAAAAAAACCTAATCTTAACATAATTCTAAAACTAGTTAATTTCAGAAAAACGTAACCGTCAATCCCCAGCAACGGTGCCAAAAACTTATTCACACCCCAAGTATAGGGTTGCAATGTAGTAATAATCTCGGTAAGACCAAGGTCGAATCCACAGAGATTGTACCTTGTATGTAATCTGAAAATAACTTGAACTAGAACTGGAAGAAGATGTATCTAAACCAGGGAAAGGAAGGGAATAATTATGAATTTAATTAACTAAAATTTGTGAAATTCAAAGGTGGGAAACTAGGGTTTTGGAGGATCCACTTGTAGAGATCAGGGAGATCTATGCTTGATTCAAGAACACAACTGGACTTAAGAGTTCCATCTTCATCCAGCTAGAAATATCACCATGAAAATCAAATCTGAATTTCTTTTGATCTAGTTTTCAAGAGATGAGAGGTATGAGAATTAGACTTGATTCCATCACAAAATCATGCCCAGGAGACAAGGTAAACAACAGAATTTAACCAATCCACATCCAATTTGAGGGAGTAATGAACATTATGAAGGATTCAATCATCCAACCATGCCCATGAGACGATGGTGAACAACAGGGTTCTTACGATCATAACCTCTATGTATGCATAAAAAATACCTAAAGCAATCGCAGATCCATTGTAATTTAAGTCACAACAAACCATTAAAAACTAAAGGCATTCCTTATAATCAAACTAGAATCAAAATCAATTCAACTTAAACTTAAATCAAAGGCATAAAGAAAAGTCTCCCATCTCACTACAAGCTTCATCTCTTACCCTAGCTAAAAGGCTTAGCCAGACATGATTAGGCTAAAGAAATCTCAAGGAAACATAACATGATAAAAGAATTAAGATGAGGGAAGGAAAAACTCTTCGGGCTGGCCGTTTACTCCATGCTCTCTCCCTCTCTCTCAAAAACTTCACACATCCAAGATCCAAAGACACGCATACAGGAAAATTGCAACATGTGTATGGTCTTGAAGACAATAAGTACATCTCAGAAAATGCTCGATGGCATGAATTATACTATAATAACAGGACTATGATGTTGTTTATAGCTACTAACCTCATCCTACTCAGATACACTCTTAGAGGAGCAATCAATTAATTCAACTTTCTTTTCCGAGGCAACAGTAGGAACATTCTTTGAAACAGTGCAGTCACTTTCTTTGCTTGGTAGACGACCTTTTTCAGTAAAAGAGTAACAAGTGAGAGTTTTCATCAACCAGCAAATAATAGTGCATGCTACTCACATTGTCCTCATCTGAGCTGTTGTCAGTATCAGAACTGTCTCTTGATTCTTGTTTCTTCTTGGAAACTGCAGTAGAACCATTCTTAGCAGAGGGCTGGCTTTCCAAAACAACAACTTCTACGAGCCCACACCAACCTGCTACATGCTGGGACTTTTCATAAGCTTAGAAACTTCTTGATTTTTCCTTGAGAAGGCTGCATACACCCAGATGCAATTCTCGAATATGGACAGCCACCCATG
Organism: Magnolia kwangsiensis; assembly: GCA_037074715.1. Taxonomy (NCBI): domain Eukaryota; kingdom Viridiplantae; phylum Streptophyta; class Magnoliopsida; order Magnoliales; family Magnoliaceae; genus Magnolia; species Magnolia kwangsiensis. The sequence continues at coordinate 18,803,739 of CM073583.1, forward strand.
CCAATGTACATCTATCGGTTAACTGGATCAAAAAAATAGGCTTGTCCATTCATCCACTAGGTCACACCCCTCCCAGCTGCATGTTCCTGATTTTTTTGTTCGGGCGAGTCATGCTGGGCCATGATTGATGAAGGGCCTAGATATTACACAGGCCCCAATTCAATCCCAGTGCTTGAAAGGTATAAAACTGGGGTCCACTTCCTATAATTGACCCATCAGCTGAATTATCACAAGCACGGGAACTATTTAAAGAATTAATGAAAGCTTAAATGTGCCTAATTAAGCAGTCAGACAAGCAAAAAAGGAGGGAGGGAATAAACAAACACGCCTCATGTATTCAACCAAACTGAGAGAGAAGCTCTAACTAAAGCGTTATTATAGGAACTGATCCGACCAGCCAGATTACTGAGGATTTGGTTGTCGGCTGTTGGCTGCAGACCCGATCTGACGGCGCTGGATTACTGAGGATTTGGCGGTTGGCTGTTGGCTGCAGACACCCTCGATCCCCACTCCAACAGTTCTTTACTAGTGTCATCCTTGTGCACAATCACCTCGATGAAGCACAAGCAGTTCTTCATGGGCCATGTTGCCTTCTCAGTGGCTTCTTCTAGTTCCTGCTCACAATGTACCTACGCACAAGTGGAACCTCTAAGAATTGCCAATGCAAGCGATCACCTGCTTATTCTTTCCAGCATGTGCATAACCCAATGTCGCTCCCACCAGTGTTTTAAATATCGACGATATCGGCCGATATATTGCACGATATATCTTGTATCCCACCTATGTGATACGAAACACAAAAGCAGTGGGATGTATCCCACATGTTTGATCCAGTGAGCATTTTTTTTTTCCGATCATTTTTTTTTTTCCTGTAAATTATATTAAATCAGTGTCAAATTGTTACAAATCAATGATTTTTCATGCAAAACATGAAAAATCATGGATTGGGAGCTTCGATTTTGAGATTTGGAGGACAAAGACCGAGTTGTGGAAAATAGAAAAAAAAATCAAAATTTTTTCAATTTCTCGCAAATCGGTTGCAATCTTTATGTCCAAACATAAAATCAAACATGTATGTAACCTAATCTTGTAATTTTTCTATTGCTTTTGAATGTATTGTCTGTGTTTCCACATGTCTTCTTACATTTACAAATTATATGAGTAAACTTTGAATATACTTGCATCAATTCAGTTAGACAGCGCATAGATTAAGACCCCATAGAAAGAAAACCTATTATGTACACTTGTTTTTTTTTTGGTAATGTTTTGATTTGTAAGTGTGTATTGATGTCTTTTTTAACGATCACTGAAATTTTATTGAAAATTCTACCAATTTCCAAAGTTTCCCCATGTTTCCAACAACAGCGATATATTACGTGATACAACTGATATATCTCATCCGATAACCGATACGTATCTGTATCCCAAGGGTGCGATATGTAACACGATACCGATATTTCGAATGCTGGCTCCCACTGACCATCCGATCGATCCATACTGCATTTGGAATGCATACCTGTAATGTCCCCATCTATATTTCTTAGTTTCATTCATCGAAGTGAATAAACAAAGGAGGAATGCCCTATCCGCACAAACACATGGTCTAAAGTGGTATATGTGTGGGATCACTGCCTCTAATGGGGTGGACCAATGTTGATTGTTCCCCTCCCATATATCAGGCTAGTCCATTCATGGATGGGCCAAAAAAGTATGAAAGAAACAGAGAGATTAAATGCACAACAGTGGTATGACATGTTCTTATGTGGTCCACCTCAGTCAGCTAGGCGGGTCCCTGCCGGTGAAAAAGAAAAAGAAAAAGAAAAAAACCTTAGGCTTTGCGTTGTTCACGTCCTGTTTAGCTACAATGGATTGAGAAAATTCCTTCTTTATGCATAGAACCACACCAGTCACCAATGGTCCATATTCAACAAACACCAGGGGTAGTGGCCCACCAGATGAGTGGACTAGCCAACTATGTTTGCATGGGCACATTTGCAGTACGCCAGATTGGCAAGTGTTGTGAAGAGAACCCTCAAACCCTGCATAAGGAGTCTAGTCCTACCGCCCATGTGGACATTTCTCATTGCTAAGTTAATTTCTGTAACCAAGACAGTGAGTCACCACGACCATACACTTGAATTCCAATGGTTGCAAATTTTTTTAATCACTAAATAAGTAAAATCCTGACAGAGAAAAGTAACCTACTGAGAAGGGGAGAGTTGATCCCATGGCCTACTTCCCAACTAGAAAAAAAAAAACCAGATACATTTCTACCAGAGAAGAAAAGAGAGAAAATTCAGTAGCAGTTAGCATTGGAGCTTCTGAAATAAAATTGTTAAAGAAATGAAATTTAAATGAGAAATCCTTAATTGCTACTCACTGCAACTTCTCAATTCATATATTAAATCCTTTGCCGTAAGACAAGGTCTGCAAGAAAATTTCCCCCCTTATTGCATTCATCAAAGAGATTCAGGACAATCCCAATATACCGAAGCTCTGCTTGTGTGACACAGGAAATCAACACACTGTAATTAAAAAAAAATGAAACTAAGTGCAAAACCTAGAAAATTAAATAACAGTTGTTAGATCCCAAACCCTCATCTTCTAAGAGCAAGCAAGTAGAAATCCAAAAAACACAACAACCAAAAAAGAAAATGAGCATAATCAAAACAAGATTAAAAAATATTCAATCAACACAAAATTCAAAACTCCAATGACAGATCGAGATCTCAAACCCTAATTTTCAACAAAAAGAAAACAAAACTCCCAGAATAAACTAAAATCAAAATGAGCAAAAAGTGAAGAATCACATGAAATTCAAACGAAAGAAAGAGGGTTGTGAAACCCTAATTTTCAACAAAAAGAAAACAAAAACCCTAGAATAAAATAAATCAAAATGAGCAAAAAGTGAAGAATCACATGAAATTCAAGCGAAAGAAAGAGGGTTGTGAAACCCTAATTTCCAGAGAAAAATTATATACCTCAGAAAATCAACAAACGAGATCCTCCAATAGAATGAGAGAGAGATGTACCATAAGCACAATATCCATTTTCATTTTCTATAGAGAGTATACAGAGGAAGATGAGCGCGAATGGGAGGAGATTTGGGCAGCCAAGTCCGTAAAGGGAGAGGGAGCGTGAGCACGGGAAAGCAAGAGGGATGGAGAGGGAGAGGGAGAGGGAGCGCAAATGCCAGAGAGAGAGAGAGAGAGAGAGAGAGAGAGAGATGGACGGTTAGGTCTGGGGCCTTGTTTTAAGCGTTTTTATTTTAAATTTTCATCTGAAACGGCTTAAACCCGTTTCAAATTTAAAACGGCTAAAATCTGTACCTAAGCCAAAAAAGCCCGTTCCAAACCTGAAATTTTGATGTAGTATCATCTACATGGTCCTGTTTCTGAGTGCCCGTCTCTTTCCTTTTCCTCACTTTATCAACAAGATGCCGGTCAGTTTCTTCCTACACTAAATACCATAAGAGAAAAAAATATATAAAAGAAAAAAAGAAAAAAGATATGACTTACATGTGTGGTTGGTCCCATTTGAAGCTAAAAGAATGACTAGTCCACATTTGACGTACATGTGTGGCCCACTAGATGAACAATCATTGAACGTGATGGGAATCCCTATCCTAATTCAAAACAGGATGTGGCAGGAAACCTTCTTTGAGTTTGGATAGAATTCTTGTCCACAACCAATGGATGATGCAATCCCATGCATACCAAAGGAGAAGATAGGAGTAATAATCAGTATAGAACTCTTTAAGTATTAGCTTACAAATTGGTAAGATTCTAACTACCAATGAAATCATGTGTCTTTCCTATGAATTGGTTATCAAATGCCCACCTGAAATCCATTAAGATTTTCCAGTGTATATTAACAAATTAAGGGATTGGAAAAAATTGAATTGTTCGAAATCATGGGGCCAACGATCCTAAGCTCTGCATTATGGGCATTAGTCTGTTGCATTCAGAACATTGCCATTTTTTCCATTTTAACACCCATTAAATTCACGCCATAATTTGTGCCACTGTTGGTTCAAGAGCAATCAAAGGCGGGGCCCATGATTTTGATGGTTTCCACATTTTGTGTAATCACAAGCTCTTACAAGATCTTCATGTTTCTCAAGTTAGCAAATGTTGAAGGAATCCCGCTGCTATCCATGTATCTGTGAAAAGAGCATACATAGATCATGAATCAAATTGTAAGATTTCTTGTGCTATTATCAGCTGGAGGAATGCTCACATCATCTCATTGGCCGGAGAGTAGCTGTCCATTGAGTTACATTTGTCAAATGGTCAAAGCAGTTAACATGGCTGAAAGGGTGTCTTGAACATCCATGTCATGAACAAGCCAAAACGGAACTAAGAAAGAAAAAATAAGCAATACATGTTATTAGAAGCTAGCCTCAATTTGGATAACAATCAAATCAAGAAAAGTCAGCCAATTGCAAACTTCAATGACAAACCTGGAATGAAACACGCAAACAGAAAACAAAGACAAAATATAAGGTAAAATAATCACTCAAAAGCCATTAGCATCTAAAGGAACATGCGAAAATAAAAAAGCATATCTAAATAACAGCATCGAAAGTTAAGCTAGAATCAAACATGAAGGGTTCGAAAAAACAGAGGTTACAAGTATTTATGCTAGAATCAAGCACCAAGGATTTGCAGCAACATAGGTGCAAACCTTGACATACATACATACATTCATACATACTGTGGGTCCTACAACCTACTTAGATGCCTAAACTTACAAATTAGATTGATATGGTAATTGGTGGGTGTTGGGGGAACCGTGGAAGCACACAAGGATGAATGTAGGATAGCAATCAGAAAGCACCAGGCAAAAGGTAGAAGAACACGACAATTTTACATGGAAAAACCCTTTCGGGAAAAAACCACGGCACAAAGCGACAGATGATAACTATGAAAGCAGAAATTACAAAGAGAGAAAGCTTACCCGATTTGAACAACCTTGAATCTCACCCTTGATACACCCCTTTAAAACCCTAGGATGATTTAGAAACCCTTGGAATACCTCCCAATCCCGTTTACACCCGTATATGTAACTTTTAACTAGTTTAGTGCTAGACAAAATAAAAAGTTAATTCAATACACGCAAGCTAGAAAACAGCTAGTATATTCAATAAAGATAATAACAGTTAATAACATTATATCTTTTTTACTTTGGAGGCTTGAAGGACCTCCCACTTGACGTTACAACTTGCATGAGGTCACCTATAGATACCCATAGAAAACTGAAAGTTGATTACACAAAAGAAATCACAACTATAGTACACAAGAAATCACATAGTAGATTTCTCATTATCCACATCCAAGCCAATTCTTGCAAGGATTTCATGTCACTAAATTATTTAAACATGGCCTACTTATGAAAATAAAATATATTCAAATGTGAAATGAAGGAAAATGGGTCAATTGATTTTAAAGTCCACAAAAAATGGAGAAATTGTATGTATTCGTAGACTTTAAAATTGATTGACAAACCGATTAAAGACAATGGTCCACATCTTGATGTTAAAGACAATGGGCCATCACAAGAAAAACATCTCCACAACATCAATTCAAGTAAGGCATGTGCGACCATGCTGACTAAGAAAGCAAAATAGGTTATCAATAGAAGAAACAAGCACTTTTTCCAGAACTCACATTGAACCTATTTGATTTGTATATTGAGGTGCACAGGATGCCACCAGCTTTAAGGCCATTAAAGTAAAGATCATTCGGCCACTTTATTCTAACATCAAGATGTGGAAAACCCTGAAATTAGACCATTTCCTCAAGCTAAAGTAAATATTAGGTTTAAAATACAGAACATGAGATGCAAAATTTAAAATTAAATCAAATAAACTAGTGCAGCAGTTGGCATATAAAAACAAAAAGGTATGACAAGAACTCTTACAGCCCTTTTCCAGTTTTTCCTTTCCCTGTGATAGAAACATGCATTTTTATTTTTATTTTGTTAGCTTGATAGTACACCCACTGTCAGTTCACACTTCACTGTTAGCCACCCCCACTAGGGAATCGATACCAAGACCTCAGTGATAGAAACATGCATGCCTTAAAATATCAATTTAAAACAAACACGAATACAATATGCTGAATCTTATCTTTACCTTTCTACATGTTGACATTGGTTCATTGGAGTAAAATGGTGGATAACCCACAAAGCATTTCATACATGATAGCTCCAAGTGGTCACCTGTAGAAAAAAAAAAAAAAAGATAATTAAACAAGAATCTCATATATTTTTCCTTTTTCACTTTTTCCTTGCACCACACCCATAATAATCCATCACATTACATAAGGATGATATCCGTGGCTGTTAATGCCAAGTTAAAAACTAAGAAAATAGAAACTTTGTCCAGGTCAGACCTTGTATTATGGCTATAGCAAATCAAAACAAGAATTGTGTTTTTTGTTCTTTCTTAGATGCATTTAAAGGGATTTCCCTCCGAATAACCCACACAAGTATAAATGTAAACGTTACACAAGCACCCAACTTGATCAAAATTTCAAACATTGCTCACATTGTATGAGATATTATACAGTGAAAATAGCGATAGAAGCATGACTCAATAGAAATCAGTGATTTATGTCAAATAGCCATTTTTTAATCCATAATGCACTTCTTCAACAAGTACCTGAAGATGTGAAGCAGTTGCTGTAGCTCTGAGTCACCTGGAAAATCTACCATCTAATTGTGCTTAGACAGGAGTACCTGCAATATGTTAAGTACAGTTCTGATTACATCCAGATCCTTTAGAATGTTCAAATCCTGGCGTGCCTGTCCAATAATTTCTGACCATTTCTGCAGATTAGACAACAAGCTTATCAGTAGCAACTTATTGAGGATTGTGCTTGACACTAATGAAAAGCAGGGGAAGGGAACAAATGAAAGAAAAGATGAACTTTAAAGTTCTAAAATTAAGCAAATCCCGACACTTGAAATCTAATCCAAACTAAATTCAGTGACCTGATTTGAAAGTTCCATCAACCTATGGAGATACTCATCCCTCTTCTGTGGATCCGATTATGCTTGAATCATATGACCCACCTGAAAACATGCAAAGCAATAAGTACTCATGACTAGATAGCTGTAAAGTGAAGAATCTCACTATATTACATTGAAATGGAAAAGCACTCTTATAGAAATGGTACAGATCTAAAAATAGAATAAACCAAATCTAGAAAATTAATACGAAATCTTAAGAATTACAAGACTAATTACAAATCAAGAATCTATTTACAGATTGTCTTATCTAATAGTAGCAGAAGTTGAAGAAGGCAATGTATAAGGTGAGTGAAAAGCAGCAACACCACAAATAGCTGTTTGCTATTCCGGAAACGCAAATGTCATCTGCTGGGGATGGGGGAATGGCCTTAAGGTTGTGTAATACAGGGGAATTTTCACACCGGGCTCGAGTGGGGTTGCCCATGGGATGCAAGGGCACACTCGGGGTGGGCGGCCCGTGTGAGGATGGCCCCATGTGATTTGGGGGCCACGAGGGGGGTTCGGCCGAAGTCCTAACCCATGAGATGTGGGGCTTGGGCTATGAGATAAAGAGATTGATTCGCCACACTCTAACAGTTCGAGCTTTTAGAGCAAGTGGTTAATTGTCCTGCATCATTGTGTTTAGGGTACAAAACATTCGATTCATGAAGAAGCCAGAGCTCCAAATTTTAGATCATCCAATCAGGTAGGTTTTTGGGCAACGGCTTCATCCATGATTGGAATGATCCAAAAGGGGCATGGACATAGGCCATGTGTGTACAGAGAAACTGAATATATGGTTTAGATTTCCCTTACAACAATAGCCCACATGAAAAAACATATGCATTGTCACGCCCCAAACCCGAAAATCGGATTCACATGAATCCCGATTGCCGAATCTGGTGCCGATAGCCTCTGTAGTGCCCCATTCTCGGATCCTGACAATCAAATGCCAGATTCCGATCCTGGGATCCTACAAGGAGGATTTTCAGAATGATTTTTTTTTTTTGTAATGTAATGGAGCATAACCACAAGCATAACCAAGTCACAAAACAACATGAGAGTGGGGGTCCACTGACCGTCCAGCAGCCCCCAAAAATAGCTGGACGGTGTGGATAATATATATAAAGCAGTGGGCTCCACCGTCCGTGCGGACGGTGGATTTTTAGGTACATTCATCACTGTGGGTCCCATGTGGGGCCCACCATATTGTTTACATGTCATCCAACCCATTCATTAGGTCACGCAGACCTGAATGAAGGATAGAAACAAATTTCAGCTTGATCCAGAACTTCTGTGGACCCCAAAAAAAGTTTCAATGGTAGGATTCAATTCACACTGTTTCTTATGGTGTGGGCCACCTGAGCTTTGGATGGGCCTCATTTTTTGGGAGGGCCCTCCTTAGAGGGTGGGCCACCATATGAACAGGTCGGATGGTAAATAAACATTAAGGTGGGGCCCACGGCTAGGGCCGTGGGCTGCTGCCCGTCCGCCCGTTGAGACGCAGGACGCTGCGCGTCTGACAGGCAGAGGCAGCAACCTCTGCTGCTTGCATCTTATTTTTTTTTATTTTTTTGAAAAACCTGTTTTCGTGAGGTTTTGGTACGAGGGGCTCGCTTCAAGTGCATCCACTCCATCCATTGTGTTCCCAAGCCCAAAACAAACCCAACAAGACCAATATCGGCCCATTTTCAACGTGTAAAAAGGATCTATATAGATTTCAATGGTACCGATATTGTTTTCAACACTATGGCCCACTAGATACCCCGATTAACCCCATTTTTCGGCTCAACGCCTAAAATGGGTTGGGGAAAAGGATGGACGGCTCGGATTGAATACCTACCTCAAGGTGGGGCCTGTACAAGTAACCCACCCCAACTTAGAAGACAAAGCTAATTTTTTTTGTCTTTATCCAGCTGACGTCCAGCGTCTATGACGCTGGACGGTTTACTATATATATATATATATATATATATATATATATATATATATATATTATTTTTCTTCTACATGTACTCAACACATCTAATGGTGGGCCCCACCTGCAGACGATCCAGGTGGGCCACCATACACATGAATTGTGTGGATAAAACATGCATAAATGTGGGGGTCCATCCAAGTGGCCACATGGCCACAACACTTCATAAAATAAGAAAAAGAAAGAGAGAGGAAGGGAGAGAGAGAGAGATTAAGTGACACACGTGCATGGAGGGACCCCGGCACTATGGGCCCTCCGTTTCAACCATCCAAACATACATCAATGGGTCCCATTGCATATGGGCCTTCCAAATAAAAGATCAATGGTGAAGATCCTTTCTCCACCGAAATGGATGGTCTATATGATCATTTATGTAAAGAAATTAAACATCATGATGGGGTCCATGGAGAATGGCCCCATCATGGATTGATCTTGAATCAAAGTGGCCATTGGCCACATTTAGGGTTTCAAAATGAGATCCACACCATTGATCGGTGGGCCTCACTTGACCCTTCATAGAAATATAAAAATCTAGCTTATGGAAACACCCACCACTTGATCTTCTTGGTCCGTTGGAAAGCTACACTCCTTGAGCTTCACTTTGATAGTGGAGATGGAAAATGGATGGCTAGGATTAGAGTTTTTGGGATGGAAAGTGGGCCACCAAAATCACCTTTTTTTCTCATGGGAAGGGCTTGGACGTGGGAGTGCTTCCTTGCTTGGGTTTGGTGTGTTGAGAAATGAGAGGGAGAGAGAGAGAGTTGTAAGAGTGATGGAGTGATGTGAAGTGAGTGATGGGTGAGGCGAGTGATGGGTGAAGTGAGAGGTTAGTTGACTTTGGTGGTTGCTTGACTTGTGGAGAAAGGAAGCATGGGTGCTTGTACTTGACATAAAGTGATTGATGGGTGATTGATTGATGGGATTGATTTGACACTTTGTAGAGATTCTCTTGGGATTTGCAACGCGCGGTGTTTTTTCTCGAACTGAACGCGGGTCCGCATCTCATCGTCTGGGTATCGGATCGGTGCGTGAGTTGCGGCGTTGGAACCGCGGCGACGGTGCGGTCGCAATGATACAAGTCTTGGATTAAGCCGACTCAAATGTATACGATATGACTTATGGTCGTGCGCAACGTCGACTACAGGCCGCGGATTGCCGGAATTTGACGAGAAGAATTGCGGGAAGCAACAGAACTGTACGAATTAGGATACGGGTCTTACATGCATGATGGGGAGTTCCATGACAGGGTACATCTAATGGACAATTTCAATCATGCACACATGCAAGATGCATTAGCATGTGCACCATTTGGATTGGCTGCAGTAAAATCATGACAAGATGCATCTAATGGACAATTTGGATCACACACACATGCAAGATGCATTAGCATGGGGCTGTTTGGATTGGCAGTAAAATCATGTCTGGGCACATCTAATGGACAGTTTGGATCAAGCACACATGCAAGATGCAGTAGCATGTGTTCTGTTTGGATTGGTGATAAAAAACAGCCAACCAAAGTCATTTCCTCCGAGGATGACCACTCAATTTCTGTTCAAAGGAGGGACCACAGGCATACCAATATTCATTTTCAATGGTAAATGGCTGCCACCAAAACAGGCCCAAAGAAAATGTATATATATTCTCCTTTTTAGTCCATTGAAGAATGGGAATCAAATTAAATTTAATTGTATATTTCTTTGATTTTAAACTAAGAAGATCTAAAGACCAACTAAATTAGATTTACTTGCAGATGAACAGAGTCCTATCATAAAATCAAAGAAAACAGTGGAACTAAACTTTCACTCTAGTTTCAAGCATTGCAAACACAAAAGCCAAACACACTCCAATTGCATTTTCATCTCCTTATGTTACTAAAGAACAAACTTGTATGTACCTTAATACCAGCCCCAACCAGGAAATCTACTAAGACCAATTTCATTTTGGTCTGCCCACTCTTAAAATCGTCTCCACCAATTAAATTGTTCCTCTGTATAGCCAAATCAATCAGACCTATAAAATCAGTGAACAAAGGACATGTTTAAGAACTAGAACTTTCCATTCATAGGTTTTCATTCAAAGCTGTATGAAGTTTTAAATCTTAATTTCAAACCTGGAACAAAGGTGTTTTGTGGGCTTCCGTTGATGAAAGGAACATTCACTAGTACACATGCTAAAGCATACAACATCGACGGAGATATTTCCGCTTCATTCCTGTCCAAAGATGTCGAGATATTTTCTGTGGTATCGTTCAACCCAACAACTACATCACTGTATCTTTCTGTGTTAGCTGTCCACAGAACAACCACCTTATCCACCTTGGTGGCAGCTTGGAAGTCCCTGATTCATGCAAAGAAATTAGAAGCAAGCAATCACATACATTATAAATATACATACAAAAACTCAATATCTGAACCATTGTCCATACGCCACCCATCAATACTGGCCGATCAATGGATCACCTAGAGGCCAAATTGATTAATGCAATGCTCATCCCAATCGTCCAATCAAGATTCCCCCATCAAATGTGAAGGCAAACCTACCTGCACACAGTAGTTTATGGGGATGACAATGATTTTCCACAAAAAAAAATAAAAATAATAAATAAAAATAAATACTATGAACTTCGAAGAGTTAAGTATGGGAGACTCTTGCGTGCATGCATCCTCAAGAGGATGTTGCTTCCGTATATGAAGCTTGCACTAACTGCTGATCCAGTCCAATGTTGGTATTACCGTGTGTAGTTTTAGAGGACTGATCAGCAACTGGGAGTGCTTGGAGGCCTTTGCTGTCTCAAGCTTCTGGTTGTTATCTTTGTGGATTATGTAACAGGTGGGCTGGAAAAAATCAAGACAAAGAAGGATCATGCTATCCGATTGGTGTCCAATCATCCAGAGAAACTAGTTTTTTGACTAGTTCTACAGTTGAGATGTTAGCAGAAGAGATAAATCTGATAGTTGCGGAACCGAGAGCGGTCCATGTTGTCCGCTACTAATCTGGTGTTAGGCTATGGTCTCCTTTTCATGTTTTTGCTATCCTTATTATATGATAGGTGAGGCCTGACTTTGGGGCGCCCACCTGAAATCTTCTTTTTGTACTTCCTCTGATTATACATACAAAGACATTTTTATTTATTTATTTTTTTTATAAAAAAAAAGATGCTCTGGTTGATGAGATAGCTTTCATTGGTGTGCTTACTCTCCCACCTTATTTTCTGCTGTTTGCCAGGACTGGGAAAACATGGGAGAACGCATTGAAGTGTATTGGAGTTTGTAGATAAGCACATATATGCATGCTCATCTGTATACATATTCCATATTCCATATACAAATGATGCAACAAAATTCCTATAAAGTTATGAGAACTCCTGTATCTAATCTTGATCAAGCTAGGTCATTCCCCTGAAGTGATGCACCAAAATTCCTTAACCTGTTTGTGGTGGAAAGTGTTTCTAATTTTCAAAATATTTCATGTTTTCCATTTTATATGCACTTTCAGAGGATTCTTCAAAAGGAAAAGCAAAGAAGGGAACATGCAAAAACTGCAAGGATGAAACTGCTGCATGAATGTGGAATTCTTCGGCATCGGCTCCAAGAATGTAGTGTCAATTTTCTTGCAGAAGAGGAAGATAAGTTTATTGTTGATTCTTCTTCCTTATCAGATGCTTTGGATCCGTTGACAACATCTGACAACTGAATTGGACTCCTCCTGGCAGAGGTATCTTTCAATTTATCTTAATTTTTTTATGTGTATGCCAATTACCATGTTATGACTTTCTCCTACTCTTTCCTTGTTCACCAATTATCTTTGAAACATTAATATGTGAGTGCTTTTTTCTGTCGCATGACATCTTTCCTATTTAAGGTTTTTTAATCAAAGGTAGGATATTTTAATAACTTGAAAATGTAACTGTTGTCCAACTGAAAGCTCAAATTTCATCCACATTGCTAGCCCTTGCGGTAAATCTTTTCACCCGAGTTTTTTTTTTTTTTTTTCTGTGATTCTCTTGATCCAATTTCCAATGTGCACGCATGAGGGAACATCTTCATGTGGATGAGATCCACCCCATCAAACAAGTGCAACACCCAGTGTTTGGACTACTAGGGCTCCAAAACTCAGGCTAATTCAACTCAAGTGGGCCACACCATGGAGGACAACTGAGATGGGAAGTCCCATCATTAAAATAGTCCAAATTGCATGTGGGGTCCACTGTGGTGCTTATATGCAATCCAATCCGCTCTCTCCCATTCCACACCAGATTAACATATATATTCCTCGAAAACTAAGACATTTTAATGCTTATGTTGGCCAAACCATGTGAATTTAAAGGTTTTAGGAATGATTTTACATCATTCCCTGCAGTGTGGTCTTGTAACTTTTGAATTTTACTGAATTTCCAGATCCATGGTGAAAATATGACGGACACTGACAGACAGCATGGATCTGATGCATGTTTGTTCCACATGACAATCTCAATTTCTCTCTTCCTCCACATGGGTTGGATATGCCACATTCTCCAATATAAATAATGAAAGAACATGTAATTATGTGGTGCTTTACTTGTTGGTCAGAGACATTTCTCTCTTAATTAGAGATCTTGAGTTCAAATCTCTAATATAAAACTCAACTTAAACAAGCGACTCACTTCAACTTGATTTCAAGTCGAGTTAGTGAGTTTTAGAGTCTGATATGCAACTAACTCAAACCATGAGATATTTCAATAAATTGAACAAAATATAATTTTATGAAAACATAAATAAATGTTATAATTAACCACATTACTAGCAAATTAACTATATGAACATAAACAAATGTTCTAATTAACCACATTGCTAGCAAATAAACTATATAAGTGTCTATAGCTTGTAAATGCCAACATCGGGCGCAACCACAGATCCCAACCATATACTCCCATTGTTTTCTTCTACTTCACTAAGATGTGAAGTAATCATTCTAAATTTGTCATTTAATACCTCCGTGATCTCACCCTTCTCATTAAAACACATTCCAATCACACCGTTGATGGATGATGGTGTGATAGCTACCTAGAATTCTCCTCTAGGGTTCCTTTTGATGTTATCTGGGTATCCTGATAGTTGGGCCAAAAATTCAAGGGTTCCGACTTTAGGACCCTGAAACCATAACCTCAAAATTCTTTCGGTGGTGGTCTCGACGACGAGGAGGAATGAGCTATCCTTACTAATTACCACCCCATTTGGGTAGACAAGGCCTTCAAGCAACAAGGTCAACTCTTTGCTTCGTGGATCGTATTTCAACAATCTTCCTATCCGATCGCCGCTTATAGTGACCAATGTGTTGTCCCTACAAGAGAAAAGGTTTGATGAAATATGGTCTAACTGAAGTTATCAATAGCTAGAGATACATGTAATATTCAATTTACTCCCATGTATATGGTAATGCATCTCTATAAAAATCTTATTGGGATAAAGAAATAATATAAAAACAGTAGAGAATTGTCCAAATATTCTTGCTTTATCATAAAATATGTAATATTTAATTTCCTTCCATGTACATGGTGATGTTCATATAGACCAATGATTAGGTAATCCTATCAAATTAAAGCTTGACAAATTTTTATTGCCATTGGATTGGGTGGAGAGGTTCCCTCTAGTACATTAAAGAGGCCTCCTCACCTGGTATTCGATAAGTACTGTCCAATCATGTTATCCTTAGAAGAAGAGAACTGGGGGCGTGCCCATTTCAATTTAAATTTGCGTGGCTCCAAACTAAAAGTTTCTTGATTCTTGTAAAAGAGCGGTGGGAATCATTCTCGATAGAAGATTTTTCAAGTTTCAAGCTATTTCAGAAGCTAAAGCTCTTAAAAGAAAAGATTAAAGATTGGAAGAAAGAGGTCTTAGAAAGTGTGAAGCGAAATACAAAGCGCTTTTAGAAAAATTAAAAATAAAAAATCCAAGAACTAACTAACCAAATACAATATGAAATTGAGAGAGGAAAAAATTAAATGGAACCAACACTCCTAAGCTACATGGTTAAAATAAGGGGACAACAATAAAAAAATCTTCATGTAAGTGTGAGCATCCAAGCTTCTTCAAACAAGATTCAAACTTATTGGTGAATGGTAAAAGAATAGATACCAAAGCCAGTGTGAGCATCGCCATTGTCGATTTCTAGAAAAATCTCTTTGTAAAAGATTAATTAGAACCACCCACACCTTTACAATCTTCATTTCAATAAAATCTCTCAAGAAGAGGGGAAATGGTCTGAAAAGCCAATATCAAGGAAGAAATCAAATCAGCAATGAAGGAGCTAGGCAGCGATAAAGCCCCCTAGCTTAGATGGCTTTCCTATTATGTTCTTTTAAATTCTTTTAGGCAGTGAAGTTGGACTTTGAAGAATTTTATAAATGAATTTGTAGGAGTCCATCTATCTTTAGAACTGAAAGAAACTTTCGTTGCTCTTATTCTAAAGGAGGGTGTGAGGATGCCAATTAAGCTTCTCGAAGGTTCTTACAAAATTTCAGTGAAAATTCTAGCTTCAATGTTCCAAGTGGTACTATTAAAGGTAATATTCAAACCTCAAGGGACATTTATGGAAGGTAAACAAATTACGAAAATTGCTCTAATTGTTCATAAATGCTTAGATATTCAGCATCGATCAAGCAAGAAAGAAGTAATCTTCAAGCTTGATATAGAAAATGTAGCAGTTGGTATGAGCCATGGAATAGTACCTCCTTGGGTATATCATGCTAGCGTCCGTGAAATAAACAATCCCCATCGCCTGGTCAATATCCAAACCGTTGGTGAATCGAAAGGGGACCCCTTGGGCCCCACTGGCTAGCTGGGTGGCCAATCATCCGGTGGGCCCCATCACAAAAAGCCCGTAATAGGCATCCGCAATGTACAGATCGCCGGTGGTCTTACTGAATTGCAAGCCCAGTGGCCTACCGCACGTGTCTTCTAACCAAGGCTTATTATGGCCGTTGCACTCCTCCGTCGTAATTGCAACAAAACAAAAGCATATGATCCTCCATACGAGTACGTGCATGGCCCATCCACGTCAGGGAACATCAGATCAAAGGTCCAGATCAGAGAACAAAGGGCCCACCTGTAAGAACCCAGTTCTCTTTGGCACTATATAATCTTAGGCCCGAGGATTTGACAAATGTACTCAAGTTCCCAGATTGTACTAATGGGGCCGGCTCTTACAGATCGAGACGGTTTATCTGATGGTAAATAAATGAAGCAGATCCAAATCTCAAGTGGATCACACCACATTAAACTGTTGTCATTGAATGCCCACAAAAAATAAAAATAAAAATAAAATTCCTAGGGCCCATCATAATGTTTATTTGCCATCCAATCTGTTGATAAGGTCATACAGACATGAATGAAGCGGAAGCACAAATATCAGCTTAGATCCCCAACTTTTGGGCCCCACAAGAAGTTTTTAATGGTCAATAATCACTGTTTTATGTGGCGTGGTCCACCCGAGATTTGGATCAGCTATATTTCTTGGCCATGCAATAAAACGAGCTAAAAGAAGGGATGGACAGCGTATATGTACAACACATACATCAAGGTGGGCCCATGGTAAGGGACTAAGCTTTTACCCCGGATTCACCCCATGGGCCCCACATGTACAAAATGTAGTGCAACATCAAGATACACGTTTACTGATAATCACAACTGTCCATTGTTACCTGTGCGGTGAAGTGACCGCAAACTCAGTCCAGCCACGGGCCACGCCTTGCCATTTAAGAACTCGACCGTCTGAGACACCTGTATAAGGACCCTGGCCCACTGGATCGAAGGCTATGCTCTCTAGCCCAACCAGAGCACCTAGATCGAGCTGTTGGAAGCGTCCAGGCTCGATGGTGATATCTAAAGGGAGAGAGAGGGAGAGAGAAGGAAAACAGAAGAAGACGAATATGAAAAAGATGGCAAGCATTGTCATAGTTAGTAATAGTAAAAAACACGTAATAGATTGTAAAAGCGCACTGATTAACTCAGTGAAACCTAAGTGGGGCCTACTGTGATTTTGGTGAGAAATCCATCCCGTCTATACGTTTTTGAGATCATTTTAAGACACGGGGTAAAAATGAGACGGATCCTACTGAAGTGAGCCGAAAACATGAGGATTAAATGTCCACAGTTGAAATATTTGTTGGGCCAAAGAAGTTTTGAATCATTCTAATATTTGTATTTTCAATTCATC
The DNA here is from genome assembly GCA_037074715.1 of Magnolia kwangsiensis. Classification (NCBI taxonomy): domain Eukaryota; kingdom Viridiplantae; phylum Streptophyta; class Magnoliopsida; order Magnoliales; family Magnoliaceae; genus Magnolia; species Magnolia kwangsiensis. Next base: position 18,820,924 of record CM073583.1, read on the forward strand.
TCGACGTTAAGAAGGGTATGGATGGCATGTAAACATAACTGTCGACCCAAGGAAGTTTTCAACGGTGGAATTTCCCTACCTACCTTTGCCTTCAGTGAAGCCCACTTGAGTATTGGATCCTCCTCATTTTTGGCCCGTGTGTTAAAATGATCTCAAAAAACGTATGGACGGGATGGATTTCTCACAAACATCACAGTGGGCCCCACCTACATTTCCAGCGCAGGAACAAGAAATCCGCATCCTCAGTACGCAATCCGATTTCCAAAACTTGTGGCCCACAAAATTTTTAATGGTCTTTCATCACTGTTTCTACTAGTGTGGTCCACCTGAAATTTGGATCTTCTTGAGGTTAGGCATAGCTCCTAAAATGAGATTGAAAAACAGATGGACGGCACGGATATACAAAAATACATCAAATTGGGCCCCACACGGTGAGGGTAACACCCACTGAGATGTTACCGGGTTAACAGCTAATCCTCACCCTTCCCCACCACTGCCTTCTGTGGTGTGGTCCGCTTGATCTTTGGATCTGCCTCATTTTTGGGCTTATGGCAAAATGAATGGATGGATGGTGTACAGACATTGACGGTGGGGCCCACAGAACTTTGCCATGTGAGTGAGTCCCATCGTCATGTTGTATGTGTGAAATCTGTAAAATATTCTTAGGAATTTGAAATTGATTGCTACATCAACTGTTTTTTTTTTTAAAAAAAATGTACGAACTCTACACAAGCAATGTCGGCCACTGTATTTTCACAGAGACGAGAGAGGTGCGTGCGTAAAAACATGTGGGGTAAAGAAAATTCCAATGGGAAGGTTTATATATATATATATATATATATATATATATATATATATATATATATGGGAAAAGGTTCTATGCGCTCGAGCTCACGGCTCCGTCCCATGCGGTCGAGCTGTGTGGGCCCCACCGTGATGCATTTCGAAAATCTACCCCATCAGTCAGATGCACCATTCAATCGTGGGCCTAGGTCTCAAAAATCAAGTCAATACGTGACTTTTGTGGGCTACACTACATGCAGAAGTGGAGAGGGGCCGTGTACCATTAAAACATTCATAATCATTTTTGGGGGCCACACAGCTCGACCTCATGGGAAGTTCCCATGGGCTCGACCGTGTTTGTGTGTATATGTGTGTGTGTGTATGCGCATTATGCTCTACATTTCATCAAACGTGCCCAGGCATATAAGCATGTTCCGTGTAATGTTGCCCATGGTCCGGTAATCTGGACCATTTATCTCATGTGCTGCTTCACATGAACGATTCAGATTTTGAATCCACATCACGTATGATGAGTTCTCAAAAAAGGTCATACGTAGTACGCACGAAACTGGTTCGCAGGTGAGCGTTCCGCAGTATATATATATATAGAGAGAGAGAGTCATACTCACCTGCGCCCGTGCGCACCTTTGCACACGTGTCATGGGCATGTAGGAATCCCATGAAATCCTGAGTACAAGTTTTCATCCTGATCTAAAATTTTGGTGGGCCATGGCAAAGAGAAATGAAAACCAAGAGAGAAAACTGTTTTCATTTCTCATGGCCTACCAAAGTTTTGAATCAAAGTAAAAATTGGGCCCGAGAGATTTCATGAGGCGCTGCTTCACCTGGACCGTTCAGATTTTGGAGTCACATCACGGATGATGAGTTGTCCAAAAAGTTCGCATGAGTACCCGGTGCGCAGCTGAGCATTCGGCTATATATAAAGCGCTTTGGCCCTCAAAAACACTCATACAGTCAGATACCATCCAATCCATCGAATCCCAATGGGTTTGGGATAATAGCCCATTAATCTGGTGACCCCACCAGACAAGTGGTCCAGGCCACCGTACACATCCATAGAATGTATGGTTCATGCAACATTATAGCATGCCCTAAAGAGCAACAGTAAATCTCTGTAGTGAAATTGCCAACTATAGTCTAATAAGGTGGAATCAACCTGCAATTCCATTAGTTAATCATTACCAAGTGCAACTGCGACATGAGCCGGCTGGTGACTTTACAACTCGGTCATTCCCTCTTCACAATTCATTTTGTTTGTGCATCCAAACACGCCCCCCTTATAACCATTATGAAATGCAATATCACCGATTGTTCTACAAAAATTTCCCATCTAATGACCATTGAGCATTTGAAATTCTCACCATCGCCTCTCACCTGACAGAACCCCATACTTATTCCTCTAATAAGCTGTGCTGGCAGTCCAAAATAATCTCTCATTTTGAATCCGCCGTCTGCATCTGAGGTTCAACAACACAATGCGGATACTGTCAGTATGGCCGGAACTTCCTTGCAGCTCTCATCTGCTGTATACGCTTCTTATCCTGCTCGAATTTACTCTGCAGCATCATAACCTCTGCAACAAAGAATATTTTTGCATTAAAAGAAAAGGAACATCAATTGATTAGGAATGAAATTCCCAATAAAAAGAGCCAACTGGCAAACACCCTCTTTGGATAAAGGAGCTTTGCTAAGCGCACACATGTGAACAATAATACTAATGCACATGCCACCACGTGCGCCAACCTGGCTCCATGATACGAGATCTAATCCATTCATTAGAGGCATACCACTATTCAGATGCATTCACCCATGAATTAGGCTGGGCCAATTTGTCAGATGGGCCACAGTTTACAAGATAAATTTATGGCTTGACTGAAGTTTCTTTTTAACTGTCCAAATGTGTCTGAAATTGTGGCCCTCCTGAATGGACCAGATTGATTTTAGGACAGAACAGAGACATGGTCAGGACCACCTTATGGATGGCTCAGATATTGCATGTCTGCTACCCTAAAACATGTGGCAGTGTATGAATTAGTATCATTGTACACAGCATACAAAAGTTCTAGATAAACACTTGAAAAATAAAAGAGAAATGATTAAACACAACATTGTATGTTAACTTCGACATGTGATGTTTTCTTTCCTGCCAGCATGTCACTTGGCTTGTAACATCCAATCAGTGAGAAACTTGCACCCAATCATAAAGATCACCAACGAGGCATTCGATAATGGTAACGGTGGCCACTGTCGTCGCCATTACAATATGGGCCGTATCGGTTATGGTGAAAAAATTAACACAAGACACTGTAAACAACACCGTAACGGCCATTATGGATCATTTTTTTCCGCAGCGGCCCTTACGACCCCGCAACACATAACAGTAGCCCCTGTTACCATTACATAATGGCTATTACATAACCTTCTTTGGATAACATGATTATCAGGGACAAAAAACACAATGGTCCATTCATAAAGCAGGGTACACCATTGAAATCCATGGACAGCAGATAGTCAGACTCAACGTGTCTGGCCCACCTTGATGAGTGGATGGTTCCAATCATTACTCCAGGTGAACTTCATGGTACAGTCCATCCTTTTCACAGCTCAGATGTTCCACTAAAATGACACATCAGTGGAAAATAAAACGTTCTATGTCATAGTTAACATATAGCGTTGTATATGAACATTTCTCAAACTGAACCTAGAAGCAAAATTTACATATAGCATTATATATGAGCATTTCTCAAATTCAACCTAGAAGCAAAACCCAAATTTTATTTATAAAAATGTAAAAATCAAGCAGCAGAACTCATAAATTCTCAGCTTCGAAAACATATGTTTATCAGATATATTTTTTTTTAGTTCTTGTGAGCCAAATTGGTAGATTCATGCCTTGGTGAAGTTTAGTAGCTCAAGGAAGCTAAGATCCAGGTCCTGTTAACCACATAAGGCATTGGTTTGGTTTGTCATTTATGAGAGTGTTTTAAACACATGAAGAAGATCGCATCTCTTTCTTCCTTTCGAGTTATGAGGGTGCTTAAATGACAAAAAATCCTAGAGAATAAATAAGGTGAGGCATTCCTGAGTAGAAATAACTAAAGAGGAAGTGGTTTCACCAGATTAAGGAGATTTCAGTACCTCAAACCACGGAAATCAGTCAGCTATCACCATGTTGGCGCACCTCACTACAACTCCCTCGGCAGTAAACCTCTCTCTGTTCTCATTTACTGTCCTTCTGTAAGCAAGTAGGCCCCACTGATAACAATGCAGCATTCGGTGTCATCTAGCGGGAGCAGTCCCAGGGCCCACTTGCTTCTAGAAGGACCGAAATAGGACAGCTGCAGTTCCATGCCCCAAACAGGCCCTTCATCAATTAAGAACATCATCATCTAAGCCCCATCCCAACAAATTCGGGTCGCTTACAATTATCGACGCAATTGTCAAATGATGTTTGAATTTACAGTCATACATAACAGACTTTTCTTTCCTCCTTCCAACTCTATATCAGATTATCACCAAAGACATTGGCACCCTACTAAAAGAATTCTTCCCTTGTAGGCAATGCCAAAACCCCCCCACATTGTTGAAGTAAATATCATAGTCGTAAAACTTGCTGGCTTGAGTTGAAACTTGGCCGAGTCAACTTCACTCGATGAGATTTTGAGCTGCCTCTTGGAAACTCACTGACAAGCTTGACTGTGTCGAAACTCAACAAGACTCATCCAGTCCACTAAAAAACGTGGCCAACTAGATATGACTCACCTGACTCAACCGAGTCACTAGCCTAGTCAACTGCTTTTGGTCGCTAGTAAAATGGGGATTTTTATTTTTTTTTGAACTGTGTAAAATGAGGATGTGAGACTCAAACTCACGATCTCATCAGGAAACCATGGGCCAGCTACCACCATGGCACAAGCCGTGGTTGTGCTTATTTTTCGTTATTTTACTTAATTTTCTTGTTTTCAACATTGTTAAATATTTATCATCACTAAAGACTTTTGATTTAATTAATAGAATATTGAATCAAGTCAAGACTCGATCAAGTCTTCGAGTTGACCTGACTCAGTTGAACGTCAAGTTGACTCAACTTTCGGCCTTTTGAACTATGGTAAAGACATGATTCACTTAACCTGCGACTAAAAGCTATCATTTTAACATTTTTGTTTAATCAATTGCGCACGGTTAAAATAAGAATTTTACGACTCAGTTCTGACTACCTTGATTATACTTGAATAAAGTCAGTGAAGCATCCAGTGATTTAAATTCCATATTAGCTGATAAACGCGCCATTGGTCATTACAAAGAATATAGTGCAGCAAATCTTGAGCAAATCTTTTATTTTTGGAACCCTTAAAAAAATCGGTTCTTTCTTTTTACATTTAATTTTTTCTTAGGATTTTTACTATTTTTATTTCTTATTTGATATTTGTTACATACAAAAATTTGCAATATACTATTAATATATAGTATTTTATTATTTTATAGATGATGATGAAGTTTCTGTGGGATGTGTTAGCGAATCTGAAATTTATAACTCACCGAGTCGGACACCCGTATTGGCCTCTGCCACTGACATGAGAACATGTCCAACGTGGGAAAATAGTTTGGAAGAGAGGGGGGAAAATGAAGGCTACTATCTGTCTGTTTCAAGTTTGGATGTTCCAATAAACATGGGTGGGCAGGATCCTTTTTCATTTAAATCAAGTTATGGATTGTTTCTGAAATTATCCAAATAATGATTTGACAGGAAAGGCACAAAAATGGAATCCTATGTAATGATTTTTCTTCCAATTCCAACAATACACCTTCCCAAACGGTGAACGGCCGGCTGGAATAGTAATTGTGCAGTTTTTGTTCCCAAACAGTTCTTAAGTTGCAAACATCCCAGCCTCATGTTTTGGACTCTGGGTGGCTTCCACAGTTTCAGGGCTCTAATAGCATAAATCAAGAACAGCACTCTCTAGACGTAAAAGAAAAGATGCAACATTCAATATTAACTGTTTCCGGAATCCCTCCCCCCCCCCCCCCCCCCCCCCCCGTTTTTCTGATGAACAGTTTTAATTGTTTCTGGAATGGAAAAATAAAAGGACGTTTTATTTGTAGAATTTAGCATACCATTCCTCTGAGCTTCCCGTCTTTGAAAATTGTAGAAATTGAGAGCAACTCCTTTCTTTTTCTTTTGGGCCATTTTATCCAGCACAGCAGCCTCTGCAACAGCGCCTACGGCAACTCCACTTTCAGAATCTGTTGTCTTTTTCCTTCCTTTGTGGTGTTTCACAACAGTCCATCCACCTTCTGCTATACGTGACTCTCTCTCTTTCTTTGCCTACAAAATTCAGAGTCGACGGAATGAATACCAAAGTGAGGGCAAAGAATCAAATACTATAGAAGCTCCTTGTCAGATTTTAATGAACTGCATGTTACAGCAAGGAATATGATCATAACAATTTTAAGAATTCAAACACAAATGCATGCATTTACATCCATAAACTGTGGAATTACTTAGAGAAAGAAGCAAGAAGAAAAAAAGAAGAGAGGAGAAAAAAGAGAAGAAAAGATGGAATTAGGGTTGGACGTTCCGCCTCCCTCTTTTTAAATTTAGTCGAGTGAAAAAAATTTGCCAAAAAGGGTCTCTTTTTCTTTTTCTTCCACGGATTGTAATTTACTTTCGTTCTCTTAGGAGCATTGGCTTGCTATCTCAGCAGGCCTTTCTTCTCTTTTGTTCCCCTTTCTTTTTTAATACAACTTCAAGTCTCCTTTTAAAAATTTAAAAAAAAAAAAAAAAAAAAAATTGCCAAAAACGCCCTCACTTATTACAATCTCATTAGTACACAAAGTGTACACAATAAGGACCATGAGCAAAGGATAAAAGGAAATGGGCCATATGATTATACAGCTAGCCACCAGGTCATGGTGTGCCGTAACGGCTGTTATGGGGCCGTAAAGGCTGTTAGGTAAAGGTAACGGTGGCAACCGTTACACGTAATGGGGTCATAACGGCCATTATAGAAGAGATGACTCGTAACGGCCATTATAGCCCTTGTAATGGCCCTTTATGCCCCCAGTAAAGGCTGTAACCATCCATTATGGGGCCGGTACAGGTTTTGGGGGTTTTTTTCAAAAAAAAAATTAAAAGAAAAAGAAAAAGAAACTGTAAAAGCCATTACAGCCTGTATCTTAAATGTAACAATGGTGGCCGTTACGGCCACCGTTATCTTTACAAAATACATTGCACCAGGTGGACCGTAGATACACCACAATCAATCTGGACTGTGGATCATAAGATCCAACATGATCTTTATCAACATAAACATGTGTGCATACAGACACATAGACGAATAGAAATACATTAGAAATGCCTTAGGAATGCCTACCAAAAATAATACATACATACCTTTTTGTGGGTGCAAAGGCACACATGAGGCAAATACATATGAATATATACACACGTGGATGTGTGTGGTGTTTTAAATATTGACGATATTAGCCGATATATCTTGTATCCCACCTGTGCAATACGAAACGCACAAGTAGTGCCAATATATCGCACCTATTCGATCCAGCGAGCATTTTCAATTTTCGATCCATGTTTTTGTTGTAAATCACGTTAAAATAGTGTCAAATGGTTACAAGTTTATGATTTTTCATGTCTTCCATGAAAAATTATGGATTTGGAACTTCAATTTTGAAATTTGGGAGAGATGGGTCAAGTTACGGAAAATTGAGAAAAAACAAAATTTCTCAATTTCTCACAAATCAGTTGCAATCTTTGTATCCAAATACAAAATTAAACATGTATGTAACCTGATCTAGTGATTCTTCTTCTTTTTTTTTTAATGTATTGCTTGTGTTTCCATAAATGTCTTCTTACGTTTATAAATTATATAAATAGACTTTGAATCTACTTCCATCGGTTTAGTTGGAAAGCACATATATTAGGACCCCGTGCAAAGGAAACCCCTATCATGTGTATTTTTTTTTGTAATGTTTTGATTTCTAAGTGTGTGTTGATGTCTTTTTCAACAATCCATGAAATAATAAGTATCATTGAAACATTCGACCAATTTCCCAATGCTCCCATGTTTCCCAACAACAATGATACATTAAGCGATACAACCGATATATCCCATGCAATAACTGATATTTATCTGTATCACAAGGGTGCGATACATTACACGATAACGATATTTAAAACAATGGATGTGTGTGCATGGCTACGTGTTCAGATACATCACAGAAAGGGTCAATTGGGTGTTTTAATAATGAGACTAACAACTTTATTGTAGGCATCACAGAGAATCTGCAAATAACAACAACAATAACAAACGAAGAAAGAAAGAAAGACACCTGTTCCTCTTGTGCCTCATGAGCAGTTGTGAAGTCATCAATTCTTTGTTGCAATATCTTCAAACCAGGTCTATTTCTATGGTATTCAGTAATCCATTCTGTTGCAAACAGAAAAATTAGTCTGCCAGCAGCCCTGTAATGAAGCATGAATGTCCAATTTCTAAGAGAAAGATAAGTGAAGAGACATTGTATGCATAACTTCTCAGAATCAATGCCTAACTTGCTGTCAAAGAGACATCTGGCATCCCTTGGAGGCAGACGCACACACACCTGGACTCTGTGTTTCTACCGCATGCCTCATGACCACACCTCCCAGCAAATAATGAGTGCCAGATTGCTATACGGAACTTTGCATGCATTCCCAATCACACTCAAGCATATGCCTTTGAATGCAAACATGGGCAAGACCTTAGAATAGTACCCTATCAAGAAAATTGAATTGTGCATGGGCTAGCTACAGTCTGTGCTCACCATCATTTCTCAAATCGTGATGCCCAACCCCTGTTTATATGGCATGTTTGGGAAATTGGGAATCCAGACCATCCAAATCATAGGCCCTGTTCTGGACAAAGCATTGCCACCCCAGAAGCATTGATTGGACAATCTTAACCATCTAGTCCTCTTGGTGCCACAGCATAGAAGTATTTGCCCCAAGGAGGAATCCTAGAATCCCATCTGTTTTCTGGATTTGGAACCATTTGGATGGTTAGGCATTTGATCTATGTAGCTTTTTAGTATATGCTCCATCTACAACATGCCCCACGATTTGGACAGTCTGAAGTGATTTATAAATGTATGCCATGTGTATGGGGGATGAGCCATTCTGTACAACTTAGAAATATATATAAAGAAAAAATTGAAAAAGTAATGCTACAATGTGGATGGTTTAGCTATAAATTTTTCCCAAATTTCACCTTTTTATCAGAGGGTGAACCATGTTCAAAAAGTACAAATGGACTGAGGATTCCATGACACAAAAACAATTCTATCACATCCAACCTCTCTCCGCCCAACCCAAATCCCTGTAGCACTTAAGAAAAAGAAAAAGAAAAAAAAGAAAAGGTAATCAATTTTTTCTTATTAAAAGAAGGTCAATTTCATCTAGGCAATATGGCCTAATATCACATAGGAGCAAAACTATTTTTCAGTAAGATATGATCAACAACCAAAGGGATCGATTGGAATTTTGGAATGTTCTCAGCGAATGATGGTGATAAATCTCCTAATTTTCAATAATTCACCTCAAACCGTAAACTTCAGATTAACTGGAAAGAAGAAATATCCAGGTTTGGCACAATGAGGAAAAGGGAAGTTTGGAAAAAGTAAAATATGCATTACAAATTTACAAGCAATAAGATCTTTCAATGGAAAAAGTAAAGGGGGGAAAAAAAATCTTCCTTTAAGTTAATTGCATATTTTTCATTTACAGGAAAATTATTTCAAGAAAGATACCTGAAGAAGTAAACAAGTCTACACCAAATAGGATTATATTTCAATATTTCATGCTACCAGAGGATGCCAGCAGAAAAACAAAAACAAAATAACAGGAAGACAGAGTATGTGCCAGAGTTATGGATAATATTCCATGCTTTTCCCCTGCCACTGGGTAGATTGGAAACCCAATGTTGATGGTGGCTCGTTAGGCAATCTTGGAGAGTCGAGTATTTGGGGGGGGTGGAATTGTTCTTTGCTTCTTGGGTCCAGTGGGAAGTGGAAATTCTAATGGAGCTGAACTTATGCGACTAAAATCCAGGTCGAATTATTTCATGATGATTTTGAAGGGCCACCTACTGTAGGAGACTACTCTTCGGCAATTGCATGGACATCTGGGAAGGCATCATCCCCATGTTTATTATCTTGTCTAAATGACATCAGAATGAGTTGTTGGTCTTCTTCTATTTCTTTTCATCAGGTTCCAAGAGAAGCCAAGTGGATTACCAACTCTCTTGCAAAGGCAGGAGTCGATAAATATTATATTTGTATAGGTGACTATTATCCCTTGCCTTGATGGATTGTACTTGTCTTTTTCTCTGCTTTAATAAAAAATTCATGCAACTCAATACTCGTTAAAAAGAACATACTTTTCATTCCTTTGGAGCTGTCCTCATCCCCTGAAGACATGTGATAAACTTCATCCTCTTCAACTTCAGCTTTCTTTTCCACTTTCTTTCTTTCTTTCTTTGATACAACACGATCCTTCTTTTTGCTTTTTCCAGCTTTCTTTGATCTATCTACTAGCAAATAGCAATACAAAGGAGAGAGAGAATTGAAAGATATTCAGCTGCCTAATCTATTGAAAATGACCAACCTGTAGTTTTATCAGATTTTTTTATATAGGGGACAAAAAGAAGAAAGGAAGTTGCAGAGTACATACTAATTGCAACATCAGTTCCAGCGTGTGCTTCATTGGACTCTACAGAATCGACCTTGATTTGCATCTTGGATTGGCTCGATTTTTTTGCTTTGCCATTGACCTTGATTTGCTTCTTGGATTGGCTTAATTTTTTTGCTTTGCCATTGCCAGTAATCCCGCCAGCTGAGAAATTGTACATCTATTATCAATATAGAGCTATGGTAAGCCCACACGTGTACACGTCAGCAAATGCACATGCCACCACATAAGACAGCATGGCAAACATGTGCAATATCCAAGCCATCCATCAGAAGGGTACCACTATGTAGATTCCCTGTCAAAAGAATCACGTTGGTCCACTAGTCACGTGGCCAACAATTAACTGAACAATATGGTGGTGAAAAAATTTGTCCGAAGTTTTGTAACCCATCCACTTGTTTCCAATATCAAGGCACACCTTCTAGTGGACTGCCTTTATCTTTTGGCAGTAACATCTTACTTGGTGAGGTCCACCTGATGGATGGTTGAATATTTCGCCTTTCCGCCACACTGGCATGTGGTGGCATGTGCATTAGCTGACTTGTACACACACAGCTTAGCAAAGCTCATCAATGCAAATTATGAAAAGCAGTAAAAATAAACAGACAAATTAGTCCTTAAAAATTTAAAAAATTAAAAAAAAAAAAAAAAAAAAGATCTTTTCCCGTTTGAAAAGAATTGTTCCTTATCTTTCAAAGAAATAAATTCCAAAAAGCAATGAAAGAATAGAACTGGCATTTGATGTTCCTTGAAGCAATTTAGTGGAAAAGCACACAGAGTTTTCCTTATTTCTTTTTTTATACACATAAATGGCATTGATAAATGAAAAATGCTAAAGAGTACAGTCACAATGGACAAAGCTTGCTCAGTTTAAGAGATGGTTTGCACTCTCCTTTAGCATGAATATAGACTAATTCATTAACCTTGTATAGAACCCTACATCATCAGATGAATCTCGAATGCAATGAATGATGACGTAAGTCTCCAAGTACCAGGCTTCTCTTCAGTGCCATGATATAGCAGTGAAGAAAGTTGCCTTCAACAAAGATATCCAGAGATATCACAAAGATATCCAAAAATCTTTAATTGTTCAAGAGTACTGTACTCATACAAGCCTTTAGCTCCGATAAGTTGCAAAATGCTATTTTAATTTCACCCATTTTTTTTCTTGACAAGCCATGAATATCAGCAAGTCTTGAATTTCCAATCGAAGCCCCATCAAAGCTGAGCTTGAGAGAGCAATCTGATGGTTCTTTCCACTTAGCCACTGTTCTTGTTTTAGAATAATCACCTTCCACCACCAACCTCAAATCATGATTCAAAACTTGTTATGCACGAAACGCCTAATCATAGCCCGGTTAGCAGTGAAATTGTAAATTCTCCATTAGTTTTGACATTGTCACCGCTTTTAGGGCCAAGCTATGAGTTTGTATTGAGTACGGGTGTAAAAAATGAGTGCCAAAACTCCATGAGATTCCTTCATCCTTGTAGCATGCTGAATGGCATGCAGGCTGGATTTTCTATGTTGATATTCTTGGACAACCCATAGGATTGCCCTGGTTGCACTTTTCATGTGCATGGGTCAAGAGTGAACAGCGCTCCCAATTGAGAAGAACTCTGCCCTGGTAAGTTGATAGCAGTTTACGAATGTGGAGGTCTCTGTTTGACCCTGTTTGACCCTCATAAATTTCTGCAACAAATACCATATTTTCCACAACTAGTGGGATGTTCCACAACACTAGAAACTTTCCATAGGCCATTGGCATATATGATACATCTCTTCTCTAGACTTCCTTGGAAGTTGCTCTATCACACCCTATAACAACCTTCACTCCACTCCAATCTCAAAGATCTGGCATTTGATCCCACCTTGTTGAGGATCTTGCATGATCTGATTTCTTCCTTTCAACTTGTCCTAGCCTTGTGGAGACCTCTCCCTTCACAAGAAAAACCCTTTTTTTAAGAGAAGCAAAACCATAAGTTACGGCAGAGTCAAAAAATGGGGCTCACGATGATGCATGCATGACATCCATTCTGATAATCAGATGTGACCTCACAAGATTGGCCCAGAGCCCAAAAATCAGGCTGATCCAAAACTCAAGTGGGCCACACCACAAGGAACGGTTGCGAGAGACACCCATCCATTAAACCTCCCAGATTGTTTGTGGGGCCACTGTAATGTATAAATGCAATCCAATCAAGTCATCACGCGAGCCCCAACAAGATTAAGGGATATCCCCAAAAATCAGGCCATAAAAATCTCAAGAAGGCCACTGGTCACACCATGTGGATTTGGAGGTTTTAGGCATGATTTTATGCTACTCCTTATAGTGTGGCCCACCTGAGTTTTGGATCGGCCTTATTTTTTGTGATATACAGTGAACATGAGGAGCTCACACGTGGATAGAATAGATTTCATATACATTGATATTTAACATCATACATAATAATATTTTTATATCATAGAATATTAAGGGCCTTTTTGGTTTGCTGTAAATGCCTTTAAACGGGTAGTAAATATGTAATGATGATTTACTTTTGACATTTCAGAGTTTCGCAGGTACGGGTTGAAAAGAGACTTTAATTCCGTCACCTATTCTCTGTGGGCCCCACCATGATGTACGTGTAATATCCATGCCATCCATTCATTTTTTCATATCATTTTAGGGCATGAGCCCAAAAATGAGGAAGATCCAAAACTTCTGTAGCACCCAAGAAGTTTCAATGGTAGGTGTTCAATTCCTATTGTTTTATGTGATGCAGCCCACTTGAGCTTTGGATTCACCTCATCTTTGGGCTCATGCCCTAAAATGACATGCAAAAAATGGACGGATGGCATGGATATAATACATACATCATGGTGGGGCCCACCTATTATAAGGTTGAGAATTTCCCGCTTTTCGAAGTGAAGTTCGCGCTTTACTTCAAACAGTGTTTACCATAGATATGTTTTTACCATTGTTTACAAGCATTTACACCAAACCAAACGGGCCCTAAATGTGACTGTTTATAGATATATTGACTTTTTAAATCAATCAAAGTCAACAACATTCAATTCCTCTCAGCCTAAAACCCCATATCCCCAATTCCCTGAGTTCCCCCAATTCTAAATCATAATTTACCAGATTCCCCAAATCCTAACCATAAATTTGCCATTTGCCCCAACTCTCCCATATTACCAATCCAAGATCAAAATTTTACATGGATATCCAAAATCCAGTGATATTCATGTTGAGGCCCATATTTTACACGGACTAGATTTCCTAGCTATGTGATATGTTGGCAAGGAAAATTTGAACGTCAATTTCACATGAAGGAGCATATATTCAGTGTACAAGTTTGGCTTCACAATGGAGCGCATTGGAATTGAGGCTGACACTATCCATAATGCAAGTCTTGCACAGGTAAGCACGTGTGGCAGATTGTTATGCAGTCATTGTGGAGTTTAATGGTCATTATCCAAACACCATGGTTAAAAATCCTATTGCCATCCAAACCATAAAAATATTTTTTCTTCAAATTCTCCTTCCAAGAGAAAATTTCCATGATTAAAAATCGATTTTAGTTTCCATGCATCCAAATGACCCCTAGAGTTTCTTTCAAGTCTTCCTGGTCATATGAAAACCCAAGATTTTCGTACATGAAACTTGTGAAACCCTTTTCAACACAAAATAAGCCTGCAACTTGCTGCGTCAGAATGACATCATGGCTAGAGTCAGCAGAATATGGGTCGTGTCACTCCTTCCAAGCATTTAATTGACCAATAAAAATGAAGAAATGGCGAGATTTAACAGAATCCAAAAAGAAAAATATTCCTTTCATGCAAAACAAAATAAGGTTCAACAATATTTAATAGGACTCAATGATCGGGTTCATTTAAACAAGGGGAATTACATAATAAAAAATGCAAGAGTCATAAGAACTAAAACAAATTTCTTTCAATAATGCCATTTACAAAACACAAAAAACTTCCAATAATTTTTATTTTTTTTAAATGGAGGTTTTTAATTCATTAAGTAGGTAAATAAATAAATGCACTGAATAAGATATGCCTATTGTGTTGTCTTTGGTGCAACATCATATCAAAACCCAATCCACGAGATGTGACAGAACTACTATGACTTTCACCTTAAAGCAATGGCATGCAGTAGAAAATATACATGCAGGTCATACTACTCACATTTTACTTCATTTGAGCCATCTACATCCTCGTAACCAAGCTGATTAACTTCACCATCAGCAACTTCAGTACCCTTCTCCTTTTTCCTTTTCTTCCTTGTCATCGATTTACCTCTTTTCTTTTCTCTGTCCGCCGTACTTGGTTCGTCTTCTGGAAACAGCATAGGCTACCTGATTAATCCACTTTACACTAAATTGGAATAGCATTTACAATAAAGCAGCCTTCTTTACAACTAGTGTTGTTAAAATCAGTAAATTCAAGATTCAAATTGGAAGGTCCAATTCAACTTCCAATTAAAACAATGGAAAATTGAGCATGAGGTGAAAATACTACATTTATCAAAGAATTCCATCAAGATCCTTGAAAAATAAAAATAAAAAGAATTCCATCAAGAACGGAAAGCCACAGGTTTCATGACTGTTATGTGGCTTCATGACTGTTAAAGGTCATTACTTTTGTTTTGTGAATTGAAAGGGAGAGAATGAAATTGCTAAATATATAACAACATTAACTTCTTTCACTCGAATGAAAAAATGGCAAGGAATGTTCCAATGTGATTTAGCTTGGAGATGCATTATTTTTCTCACGGTTTTAAGCATTTCATGGTTTAAACTTGGTTTCATGCCAAGGAGGTCCATCATTGAAGCTATTTTCCTACTTAGACAATTGAAAAGGAGATATAGAGAGAGGAGGAAGGATCTCCACATGGTCTTTATCAAGGTATCCCATAATGGTAACGAACGATGGCCGTAATGGCCACTGCTGTTACCGTCATGGTTTTTTTAAAAAAAAAATCTGTTTTGGCCCCGTTACAGGGCCTCTTTCTTTTTAAGATAATGGAAATTTTATTAAAAGAATGCCAAAAGTGAACAAAAGCTACAAGGTGCACCCCAAAGGAGGTTAAGAGAACCAATCCACATCAAAATTTGATTAGAAGCCTTATCTTTTATATCCGCTTTAGCCCTCTAAACCAAGGTATCTCGTATCGGTATCAGTTGGCGTAACGGTGCCCTTCGAAACCGATACGGATATGGGGGTGTAACGGCGATACAGGGGCATAATGGCACATAATGGTGCAAATTTTTTTTTGCCAAAAAAATATTAAAAAAATATGGATTAAGTCCGGAATATTCTAAGCATTCCAAATATGCATTCATTTATAAATTGGAACATGTTTATGGTGGTATAACGGTTCACTCTTTGGTGAGAAGTTGTATCGGATTATCTGATTAATTTTTGAACCAGGTAACCTGAATTTGACTACAAAATTCATATATTTAATTTTCTAAATATCTAATTTATATACTTAACAATTTGATATCATTTCTACCAATACTTCTTTAAAAAAATAAAATTAAATTCAGGCAGATGGTGTTGTCAATTTGGGGCTCACTTGGAGGACCAATCTATGCCCCAAATTAGCCTCAAATTCATGTAATTTATTGCCATTATCCCACTTATGAATTGGTGGACATTTATTGGATAGTGAATCATAAAAAAAATCAAAAGGCCCTATTTTAAAAAATAAAAGTTCACAAACTAACAATGAAAACTATTCAAACAATTTGATTTTGGCATTGTGAGTTAGCAAATGCAGTCCATAATTTAATTGGTAAATTTTAAGTTAATATATGTCTTGTGTACAATTTTTTAAGGGCCCAAATTAGGTGGGACTCGGATTGTGAAGTGTAGCACACATGTCAAAGTTTTTTGGGCCCCACCCGTGATGAATGTGTTATATCCACACAGTCCATCCATTTTGCCAAATAATTTTAGGGCATGAGCCCAAAAATGAGGCACATCCAAAGCTCAGGTGGACTGCACCATAAGAAACAACAATAATTAAACATTCACCATTAAAAATTTATTGGGGGCTACAAAAGTTTTAGATCAAGCTGACATGTGTGTTTTCCCTTCATCCACGTCAGTGTGACCCAATTAATATGTTAGATTGGAAATAAACATTACAGTGGACCCTAAGAAATTTTTTATGGTGAGCATTCTATAACCACTGTTTCCTATGGTGTGGTCCACCTAAGATTTGGATATTACTCATTTTTTGGATCTTGACCTAAAATGACGTGGCAAAATGGAGGGACGACATGGATAAAATATATACATCATGGTGGGGCCCACTTGGGTCTGATCACGAGGTATGTGTTATACCTAAACCATCCATTCATTTGACGAGCTCGTCTTAAGGCTTGAACAGATTGGATGGAAAATAAATGTTACGATGGGCCCTACAAATTGTTTAACGGTGAAAATCATTATCTCCGCTGCTATTTTTGGTGTGGTCCAGACGATCTTTGGATATAACTCATATTTTTGGTAGTGCTCTAAAATGATCTCTGAAAATAGATGAACGGTGTAGATATAATAAATACATCACTGTGGAGCCCACGTAACTTTGATCTCCTTTGAACCGTTCATACAACTCGGAGCTCGAGGAGTGTCAGCGCTCGTCTTAGCATGACACGTACCTCCAGCAGTAGCTGGTGTGTGGTACACCTGCTAATAAAAAAAAGAAGGGAGAGGGAAACCGAAAAAAAAAAAAAAAAAAAAAAAAAAAAAAAAAAAAAAAAAAAAAAAAAAGAGGGAAAGAAGAGAGAAGAAAAAAGAGGGAAAGGAGAGAGAGAGAGAGAGAGAGAGAAAGCAGCACCAGCAGCAGGCCACCATAACAGCCATTATGAGTCTGTAACGGCCGTTATGTCACAAAATCAGCCGGGGAGGGAGGGGGCGTTTCAACCCCGTATCGCGTAACAATGTCTGCCGTTACCGTTACGTATCGTAACGGATACGGGATACCTTGCTCTAAACCACCCTAGACAGCGAACTACGCTTATCTCTGAACTGTCCGTTGTTACACTCACCCCAAATGGCCGAAAGACCCGCTAACAAGGCAAGCCTCCACATTGCCCTCCCTTCCTTGCCACAGCCACCTCCATGCCAAGCTTGCATCAGCCCTTCAATCGAACCTAAAATCACCCATGGAATCTTGAAAACCCTCCACAAGGTTCTCCCATACCACCTTCACTATCGAACAATGAATAAAGAAGTGGTTTACCATCTCCACATCACTTAAGCACATGGAACAAATGTTGAGGGTAATTTGTCAATGGTTTTCCCTAGTCCCTACCAAGCAAGAAAAAACCGTTACCTTGGGATGAGTGCCATAATCCCAAACACATGCTAGCGAGTCGAATCCAACTGTGAACCCCCTCGAGTGATCAGCTTGTAGAAAGATCAAACCAAGAACTTTCCAGAGTTCTTCACTTTCCAAACCATGGTATCTCTTACACCCCGAGAAGGGCAAAACCCTTGAAGCAAAGCCAAGGCTCTTAAAAACAGTTCAGCCTCCTCATACACCAGATGTCTTCTACAAGGCAAGGTCCACACCCATTCCCTACCTGACTCAGAGAAGCATTTAGCAATGGTGATGCTACTACTCGAAGCAATCGTCGCTAGTCTCAGAAATTCGGACCACAATCTCATCTCCTAGCCAAACATCATCTCAAAAGCACGCCTTTCTACATCCCCTACTATGAATCCAAACCCTTCTTTGAAGGGAGCTGAAACGCTTTCAAAAGCCTTCCAAATGTTGGATGCCCGGTATAAGGAAGAACACTTGACACACCAACCATCCCCTATCACTACATATTTGGCTATGATCACATCTCTCCACAGGCTCTCCTCCACCGTCCCAAATCTCCACAGCCATTGGCCGAGCAAAGCTTCATTAATCGTATCCAACCTTCTAACCCCCGCTCCTCCCTCCCTAATTGATTTGCAAACAACATCCCACTTCACCAAATTGAATTTCTGGGAATCCAGCGCGCCTTGTCACAGGAAATCACGCCTTAGCTTCTCCAATGTTGGATGGCTGTTATGTGGCCATTACAAGCCATTTTTATATAACAATTGCTATGTAACTGTTTTGCCCTACCTTGGTCTTTATTGACTTAGAGAAGCCTACGTAGGGTCCCTCGAGAGTTAATCTAGTGGGTGTTGGGAAAGAAAGGAGTTTCAAAAGAATATATTGGCATGACATGATTAAGGATATGAATGAAGGAGCTGTAACAATGTGAAAACCAAGAGTGAAGAGATAAGTTCCCAATTACTATAGGCTTGCCTTAGGAATCGGCATTGAGTCATACCTTCTCACATTGGTTATGGACAAGTTAGGCATTTGAGAAGATATTCCATGGTGAATGTTGTTTGCAAATGACATACTTTCAATTGGCAAGATGAGGGAAGGTATAAAAACAAAGCTAGAGTTATAAAGGGAGGCTTTAAAATCTAAAGGATTTTTTTAAGGCAACAAAATTAGTTTTAGTAAACGGTTATATAGAGAGGAATTAGTTTATCTTTTTTAATCTAAAAGATCTAAAATTAGTCAGACTAAAACAAAGTATATGGAGTGCAATTTTAGTAAACAAGAGTGGAAACAAGGAATTAGTTTTGTAAAAAAAAAAGGAATTGGTAAAGATTGTTGACCAGGAAAATTCCCAAATGACCACTTTCAATATCTTGGGTCGATAATTCATGAGAGTGGATAAATCAAGAAGTTGCCCATAGAATTCAAGCGGGGAGGAAGAAATGGAGACGTGCCTCTGCAATTTTATGTGATCGTCGTGTAGCATTCAAACTAAAGGAAAATTTTATAGGATAGCTAGAAGACCAACCATGCTTTATGGGATAGATTGTTGAATAGTGACGGAACAACATATTCATAGGATGAGTGTTGCTTAAATGAAGATGTTGAGATGGATGAGTGGCAAGAAAAGGAAGGATAGAATTGGAAATTAATGCATTTGAGGGAACTTGGTAGTAACACCAATAAGTAATAAGATGAGGAAAAGTACACTTAGATAGTTGGTCATGTGCAAAGGTGACTAAGAAATGTGTGTGTTAGAAGAGTGAACTGGCACAAACTAGAGGCTCTAATAGGGCCAAGGGGAAAGCCCAAATGGACATTGTCTAACTAAAAAGACTTGATGGCCTATGGTCCAACTGAAGTTATGGCCCCTGGTTGCCAGTGGAATGGCAAGCAAGGATTCACTTAGCCAACCCCAGTTAATCAGGATAAGGCTTCGATGATGATGATGACGATGATGAATATGCATTAATATAAGATTTCTGATTTAGTTAGGCCCTCTCATCTTCTAATTTTTATTATCCAACCCAATTTCTATAATCATTCATAGCAGAGCCTCAAGGTGCACACTCTTTAAGATGTTTTACACTATGTAACACTTCAACAAAACCAAAAGATCTGGTTGTGTTTCTCAATGTATGAAACTTAAACCACCTTCGTGTATACCACCATATCAAGAAACTGATCAATTTTAAGTAATTAGACGAAAATGCAAAATAACAAACTTTAGAAATTCATTCTTGCATCTAGATTTAATTTCAAAAAGAAAAAAGGAAGGGGAAGTCCATGATCCAAATTCAAAGGGTTATGAAATTAACGCAATGAAACAAGTTCCGCATTGCTTCCACTCGCAGCAGCTATTCAAAATGAAATGTTTTTCCTTTTTTGTATCAATGAAAACACAAACATCAAATATTTCAGTATTGCAAAGATATTCGCCAACATTTAACTCTCCTCTTTGTATTACATCACTTTTTTCTTTTTAAGATAAGAGGAATCTTAGTTGAATAAAATTTAAATTTAAAAAAATAATAACAAGGAAGAAGAAAGGGAAAGATGTCCAAGGACTTAGGGCAACGTGGGTCAAACCCTCGTCAAGCAAAACACTGATAATAACGTTAGTCTCTCAAGTCTCATCCCACATGGAGAAATGACATGTTTAACCTTGAGGCGGTATAACCAAATTTCATTAATACAAAACTCGCATTCCATATCTTTGAACCCTCATTAGACACCCAAGCGGAGACATTCCTTGAGTGGCCTTAGATCACCATCAGCATAGAGTAATCCCCACTAAATAAACTTCCCCCCTTCATGAAGAGCGCACAACTCCCTCTTTAAGAGAGCTCGAGAAAACCATATGAATGGCATCCTGATTGCCGGCCATGACTCATATGACACCACGTGGTCCAGGATTGCCAAGGAATGAACCACCGAAGTTTAACCTCCAATATGTATAAGGCGGAAGAGACCACTGAGGTTTGAATTTGAATTCCCAAGGTTCAATCATCACCACAATGCCAATCTCTCAGCAAGGCTAACAAAGAACCACGAGAACCGGAAGACAATGCAACTCTTGATTCTTTCTACTACTTCACCTCAGTCATCATCGCATCATTGAAAATATGATTGTTTGTCTCCTTTCAAATCTCCCAACAAATAGCAAAAAGGAGCAAATGCTATAAAATCTTGCATGTGTTCTTGAAATTCCTATTACCCCAAATTTTCAAGACCACGCCTAACTACTCATTAAACAACCAACATGGAACAACAAAGATAACTTCATGGCTCCAAATTGATTTCATCAACGTTGAACCATTTCCTCTCCACTCTTGGACATGACACACAAACCAGGGAGACGACAGCCTCTATACTTGGGATGAAAAAGAGTAAGAATTTAATTGGTTGTTGCCGTCATCCAAATTCCAAACTCGGACTACAATCCAATTAAAATGAAACAAAAAATGGCAAAGGAATAAAAAAGAAAAAAAAAAAACTTACCCCATGGGGAAGAAGCCATAACATTGCTCCTTTTTTTAAGACAACATTCTTAATACGAGCTTTGCTAAGCCCCCATGCGTGTGCCAACATGGCAAGATAGGTCGAAGATCCAATCCATCTGTTAAAACAGCACCATTAAACTGATGCCCTAGCCCAAGAATCAGGTTGATCAACTGCTCAGGTGGGCACAGTTTGCAAAACAGATGTGCGGCTCTGAACATCTTGGCTGAAGGTTTCTAACCCATCAGCCTGTTTCCAATATCAGGCCCACATGCTGGGTAGACCAGATTTATTTTGGAGAGAACATTCGAGGTCAGACAAACCTGATGGATGTATGGATTGGATTTCACACTGACATGCCGTGTTGGCACATGTGTCGAGTGTACAAAAGCTTTATCGCATGCACGTCTAAGCTTAGCAAATCTCTCTTAAAATAACACATCATTTTCTTTTTCTATCCAAAATTGATTCTTTCAAGATGCAATATATTTTGGGCAATTTTTAGAACATGATCTGCATATCAGATGATTATCCAATTTGCATGTGTTGGCAACCATTGCACCCACATTGCCCAGCTTGGGTGAAAATTGAGGTTTGACATAAAGTAGACACCCGATCATCGAAATTTTGTCAAGCGATAACAAAAGGCCAACCCCAAATAGCTAGGACAAGGCTGCATCAATGATGATCAACATATCAGATACAATGTCATTCCCTGAGGAAGGGAAAGGGAGAAGCAGCGCTTGAAGAACAAGCCGTGCAAGGACGCAGGATGTCACCTGTCAAGCAACATTGCTCGATGTGGCCTCTGCTGGATAAGCTCGATATCTAATCAATCATGGGGGAAATCGCCGACTACCTATTTTCTGCAATAATTGCCACGTTTGAGTGGCACATGACACACGTTTATCTAAAACCCAAACCAACTTAATCTAGTCCATCAAACTTTCCAGCTTGACTTACTTTGTTATATCAATATAAAAGCAGTTAAGCAAATGCTAAAGATGAACAAAAGCGTAAATTGAGAATTAATGCATACCTTTCATGAATTCCAGGCCATCTTCTTTCTCAGAACAAATATGATTGACTTCATGGGGTTCAACAAAACCTTCCTTTTCCAATAACTTCTTCTTCAATTTATTTAGCCCTTTTTTGCTACTTCTCCCTTCTTTTCTTGACTTGCCATCTGAAAATAGCAGCAAAAAGGGAATCACTGACCATGAAGAGTGAAACCCGACCACAACCAGATTGACTAACACCACATCATGGTTTAAAGATAGAACAATTATATATAATCTGGGCCTGTGGAACAGTCCAATGAATCATATGAATGCGTGCAACCACAGGGTGTCCAATATGTGCTCCCCGCTGTGAATGATTGAATCTCTGAGACTGAATGGCTCTAACTGTTCAACAGATGGACAGTTGCCAATTGCACTTGGACAATTCGCTTCGTTTTCCCCTTTTTCATAGTATGTTTGATACCATCAAGCGAACTGTTAAGGTTGTCCAGCCTACCATGTGATTTTTGGGATATGGCCCATCCACAATGGTCTGGACTGATAAATTGGATGCATGCATATCCACTATAACCCACCAGGGTACCATATAATTCTTCTTAAAGGTTTCAAGATGATAACACACATGAAGATCGGTATTCATCCCACAGCAAAGGGATTAGTGGATAAGGTGAATGTTCAAAAAAAAAAAATTTAGTGGATAAGGTGAAATACAAGCCACGAGAAAAATTATCACAATCTCATGGACACAGGTAGACAGGAGGGAGTGTTGTGTCATCCAATCAGATAATGCCCACTAGAACAAACATAGGTTCTGATCTAACTGTAAGCTTCCACTTAAGGAATTCATAAATGAAACAACTGTGGTAAACATGTACAGTTAAAATGTGGTTTGATTCTTTTCCGAAAAGACAGCACCAAATATAGTGTCATATTGAGCTAAAACTAAAAGGGCATGAAGCTGAACCAACAAACAATGGAAGATTTATGTGTAATCAAATTTGATTATCAAGCTTACAAGTCATGGCTACTCAATAACAAAAGTACAAAAAAAGCATGCCTTACCCATAATAAAATATTCGGTTTGCTTGAAGGAAAAGGATCTACAACCCCAACAAGCGCATTCAAATTCTTGCCCGTAGGGATCTAAAACATATGTACGATGGTTGGTATCTAATGGGCAATTCGGGAACAACCCAAGTAGAAACAAATCGCTAAACGAATTTTGTGATGGCTCAACAAGTTAAAGTCTCCGCACCTGAAAACAATTAAAACCGAACAACAACAGAATGTAGTTATTATACAAGGAAAAAACATATGAGAAAGAGAGAGAACTGGAGTGACTCAGAAATTTGTAAATATTACGAAGAAAGACAGGTGTGTTAGGTAATCCAAGGAAGAAAGCTTCCACATGAAACATGCATGGTGAAATAACATCATCATCGTCCAACCAAAGATCAAATGATGATTAGATGCAGAACCAAGTTCTTTGATTTTTGCAGGTCAGTGTGACACTAAACATGTATTCTTGGTGAGCTCATCTTATCTCAAGTGTAGCTGATGCACAATACTAATGCACATTGTGCATTAATCGTCCAATACAGTGTACGTGGAGTGTGGGCCAGTTGATGCAGACTACAAGCATTCATCTAGCAGGTCCTATTCGTGTATGGCCCTTAGTTGGAACATATAAATCAAACAATCCTAGGCATCATATCCACACTGAATTTTGAGACAGTTTTGCCATGTGCTACGAAGCGAGAGATGGCTCCAATCAGTGTTCGTAATATCGATACTATTGGCCGATATTATCGGTATCGATGGTGAGCGATACCAAACCCCTCAGAAGGCCCTTGAAATACAAAAAATTCGAAATACAAAAAATTCGAAGAATCTTGTGTGTCGTACGATATATTGCAAAATATCGTGAGATATCGCAAAATATCGTGCGATATCGATAGATATTATCACTTCTACCTTTTTTTATCAGGGATTTTAACATTTCCTTCACAATTAAAGGGCCGGGAATGTCGAAAAATCAGAAGAAGGAAAGAAAGAAAAAAAAAAAAAAAAAGTAACAACCCCAGAAAATCGAAATATATATATATATATAAAAGAAATACTTTCAAAATAGTGTATTTTGGTACCTGTAGAAGAGATTGCCTAATCAGAAGTTGCATTTGGTGTGCCAATCGATCGAAGGTGTGCGCCGTTCATAGGTAACTGCGAAAAAATCTTCAATTCCCTTCGATTTCGGCAAATAATCTTAAAAATTGGAGATGTGGAGTGTATATGAGAGAAAATGCGAGATTTGGGGGATTTAGGGTTCTTCTGTTTCGAAAAAAAAAAGGTCTCGGGTTCCTTTTTACAGACGCGGATGAGCTGCTGACAGGTTTGAGTAACGAGACTCGCTACTGAAGTGACGTCACCAAGTTATGTGGCCCCAGCATGATGTATTCATTGTATCTACACCGTCCATACAATTGGAGAGATCATTTTAAGGAATGATAAAAAAGAATGATTCAGATCCAAAGCTCCAGTGGACCCCACCATAGAAAACGGCGGGGAGAGTGACGCCCACCATTAAACACTTCTAATGGCTACAAAAGTTTTCGATCAAGCTGATATTTGTTTTTCCCTTATTTCATGTCTGTTAACTTATGGAAAGGTTAGATCTCAAATAAACATCACAGTGGACCTTAGGAAGGTTTCAACGGTGGGTGTCACTCTCCTCACTGTTTTTTGTGGTGGGGTCCACTACTACTCTGGATTTGCCTCATTCTTTGTCTAATGCCCTAATATGATCTCTCCAAATGGATGGATGGTGTGGATACAACACATAAATCATGGTGGGGCCCACGGAACTTGGTGACGTTACTTTAGCAGCGCTGCTCAACCCGTAGGGCTAATCCGCGTCCTTTTTTTTTTTACGTCTGCGTATGGATTTGGTAGCGGATATTGTCAATCTTGTTGGGGGCTCTGTAGGGCCCACCACGATGTATGTGTTTTATCCACACCATCCATCCATTTTGTTAAGTTATTTTAGGGCATGAGCCTAAAAAGTAAGCAAATCCAAGGCTCAAGTGAACCACACCACGGGAAGCCATGGTAACAATGATGCCCACCATTGAAACTTTCCTAGGGGCCATCGTGATATTTATTTGCCATCCAATCTGTTCATAAGGTCTAACAAACCTAGATGAAGAGAAAACATAAATATTAGCTTGATCCAAAAATCATGTGGCCCCTAAGACATTTTCAAATATAGTCGTTAAATCCTCACTGCTTCCTATGGTGTGGTCCACTTGAGCCTTAGATCTCCCTACTTTTTTAGCTAATGCTCTAAAATTATCTGTTAAAATGAATGGACGGCGTAGATAAGACATATACATTAAATTGGGGCCCACAAACCCTTGATAAAGCATATACATCACATTACCGATGTGTAATATATCTATGTTGTCCATCCATTTCTCCAACCCATATTAGGAATAGGATGTTGTCCCAAAAATTAAGTGGATCCAAATATTAGTTAGACCACACCATAAGAAACAACGGTGATTGAGTGCCTCACTATAAAAATAATAATTTTATAAAAAAAAAAAATTGCTAAAATTTAAGCAGATCCAAATTCCACTGATGCATCATTAAAAACTTCATATTACCCATGTTTCCAATGGTGTGGTCCACATGAGATTTGAATCTACCTCATATTTTGGATTATGCTCTAAAACTATTTGGAAAAATAGATGGACAAAGTGGATAAAATGTATATATTATGGTGAGGCCCTAAGATTAGTAGGCAATTCACATCTCATTAGGACCAAATTAGAGATGGATGGTCCTATGGGGCTCATGGTGGGGCCCACAATGATGTTTGTGAGAAATCCACTCTGTCCATCCATTTTTCCAGAGCATATTAAGCATGATACCAAAAACCAGGCAGATTCTAAGATCAAGTGGGCCGCACGACATGAAACAGTGAGCATTAAACGTCCATCAAGCCCCAAAAATCAACTAGTCACATTATTGATGGGCATGTTTACAATTTCTACTTTTGAATGAATTAATTATATTTTCATACATGTTTTAATACATTTATTAATGTTATGCATTCAATTTGAATATGGTTACATTAGTTCAATCAGCCAGTGCATAGCTTAGTACTCCTCACAAAGGAAACCTATTATGTACACTTCTTTTTTTATAGTTTATAATTTAAAAGTGTGTATTAAGGTATTTTTCAATAATCCTTGAAGTTTCATTGAAAAATTCAACAATTTTCCCACTGTTTCCCCATGTTTTCCAAAAAGTGCGATAAATTACGTGATACAACGATATATCCCGTGCCATAATGTATCTGTATCCCAAGGGTAACGATACATGGTGTGATACCGATATTATGAACACTACTTCTAACTTCATCGCGAAAACAAGAATGGGGGAAAGTAATGATATTAATGCTAATAACGTGCCAGCAGGCCAACTTTGCTCTGATCAAGCATTGCATTGGAAAGCCAGCTGCGCGGCTGCTGACATTGACGCCGTGTGGGAATCCCGACCCAAGCATGGAGCGGGGTTCCCGGCCGCTCCACTCCAGAATCCGCTCTGGGATTCCCACCAGCCGCCCATGGGCTGTTTCGGGATTCCCGCTAGGACAGCGTGCCCAGGGATGACTAGCCCCGTCCGTTTTCGATTCGCTCTGGGATTCCCGCCACCCTCCGAGGGAGAGAGTCGGAAAAGAAGAAAACGGGAACGGGTAAAGGGAAGGAGGAAAACGAACTCACCGGCCGACGAGAATTCTGCGGCGTGTGAAGGTTCCGGTGCCGAATTCCCGGCGTCGGCAAGGTTGGAGAGCTGAAACAATCACAGAAGATGGGCCGTGAGGTTTTTCTAGGGTTTTGGCGCTGCTTTTTTTCTTTCTGCGGCGACTCGCGCGCGAGGAGAGAACGAAGGGAGTGTTGAATCGCAGGACACGTGCCAGTTTCATACGTGTGAGGGATCACTGTAGTGTAAGCGGATTAAGTGAGACCCAGACCCACCCAATACGGTGCAGCCCTTACCGTGGGGCCCACCCTGATGTATTTTTTCTGTATCCACGCCGTTCATCCGTTTTTCTGGATCATTTAAGTGTACTATTCCGAAAATTAACCAGATCCATTTATCAGGTGGACCATACCATGGGAAACAGTGGTTATTGAATGTCCTGCCATTAAAAACGTCTTATGGTGCACCCTAATGTTTCCTTCGTGTTTATTTGCCATCCAATCCATTGATAAGGTCCCGTGAGCTTAGATGAAGGGAAAAACCGAATATAAGTTTGATCTAAAACTTCAGTGACCCATTAAATCACCACTGTTTCCTATGGTATGGTACACCTGATAAGTGGATCTGCTTAAAATTTTGGATAGGATAATATTAGAAAAAAAAAACAAAAAAAAAAACTGATGGGCAAAGTGGATACAAAATACATATATTGAGGTGGGCCCACGGCAAGGGTCGCACATCTTAGGTGAGTCTGGGTCTCACCTAATCCGCGCCGCATGGTAGTGGCATGGGTTGAATTATAGGTGATTCTATTGCTTATAGTGAAAAGTTACAATTAATTTTCTCTCTGCCTTTAATTTTTTTACGGGAAGAAAGATGAAAAAATTTTATGAGATTGGTTGTTTTTCAAGTTAACTGTATGGCCGTAGAAATTTTTGAATTCTAAAATTCATGAGAAAGATGAATTTAAAAAATCTTGAGTGAAACACAACTCTCTCTCTCTCTCTTTCTCTGTATGTGCAATTTGGTCCACTTCCTCTCTCCTCACTAGTTAGGATTTCACACACATATTTTTCTTTTTTCCTTTCAATCTAAGGTCATGTCAGGGCCACCGTGGGGCCCACCATGAATTATATGTTTGATGCACACACGTCTATATAATTTGATAGATCATTTTAGGGCATTATGTAAAAAAGGCATAGCATCGAAAGCTCAAGTGGCCTGCACCACAAGAAAAAGTGAGGATTTAAAGCTTACCAATGAAAACTTCTTAGAGGACCCCTTCACCGGTTTGAAAATTTTGGAGAATTTCTACCTTAGAAATCGATTCAAATGTGCTAGTTTAAATTTTTGGACTTCACAGCGGTGTATATAAAATATTTGTTCTGTCTATTTATTTTATTACAACATTTTGAGACATGAGTTGAAAATTTATGTACATCTAACATTCAAGTGGCCTACACCAAAAGAAACTGTGGCCACAAGAAATTTTAACGGTAAGTGTTTGATTTACTTTTTTCTATGGTGTGGTCCACTTAAGCTTTGGATATGCCTCATTTTTTGCCTCATGCTATAAATTCGGCTGGCATAACAAATAAACGATGTAAATAAGCGACATGCATCATGGTGGGACTCATAGATATTTTGCAGCCTTTTCCATTTTTGCATCAAAAAAGTAAGTGCTCAAATCAAAAAATGGAAGAGTGGGGTAAATACAAAGGAAATAATTATTACGCATTTACAATCCATTTACCACTGGATTGAAAAATCAAACAAGCCCTAAAGTTTTGGATCGAACTTCTTGCATGGATAAAACACTTACATCAAGGTGGGCCCACAAAGCCTTGCTCCGTGGGGGTATGACGTCATCGAGATTCTTAAAAGAGAAATGAGTAACGTTGAAATCTCCTCCAACCACCCATGAGAGATTCCATCAAGAGTTTTTTTGCGACAAAATAGTTAGGTAGGGTTCATCGTAATGCTGAGAGAAATCCAATCCGCTCATTATATGTTTGTCAGATCAAAGTAGAATATGGATCTAGTGTAGATCTGAAGATCGAGTGAGTTGCAGGATAAGATGAACCCGTGAGGATTGGACGTTGGCATTAGAAAACTCCTTAGGCTGATGATGGACAACCCGTATCATGCTGGTGGGCCTCATACAATGATAAGAGGGTCCACCAAATTTTATCAAAGCGAAATAAAGGGAGGTGGGGGACACGGATTCTCCGCAGAAGCCTTTCGTAGGAAGTTCATGCACAAGGATGTTGGGTGGGGCCCACCGAGATATTTTTGAGAAACTCACCATGTCCATCCATTTTGCTAGATTATTTTAGGACATTCAACTAAAAATGAGGTGTATCCAACAATTAAGTGGGCCACATGAGAGGAAATAGTGGAAATGCAGTGAGCACCATTGAAGCATTCTTATGGCCATAAAAGTGTTCTATCAAGCTAGCATTACGGTGTTTTCACTTCATCCCATTGGGAATGACCTTATAAAAGGTTTGGATAGCATATACACATCAAGGTGGAGCCCAGAAAGGTTTCAACGATAAGAATTTCTTTTCCCTATTTCCCCTCTGGTGTGATCCACTTAAGTTTTTTATCCACCTCATTTTTGGTTGTACGCCCTAGAATGAGCTCTCAAAACAGATGGACAAAATGGATTTATCACATACATTGCAGTGGGCCCCACCCAACATACTTGCACATGAACTTTTTTTGAGAAATCTGCTTTCAATTTTTTTTATTGTGGGGCCCATCAAAATGTTTTTGAGAAATCTTCTCTATCCATCTGTTTTACCAAATAATAATGAGACCCGAATTAAAAAATGAAGCCGTTCTACAGCTCAAGTGGGCCATTTATACAAGGAACATTGGAGAGGAAAGCCTTTTATTGAAACCTTCACGGGAGTTCGTTGCATTGCGTAGATGGGATAGTTAAATGCAAGAAGGCTCTCACAAATACAAGTCAAACCATTTTATTTTCAACTCTATGATAGTTGCTTATCCCTATTGTCCTTTATTGACATATATTAGTTTAGTCACTTAGCTTAGTTCACTCTACTTCCATCCAGCCATAATGTCATAAGTCTAAAGCCATTAATTATTAACTTAGTATTGTTTTTGTCCAGTGTGTCACTATAGTACAACCGTAGGTTTGTTTAAATATTCATGATTCAATCATTGGATCTTCAAATTATCGAGTCTTTACCTGGTACATCTTTAGTCATATTCTACTAATTTCATACCACAACCATCTTATTACCGTTTGATATTTTCCATGGCTGTTTTCACTGATGCAGGACACGATAAGTAATATATTATGCTTATTTTTTCCCTTTTGCTGATTGTATTTCTTTGAAACTTTGATTAATAAAATCTAATTGTATTTCTTTGATACTTTGATTAATAAAATCGGTGATCAAGCTATTATTTTTAACATATTTCTTTATTACTTTACCGAGAAGTACAATCAAAGGTATCATTGTTGGAAAAAAAAAAACTCATTGTTTTCAAGGTAAAATGATTGATTGTTATAATAATTGGTGGTCAAATAGTTATGCAAGTATTTATTGATATCATCATAATCTAACTAATTTGGTGCTCCAGGTTACATGCATTCAATTTGATTCAAGGCAAACACGACTTTAATATGCTCAGCCCCTCATTTAATCGCACATGTTTAATTGAAATCAGGTCATTGACACCTAGATCCATAACTTGAGTGGTAGACTGAGTGAAAGATACCTAAACTGAGTGAAAGATATCTCGTTCCAACACTGAGGTCTTGGCATCGATTCCCTAGAGGGGGTGGCTAACAGGGAAGTGTAAACTGATAGAGAGTGTACTAACAAGCTAACAAAAAAAAAGGGTCATTGGTTATACTAATAGCCACATGTCCAAATAGAATGATAACAACTCCGCTTGAGATTTGTATCAACTTCATTTTTGGGCTCACTTCACAAAACAGATGGACCCCGTGGATGTGTAGTACCTACATCAAGGTGGGCTCGAGGGAAGGGCCACACCATCTTGGGTGAGGTCTGGCTGCACCTAATCGGCTCTTGTAAAAAGGCTCTATGATTTATAGTTGTGGGCCAATATTTGACACCCACACCTGCATGGGAGACAGATTGGCTACTCCCCCTAACACCAGCCCGTGGCTGGTGGTCAGTACTCCGTGGGCCCCACCATGATGTATTTGTTTCATCCATTCCATTCATTCATTTGTACAGATCATTTTATGGATTGATACAAAAACTGAATGGGATATAAATCTCAGATGGACCAAGCCAAAGGAAAACAATAACGATTGGATATTCACCATTAAAATCCTCCTAAGGCCCACTATACTATTTATTTGACATTTAATATGTTGATTAGGTCATAAAGACCCAGATGAAGGGAAACAATAAACATCAGCTTGATGCAAAACTTTTATGGCCACCAAAACGTTTTTAATGGTCAACGTTCATTCAACACTGTTCCTATAATGTAGTCCACTTGAGATTTTGATATACCTCAATTTTTCTCTCGTAACATAAAATGATCTATAAAAATAGATGGACAACATAGATGAGAAGTTGCATATAACTTGAACTTCTATGTGGGAACCACCTCAGTGAGCATGTCCGTCGGATTCACATTGGTGTTTGTCCAGTACTCTAAAATGATATGAAAAAATGAATAGACGATGTGGATAAAAGTCATACGTCACAGTGGCCCATCAGTGGCCCTCATAGCCTCCACTTGTCCCACCCTGGGATAGGCAGGGGCAGTACCTAATCCGCACCCCTTTTTGTGTGTGTAAAAATCCACTCTAGCCATCCGGTGCATTATCACACATTAGACCCCGGGCCTTAAAAAAAAGGTTGGTCTGTGACTTGGTGAGCCACACTAAAGGAAACAGTTATAAGAGGAACACCCACCCTTGATTTTTTTACAGGGCCCATCCTAAGGTGTATGTAGTGCATTGTCACATATCTGGCATTAGGCCAAAAATCAGGCTGGTTTGCAAAGGTGAGCCACTCCAAGGGAAGTAGTTTGGAATAGCGTCCTTGTACAATGTTTCCAATCATGTGGCCCACCTGAATCACAAACCACCTTAATTTTTTGTCCTTAGGACTGTAACATGTGGGGCCAACCCGAGCGAACTACCTCATTCAATGTAAAAGAGATAAATAGGCACGGTCTCGGTTAGACCAAACTGTGTAGATAAGATGGGCCCAACATTGTTAAGGCTTTTATATCTTAGCCCAAGTCAGTCCCATGGGCCAAAAAGACGTTCCCAAATCCAACCCAAATACCTACCCAACACAAAAGCCCACGGGCCATCCTGGCTCATTGATAGCCTTATGAATAGAGGTGTACACGAGTCGAGCCGAGCAGAGCATTGCCCAGCTCGTGCTTGACTCGGACTGCTTGAGTCCCAACTCGTGCTCGGCTCGGCTCGGCCTTTGAGCTTAGAACAACAGCTCGTGCCTGGCTCGTCCGAGTTCGAGCCGAGTTTGAGCAGAGTAGTCGAGCCAAGTTCGAACAGTCGATGTGGCACGCCGGACATGGCGAGGTGTCCTCCGAACTATGAGAGAGAGAGAGAGAGAGAGAGAGAGAGAGAGAGAGAGAGAGAGAGAGGGAAGGAAATGGGGAAATGGGGAAGGGTTAGGGCATTTTTTGAAGGGGAGGGGAAATGGGGTGTGCGGCGTGTGGGTAGGGTAATTTTTTTTTTTGAAGGGGGTAAAGTAAATTAGGTTTTTTTTTTTTAAAAGGGTACACACACACTCTACATCGAGTCGGGTCGAGCAAGAATACGTTTCGAGCACTAAAAAACAGGTCAACTCAATTCAAACTCAACTTCGATCCGAGTCGAGTTCGAACGAGCTACCAAGCTTACTTTGCTCGTATACAGCTTTACCTATGAATGGGTGTAGTCTCTGTAAACTAGACACTAAACTGTGTTATGGGCCTTGTGGACCACTCAGATCAGTCAAATGGACGGTCCAATTGAACCAACATAAATCTGAGAGCATAAATCTAATAAAAATCATGATCCCATTACTATTAATAGGGTTGTTAATGGCCGACAGGGCCCATTTAGCTTCTCATCATAAAATTTAGGTCTGCCATGGGACAACAAACTTGAAGAAGAAGCCCAAGCCCAGATGATAATGTCGTAAATAGCCTTAGATTCGGACTTAGACCGGGTTTCTAATAGAAACTAATGTATAATTTAGTGTAATGCCCTGAAAATCGGGGGTCGAGCATAACTCC
The DNA here is from genome assembly GCA_037074715.1 of Magnolia kwangsiensis. Lineage (NCBI taxonomy): Eukaryota > Viridiplantae > Streptophyta > Magnoliopsida > Magnoliales > Magnoliaceae > Magnolia > Magnolia kwangsiensis. The sequence goes on from CM073583.1 coordinate 18,854,364, forward strand.
CAGTTCCAAAATATCACTTATGCCACATATTTAATGATGATTGTATGTCGTTTGTATGAGTGCATAAAACATGAATGAAATTAAACCAAATCAGCATAACATAATCCAGAGACAGTTGTAATACGCAAGTGGAAGACTGAAATGCGTATATAAACCAGCATAAATTCCCAAAGTATGTATGCGTTGCCAGTTCAATAATTACAAGTGTTGTGTTGAGATACAAAATGTCAAAAGAAGAATGTGATAGTCCTCTATAAGTATAATCCCTGAAGCCCTGATGATTCATAACGGTCTACGTGAATCTGCCTGAATACTGCATATAGAAGAACGCCTCCTCATCATCCTCAAACTTTGGCTCTGCCTCGTAGGTCGCATCATCATCCGCAACTAAGACAGAGTCTGGTTGGTGTTTAACATCGTCCCAGAACGTGGGAGTGAGTGATCAACTCAGTGGAGCTATACAGCAAAGGTTAACATGTTATCAATTCAGTGAAGCAGCAATGATAAAGCAATACAACAAACAAGTCTTAAATACTCTGATTAATGCAAGAATGAGATATAGTAATGATGCATGCCCTCGCCTACACTCTCTCAGCGTCTTCATCTTACAGCGCGTATGACAACCACCCGAAAGTGCTCTTCCTCGCCAAAGCACATGCAATGCGGTGCATGAATGTGATTACCGAGTTTATATTAGTCCTTTTCATACAGCAGGATTGAGAAGTTAAGGTACCTCCCTTATATCAATTCCCAAACAATGATCCATTCTAGGGTATTCAGTCCTAGTAAATCTCATACGATGTTACAGTTCTAGGTCACTGTAAAGGGCTCGTCACCAATCAATACAAGCCTAGTTATACCCTATTTGCTACAATAAGGCTCGTCGCCTCATTGCAGTCTTAAGGTATGCTCGAGGTCACTACAAAGGGCTCATCACCAATCAGTGTAGGCTGACAGCACGAATACAATGTCTCATACTACCATATTCGGCTCACGAGTTTGGGTTGCTCATTGGTTACTACGGGAAGGCTCGTCGTCACAGCGTAGGCCGACAGCTCAACCACGGTGTCCCATACCACCATGTCCAACTCATGAGTCTCAGTGGATCGAGGTACCAATGTTAACAGGGTTTCACTGGTGAGTTTGGTACCTTAGATTCAAGCAGTAACATCCAAACATGGTGAACATACATCGGGTTAATTGACGGGCTCGACTAGGATGAGCGCACGTTGAGTTGATTGACATGAAGTGCATAAGCACTCCGTGTGGCCTAACCACTGTCGACATCCTAAGTACGGCTCGGATTCGTCAAACACATCCTGCGTAGCGAAAATAACCTTGGCCACCAGAACAAGGCCTATTACCGATTGCCTGGACTATGATATAGCCTCAACCGCATCCATTCACAACAAATAAGCATATGAGATAAGCAAGTAGAAATAAATACTTAAGTCAAATCTAACAATCATGTGAGCATGCTATGGTATATAACTTACACATGAATATACAATACATGGAGGAAATCATACACACAGCTAAGGTAGTTGAGATTCATATCTCAATTCCCTTATAAATCACACTTTACTAACTACTAACTCATTCAGACATTTTTACCAACACTTACACTACACTTTTCAACATACATCACGTATGTTGATCATAATACATATTAGGGCAAATCCTCTTGCCAAGGAGTTGTCGCATATACAACAACCATGTACCTACGAAAGTTAATTATGGTAATCACAAATTCAGATTCCAAGCGCATATAAACATTTCAACAAACACATACAATACCCTATTCACAACATAGTTTATATGTATACGTAAAACGGAACAGATATTGCATTTGACGTGTGAAATGACATCCACGTCAGTAATAAATCATTAACCGATATTGAAAGCCTTAAAAACCATAACCTATACGTATATAGTCCGCACCTTATGCCTGTAAACGCGTAACGGATTTGTTCTAGATGCTTAGTCTTTGTCAACGATGGATTAGCAACCTAGAGCATGAAGTAGGTTAGATATTTCATCACTTAGACTATTTAAAATCCTAAGACAGATTAGGGTTAAGTTTTCTTACCCAAGTATGTTGTTGAAAATACCAGAAGAACTACACGGGATTGGTGTTTCAGCAGGGAAGAATCCCAAGAATCTACACCAACTTCTTTCTCACTTTCTCTTTTTTTTTTTACTCTCTTCTCTCTCCTAAGGTTTTTCCCAAATTCGTTTGGAGTGAATGAGAGAGGGTTTAAGACCCTTATATAGGCCCAGAACTGATGAGAATGGCCCCAGGGCCAAGGTATACTTAAGTTATAGCCAAATCGGGTCTGTTCTGATCTAACGGAGCATTTTTGAAGGTCTCTTTACTTAATGCAGTCGGACTTAAGCTCCCTGATATTGGATCTTGGTCAATCTAAGTTTTCAGTCTGATCGGGTTTACAGATCGACCGTGGCGAATCAGTTTCAGTTCAACGGTCACCGGCATTCGATCAGGGCTACAAGTGTACTGACATATGTGGGACATTTTTCCTGATTCGAGGGTGTAATTGGGTCGAATTCTAACGGTCTAAATTCTTACATTTGGCCCGCAAGCGACACGACTCAAATTACTTAATTTCGAATTTTATTTCTAAAGAAATTTACGTTTCTCACATACTTCGCTCCGGACTCAAGAAAATCGTCATGGAATACTATCTGGACTTGATTTCCGAGGTGGTTGTCAAGTCCAACTAGGCGGTCATAATTGTATAGTTTCGTCATTATCAGACTTTTGACGTGCGGTCCAGGTCCAATACGGAGTTTCAATGTGCTCCCGATGGCAACTGGGTTTAGAGATTGATCCTAGATTTTAGGGTAATGTAGCATTAATAATTTTATAAGGTTTTGATCTTACAGATCGTATTTAAATTGAATGATATTAATTTCACAGGTAATTTAGTTGAGCACCAGTTAATTCTCATTTAATTTCTAAAGGGTTTAGTCCTTAGTGATTTTTGCCTGAGGTGATACTCGGGTCTCTGTACGAATTTTTTCAGGACGTTACATTTAGGCGCGGACCTATCAGGTCCAGATCACAAGCGTAAAAAGACCAGACCCACCATGTACCAGACCCATGTTACTCAAGTGTCATTATTCGGGGCTTTTTGACTTGGTGACTTATCCTGACTCATGGGTTCGCGTCAACCTCATTAACAAGACTCGCATGAATCGGGGAGTGATATGTGATACCAATTGAGTCCAAGTTGAATCAATCGAGTTGGCAATCAGTAATGTCACTAAGACAGATTCTCTTGCTTGATTAGTAGTTCTTGATCCATAGCTCAAGTGGTAGACTGAGTGAAAGATACCTCATTTCAAAACTGAGGTCTTGGTATGGATTCCCTCGTGGGGGTGGCTAACCATGAAGTGTGAACCAACAATGGGGTGTACTAACAAGCTAACCAAAAAATAAAATAAAAAGGTTTTGATACATGAAGTCAGTTAAATGCTAGCCATTCTGCTTTTAAAAGGCCTCCTTTAGGGCCCATGCCCTTCACTGAATAGCCCGCTTAAAGTGAGACGGAGGTGGGCGGGCGTTCGAGTTGTAGCTGGCCCATGGATCTTACCCACCGTTAGATCACATCTCAACTTGTATTGTAACCTAATCGACTTGGGAAAACACTTACTTTAATATACATTAACCTATCAATGGGTTGGGCTGGTGTCAACTCTACCAAGCCCACCAAACTTTTGGAAGGATTCAAGCCGATGATGCACTTCAATTTAAGCCCAGCTCAATTAACCCTACCCCCTTGTTACTATTCCTACTTTCTGTGTAAATATGGTCCTAGCCATTTGAAAAATGGCTTGAACATGAACTTACCCTTCCACTAGTCGAATAGCTAGGATCATTTGTGAAAACTCGTACTTTGGCCATGGCCTATCCATGATGGGACCTACCTATTGGATGGTTCTGATCATCAATGTACATGGCCTAGGTAATGGACCATGAATTGAAAGCTTACTAAGTAACGTGCCCAGTGAATTTTGTGAGTGTGACAATGAATTATGTCTTTCATCCATGTCGTCCATCCATTTTACCATCTCATTCATCTCATTTTAGGGCACGAGCCCAAAATCGAAACATATCCAAACCTCAAGTGGACCACACTCGAAGAAATAATACTTCCACGGGTGGAAATCAATACTTCCACTATTTCCTTTGGTATGGTCTACTTAAGCTTTTGAGATAGTTCAATAATAGGATCAACGGTTAAAACGATATGGAAAAACGGATGGACGGTGTGGAAAAACTAATATTAATTTACAGTGGACCCTATGTAACAATCCGATTTCCACTCCCACTACTACTAACGAAACGATTCCTCAGCAGATTCCCTTGCCAGGGATGCTCCCATGACAAACGAATTACGAATATTTTAGCTGGAAAAACTGTTAGCAGAGGGAGGTATTCGAGAAAAATCGACTCTAGCCTATATGAACCCTTCAGTAATTTCTCTGTAGCAATCCGATTTCCGCTCCTACTACTACTAATGAAACAATTCCTCTGCAAATTCTCTTGCCAGGGACGCTCCCGCGACTAACGAACTACGAATATTTTAGCAAGAAAAACTGTTAGGAGGGAGGTATTTTAGAAAAATCGACTCATAGTCTATATAAACCCTTCAATAGTTTCTCTGTTTCACTCTCTTCATTTAACTCTCTTCTCTTCTTTATCTCTCTGTTTCAATTACAATGACTATTTCAAGTCTATCTGTTTCAACTCCTATTCTCCCTTCTACCCTATCCATTACAACCTTTTAACCCTTCACTCACCGTTCATCCCTGCAACCAACCCCCCACTCACCGTTCTCTTATTTCTACGACAAGATGCAGAGATCCAGGTGCATCTCCCTTCATATCCCCGCAGTCGAACTTCGGCTCACCATTAACTACAGTCTTCAGATTAGTTACTATGTTCACTCCATCGACTATAGCTGATCTTGGCCCCCATAATGACAAGATTGGATGCACAATACTCAGGGTAGGTAATTTGCTTACAATTAGAGTCGATCTCAACTTCGCTGATGAGGAAATCGGATCATCTAGGGTCGATGCAATTTCGTTAAGGAGGGAATCAGATCATTTAAGGTCGATCGCAACTTTCTTGAAGAGTGAATCAAATTATAGTATCAAATTCGATTTGACTCCTGCTTTTAGATCGGAAGGTATAAGTGTTGACTCAAATTTTGGTTGAATAGTAATATAATAAATTTAATTTGATTTTTACCTTAAACTTTGCAGATGAGGTTGTTCTTACTTTAGACTCTACATGTGATGCTGCATCTTCATTTATGACGAAGCATAATGCAAATTCGGTCGGAATATCCATTTATTTAAGAAATGAAATTTCTATAAATGTCGGACTAGTTGTAAAGCAGCCAGAACCATTGTCATCTTCACTGTGTTAAACCAAATGTTTGCATCAGACCTGTCAACTTCAAAAATCTTAGATACATACATTTCTGGTGTGGAGGGTGATCATGCAGCTACTGCTGTATTCGGTAGTTTTGCAATGGTGAAGAGCTATAAGCGGTGGATTAAGGTACCGAAGGAACGATTATGGGAGGCTGGAAATCATTTTTTCACTATAGTAATTCTGAAATTAAACAAATCGTACAAAAGGAAAGGATGCGCTTATCGGCGTGTCATTCGAGTCTGCTTAAATCCTCTATAATATATGCTGATTTGGAAATGATGGGTCATTTGATTTCGAACCAATGATCGGTATTGAATTGGATTCCCGGTTACAAAGATGTAAGAAAGGCCACGATTCTCGGCGAATCCTTTGGCTTCAGCCAAAGTGGATACGGTCTAACTGTGTTTACTCTCACTTACAATAAAGAACACGCCATCAATATTGGCACGAAAATGATTTCAACGTTCGGTCATATGAAAGATATTGATAATATATGAATGGTCAATACGACTGATCCATTTGGTTGTAGAGTGATAGCATACAATTTATCCATTTGGTTGCATAGTGATAACACGTAATTGATTTTTTTTTAATCTAAGCTTTGATATTATGTTGCAAAATGACAGCTACTACTTTTTGATTTTTATTTATTTATTTTTGGATTTGAGCATACTATAATAAGAATAAATTTAATTGCAACTCATATATGTTTCAATGACTAGCGTCAACTCTCTGCTTCATTTTTGGGCCATATAATATAAAATTATATGACAAAGATTGATGAACGTTCAGGGTCGATCTCAACTTCGTTGATGAGGGAATTAGATCATCTAGGGTCGATGACAATTTCGTTGAGGAGGGAATCGGTTTGTCTAGGATCGATTGTAACTTCTTTGAAGAGTGAATCAAATTACAGTAACAAATTCGATTTAACTCTTGCTTTTAGATCGGAAGGTATGGGTGCTGACTCAAATTTTGGTTGAATAGTAGTATAATAAATTTAATTTGATTCTTACTTTAAACTCTGCAAATAAAGTTGTTCTTACTTTAAACTCTGCACGTGACGCTGCATTTTCATTTTTGACGAAGCGAAATGCAAATTCGGTCGGAATATCCATTTCTTTAAGAAAGGAAATTCTTATAAATGTCGGATTAGGCTCCAAAGCAGCTACTACTATTGCCTTCTTCACCGCATTAAACCAAATGTTTGTATCAGGCTTTTCAACTTCAAAAATCTTAGATGCATGCATTTTTGGCATGGAGGGTAATCATGCAGCTGCTGCTGCATTTGGTATTGTTGCAATGGTGAAGAGATATAAGCCGCAGATTAAGATATCGAAGGAACGATTAGGGAAAACTGAAAATCTTTTTTTCACTATAATAATTTCAAAATTAAACGAATCGTACAAAAGGAAAAGGATGCTCTTATCGGCATGTCATTCGAGTCTCCTTAAATCCTCTTTAATAGATGTTGATTTGGAAATGATGAGTCATTTAATTTCGAACCAACGATCGGTATTGAATTGGATTTCCAATTATAAAGATGTAAGAAAGGCCGCGATTCTCATCGGATCCTTTGGCTTCAGCCAAAGTGGATACGGTGCTCTCACTCACAATAAAGAACACGCCATCAATATTGGTACGAAAATGATTTCAACGTTCGGTCATATGGAAGATATTGATGATATAGGAATGGTCAGTACGATTGATCCATTTGGTTGTAGAGTAATAACATACAATTTATCCATTTGGTTGCATAGTGATAACACGTAATTGATTTTTTTAAAACTAAGCTTTGATATTGGGTTCAGAATGATAGCTACTGCTTTTTTATTTTTATTTATTGATTTGAGCATACTTGAATAAGAATAAATTTGATTGCAACTTATATATGTTTTAATGACTGGCATAAACTCTCTACTTCATTTTTGGGCCACGTAATCTAAAATTATATGGCAAGATTGATAAACGTCCAGGGTCAATCTTAACTTCGTTGATGAGGGAATTGGATCAGATTGATGGCAATTTCATTGAGGAGGAAATCAGATCGTCTAGGGTCGATCCCAACTTCGTTGAGGAGTGAATCGAATTGTAATAACAAATTCGATTTGACTCCTGCTTTTAGATATGAAGGTATAGGTGTTGACTCAAATTTCGGTTGAATAGTAGTATAATAAATTTAATTTGATTCTTACTTTAAAATCTGCAGATGAGGTTGTTCTTCTTTTAGACTTTGCACGTGACGTTACATCTTCATTTATGATGAAGTAAAAATACAAATTCGGTCGCAATATCTATTGAGAATTCCCATAAATGTCGGACTGGGCTGCAAAGCAGCCACTACCATTGCCATCTTCACCACGTTAAACCAAATGTTTGCATCAGGCTTGTCGACTTCAGAAATCTTAGATGCATCCATTTTCAACGTGGAGGGTGATCATGCAGTTGCTGCTGCATTCGGTAGTTTTACAATGGTTAAGAGATATAAGTCACAGATTAAAGTATCGAAGGAACTATTAGAGGAGACTGGAAATCTTTTTTCACTATAGTATTTCTGAAATCAAATGAATCATACAAAAGGAAATGGATGCGCTTATCGGCATGCCATTCAAGTCTGCTTAAATCCTCTATAATAGATGCTGATTTGAAAATGATGGGTCGTTTCATTTCGAACCAACGATCGGTATTGAGTTAGATTCCCGGTTTTAAAGACGTAAGAAAGGTCACGATTCTCGCCAGATCCTTTGGCTTCAGCCAAAGTGGATACGGTCCGACTATGTTTGCTCTCACTAATAACAAAGAACACACCACAATATTGGCACGAAAATGATTTCAACGTTTGGTCATATGGAAGATATTGATACTTTACGAATGGTAAGCATAATTGATCCATCTGGTTGCAGATTAATATCATACGATTGATCCATTTGGTTGTAGAGTGATAACACGTGATTGATATATATATATATATATATGAGCTTTGATATTGGGTTGCAGAATGGCAGCTACTGCTTTTTTTTTTTTTTTTGAATTTGAATTTGAGCATACTATAATAAGAATAAATTTTATTGCAACTCATATATGTTTTAATGACTGGCGTCAACTCTCTAATTCATTTTTGGGTCATATAATCTAAAATTATGCAAGATTGATGAACGGTGTGGATAAAACCCATATACATCACAGTGGTATCTTATTGCCCGAGTCTGTTCCTAGTTAGGGACAGATAGGTAGTACATCCCTAGGTTGGGTGGCTAATTATCACACATATGGCCACGTGTTGGAAAGATCTCAATTTAAGCCCGGCTCAATCAAAAATGGCTTGAACATGAACTTACCCTTCCACCAATCGAATAGCTAAGATCATTTGTGAAAACTCACACTTTGGCCTTGGCTTATCCATGATGGGACCTACCTTTTGGATGGTTCTGATCATCATTGTACATGGCCTAGGTAAGGGACCATGAATTGGAAGCTTACTAATCAGTAACATACAAAGTGAATTTTGTGAGCTCCACAATGAATTATGTCTTTTTTCCATGCCATCCATCCATTTTACCATCTCATTTTCAAGCATGAGCCCAAAATCAAAACATATCAAAACCTCAAGAGGACCACACCACAGGATATAATACTTCCACCGGTGGAAATCAATACTTCTACTGTTTCCATTGGTATTGTCTACTTAAGCTTTTGAGATACTTCAATAATGGGATCAACGGTTAAAATGATGATATGGAAAAATGGAGGGATGGTGTGGATAAACTAATATTAATTTATAGTGGGCCCTCTGTAGCAATCCGATTTCCTCTCCCACTACCACTAACGAAACGTTTCCTCTGCAGTTCCCTTGCCAGGGACGCTCCCATGACTAACTATCTACGAATATTTTAGCGAGAAAAACTGTTAGGAGAGGGAGGTATTTTAGAAAAATCGACTCTAGTTTATATAAACCATTCGGTATTTTATCTATTTCAGTCTCTTCGTTTAACTCTCTTCTCTTTTCTATCTCTTTGTTTTAATTACAATGGTTATTTCAAGTCTCTCTGTTTCAACTCCTACTCTCTTCCTTTTATCCCATCCATTAAAACCTTTCAATCCTTCACTCACCGTTCATCGCCGCAATCGACCCCCCACTCACCATTCTCTTATTCTAAGGTAAGATGCAGAGATCCACATGCATCTCCCTTCATATCCCCACAGTCGAACAACGGCTCACGATTAACTCCGGTCTTTAGATCAGTTATTACATTCGTTCCATCAACTATAACTAATCTTGGCCCCCATAATGGCAAGAATGGATGCACAATACTCGAGGTAGGTAATTTGGTTACAGTTACGGTCGATCCACTGGCCCGTCCAGGGTTGATCTCAACTTCGTTGATGAGGGAATCGGATCATTTAGGGTTGATGAAAATTTCATTGAGGAAGGAATCAGATCGTCTAAGGTCGATCGCAACTTCGTTGAAGAGTGAATCGAATTACAGTAACAAATTCGATTTGACTCCTGCTTTTAAATCTAAAGGTATGGGTGCTACTCAAATTTGGGTTGAATAGTAGTATAATAAATTTAATTTGATTCTTACTTTAAACTCTTCAGATGAGGTTGTTCTTACTTTAGACTTTGCACGTGACGTTGCATCTTCATATATGAGGAAGTAGAATACAAATTTGGTCAGAATATTCATTTATTTAAGAAAGAAAATTTTCATAAATGTCGAACTGGGTTGTAAAGGAGCCACTACCGTTGTCATCTTCACCGCATTAAACCAAATGTTTGTATCGAGTTTGTCGACTTCGAAAATCTTAGATGCATGCATTTCCGGCATGGAGGGTGATCATGCAGCCGCTGCTGCATTCGATAGTTTTATAATTGTGAAGAGATATAAGCCACAGATAAAGGTATCGAAGGAATGATTAGGGGAGATTGAAAATATTTTTTTCATTATAGTAATTTCGGAATTAAACGAATCGTATAAAAGGAAATAGATGCACTTATCGGCATGTCATTCGAGTTTGCTTAAATCCTCTTTAATAGATGCTGATTTGGAAATGATGGGTCATTTGATTTTGAACCAACGATCAGTATTGAGTTGGATTCCCAGTTAAAAAGACGTAAGAAATGCCGTGATTCTCGCCGGATCCTTTGGCTTCAGCCAAAGTGGATACGGTCCGACTATGTTTGCTCTCACTGACAACAAAGAACATGCCATCGATATTGGCACGCAAATTATTTCAACGTTCGGTCATATAGAAGATATTGATGCTTTAGGAATGGTCAATACGATTAATCCATTTGGTTGTAGAGTGATAGCACGTGATTGATTTTTTTATTATTATCTGAGCTTTGATATTGGGTTGCAGAATGACAGCTACTACTTTTATTATTATTATTATTATTATTTTATTATTTTTTAAATTTGAGTATACTGTAATAAGAATAATTTTTTTTCAACTCATATATATTTCAATGACAGGCGTCAACTCTCTGCCTCATTTTCGGGTCATATAGTTTAAAATTATATGGCAAGATTGATGAACGTCTAGGCTTGATCTCAACTTCGTTGATAAGGAAATCGGATCATATAAGGTCGATGACAATTTTGTTGAGGAAGGAATCGGATCGTCTATGGTCAATCACAACTTCTTTGAAGAGTGAATCGAATTACAGTAACAAATTCAATTTGACTCCTACTTTTATATCTGAAGGTATGGGTGCTGACTCAAATTTTGGTTAAATAGTAACATAATAAATTTTATTTGATTCTTACTTTAAACTCTGTAAATGAGGTTGTTATTACTTTAAACTTTGTACATGACGCTACATCTTCATTTATGACGAAGTAGAATACAAATTTGGTCGGAATATCCATTTATTTAAGAAAGAAAATTCTTATAAATGTCGGACTGGGCTGCAAAGCAACCACTACCGTTGCTATCTTCACCGCGTTAAACCAAATGTTTGTATCAGGCTTGTCTACTTTGAAAATCTTAGATGCATGCATTTCCAGTGTAGAGGGTGATCATGCAGCTGCTGCTGCATTCAATAGTTTTGCAATTGTGAATAGATATAAGTCACAGATAATGGTATAGAAGGAATGATTAGAGGAGACTGAAAATCTCTTGTTCATTATAGTAATTTCGGAATTAAACGAATCGTACAAAAGGAAATGGATACACTTATAGGCATGTCATTCAAGTCTGCTTAAATCCTCTATAATAAATGTTGTTTTGGAAATGATGGGTCGTTCGATTTCTAACCAACGATCGATATTAAGTTGAATTCCCGGCTACAAAGACATAAGAAAGGCAGCGATTCTCATTGAATCCTTTTGCTTTAGCCAAAGTGGATACAGTCTGACCGTGTTTTTCCTCACTGACAACAAAGAACACACCATCGATATTGGTACAAAAATAATTTCAACGGTCGGTCATATAGAAGATGCTAATGCTTTAGGAATGGTCAGTACGATTGATTCATTTGGTTAAAGGGTGATGGCATACGATTAATCCATTTATTTGCAGAGTGATAACACGTGATTGATTTTTTTTATTTGAGCTTTGATGTTGGGTTGTAGAATGACAGCTACTGCTTTTTTATTTTTATTTTTTTAATTTGAGCATCCTGTAATAAGAATAAATTTGATAGTAACTCATATATGTTTAAATGACTGGTATTAACTCTCACCTTCATTTTTGGGCCATATAATCTAAAATTATATGGCAAGATTGATGAACGTTTAGGGTCATTCTCGACTTCATTGACAAGGGAATCAGATCTTCTAGGGTCGATGACAGTTTCGTTGATGAGGAAATCAGATCGTCTAGGGTCGATCGCAACTTCGTTGAAGAGTGAATTGAATTAAAGTAACAAATTTGATCTGACTCCTGCTTTTAGATCTAAAGGTATGGGTGCTGACTCAAATTTTGGTTGAATAGTAGTACAATAAAGTCAAGTTGATTCTTACTTTAAACTCTGCAGATGAAATTGTTCTTACTTTAGACTCTGCACGTGATGTTGCATCTTCATTTATGATGAAACAGAATGCAAATTCGGTCGAAATATCCATTTCTTTAAGAATGAGAATTCTCATAAATGTTGGACTGAGCTACAAAGCAGCCACTATCGTTGCCATCTTCAGCGTGTTAAACCAAATGTTTGCATCAGGCTTGTCGACTTTGAAAATCTTAGATGCGTGCATTTTCGGCGTGGAGGGTGATCATGTAGCTGTTGCTGCATTCAATAGTTTTGCAATGGTGAAGAGATACAAGCCACGGATTAAGGTATCGAAGAAACGATTAGGGAAGACTGAAAATCTTTTTTTTTTCGTTATAGTAATTTCAGAATTAAATGAATCGTACAAAAGGAAAAGGATGCGCTTATCGACATGTCATTCGAGTCTGCTTAAATCCTCTATAATAGATGTTAATTTAGAAATGATGGTTCGTTTGATTTCGAACCAACGATCGATATTGAGTTGGATTCTTAGATACAAAGAAGTAAGAAAGGTCGGGATTCTCATCGGATCCTTTGGCTTCAGCCAAAGTGGATACGGTCTGACTATGCTTGATCTCACTGACAACAAAGAACATGCCATTGATATCGGCACGAAAATGGTTTCAACGTTCAGTCATATGGAAGATATTGATGCTTTAGGAATGGTTAGTATGATTGTTCCATTTGGTTGCAGAGTGATACCATACGATTGATTCATTTGGTTGCAGAGTGATAACACGTGATTGATTTTTTTTTTTAGCTTTGATATTGGGTTGCAGAATGACAGCTACTGCTTTTTTTATATTTATTATTATTATTATTATTTTAATTTGGGCATACTGTAATAAGAATAAATTTGATTGCAACTCATATATGTTTCAATGACTAGCGTCAACTCTCTGCTTCATGTTTAGATCATATAATCTAAAATTATATGGCAAGATTGATAAATGTTCAGGGTCGATCTTAACTTCGTTGATGAGGGAATCTGATCATCTAGGGTTAATGACAATTTCGTTGAAAAAGGAATCGAATCGTCTATGGTCGATTGCAACTCCGTTGAAGAGTGAATCGAATTACAGTAGCAAATTCGATTTGACTCCTGCTCTTAGATCTGAAGGTATGGGTGTTAACTCAAATTTTGGTTAAATAGTAGTATAATAAATTTAATTTGATTCTTACTTTAAACTCAGCAGATGAAGTTGTTCTTACTTTAGACTCTGCATGTGATGCTGCATCTTCATTTATGAAGAAATAGAATGCAAATTTGGTCAGAATATCCATTTCTTTAAGAATAAGAATTCCGATCAATGTCAGACTGGGCGGCAAAGCAGCCACTACCATTGCCATCTTCACCACATTAAACCAAATGTTTGCATCAGGCTAGTCAACTTTAGAATTCTTCGATGCATGCATTTTAGGTGTGGAGGGTGATTATGCGGCTGCAGCTGCATTCGGCAGTTTTATAATTGTGAAGAGATATAAGCCGCAGATTAAGGTATCGAAGGAACGATTATGGGAGACCGAAAATCTTTTTTCACTATAGTAATTCCGAAATTAAACGAATCGTACAAAAGGAAAAGGAAGCGCTTATCGTCATGTCATTTGACTCTGTTTAAATCCTTTATAATAGATGTTGATTTGGAAATGATGGTTAGTTTGATTTCGAACCAACTATCGATATTGAATTGGATTCCCGGTTACAAAGACATAAAAAAGGCTTGGCTTCAGCCAAATTAGATACGGTCCGACCGTGTTATCTCTCACTGACAACAAAGAACACGCCATCGATATTGGCATGAAAATGATTTCAACGTTTGGTTATATAGAAGATATTGATGCTTTAGAAATGGTCAGTACGATTGATCCATTTTGTTGCAGGGTGATAGCATACGATTGATCCATTTGTTTACATAGTGATAACACATGATTGATTTTTTTTTTTATCTGAGCTTTGATATTGGGTTGCAAAATGACAGTTACTACTTATTTATTTATTTATTTATTTTTTTAAATTTTAGCATACTGTAATAAGAATAAATTTAATTGCAACTTATATATGTTTAAATGACTGGCGTCAACTCTCTCCTTATGAACGTCCAAGGTCGATCTCAACTTTGCTGACAAGGGAATCAGATTATTTAGGATCGATGGTAATTTCGTTAAGGAGGTAATCGAATCGTCTTGGGTCGATCGCAACTTCATTGAAGAGTGAATTGAATTACAGTAACAAATTTGATTTGACTCCTGCTTTTAGATCTGAAGGTATGAGTGCTGGCTTAAATTTTAGTTAAATAGTAGTATAATAAATTTAATTTGATTCTTACTTTAAACTTTGCAAGTAAAGTTATTCTTACTTTAGACTCTGCATGTGACGCTGCATCTTCATTTATAACGAAGCAGAATTCAAATTCGGTTGGAATATTCATTTCTTTAAGAATGAGAATTCCCATAAATGTCGCACTAGGCTGCAAAGCAGTCACTACCGTTGTCATCTTCACCGCATTAAACCAAATATTTGCATTAGGCTTGTCGACTTCAAAAATCTTAGATGCATGCATTTCTGACGTGGAGGGTGATCATGCAGTTGTTGCTGCATTTTCTAGTTTTACAATGGTGAAGATATATAAGAAGCGGATTAAGGTATCGAAGGAACGATAAGGGGAGACTGGAAATCTTTTTTTCATTATAGTAATTTCAGAATTAAACGAATCATACAAAAGAAAATGGATGCACTTATCGGCATGTTGTTCGAGTCTGCTTAAATCCTCTATAATAGATATTGATTTGGAAATGACGAGTCATTTGATTTCGAACCAACGATTGGTATTGAGTTGGATTCCCAGTTACAAAGACGTAAGAAAGGCCGTGATTCTCGCCGGATCCTTTGGCTTCAGCCAAAGTGGAAACGGTTCGACTGTGTTTGCTCTCACTGACAATAAAGAACATGCCATCGATATTGGCATAAAAATGATTTCAATGTTCAGTCATATAGAAGATATTGATGCTTTAGGAATAATCAGTACGATTGATCCATTTAGTTGAAGAGTGATAGCATACAATTGATCCATTTAGTTGCAGAGTGATAGCACGTGATTGATTTTTTTTATTTGAGCTTTAATATTGGGTTGCAGAATGATAGATACTGCTTTTTTTCTTTTTTAATTTTTTTTTTTTGAATTTGAGCACACTGTAATAAGAATAAATTTGATTGCAACTCATATATGTTTCAATGACTGACGTCAACTCTCTACGTCATTTTTGGAACATATAACCTAAAATTATATGGCAAGATTGATGAATGTTCAGGGTAGATCTCAACTTCATTGATGAGGGAATCTGATCATCTAGGGTCGATGGCAATTTCATTGAGGAAGCAATCGAATCATCTAAGGTCGTCTGCAACTTCGTTGAAGAGTGAATCGAATTACAGTAACAAATTCGATTTGACTCTTGCTTTTAGATCTGAAGGTATGGGTGTTGACTCAAATTTCGGTTGAATAGTAGTATAATAAATTTAATTTGATTCCTACTTTAAATTCTGCAGATGATGTTGTTCTTACTTTAAACTCTACATGTGATGCTGCATCTTTATTTATGACGAAGTAGAATGCAAATTTGGTTGAAATATCCATTTTTTAAGAATGGAAATCACATAAATGTCAGACTGGGCTGCAAAGCAACCACTACCGTTGCCATCTTCACCGCGTTAAACCAAATATTTGCATAAGGCTTGTCAACTTCAAAAATCTTAGATATATGCATTTCTAGCGTGGAGGGTGATCATGCAGTTGCTGCTGCATTTGGTATTTTTACAATGGTGAAGAGATATAAGCCATGAATTAAGCTATCGAAGGAACGATTATGGGAGATTGAAAATTTTTTTTTCATTATAGTAATTTCGGAATTCAACAAATCATACAAAAGGAAATGGATGTGCTTATCAGCATGTCATTCGAGTCTGCTTAAATCCTCTATAATAGATGTTAATTTGAAAATGATGGGTCGTTTGATTTTGAAGCAATGACTGTATTAAGTTGGATTCTCAATTACAAAGACGTAAGAAAGGCCGTGATTCTCACCGGATCCTTTGGGTTCGACCAAAGTGGATACGGTGTAACTGTGTTTGCTCTCACTGAAAACAAAGAACATGTCATCGATATTAACATGAAAATGATTTCAACGTTCAGTCATATGAAAGATATTAATGCTTTAGGAATTGTCATGGTTACAGAGTGATAACACGTGATTGATTTTTTTTTTTTTTATATCTGAGCTTTGATATTGAGTTGCAGAATGATAACTACTGTTTTTTTTTTTCGAGCATACTGTAATAAGAATAAGTTTGATTACAACTCATATACGTTTCAATGACTGGCGTCAACTCTCTGCTTCATTTTTGGGCCATATAATCTAAAATTATATGACAAGATTGATTAATGTCCAGGGTCGATCTCAACTTCGTTAATGAGGGAATCTGATCATCTAGGGTCGATGACATTTTTGTTAAGGAAGTAATCGAATCGTCTAGGGTCAACCGTAACTTCGTTAAAGAGTGAATCGAATTACGGTAACAAATTCGATTTGACTCTTGCTTTTAGATCTGAAGGCATGGGTGCTGACTCAAATTTCGGTTGAATAGTAGTATAATAAATTTTATTTGATTCTTACTTTAAACTCCGCATATGAGGTTGTTCTTACTTTACACTCTGCACGTGATGCTGCATCTTCATTTATGAATAAGAAGAATGTAAATTTGGTCAGAATATCCATTTATTTAAGAATGAAAATTCTCATAAATGTCGGACTGGGCTGCACGTGACGCTGCATCTTCATTTATGACGCTGCACTTTCGTTGCCATCTTCACCGCGTTAAACCAAATGTTTGCATCAGACTTGTTAACTTCAAAAATCTTAGATGCATGCATTTTCGGCGTAGAGGGTGATCATGCAGCTGCTGCTACATTCGGTAGTTTTTAGTTGTGAAGAGATATAAGCCGCGGATTAAGGTATCGAAGGAACGATTAGGGGAGACTGAAAATCTATTTTCATTATAGTAATTTCGGAATTAAATGAATCGTATAAAAGGAAAAGGATGCACTTATCGACATGTCATTCGAGTCTGCTTAAATTCTCTATAATATATGTTGATTTAGAAATGATGGGTCGTTTGATTTCGAACCAACAATCGGTATTGAGTTGGATTCCCGGTTACAAAGACGTAAAAAAGGCTGCAATTCTCGCGGGATCCTTTGGCTTCAGCAAAAGTGAATACGAGCCGACTGTGTTTTCCCTCATTAACAACAAAGAACACGCCATCGATATTGGCACGAAAATGATTTCAATGGTTGGTCATATGGAAGATATTGATGCTTTAGGAATGGTCAGTACGATTGATCCATTTGGTTGCAGGGTGATAGCATACGATTGATCCATTTATTTGCAGAGTGATAACACGTGATAGAATTTTATCTGAGCTTTTATATTGGGTTGCAGAATGATAGCTACTGCTTTTTTTATATATAGATTTGAGCATACTGTAATGAGAATAAATTTGATTGTAACTCATATATTTTTAAATGATTGGGGTCAACTTTCTGTTTCATGTTTGGACCATATAATCTAAAATTTTATTGCAAGATTGTTGAACATCCAAGATCGATCTCAACTTCGTTGACGAGGGAATCGGATCGTCCAGGGTCAATAACAATTTTGTTAAGGAGAGAATCGGATCATGTAGGGTCAATCACAACTTCGTTGAAGAGTGAATCGAATTAAAATAACAAATTCGATTTGACTCATACTTTTAGATCTGAAGGTATGGGTGTTGACTCAAGTTTCGGTTATATAGTAGTATAATAAATTTAATTTGATTCTTACTTTGAACTCTGTAGATGAGGTTGTTCTTACTTTAGACTCTGCACGTGACGCTGCATCTTCATTTATGACGAAGCTGAATGCAAATTCGGCCGGAATATCCATTTCTTTAAGAATGAGAATTCCCATAAATGTCGGACTGGGCTGCAAAGCAGCCACTACCGTTGCCATCTTCACCGCGTTAAATCAAATGTTTGCATCAGGCTTGTCGACTTCGAAGATCTTAGATGCATGCATTTTCGGCGTGGAGGGTGATCATGCAGCTACTGTTGCATTCAATAGTTTTACAATGGTGAAGAGATATAAGTTGCAGATTTATGTATCAAAGGAACGATTAGGGGAGACTGAAAATCTTTTTTTCATTATAGTAATTTCAAAATTAAACGAATCGTACAAAAGGAAATGGATGCGCTTATGGGCTTGTCATTCGAGTCTCCTTAAATCTTTTACGATAGATGGTGATTTGGAAATGATGGATTATTTGATTTCGAACCAATGATCGGTATTGAGTTGGATTCCTGGTTGCAAAGACATAAGAAAGACCGCGATTCTCTCTGAATCCTTTGGCTTTAGCAAAAGTGGATACGGTCCGACTGTGTTTGCTCTCACTGACAACAAAGTGTCATCGAAATTAGCACGAAAATGATTTCAATGTTTAGTCATATGGAAGATATTGATGTTTTAGGAATGGTCAGTACGATTGATACATTTGGTTGTGGAGTGATAATATACAATTGATCGATTTGGTTGCAGAGTGATAACACGTGATTGATTATTTTTTTATCTGAGTTTTGATATTGAGTTGCAAAATGATAGCTACTGCTTTTAAAAAAATAAATAAATAAATTTTGAGCATAACATAAAAAGAATAAATTTGATTGCAACTCATATATATTTCAATAACTGGCGTCAAATATCTACTTCATTTTTGGGCCATATAATCTAAAATTATATGGCAAGATTGATGAACGGTGTGGATAAAACCCATATACATCACGATGGTATCTTATAGCTCGAGTCGGTTCCTAGTCAGGGACAGATATGTAGTACATCCTTGGGTCTGGTCGTTAATTATCACACATATGGCCACACGTTGGAAAGATCTCAATTTAAGCCGGCTCAATCAAAACATGGCTTGAATATGAATTTACCCTTCCACCAATTGAATAGCTAGGATCATTTGTGAAAACTCATACTTTGGCCATGACCTATCCATGATGGGACCTACCTCTTGGATGGTTCTGATCATCAATGAACATGGCCCGGGTTAGGGACCATTCATGATCTGGAAAAATAAATGTATAGCATGGATAAGACACATACATCCATGGTGGGCCCCACAGAGTAGAGTTACTGAGTACGCAATCCCCTTTCCCATGAATTCACTCTACTACTTTGTAGATTACAAGACCATAACACATCACCAACGTGCCCTATAACACCTGCATCTTTCAAGCAATACGGAAACAAGACAACCTATATTCGATAGCAATATATGCAGTGTAGATAAGCATATCTCCATCTCCATTTCCATTTTTAGACAGGAACCTTATCTGATAAATAGCCCATCATGGCCCATTTCTCATTTGAACCTGTGCCTACACAGTTGTGATTGGACCACCAATGGAAGGAATTTTCCCACTACCACTCTTTGCATGTGTTACCCTCTCACTACCATCTACTGCCCTACTCGACCTCAAACTCATACACTGAGATTATGTGTATTCACCTCTTTACCCAGGAAACCTTATTGACGAGGACCGTCTGTCGAGGCTCTACGAATACACAGACGTCCGATGCCAATCCCTGGAGTTGTCAAGGCATGCGACCACTGCTCAGTTGCGGCTGCTGATCCACGCGGAGCCCTTCATGTATGTGGTCCAAATCGGCATCGACACCCCATCGTTTACGCACTACTTGGCCATGGACACCGCCAGCAATCTCATTTGGGTCAAGTGCCAGCCATGCATCAAATGCTACATTTATTAGAAAAGAGAGGATATTTTGTTCATTTAAATATTGTTTTTATGAAGTCTATAAAAAAAGTATCCTAAAATTAATAGGGTAAAATTAAACAAATAATAGGTACATAACTATAATTATAAGAGTATAATTACAAATTTTGATTGTAATTTTAATTTCCAAAAAAAATAAAAAACTTTAAAAATGAAAAGCAATAATAATAAAGAAAAATTTAAGAATTATAGAATCCTTGGGCAAAAGCTTCCAATTGCATGGACGGGCCTTCATTTCTAATAGGTAGGCCATATGGCTCACTAGTTCAGACCATTGGTCTATCACACTACATCTTTGGTGAACCACACCCTATATATCACCCAGTGTAGAAAATCTTTGCCTCTGCTCTTGGGTCTTCTTTTAGTTTAATATCCATTGCTGCATTTTTTTCAACTATCTTGTATGGAAGGTATGGAATTGTTCTATCTAGTTGGAGGCATAATCCGTTAATAGTATTCATAATTTAGACACTTGAATTGACATACATGTATGCCATGGATGAAACGCCATAACTTCTAGAATGGCGATGAAGTATCACCAACACAAAGAACCAAAAGATTGACATTGGAGTGTCAATGGGCCAGGTTTGAGTTAGGTATATGTGTAAAGACTGAGAAAACCACCGGTAAGACCTTTAAAGCTCGGCTGGCAAAGGTTTTGCCGACGGCCTGTATCTTTTACCGGCGGTTGTTCTAACCGTCGCCTAATGTAACATTTGTTGGTGGTTAATACACTTTTATGAAAGCGCCGGAAAAACCCCGATAAGCACCAATAAATGTCTACTGAAATGCCAGTATATGCCAATATATTTGAGGGCTAATGTTTATATTTGATTGAAACCTTCTTTTTTTTTTTTTACATCATGCACACATCACAGTGGGTGGGTCCCACACATAGGACTAGGTTAAGCTTAATCTCAAAAGCTTTGTAGTGGATATGGTCTCTCAATCAAGATTCGGATTATGTGAATATTGTGGGGCCCAAGGTCTGATAATCAAGATTCAGATTGTGTGAATGTGGGGCCCAAGGTCTAATGATCCAAAGTGTTGAAATAATGGGCTTCACCAGGGATGGTGGATATCCAATATTCAAATATCTGAACCATCTTATGTTATGGCTTAAGAACACAGAAGAAAAATACATTAGTGGTGAAAACTCAAGAGAGAAAAGCCAAATATCAAAGGGTGATTCATCTACAATGATCCCAATGTATCCCTGAAAACAGAACACTAAGATGCACTCTGAAATAGCATAATACCAAATGCATTTCATTAGTTCTGTGAGTGGGCCAATCTAGATCTGAGCACTTGATCAGGCCCAAGAAATAAAAAGGCCAGCCTGGGCCCATATTTGACCACTACTGAGAAATGGCCTTATTCCATTCCACGGAAGTTCATGTGGCATAATGCATGCCCATCAACCCACTTCATTTCATGGGTTAAATCACTTACAAGAACACGTTAAATGAAATTAAAACATAACAACTACACCAAGGCCAGACCCCACGTTAAATAAAAAATCCTTCAAGCAATCCGGACACAGTATCTGTGCTCCTTGCGTAGGTATATGCTTGGAGTGGCCTGGTGTGGGATTGGGAGCCATGGGTAGCCTTTGGGTCCACAAGAAAGTCTGATTTTTCAATGGACAAGGCCTCACATAGAGCTTGCTTAGCTATGTGAATGTCAGTTTGGAGCCTTCTCTCCCATTGTCCTTTGGAGATAGGCTGTGGGCCTGAGGTCTCATTACTCATATGGCCATCCACACATGTTTGGAGCTTTTTAAGCTTTTTCTTCAAGTAGGTATTCCAGTAGTTCTTGATATCATTGTTTGTTCGTCGATGGAGATAAGAAGCTATGGCAGCCAGCCCATCTGAATTCAATCAAATTCACATAAATATAAGTATCCAAATTCTCAAAGACAAGATGCTCAATGACATTCAGACACCCAAAGAAGAAGCAAGAATAATGAACGAGTATCAACAAAGATCTTCACGTTCATTAAATCTTGGACCCAAGGATCATGGAAAATTAGTATCCCTTCCAAAATTATCACATCTGAAGGATTGACTTGCCAAACAATTTATAAGGATCCTCCCATTGATTCATACACAATATAATTAGCAAACAGGTGCCAGAATTTTGACCTTTAGGGAGTTTGCTACTGAGCTGGACAATCTAGATTGTAAACACCCTGCACATGACTTGATCCAATATGTAAACAACCTGCACATGAATAACTAAATATAAGAATCCAGCCCTAATGGATCAGAAGACTAGAAAAAAGGGAAGAGATGACATTGGCATACAGACAAAATTAGGACTAAAGCAGCTTTCAGGTGTGTTACCTCTTTCTCTAGCCAATTCCAGTAAACAATTTTGTGACTCAAAATCCAGACTTTGATATAAGCATGTACAACAAGAACTCCAAAAAAGGCTGCATACAACCAGCTTAGAGCATGTTTGGATGCACTATCAAATTGAATTATAGTTATTACTATGATAAAGCATAAAACCCAATTAGTATTTCTTCTTGATTAAGCTGAACATTTGCAATTCAAGTTAAACCGCCTTTGCTTACAATCACAAGATGTTTTTCACATACAGCAATTCACCATGTCCATAAGGAAAAGAAAAGAAAAAAAAAACCCTAGGCTTTATTTGGTAGACACCTAAAAACAGGAGAAAGTGTAGAGGTTGGATAGCTAGGATATTTGAACCTAAAAGATTTTTGAGGCATCCGACATCTGTCCAGAGCCCATCAGATCAACTGTTTGGATCACCAAGGCATAACTCCTGCTTAGATGGACTGGACATATCAGCTCAGTACACTATTCTAACTGAAGCTGAAGCTTCTCCATTCCCATGTTCAAATCAGTTCCTGCTTACCTTCACACTTTGTGACTACTTGCGCACTAAAATGTTGCTGAATATAATGTTTAAAAATATTTATAGTGGATTACTAAAATGTTGCTGAAAATAATGTCACAAGAACTGGTACTATTGAATAGTAGATAGATTTCACCATGAACGCTATTGAATCCAGCATCACTATACAAGGAAACCAGTTCAAAATAAATTAGTAGATAGATAGATACAGAAAGAGACAGGTAGATAAACAGATTCATAAAGAGAGATTTATATAAAACATTGATACAAAATGCACAACTCTGTAAAAGAGGACAAGAAAGAGATCATGTTAAGAATAAAAAGCTTTTCATATTACATCTTCAGGCACATCATCAGGACTGTCATAAACAACATCCAGATCATATACTTTGGTGATCTCCATATAAAAGAGAACCGTTTAGCAAGCTGCAATATCAGAAAACAATTTTTTGTTCAGTCTCACTTAGGTTAGAATACGGATTAGAGCAGGTTGTGGATCGGGTTTTCTAGAGATCGGGTTGGCTCTGGTTGACACTTAACCCAGCCCAACCTAGCAAAGTTGAATTCCTGTTTGGTCTACAACAGAACTATCTTCTAGGAAACCAACACTAGAAAAGTGGCTCCATTGCCATTTACATCCTAAATTCAAGGCCAAAGACAAGTTAAGAATGAAGATTTCATCTTACAAACCTTTTCTGCTAGTGCTTTGGTAAGTGATCGCTGTCCATTTCATTTGGTACATATAAACCAGCCCATCCGATCCATTTTGCATCAAGCTCCTTCACACCTATGACAAGATGTGAGAAAAGTGACCTGATGCTCTATCTTATCCCATTATTTAAAGAGGTAAATATGCCAAAAAATGATCACACATTTACACAACAGACTCTCAGCTTCATATTTATGAGTATATAATACACACACACACACACATACACATATAACTCATCTTTCCATATGGAAAACCAGAAAAGCACTATAGAAATCATAATTCGTAAGTTGTACAGATCCAGAGTAAATTCTGGTGTTTTCAAGTATGCATCTCCTATTGATCTGGAAACCTACAGGCACCATATGTAAAGCACGTGACATCAATGTACAAGCAATATGTGAACAAGCCCAACAGTAGAAAGCATGCACCAACATAACAAAACACACATGCACACAAAACTTATGGAATAAAAAAG
The DNA here is from genome assembly GCA_037074715.1 of Magnolia kwangsiensis. Taxonomy (NCBI): domain Eukaryota; kingdom Viridiplantae; phylum Streptophyta; class Magnoliopsida; order Magnoliales; family Magnoliaceae; genus Magnolia; species Magnolia kwangsiensis. The sequence goes on from CM073583.1 coordinate 18,878,793, forward strand.
AAAATCAAATTAGGTTTCAGTGAAGTATATCAACTAAATATGCAAACAAAAAAACGGAACAACAGGCACATGCTCACCTAAGATGCATTGAAAATACATACAAAGGGAATCACGGCCAGTTAAAGTATAATCGATCCATTTCACATGAACTGGTACTGATTTTCCCAGAATCATGATACCCAGATACTTTGAGAAAGATCAGTCACCTATGCATATTAACAGACAAAGCTGTACTTGTTGAGGGATGATTTGTAATGGCATTGCTGTGATTCTTTTGTGATGGAAAACTTGCAACTATATTGCTTTCTGGATCTCTCCAATCCTCCTAGCTATTCTAGATTCTTGCTGCATTTGGGACTAGAGGTTTATAAATATCATATCTTGCATTATATCACATAAAATTGTCTGCAGTCAAGATGGTATCAGAGCAAGTTCTCTGATCCTGTAGAAAATTTTTAGGCTTCACATCTCTGTGGACGTAAATAATATAAGACACAGAAGCATGGTGTTAGAAATAGAAACAGAAAAACTATGACTAATAGAAAAGGCAAATTTCTCCAAGACTTATCAATTGTATATCTCTACCACAAAATGTAGCATGTTTGTGATTTTATTGTACGTGTATCAACCTCTATAATTTAAGCATATCATGGAATTTGAATCCCTGGGTATTTGATATGTATGCTTACCCTCTAGAGTGCATATTCTCTATGATTGAGATGGACTCAACAGAAATACAGGCTACCATTTCAATGGAATGATCAAATGGTTATACTATAAGTTTGCTGTGTTTCAAAACATGTGGACCAGCTAGATGGCAACTCAGCAATTGAGTTGTCATTTCAAAACATGTGTGGAACATGAACACAACCAATTCTCCAATATTAAGAAATTCCTTCTTTTCTTTGTTTAGTTCCATTTTTCATTGGAGCTAGACAACAACTCGATTGTTAAATTCTCTAAAAAGTACTAATGCAGTCTTAGCCATAAAATAAACTAGTCTAAGATGCTAGTGACATGGAACCAAATTTCATGTAATTCTGCATTTTAGATGCCTACAAAATGCTTACTGAAACTACTTCATCTTCTCTTTCCTTTTCTTTAGGTGTCTACAAGGGTTTCAGATGAAGATTTCATTTCTTATGTCAACAAATGGCATGAAGTCAGAGCTTCCCTTTAGATTATCTGGATGCGGGAATATCTGAGATCGAACTGTGCATAAGACAAGAAGATCAAGGATTCGGATAACTTGCCTAACTGAGACACCATAGATAGATAATTAGAACACCAGAGAATAATAAAGCTAGAATCTTCATCTCCTTCACACCCTTTCTGCAAAACAGTAGATGGGACTTGAATTTCTTACGTGGTGTTGGATCATGGACCCAACTCTCTCTTATATAGAATCTGTGGGAATGAGAATTTGAAACTCATCACAACTCTCTCCCATGGCTCCACACTGTTGTCTCCTAGTTAAACCCAAACAGCCCTGCATATCAGGCTATAGCACTCTACCCCTTACACATCCTTACGCAGAGTATCTGCGTAAATCATACTGAAGTGGGCTCTACTGGTTTACATGATCACAGAGTCCAACAATCAGGTCAATCTAGACCATTGAACAATAAAGCCCACCTTATAGAGTTCTTACACTTTCCTCATAGGAGGCTGTTGCAGAATGACTCGAAATACCACCCGTGCAATATCAAGGACTCTGCACAATGTATCCGTTTTACCAACATCTTTGCCATGACTGACTTGAATTAAGGACCGACTTGGAGAGCTATAAGTATCAATTGAGTAACTTAGAATGATTGGTCCGCATGAATTTGAATTTTTGCTCTGTTGGTTTTGTTTAGACAATTTCCGAAGCTGAGCATGTCAGAAGACTGGAAAAGAAAATCATGGGTAGGTTAGGCATGCACGAATAGATTATAGAGATACATGGCTAGAGAAAATGGCATTTTTGTCATTTGTTAATGGCCCATTGTTTCTAAAACAATATTGCTGATACGATTGTTAAACCATTGTCTAACGAACCTAAATGTTTTCCAAAGTAATAAAACACAACTCCAAAATCTTCTCATCCAAACATCCATAAAGTTAGCAATCAGATTCAAATGTATAACCCATATGTTCAAAGACAAAAGGAAAAATCAAAATGAAAAATTCAATCAACTATTTTTATTTTATTTTTTAGTGCATTTGAAAAAAGCATAGAAAGTGGGTTTTTGAAAACTGTTTAATTTTTAATAAAATTAAAAAAGAAAAAATTAACAATATGATCACTAAGTACGCCTTATGTGGGAGTTGAACCTGCGACCACATGGTTAAAAGCCATGTGCTCTGCCAGCTGAGCTAAGATAATAAGTGATGAAATAGATTTAGTACACACTATAATTTTATATTTAGATACTGTCATACCATGGGACTAGCTTTTCTACCTTGTACCGTGCCACACGAAATGGACGATCGAGAAGAAAGTACAATGGCTGATGAGTAGTTCACTCCATGAACAGACCTTCTGGGGGTGGTGATATGACACCAGGACCACCACTATTTGTGGTTACCACCGGCTGTTATGGGGCCCACATGATGCGTGTGTTTGATCCACCAAGTCCATGTTCTCCCCCACGCTGCTTACTGTAGAAACCAAAAATCAGGTCGACATAAAACTTTGGTGGGTCATGGCAAAAGAGAGACAAGTCAAAGGGAGAAATTGTTTCCTTTCTCCATAGCCCAATAAAGTTTTGGATCAAAGTGAAGGTAAGGTTGGGACTTCCATGGGGTGTTACAACAACACATGTACCACTCAAATTTTGTACCCACATCACATCACATGTGTTCTGAAAAAGGCCTCACAAGTTCTCGTGAGAACCGGTGCACAGGTGAGCATTTTTATATATATATATATATATATATATATATATATATATATGGAAATCGGGCTGATGGGAACTCTCCATGAGGTTGAGCTGTGTGGGCCCCACCATGATGTATGTCGAATATCTACCCCATTAGTCAAATGCACCATTCCATAGTGGGCATAGGGATTTGAAATCAAGTCAATCCATGATTTTTGTGGGCCACACCACGTACAAAAGTTGAGAGGGGTTACCCTCCATTAAAACATTTATAATCATTTTTTGGGCCCACTGAGATGTAGTTCACAAATCCAGCCCATCCATTGTGTGTCTCACTTGGATGAGGGGTCAGACCAAGTTTTAGACGCATCCGAATTTTATGTGGGCCCCACCAAGTGCTTTTATATGTTTTAGGCATGACTTCACATGATTTTAGATGGTATGACCCACCTGAGTTCTGCATATGGCTGATTTTTGGGATATCCCATAATTTAAAGGGGACCCATCAAATGCACGGTGTTGATGTTCGACATACATCATGGTGGGGCCCACATAGCTTGACCTCATTAGAAGTTCCCATGAGCCAGACTGTATATAGAACCTTTATATATATATATATATATATATATAAGAGAGCCTTGAGAGAAATGTCTCTCTTACACTAATGCTGAGGGAGGCGGATTAGCTACTGCCAAGTTGAGTAGCGTGAAGAGACATCACCAAGTTATGTGGGCCACCTTGATGTATTTGTTGTATCTACACTATCCATCCATTTTTAGATATCATTTTAAGACACGAGAAAAAAGAATGAGCAGATCGAAGCTGGAGTGGACCCAGTACAAAAAACAATAGGGAGAGAAATACCCTCCATTGAAGCCTTCCTAAGGTCTACTGTGATGTTTATTTAAGATCCAATTCATTCATAAGTTAACATAGACATTAAAGAAGGGAAAACACTAATATGGTTCAAAAACTTTTGGGGCTCTTAAAAGTTTTTAATGGTGAGCGTCACTCTTTCCACTGTTTTCTATGGTGGGGCTTACTCAAGATTTATATCTGATTCATTTTTTGGCCCCACCCAGGCAGGCAAGGCTACGTAGGGTCGACAATAATGTTTACGTGCCATCCCCCACCGTTCATAACATCATCTCTACTGACATGAACTAAAAATAAAAATATTATCCTCATTCAAAACTTTTGCCCCACGAATATTTAAACCCATGGATATTTAATCCTCACATTTTCGGCACACTTAAGTATTGGATCCATCTCATTTTTTTTACCTCAGGTCCTAACATGATCTAAAAAAATGGATGAATGGGGTGAATTTCTCGTAAACATTACAGTGGACCCCTCCCAGGTTCTAGCGCGGGAACTCCGTACGAAAGGCCTGGGCAGGAAATCCGAGTTCCGTTTCCACCTGCATGGATTTGTTTGATTCACGGACTGTCTTAAGTTTCTGCACTTATGTGCTAGCTTTACACGTTTGCATGTATGCAAATTCGACCTCCTTTTGTGTCCTTGCCTGCGTATAAACGAGGAATGAGTTAGGCCAGCAGATGATATATCATTCGCTCCATCCAAGGAAGGGTCCACAGCACCTGTGACTGGGATCATTGACACATGCATCCATCTTTTAAAACATGCAACAGCCTCATCGTGGATGGATCGTACCCCTCTCGACGAGATTTTCATCCTTGGTGGGATCCACCATATTAGTGGTTGGGATCATCCATTAATGGGCCCAATTTTTATAAACTGAAGATATGGACCCTGTGATCTAGGGATTCTGATTCGGTAATTACCTGAAAAAGCTCTGTGGGCCCTACCATGATGTATGCATTTTATCCACGCCATTCATGCTCTTTGGATAATTATTTTAGGGAATGAGCCCAAAAATGAACCAGATCCAAATCTCAGGTGTACCACACCATAGGAAAAGTGGTGATTGAACACTTACTGTCAAAATTTTCACAAGGCGCACTGTAATGTTTATTTGTCATCCAACCTATTAATTAAGTCATACAGACATGGATGAATTAAAAGCACAAATATCACTTGATTCAAAAGTTATGCGGCCTCAAAAAGTTTTTAATGGTGGGCATTCAATCACCACTATTCCTGTGGCACGTGGTCTACCCGAGATTTGGATTTATTTCATTTATGCAATAATGCCATGAAATGCGATACCTTATTTCAACACTGAGGCCCTGTCATCAATTCGCTAGTGGGGGTGGCTAACAGTGAAGTGTGATCTGACAGTGGGTGTGCTAACAAGCTAAACAATAAAAATGACAAAATGGATGGATGACAGGGATAAAATATATACATTATTATAGGGCGACAGCACCAACTGGTATGATCGAGATCCTGTGTGGCTACTCCGTTTGACCTGTAACCCAAAATAAGACAGATGGAATCCAAAACACCAGCCAGATCAGAGAGTCAAGTTGACCACACCTAGGGCATACCAAAGTTATGCCCTTCTTATGGAGGATGTGGTGTTTATTTGCCATCCAACCTATTCATCGAGTCATATGCAAAAGGAAAAATATAAGTATTAACTTGACCGAAGCTTCCAAAGCACACAAGAGGTTTTTAATGGTGAGTGTTTAAAACACATATAATTTCCACTGTGGGTACACTTGATCCTTGGATCTTACTCATTTTTAGGCTCATATGGTAAAATGATTTAAGGATAAATGCCGTTGATAAAACTCATATATTATGGTGAGGTAATAGGCAAGCTGAATAGCTGGTGTAGCACACACCACCGACATGGCTAGCTTCGGTACATGTGGTGTGGAGATGAGAACCAACACTAGAGGCCCGCACTACAGGAACGGTTTAAAAGATATCAAAGTTAAATGAACCTGACTATGATATATTTATTATATCTGCATGGTTCATTCATTTGGTGAGATCATTTTTAGAGCATGTGACTATAAGGGCCTGTTTGATTTTCCTGCTCAAATGTAATAATTATTTACCTAGGTAATTACCACACGGGACAACTTACTTTTTCAACACTTAAATGAAGAAATTTACAACATCAATGTGGGGTCCATTGTGATGTATGTTACTTATCCACATCGCTCATTTGTTATGTTAGTTGAATTTATAACATGAGCAAAAAAAATGAGGCAGATCTGAAGGTCAAGTGGACCATACCACAGGAAACAAAAAGAATCGAACGCCTCCCATTAAAAACTTCTTGGGGCCCCTAAAAGTATTGGATTAAGCTAATATTTGTGTTTTCCCCTTATCCATACCTGTGTGACCCTTTGAACGGGTCAGATGATGAAAAAACCTCAATGTGGAACCAGTGAAGAAAATAACTTTTAATGGTGGACAAATTAAGACCACTGTTTCCCTTTGTGTAGGCCATTTGAGTATTGGATTTGACTCATTTTTTGGTTCGTGCTCCAAAATGTTCTAATAAAATAGATAGACGGTGTGGATATATCATATACATTAGGGTGGGGTCCACATATTTAAGTCAACACTTTTGCTTGGATTGAGACATGAAATTACCATCGTATTTTCAAACAACATGAAAAACGTAATAATTACTTATTTATTGTGATTTAGGGCCTGTTTGGGCAAATGTTTTTAGGTATATTGAGGTGTATGGAATTGGCTTATATGACACATTTAACGCTGTCAGTGGACTGTTGGTGGTTTGGGTGTAGTCACCAATTCCATGACCAGCTACGGTCGGGTTTGGGTGTTGTGGTATTGCAACCATCCCACCACCTAATGTTGTTTGGATAAGTGAGAAATTACTTTCAGTATCTGTCATAACCACTGGAATGATGTTTGGTGAGATTGTACACCATTCTTCAACTTCTCGTATTGTACGAATACTGACACTATTCAACGGTGCGAAAACAGAGGATATCATGGGCCATGCTTTCGGTGGCCCATGCACTACATGATAAAAAGTCCATATAGATGGTGGATTTCAAGGAACCGAAACGATGGATATCACGGTCGATCCATAAATTTTATGGCTCAGATCTTCGGTGCATAATCTATCCATGGTGGACCCCGTAGTTTCAACGCTTTAGATCACTGAACCATAAGGGCACTCATACAAACCGAAAACCAAAACTTTAGTGCCCGAGCATTGTACAATAAGAGAAGTCTTGAGTATCAAATGCTCCCCTAAAATAAACTGAGAAAACTGGATGGGCCATTGATCACGTTATCTACACCATCGAAATATTTGGGTAATCGATGTGGCCCCTCTAATGAATATATTGTTTCAACTTCTTCAACACGTGATTTCAATGGGCTATTCTACCATTTCAATGGCGTAGATTCTCCACCCAATCGATACATTATCAGGAAACTAAACCGTTGTATGAAAACATGTTTCATATAAAATCTGTCAACCACATAAGATAATTAAACAACCTGCACACAAAATGTACGCTTCAGAATAAAACAGAAATAGAATGGTCTAGGATGCACGAAAACAGCGAACAGAAAAAAAAAAAACATAAATAAAAGGCAAAAACAAAATAAAATATACACATAAAAAAAAAGAATAGCACCGGGAACATCCAAAAGAAACTAGCTCCTCAACACCAAAACAACAACAAATTCATATGTCTAACATCATGTAAGGATGGGCAATCTCAGTGGCAATTGGATTGTCTTCTAAACCATTGCATACTGTAGGCATGGATAATGAAGAACGACTAAACCCAAGGGTGAACCTGTAAAGAGTTTAACACGAAAATGAATATAATATAAATAGGTACTAAATAAAAACTCATGATGCCAATGTGCAGACTCAGTACCTGTCTGTATTAATAATGTAAGGAAGAGAACACCATACTCCCAATCAAATGTACTTTCACATACTACTACCAAAATGCTGAGATTTACCTGTTCATATCCGACTGATGTAAGTACATTATCACTATACATAAAGAGACGATTGCCTATATACAAAGGGCATTGCTACTCACTGTTGAATTCACTTGTGTTAAGATTGATGTGGTCATTAGCCTCTAAACAAACATCTATTGCCTACACACAAAAACACATTACCTAAAAAATGATACAAGAATCCAATCCGAGTTTCAAGTAGTCATACCTAGCCCTTGGTTCAACTGGGAGCAAGAGGCTGGACTTCATTTTTAAGGAACTGTTGGGGGCCTTGCACAAAACCTTAGGATCTAGCCGCCCGAACAAACCAGAATTATGGGATAATAATGCAATAAAAATCAATCAAAGCACAATCACACACCACACAAGAGATTTTTACGTGAAAAGCCCTTAAAAAGGTAAAAACCACGGGACTTCGTCCAGATCAACAATCCACTATGAAAGTAGAACGTTACAACCGATCACAAGCACACACTGCTTGGATCAAACCTTCTTCGCTCACGCAGGAGCGGATAAACAATAAGAGAATAAAAAAAAAACTGAGAGATCTCACCGATCACGAGGATGTAGAAGCGCTGAAACGACGGCTCCCTTCCACAAGCTTCCTCTCTCTCTTTTCTCTCACTTTCTCACCCTAAACCCTTTAGCAAAACCCTTGCAAAGCCTTTAGGAAACCCTCTTGTATTTTTCTCATTCATGAAAAAATCCTAGAGACCCTTTTTATAGTTTTAGGAAACTTCTTTACGCATCCCTGTTGCGAAAGGACTCAAATCCGTAATTTTTCGTAAAAACTGCGTAACCTATGACTGGTCCTGGAAATTTCAGGACTGGTCCTAGCCGCCTACGACTGGTCGTAGACCACCTACGACCGGTTGTAGACCACCTACGACCGGTCGTAGCTCCCCCAAGACTGGTCGTAAACCGCGGAGAAAATTAACAACTCACTGAACTTTGAGTAGTGCCAGGGCTCAAACTCACGACTGGTCGAACACCTCCCACGACCGGCCGGTCGAGCAGCGCGATGGAACTCTCTGAAATTTCAACTACTACACCGTCTCTCCTTTGAACTGAGGAGGAAAAATCCCATCAAATCTTTCCCATTCCGACTCAGGAGGAATTCACCTTCTTCAAGCCAACCAGGTTTCTACAAACCTCAAACTTGCCCTTGAGCAAAGCCTTGGTCATCATGTCTGGCCCATTATCGTCTGTGTGGACTTTCTCAAGCTGTAACACCTTCTGTTCCAAAGTATCTCTGATCCAGTGATACCGAATCTCTATGTGCTTTGACTTGAAATGCTGACTTGGATTCTTGCTCAAGTGTATAGCACTCTGACTATCGCAATAGACCACATGCTCCTCCTGCTTCAGACTAAGTTCCTGTATGAACCTCTTCATCCAAAGCATCTCTTTACTTGCCTCTCTGACTGCAATGTACTCGGCCTCTGTCGTCGACAATGCTACGACCTTCTATAGCTTACTCTGCCAAGAAATCGCTCCCCCTGCAAACGTAAACATGAACCCCGATGTAGACTTCCTGGAGTCTATGTCGTCTGCCATATCTGCATCTGTGTAGCCCTCTAGCACAGGTTTACCATCACCATAGCATAGGCTCAACCTGGATGAGCCTCTTAGATACCGTAGTATCCACTTCACTGCTGCCCAATGTTCTTTGCCAGGATTGGCAAGATACCGGCTGACAATACCAACCGCATATGTTATGTCTGGGCGTGTACACACCATAGCATACATCAAACTTTCTATAGCTGACGCGTAGGGTATCTTCTGCATCTCTTCCACCTCTACCTTCGTCTTGGGACACTGTCTGTCGCTCAATCTGAAGTAACCATCCAGTGGAATACTAACCGGCTTCACTGCATTCATATTGAACCGCTCTAGGACTTTCTCAATATACCGCTCTTGTGACAGCCAAAGCTTCCTGCTGCTTCTGTCACGGGTTATCTCCATTCCTAGGATCTGTTTAGCCGGGCCCAAGTCTTTCATCGTAAAAGACTCGCCCAACTCCTGTTTCAGCCTATCGATCTTTTTGATGTCTTTTTCCATGATGAGCATGTCATCAACGTATAAGAGCAGAACTAAGAAATCACCATCTAAAAACTTGCGCGTGAACACACAGTGGTCCGACTCCGTTCTGTCATACCTATGCTGTAACATAAACGAATCAAACTTCTTGTACCATTGTCATGGAGCTTGTTTCAACCCATACAAGCTCTTCCTCAGCCTACACACCATATGTTCCTTGCCCTTGACTTCGAACCCCTCTGGTTGGTGCATGTAGATCTCTTCTTCCAGGTCACCATAGAAAAAGGCAATTTTAATGGCCAACTGCTCTATCTTCAGATCTATGATATCTGCCAACCCAAGCAACACCCGTATGGATGTCATCTTCACCACTGGTGAGAATATCTCCTCGAAGTCTATGCCTTTCCTCTGATCGAACCCTTTTACCACAAGTCTGGCCTTGAACCTCGTCTGTGAATTCTTCTGATCAACCTTCTTTCTGAACATGTACTTATTGTCAGAGTTTTCTTGCCCTTAGGCAGTTTCACCATATCATAGGTGTGGTTCTTATGCAAAGATTTCATCTCCTCTTGCATAGCTTTCAACCACTCCTCCTTATGCTCGTCGGCTAGGGCCTCAGAATAGTCTTCTGGCTCTCTCCCATCAGTCAGCATAATGTACTCATGCGGCGAGTACCTCTTGGACGGCTGCCTGTCCCTAGATGACCTCCTCACCTGTGGCTCAATAGATAGATCAAGTGGGGGCTGCTCTCCCAGTCCATCTTTTGTAGGAACCTCCTCGTCCTCTACACCTCGATGTACTCCCCCGTCATCAGGCACCACTGGAGGAATAACCGGATCCATGTCTTCTAGCTCACCTGAACTAGGCTGGTTCTTCTCTGGATTACCAGTGTCTGTAATACACTGATCTTCAAAGAAAACCACATATCTGCTCCTGACGAGCTTCTTCTCGGTCGGATCTCACAATCTGTAATCGAACTTTTCATCACCGTACCCTAAGAACACACACTGCCTGATCTTCATATCGAGCTTGGACCTCTCGTCCCTTGGTACGTGAACGAATGCCCTGCATCCAAACACCCTGAGATGACTGTACGATGGATCATGTCCAGTCCATACCTTCTCAGGTACTTCTCCATTCAATGGGGCTGATGGAGACTTGTTTATCAGATACACCGCCGTGTGCATTGCTTCTCCCCAGAACATCTTGGGCAACTTTGCATGGGATAACATGCATATGATTCTCTCAACAATTGTGCGATTCATTCGCTCAGCTACACCATTATGCTGGAGGATCTTGGGAACCGTCTGGTCATGCCGTATACCCAGGGACTTGTAGTACTCATGAAAGTCACCGATGTATTCACCACCATTATCATTACGGATGTACTTCAATGATCTACCTGTCTCTCTCTCGACCATAGCATGAAATAACTTCAACACACCAAAGACCTCGTCATTGGATTTCAAAGCATAAGCCCAAATCCTCCTAAATGCATCATCTATAAAAGTAACAAAATACAATGTCTCACCCAAGGTTTTTGTCCTCATAGGACCACATACATCAGAATAAACCAAATCTAATGCATGCACTTTATTAACATGAGAAGTAGTTTTAACAAATGAAACTCTATGTTGTTTCCCTGATAAACAATCAAGACAGGTTTTGAGAGGTATACCTGTCACGTCTGGAAGGAGTCACTTCCTCACTAGTAGTTGAAGCCCTTTTTCACTCATGTGGCCTAGACGCCTGTGTCACATGTCTATAGCTAAATCTTTCACTGCGTTCAACCCACCCTTGCATACACTGACACTTGCCTTATACAGGATGCAACACTTCTTTCCTTTGGCTGCGATCAACGAACCTTTGATGAACTTTCAGCGCCCACCAGCAAACCGGTTTTCATAGCCATCATCATCCAACCTTCCCGTCGACATCAAGTTGAGGCGAAGGTCTGGGATATGCCTCACATCCCTAAGAACCAATGTGCAGCCCACATCAGTCTTCACATAAATATCACCGACTCCCACGATCTTCGATACGTCAGAATTTTCCATCTTCACGGTCTCATAGTCACCTGACTTGTAGCTTGTGAAGAAATTCCTGCGTGGAGTCGCATGAAAAGAAGATCCTGAGTCAATCACCCAGTCGGTATCCTGACCAGTAGCCGTGAGACATACATCATGATCTGTGGAAAGAATAATAACAACGTCGCCATCTGAAGCGACCGTAGTGGAATCAGATTCATCTTCCTTCTCCTTTCCTTTTCTTTTCTTGTCGTTTTTAGCCTTAAGACATTCATGCTTGTAGTGGCCCTTCTTGCCACAATTCCAACATTCAACATCTTTTCTGTTACTCGACTTGCCTCTTGATTTATCTCAGGCCTTCCTGCCCTTCCTGTTCTTTCCTCTCCCCCGTTCCTGTGTCACAAGAGCCTCTTGCTGAGTAGACCCCTGAGACTTCCTCCTTGTCTCTTTATTGAAGAGACGGCTAGTAACCTGTTCCATGGATATCTTTCCGTCTGGCGTGGAGTTACTTAGAGACACCACCAATGTCTCCCAACTGTTAGGCAACGAACTAAGCAATAGTAAAGCCTGTAATTCATCATCCAGGACTATCTTCATAGAGGAGAGTTGGTTTACTATATTGCTGACCTCATTCATGTGCTCGGCCACAGAACCACCATCCTTGAACTTGAGATTCACAAGTCGCCTTATCAGGAAATTTTATTACCGGTTGTCTTCCTCTCATACAGCCCTTGTAGTTTCAGCCATAGGCTTGCGGCTGAGGTTTCCGTAGACACATGGTGGAACACAGAGTCATCCAGCCATTGTCTAATAAACCCCACTGTCTTTCGGTCCAACTTCTTCCAATCTTCATCAGACATATCCTTGGATTTTGCTGATATGCCTAAAATTAGAGAATATAGATCCTTGCAATAAAGCAAGTCCTCCATCTTAGCCTTCCATATGGTCCAGTTAGAACCATTGGGGCTGATCATCCTTGATGAGCCACCTTCCATAATTCCAAACCGATCCTACCCGTTCAATGAACCTAGCGCTCTGATACCACTTTGTTGGGGGCCTTGCACAAAACCTTAGGATCTAGCCGCCCGAACAAACCAAAATTATGGGATAATAATGCAATGAAAATCAATCAAAGCACAATCACACACCACACAAGAGATTTTTACGTGAAAAACCCTCAAAGAGGTAAAAACCATGGGACCTCATCCAGATCAACAATCCACTATAAAAGTAGAACGTTACAACCGATCACAAGCACACACCGCTTGGATCAAGCCTTCTTCACTCACGCAGGAGCGGATAAACAATAAGAGAATAAAAAGAAAACTGAGAGATCTCACCGATCACGAGGACGTAGAAGCGCTAAGACGACGACTCCCTTCCACAAGCTTCCTCTCTCTCTTTTCTCTCACTCTCTCACCCTAAACCCTTTAGCAAAACCCTTGCAAAGCCTTTAGGAAACCCTCTTGTATTTTTCTCATTCATGGAAAAACCCTAGAGACCCTTTTTATAGTTTTAGGAAACTCCTTTTCGCATCCCTGTTGCGAAAGGACTCAAATCCGTAATTTTTCGTAAAAACTGCGTAACCTAGGACTGGTCCTAGCCGCCTATGACTGGTCATAGTTCGCCTACGACTGGTCGTAGACCACCTACGACCGGTCATAGCTCCCCCAGGACTGGTCGTAGACTGCGGAGAAAATTAACAACAACTCGCTGGACTCCGAGTCGTGCCAGGGCTCGAACCCATGACCGGTCGAGCACCTCCCACGACCGGTCGAAGACCACCTACGACCGGTCGAAGACCACCTACGACCGGTCGAGCAGCGTGATGGAACTTTCTGAAATTTCAACCACTGCACCGTCTCTCCTCTGAACTGAGGAGGAAAAACCCCATCAGGAACCTCATACTAATGGAGATTAAGGGAGATATAGATAAAAGAAAGGATCAATGCATGCAATTTTATCATAATTTACACTCAAATATACATATAATGAGATTTGTAGTTAAGATGCAGTTATACATGCCATATCAAAGAGTTCGAGGATAAGTTATCTATTGTCTACCAAAATTTAAACAGCAAGTGGTGCAATACCATCCAAAACTACAACTTAATTATTATATATAATATAAAGAATAAAACCAATATTGTAACTACTAATGCTACCACCACTTCCCTGACTTTTAGGGTGGCATCATCTGTTTGTGTACTCTTACACACCATGGATCTCAGAATTTCTCGGATAGAATTTCGAGCATTTGTAGGTGAATGTACCTCACCATGTCGCCTGTTAATTAATCCACTACTTGAACTTGCATAGTTTGCATTCCACCATTCGGTGGCATCTTGGAATGTTTTGAATGATCGATGTCTGGCACCGTTAAATCCCTCCACATGCAGTCGTGCCTCATCCCAGGATATATATATATATATATATATATATATATATATATATATATATATATATATATATATATATATATATATATATATATATATATATATATATATATATATATATATATATATATATATATCCCCGGTCGTCGTCCATTGATTACAACATAGTATTTACTGTTACCCTTCTGCTTTCACATAAATATGACGAGGATAGGAGAAAATACATGTTATAATATTCATAAAATGAAAGCATGTGAAGATGATAGATTGATAAAATGACATTTAAGCAAACATCATAAATATGTAAACGTAAGCCAATGGTATAGTGGCTAACTATCCATCCAACACTTAACACAGATATACATACATCACAAAAAGAGAAGAAAAAAACCAATTGTTCCCCCACAAATCAGTATATAGTTATTACAAAACCATAAAATAGAAATTCCTGTTTCGATGCGTAATAAAAATATTTTAATCTATCAAGAAGAACCCCCACCAATCCCTCTATTCATATCAGACAAGGTTTTTTTCAACCACTCCACCCTCCGCTCCGGGCGAAGACTTACAAAAAAGGATGCTAGCTGCTTATCCCGAGTTAGCATCTGACCAACCTCTATAAACTCTTTGTTGGTCAGTCCCTGAACCTCCTCGAGGACATCCAGCACTTTACCAGTGCGGTTCATCTCTTTGCCAAGTCCAAAGTTTCGTATTGCCTCCGCCACACCATCTAGGGAAGTGCCAAGGACGTCACAGGGATGAGCAACATGCATCCGTTTCGCAGACGCACTCCCACCATGACTACTCTCAAAGTTAGTCGCTCGGTTGGGAATGCTGCGGAATGAACGATTTCCATTTTTCCACCGAGAATCATTTGAAAAGTCATAATTCCCAATCGAATCTCCGAGATGATCCTCGGAAAGATCGATGTGTACATCCGTCTTATTGTCCTGTTCAGTCCAAGAGTTATTCAAATCTTGCTGAATATGAGAGGAAGACACAGCCATGTTTCTGCTTCCCTGAGCGTAGCGGCCTGTTACATGGTCCGAACCAACAATCGCCACCAAATCGTTCATTCACTCATTCTGCTTTCCACATAACCTTTCTGCTCTTGAATGCGACTACAATCAAAATGGAAAGATATTAGTTTAGTAAACATATTTGATACAATCCTGATTTACAATATAAGGGGTTGTACGCAATGATTACCTTCAGGTACTCATCTCAAACCTCGTCGGGTGCGGTTACTACCATACGCTCGTTGTCCCAACCGAACCCACTTGCAGCCAGCATGTCCTTCAGATCGATGTACTCACGCTTGTGATACCACATTCGGTTTTGAATGTTTTGTCAGTTCACCGTAATTTGCATCCTCCTCGACACCTCTGCAGCGGCCTCATTATATGCCTCCTTAAAACCGTTGTCTACTTTTCAGCCTAGAGATATCTGTTCAAGCAAAGTGTCGAATAAAATTGAATCCATGGTCCGGGTCCATTTGATTTTTGCAGCGCGTGATAGCGGCTCAGCAAGCGATTTAATAGTCTTATCGCTTGGACAACAACTTGTCGGCAGAACTGGAGTTCTTATTGGGGACTGCGTTGGAGTTTGTGTATCTCTTACAGAATAATCAGACATGTCACCTACTGCGTAGATTAATAAACAGTTAAAAACCAACTTACACAATAATAAAGTTCAATATTATATTAGCAACTATGTATAACGGAAAGATCAATTAATTGTATCGAGCAAATATGTACGTCAAAAAATGACAAACTTCATCTCGACTGTCTTCTCTCACACACATATATATGTGTGTGTGTGTGTGTGTGTGTGTGTGTGTGTGTGCATGTGTGTGTGTGTGTGTTTCTCAAAAAAATAACATTAGTTAATGTATCTATAAAAAAAAAAAAGGACCCTATGTAGTCCTACTATTTGTTTGCGTGTCGGACCACATTCGCTCTGCAATCTGATCTCGAACATTAATCCACGCAGATTTCTCCTGTTGTGTCGCTTGCACTAGCCACTGGCGCTCATCCATTGTTGATATCTCATTTGGTGTAGGATTGCTCTCTACATCTCTCACAGTTATACCAGTATCCTCTAAATCTTATCCAGTTTCGTCTTCTTAACGAATGAAATTATGTAGTATACAACATGCTACTACAATCTTCACCTGGATTTCAAATGGATATTGCGCAGCTGTCTTCAAGATAGGAAACTGTCCCTTCATTACTCCAAAACAACGTTCGACACTATTTCGCAATTGTGCCTGTCAGTAATTGAACAGCTCCTTGTTCATGGGTGCTCTCCCGATTCAATATTCATGTAAGTGGTATGGAACACCGCTAAAAGGCACCATGAACCCAGGTGAGTGAGCGTATCCTGCGTCGACGACGAAATATTTTCGTACATTGTGTAAAAGTTAGGGTCATGGGGCTTAGTGTGTTGAGAATGATGTTTAGGGTGAAGAACATTGTATGTTATTTCTGAAGAAACAATTACCGTTTGATACAATTAGTGGATCATCACTTCGGGTCAGCGCGTTATGTAGGAGGACCCGTGCATCCGAAGCGGAACCCTCTCATCCAACTATCACGTATAAGAATGTCATCTTAAAAGAGCAAGTAGTAAGTACATTCTGAGATATGATACCCTTTCGGTTGCGAAAGCTTGGATGTTGGGATGATTCCACATGAGCGGGAATATGCGTGCCATCTATTGCACCAACACAATCCTATCGTCAATGACATCACATTTCAGATATAAGATAATATGACAAATATTTGCTTCTACAAAATCAAAACGAAAAATGGCATCCCCTGACGAGAATGTTACCTGAAAATATGTTTGCCAGTGAGGATTCAGTTGAATCTCCGGTGGGGTCTCAGTACCCACCTGCTTTACAAAATCAGTGTACAAGGACACTATCGCATTAAGGACATAATGAAAGTGACGACTTACTGTTTCGCCTGAACATATAAATTTGTGTCCTATCACATGATTACGCACGTTATGTCATATAGTATAAAGGAAGATCACTACTTGCTCCTCAAGACTAACATGTTGAGTATCGCGTAGGTGCGTTTTATCACGCAGTACGTTACATAATGAGAAGAAATATTGTCGTCTCATCCTCAACTGTGTAAAACAATCATTGTCACTCACACGCACGATGGAGTTTATAAACCTTGCCCGCTCGTCATCCCCTTGACGCGCCGGTTCTCTTAACATATAGTGACGGCAATATTCACCAACAGCAGCTACGTATGCGGCCACAGCTTGCACTACCATGGTCTCGGCTACGTCGTCTTCATCGTCGCTATCCATCTCCTGAAGTAGAAAATAAAGTTGATGTACCTTGTCAACAACCTAGTATGTGATCAGGTATAATTTCTTCCAAACCCAACTAGAAATTTTATGCCTAGAACCCCTATTTGGATGCCAAGGTATCAGAATTTGGAACTAATTGAAACTAAAATTTGAGAGTGACCCAAACGTGCCCAAAAAATATTTCGGTGGAGTGAAATGAGGCTGACAAATAAACTAACTATTCTGAGTTACAAAATGTCTCATGGATCTATTTAGAGCATACTAATCAGAGATTTAGATATCATTTTTAGATTTTAAAAAATTATAACTAAACTATATATCATTAAAAAATATAGGAGATAAGAGTGCAATCTAGAAAATATATGGAACAAAAATGGAGAAATCTAGTAAAACTCAAAAGAAACTCAACTGCAATTGTCAATGAGGAATTGATGAAATGCGTGTTCTACCAAGTCGACTTTGGACCGACATAAAACATATGGCAAGACCATTGTCAAAGGAAAAAAGTAGAACCGACAGAAAAAAGAAAAAAGCAGCATTGTGCAATTGTATTGTGTTTGGATGCCCCCTAGATTTGAGTTACAATCAGGTATAAAAAATAAAGTCGAAATAACGGAAGGTGTATATTCATTAATTCTAAAGTTATGACTTGAAAGGGTCCTAATAAGAGTTGGATGCCTTCTCCGTCATTATAATATGTTAGGAAACATATCAATTCAATTCACTTGTACATGCAAACATGGCCGAGTGTTCGTTAACCATAACACAATCTTCAATAGAAGCTAATCTATTCAGGGCCTTCTCAACCAAATGGTGACACTACACTGTTGTTTGTCTAGCAAATAACAAACGAACAAAGGAGAAAATCTTTTGTCTTGCGTGTTCATTTCATCATCATATCCATGAAATCCAATATGCAGTATCTTGTATGCAAATGGTATTGTGATTGGAATGGACATTTGCTGCCTCTGTTACATTGCTACCATGAATTTCTAATACATCTTGACTGTCTTCTGGTTTTCAAGCTAAGCTCTTACATTGGTTATTTAGTCACGCTAAAAAGTAATTGCTTTTGCAGTTTTTTCTTCCCACATGTCTAGAAAGAAATCTAAGTCTGATGGAGGTGATTCTAGTGAAGAGAATATGTTTAAGAAAGACTTGGCTCTACACCCAGCTCCGTATCAAATCACTTCCTCATTTGGAAAGGGGTCTAGGTGGCTTGGTCGTTCAGCTTCTCATAGACATGTTCCTATGGTATCGACAGGATCTTTTTCTTTGGATATGGCATTGGGAATTGGCGGGTTTCCAAAGATAATTTGGTCACTAGAACTGTAAATGGTTCTCTCTCTTATGCAACCGGGAAACGGCATTTTAATCTCTACTGTCAGTATGATACTTCTCTTCATTAATGGAATAAATCCAACAAGCAGTATCTCGAAATGCCTTAGAAAATCAGGAAGAAGAAGAAATTCAAATAAACTACATAACAAGCAAAATGTAATGTTGCATTCATCAACTTCATAATGTCATTATATCTGTTTTGCATTGACATTTCATTGGTACCAAAAGCAAAAGAATCATACTGCCATCATTTGAAAGAGCTAGGTAAACCTGTAGTGATTTTTTTTTTTCAAATGAATAACCATACTGAGAAACATAAAAAACAAACCAGTTTTTTCGATCGAGTGCTTCCAGCATCTCATCAACAACCCACTTTCAAATGGGGGTTTCTGGCAGCCCATTGAAAGCTCCTTTCTAATGGAAGTTTTCCGAGAGGACTTCCACCATAAGTTGCATGTTTATTGTATCAAATTAAGTTATCCATTCTATTATGCAGGAAATAGTTGACAATAAAGTTATAGAGATTAATCCATCAGATATTCAGGTCCAAGTAACTTCGGTCAAGTGAAATGGATCCAACTATCTTACTAGCTTCTAAATTTGTGCATGAGTTACAAACTATAAAAGGGAAACAAGAGTATTTAATTGGAAATAAACCCAGGCATGCATGCATTCAGAGAATGCACAAACTATAATAAGAAATTTTAGCAGAAAATATGCACAATGGTGAAGAACGCCCACTTGAATACATTAGCAGAATCCCCATCAGCAATCACCTCAGTCGATAAGGACAACATGAAGAGGCAGAGGGAATAACACAGTTACACAAATATCTAGCGTCACCTTCATTTGAGCTTCTGATGCCCAACCGACAACAAAAGAAGCCATCTTGACTTACCATTATTGCCTCCAATAGCAATACATATAATAGTTGACAAGGTGACAATTGATGCTGGAGCTCATCATCATCATCTAAAGTTAGCTACATGAATCCTATTCCTCCACTCCACTCTATCAAGGGGCATAG
Organism: Magnolia kwangsiensis; assembly: GCA_037074715.1. NCBI lineage: Eukaryota > Viridiplantae > Streptophyta > Magnoliopsida > Magnoliales > Magnoliaceae > Magnolia > Magnolia kwangsiensis. The sequence goes on from CM073583.1 coordinate 18,898,720, forward strand.
CTTTAGTTAGACCATAGGCCATCAATGGGTTCTACAACCCATCTGGTGCATAGATGTGAGAGTGTGTGTGTGTGTATTTGACCATTCAATATTTAAAAAAAAAACTCATATCCTATTGCTAATATTTATGAGACTTGGTTTTCCAAAACTTAATAATGTCACAATGGTATGGAGTTTAATATCGTAGCCTTCAAGGTTTCAACTAGGATCCATTTTTCAAAAGCAAGGATCCTACTAAAGCATTTTTATCAGGATCCAGTTTGAAATTCTAGGTCCTATTGCTGCATTTCCACCAAGTTCTAGCTCGAAAACTGGATCATACTGCTGTTTTCCGTCATTCTTCTCTAAGTAATAAGATGTTTGAATGTTTTTTCTTCAAAAATGGAACCCAATCCCAATTAACCTTAAGGCCATGTTTGGATACAGGGAATCAATGTCTATGCAGGGAAATGTAGAAGGTATTTCTCTGACATGACAATGTACATTCCTTATTTAGATTACACGCTTTACATACACTCATTCTAAAATCTTGGGGGCCAAAAATAAAATATATAGTGCAAATCTTGGGGGCCAGATGGAGGTGAACAAGGTAGTTGTCAATTTCTACCATAATCCTTATTCTGAGGAAGATTTTTTGAGACCCATCCTCAAAGATGTTGATTTCTAGTCCATCCTGTTTGAGAAAGCTGACTATTTAGAAAGGGCTTCCAATAGGGAGGAGATGATAGAGGCTGAGTTTTCAATGAATGGGGACAAAGCCCTCAACCATGATGGTTTCACTATAGATTTATCTAAGACATGCTAACATAGTATTAAAAGATTAGATTCTCATCTTCCATGAATACTTCAATACGAACAGATTAATAAAGAAATGAATGCAATTGCTAAAGCAGAGGAAGCAAAGGGACTAGTGACTCATTGCAACAAGTCTGTCAAGTTTTCTCCAACAGATCATCAAAATCGTCACAAAAATCCTCGGTAATAGGATAATCTAGTCTTGACATTCGTTGTATCTATGTACTACTACCAAAGGATCTTCATTTGTGATAAGCAATTTCAAGATGGTGTTTTTCCAGCAAATAAGTGTGTGAACTCAAGAAGATCTCATGCGAAATTTATATTGCTGCTCTGCACATCAACCATAGATAATGCAAGGGAGATGGTTGATGTGCGGAGGTTATTGGCACCTTTGTGATTGTCTACACTGTCTTCTCTGCTATTAATGCCAAGACAAATGGCAGAGATTCTCATGTGCCTATCTTTGCACCATTTCCAATTGGGATTGCTTGGTTCCTGGTGCACTTGGATACAATCCCTGTTAATGCATCTAGCATCAACCTCAGCCAGAAGTCTTGAAAGTTAATCATCTTCAACAAGGGCCAGGCTTGGGATGATCATTGGATATTCTGTGTGGGCCCTTTCATTGGAGCAGCACTTGCAGTAGTGTACCATCAGATTGTAATAAGGGCATTAATCCCATTCACAGCCAGATGTTCTCAGCAAAAAATCAGTAAACTGATGGGGCCTATGATTAAGTGACGTGTAGATGTTCATCTTAAAAAATCAGGCCTATGATTTGGTGAACCATGACATTTTAGGTCCACACATGCACAAAAATCATGCACACACACTGATTCAACAACATGTATGATCATTTTTATGAGAATGTATAAACAGTGATGAATGCTGAATAATAGTTTCTTCCAACCGAAAAGAGAGAAGGAATAAAGTAGTTTGAAATGCCCTGTGCAGCCTATAAATATAAACACATCCAAATAGATCTGGGCATTGGTGAACCCCAACATATGAAATCATTTTATACGAATAATGTAAACCAACTACGAAAGTTGACCTAGAGGTAGAAAGACCGTTATCATGTAAAATACTATGCAAATTTCAATTACATGGCTGATAGATTTTCATAGAAATGAAATTGAAGAGTTAAACTCTTCAGCAGATGTAAACAATTTTAAACCCAAGGGTATTGGTATACCCAGAGTTGGCCAGTAAAATTGCCCCAAAGTGAATGAAATAAGGTACGACATGTCTTCTATGTTATTATGAAAAAGGATAATACCATCCAGCATTTTATGAAAATGGTTACCTAAACACCATCCATTATTTGAAAACCTTAGGAAATAGATAAACAAGATAAGGAAAAAATCAATACACTACAACACTTTAATCAATGAAGATGAAAATTATGAAGAACCTGGTTTGCGAAGTAGGAGAGCACCACAACGTCGATATCCCGCCGGCCACAACTCTGCAACGCAAACCAAGCAAAGAAGTGATTAACACTGTATGCATAAACCACTTTCGTGAGAGGGCCATATAGACGATTTTTATCCTCAAAACCTGATCACCCACAACATGCGCCTATTGGGGCCTCACCATTCAAATACGGAATAGATAGCAGAAAACCCTGAGAGAATGATCTCAGAAGCCCTGTTGGCTGGTGAGTATTTGTGGGAGATCAAGCTATAAGATGCACGTTCTACCTGATCCCTCCCATTTACAATACCAGACAGAATCCAGACGTCGATTTTGGGAAACTTACCTCACAACCACTTCCACGAAAGCGCGCAATTGCAATACACCTCTACCCAGTAAGAACGGGTGACGAACATGTATCCATCTATATAGGAGCGATTTCGTGCCAAAAACCTCTGCCATACCCTCTCTCCCGCCATACCCACTCTCCCGCCATCACTAGGGATAGAGAAATCCCATCGGTCTCCGTAAGATGTCTTTTGGTTTCATTGTGGATGGGAAGGATGTGAGAGAGCCGACATCAATTCAAAGGAGGGATTTCGCAATCCCTTCATATCTCGCTGAATACATCGAAGGACGATCGAGTACTTGCAGTTGACGCCGCCCAAACACGAGGGGGGTAGGGTCGATGGGATTTGACAATCCTATCCCACCCAATACCTTTTAATACACCTTAAAACGTTTGCCCAAACAGGCCCTTAGTGTATCATGGAAAATCGAACGTGCCCTAAATGGATCATATCCAAAGCTCAAGTGAACCACACACAAGCAGCAGTGGGACAATGATTCTCACCGTTCAAACATTTATAGATAAGATCACACGAACAGGAAAAACAAATATAATATTATTCAAAACTTTTGCGACCCTAAAAAGGTTTCAATGGTAGATGTTTTATCTCCCACTGCTTTTTTAGTGTGCTCAACTTGATCTTTGGATAAATCTTCTTTTTAGGCTTAAGCCTTAAGATGAGCTCACCAAATGGATGGACGGTTTGGATATAACACATTTCTCATGATGAGACCCACAGAACTTGGTGACGTCACCACATCAGCTAGATAGGTGGTCTGTGACACCAGCCAATCCGCTCCCTGTTTGGACGTAAACAGGGAAGTAGGCAATCCGCTTCATCTAAAGCGTGCCCCATCATACATAAGGTTGGTTAATTACATGGATTTCCTGCCATTGTCTTTCCCTGGAATTCCTATGACTAGTTGAGGCCCATCGTGTTGTTTGTGAGAAATCCACTACGTCCATCCATTTTTCCATATGATGTTATAACATGGTGTCAAAAATTATACAAATTCAAAACTGAAGTAGGCCACACGGCAGAGGATTAAACTTTCACCGTTGAAATATGTGTGGGGCGATAGTAGTTTTGAATCATGCTAATTTTTATGTTTTAATTTCATCCCAATAGGATTGACCCTGTGAAGAGCATGAATGCTATATAAACGTCATGGCAGACCACAGAGCGGTTTCCCCTGGTACTTTTTCATAACTAACATTCTACTTAAGTTTTGGATTTAAATCAATTTTGAACCAATTTCATAGAACGATCTTGCAACACCGATGGACGTAGTGAATTTCTGATGAACATCATGGTAGACCCCACCTAGCTATAACACCCCATACTTTTAGTACTCGAGTGTCACCACGTAGATTTAAATTAGCTTACATGGATATGATGATGCATGTAGTTTAACTTACATGCCACCATCACAACACGAATAAGTTAACCCTATGCTTAAATAAACGAAAATTCAAATTTTTAAAATTTTGATCTTGAAGATGATTTAGGAATATGCTTGTTCATCACAATTAAATCATATAAAGTAAACTCAATGATCAAAATCATAAGATCCACCATTCATCGGCGTACAACTCCTTATAAGACGCTCCACCCTTTGAAGACACAAATCATACCATCTAATTTCATGATTAACCTCGGACCACATCGAAATGGTCTTTAAAACCCTTAGGGTTAATGGTAACCAGATATTAGTCGATCCAGCCATTAGATTTATATTAGTCAAATATTAGTCGACCCGAATATTAGTTAATCTCAACCATTCGATCTGCATGGGCCAACAATTTGAAACCGATGAAACCATAGGGCTTCAGAGACTTATAACCAACTACTAGGAACTTTAATTAAAACATCCCATGGTCCACTTACATGACCGCCTTAAAATAAGGCCCTATAATTTGATTCAAATACTAATAATAATAATAATAAAGTATTTAATAATATAAATTCAGTAGGTGGGTAGCCCTGCTAAGTGGATCTAAGAAATGCATGCATGTGTGGGGAAAATGATAGTAGCAGTAATAATAATAATAATAATAAATGTTAAAATTATTTTAAGGATAACATTTAATGTTCTAAATGTATAGAACAGGGGTCCCGGTCATCTGAATGAATTCTTAGGGCCCTTTTAACTGTTGACGCCCAACTTCAAAACCAGCTGACCAACAGATCAATAGGAAATCCATAAATGGGATCAAAATCAGGTTGTGGGCCCCATATAGCCATTTTATCGGCTCGATAATTGGTCCAGGGACCCTTAATAAGGCCTCAAAACTAATGAACGGAGTAGATTCTATGAATACATCATGGTGGGCCCCACCGAGCAGAAAAAGTGCACAGAAGAGATGTGCACTCGCCGTGTACTGAGTGGGAGGAGCTCGGTCAGACGCCTCTGACCGTCTCTCTCGAAATGGAGAGATTTCTCCCTCTCTCCTCGGATGTGGCAGTGAACGGACGAGCGTCCGGAGTTTTGATCTTTGGCTCACCTGCACGATCCATCTCAATAATCCAAACCTTCTATCTGATTTAGATGGCATCCTAGACCAAAACCCAACTATTAAAACTGAATTTCATGCACGTATGGGCACACGAGAACAGGCGTAAACAACCCCCAAAACACAAAAATTCCGAAAATGGAAACTGTCCGTTGCCAGGAGGACGATCCGCGTGAGCTCCCTTCTCTCGACATCAGCCGTCCATTAGGTGAAATCTCAACCATCCAATGATGTCCACGTGGATTGAGGTCTGGTAGAAAACCAGCAACCGAAACCACCCACCGCCAGCTGTTTGAAGAAAAACAGGGGGTCAGTTTGGGCCTGGTTTAACTGCCACTGGATGCTTCCAGCAACAGCAAAGAGGGAAAGAAAAGGAAGTGGGAGATAGGGAGTAGAGGGAGAGGGAAATAGAAGGAAGGAAAAAGGGAGAGAAAAGAGAGGAGGAAAAGAGAGAGAGAGAGAGTGGAGCCCGGGTTCGGCCAGGTAAATGGCCCGAACTTTTTCTCTTTTTTTTCTTTCTTTTTCTTTTTCTTTTCCTCTGTCTTCTTCTTCATTTCATGAAGATATCAGCTCCATTGAAGGCCAAGTTTGGGGCCAAAAATCCGACCTTAGAAAAGCTTGAAAATGGCCTGAATGCAGGCTCTGTTTTGTGGCTGAACATGGCCTGAAATACATCCTCCATTTAAAGCCGAACGTGGCCTGAGTTCAGGCCCTGCTTGGGGCCGAACAAAGGCATCTAAATGGCCCCAGCTTGGGGCTGAAACCCAGTCCAGGAACAGCTCACAAAACGAGCTCTGAAGAGCGGCAACACGGGCTGGTATTAGTCCGAAAATTGAGATAAAAACGACCCTGTTTCGGGCCGTTCTTCGACGATAAAAATGGCAGCCACCGTGCATCCGACTGAGCACTGATGAGAGTTGAAAAACAGCCAGGGATGGGCCATGGTCAAGCAGAAAAATCAAGGCCGGAAGGGAGCTTCAAACAGCATGCAACAGGGGACTGTGCACGCTGCCAAACATTGGTGGGCTGCACTGTGTTGGGCCTCACCAAACGCAGGTGGGCCACGAGTGAGACCACCCCACCTCTGATCTTCCACGCAATGTGATGCTCGTGGATTGCATCCAAGCCGCCCACTGCCTGGACTGTGGGCCAACATGTCACTGAAGCTGCAGCAGTTGCTGCATCCACGTCAGCAAGTTCTGTAGGTCTCACCTGGGCCATGGACGCCCTACCCTGATGCATGTATACTCCACGCCATCCCTCTATTTTGGCAGTACGTGGGGCCACCTTGATTTATGTTTTCAACATCCAGTCGACCACCTGGACGGTTATGGTGGTGACCTCACGTATCCAAGTCAACAAATTCTGTGGGTACGACCTTGTGGCTTGCATCCCAACCGTCCATTTCTTGGCCCCACCAGTTAACTGTTGAGATGAGAACAGCAAGTTCTGTAGCCCCATCATAATGTCCAAGTCATCCGCCCATTCAAAGACACGGACGCCGCCCATTCAAAGACACGGACGCCACCCATGATATAATTATATCATCCACACCGTCCAGATTATGTTGGACGGTGCTGGGCAATGTTTGGGGCAGTGCTGGTCGGTTGATATGAACCGTACTTGGGTAGCATGGAATTGCACGAACTATGTTTATATGGTGCCGATTTATGTAAACAACGTTTAAACGGTGCAAATTTATATAGACTATTGTGGGGCAGTGCCGAATTACATAGGACATACTCCGACAATGCTAATCATCCTTAGTAAGCCCTGTACCCCATAAATTAACAGTAATACCCAAGTTATACTTACAACTATTAAAATGATTTTTGACGTGACCCAAGCCTTCACTAGGGCACATTAATAGAGCCACCTCAATTGGATAAAAATACGGTGGGCCCGTTCCCTCTGGCCAAGGCTAAGAGGGGCCTTGTCATTATCTCTTTGGACCCTCATGTTGGTTGGACAAAACTATGAAAATACTTGACAAATATAAATTATGATCTTAGGAGACTTTTTGGGTGACTTTGGGCATGTAAGAAAATGTGGACCGAGTTCGCGAACACAATCCTGCAGGTGATGATTATTCTCCTTGAGCTTTCTATCTTTCCATTAGATTAAGTTATACTTTTTATTTAAACTTATAGTTGATATTTCTTTTTTATAATCACATATGTTAGCCGGTGAAAATTGAATTACTATATCACCTGTTCAATGTTTATTTTGTATATTTATTTATGCTTGTAGATTATTTGTGTCTTGCTTATGAAATTTAAACTGGTACACTAGTGAGAAACCCCTACTTATATGTGTATATCCATACTTGGGATGTAACCCGACTGGTTGTGATAGTAATGAACCTTCGGCTTAGTGGTTATTGAATGATGGTTTAAATTAACTATTGATGTGGGCCTACCATCCATGGTTGTTGTGTCCAATGGTTTTTCAAGGATGGTCTTTTATTACATGGTTTTGATACTCGTCCTATGTGGCTTATTTTATCATTTGCCTTATGTGGTTTGTTTTGATATCGTCCTATGAGACTTTCTAATGATATTTTTCTTATATGGGTTCGATGTTTTATATTGTACAACCATGTGATGGTAATTGTAATATGATTAACAACTAGTCGACAGGATTCCATTAAACATCCTAAGGTGGTAGCCTCATGAGGCGGGGATGGTGGTAATGAGACATAATGCCTGAGCTGTCGGCCTACGTTGGGCTCTGAGCTCCCCGCAGTGACCTTTAGCTTATCTAAATTGACTGATTGTAACTAGATTAATAATGGTTTAACTAATCATGCATCCATAATATGTTGGCGATGACGGGTGGCTAATTCTTGATGTTATAGCATGTGCGCTTAGAATCTTCGAAATATCATTTTGTTAGTTCCCAGACCACCGACTATCGATCCCTGTCTGATTGGATGATTTTTCTAGGTCGATGATTTGCATGGGTAACGAGCCCAAGTTCGACTGGATGTGCATCTCCAGGTCAATGTGCATTTATGCATCCATGCATTTAAAAAGACTGCATCATGTATTGTTTTGGTTGCTTTGTTATTTTATAACTATGCTTACCTAATGCGACGGTGTGTGATTTTGAGGAAAATTCACACTGAATTGTTCACTTATCCATTAAATATACAACCGTACAAGTAGAACAAGTGACCTAGATAATGTATATGATCAAACTTGATGAGGAGCTGTGTAAGTGCCATGGATGTATGACCGTATTGTTAAGAAGAGCTGCGTGGTCATGCGGCTTACATTTGTATGCTTCTGTTATTTTTTATGTATGCGAATTTTGTAATCGTTAATGTTGAGACATTGGTTTGTATAAATCATTATGGGCTGCTTGTATATTTTAATGAAAATTTTCTTATATTGATTTGTTCACTCTACGCTCATCTGCTAACTCTGATAAAGGAAGAAAGAAATATATTCGAATTTGATCATTCTTTAAGGTTAATACTCGAGTTTTTGGATAATGGGTCACATACTCGGGTCCTGAAAATATAGAGTGTTACATTAGCTTCCTGTCACAAGAAGTTTGTAGGGAAAGCTTTGACATGTAGAGGTGTACACGAACTGAGCTAGCTTGGTTAGCTCGCTCGACTCGACTTGAAAAAGCTCAATTCAACTCGGTTTGAAGCTGAGTTCGAGTCAAATCGAGCTGATTTTTTGAGCTCGAAAATGAGTTCGAGTCGAGTTTGAGTTGGCCCCAACTCGATCCGGCTTGGATCAGACTAGTTCGGTGACTCAGTTACTTTGATATCTCACCAAGTGTTTGATGAAATGACTAAAAGAAGTGTGGCCGGTGGCAAAGAAGGTATGAACATGAAACTAATACTCTTTTTTTCTTGATTTTTATGTTGCTTAAAAGATGTTGTCTTAAATACAATGAGATTTTGAAGGTGCATTCACGGTGTTTGTGAAAATGCTTTAATGGCAAACTCGGCTTGATCTTGGCCTAAACTCGGCTTAAACTGGTCCGAGCTGCTAGCCGAACTAAGCCGAGCCAGCTAGTCAGGCTCAAGGACCAAGCCGAGTCGAATCCGAGCTGAGGTCAGCGACTGATCAAGTTGAGTTGAGCTGAGGCTAGCTTGACTTGGTTAGACTCGATGTACACCCCTAATGGCATGAAATCTAAGTCCGAAGGTCGCCTATCACACGCGGTTGGCCATGCGGGGCCACCACAATGTCAAACTAGAAATTCACTCAGTTTCCCTGGGCCACATCAGTGGCATGGTTTAAAAAACAATGAGGCAGATCAAAAACCGTGTTAGTAGGGAATACAGAGAAACAGTGGATGTGGAAACACCCACCGTTGAAACCTCCGTGGGGCCACAGAAAATTTGAAGCAAGCCAATATTAATGTTTTCACTTCATCCTCGTGGGAGTGACCTTCTGAGCGATTTGGATGGGTATTAAACATCCCAGAGGCCCCGGGAAGATATCAACGGTAGGCGTTTCCAACCCCACTCTTGCCGACTTGAGTTTTGGATATGCGACCTTCTGGACTCATGTCCTAAATAAGCTGGCCAGACTGATGGACGGAGTAGATTCCTCACTGACATCGCAGTGGGCTCAGCCGATCCAACAAATTCTAAGTGGACGTGTATCAACCATCACACTCCGCCGGAGTACCGAAGTTTCTTTCTCCTCCAAAACCCTACCTTCTACCAAAGCTAAAACCCTCTCTACCAAAGCCTTCAAAACTCTTTTCCTAAACCCCTCTTCTTCTTCTTGAGAGAGAGAGAGAGGGAGAGAGAGAGAGATGGGAAGTGACAGCGAGACAGAGAAATCACTGAAGGAGAAGAAGAAGATAATGGCGTTGGCGCCAATAGCCAAACCCCTTGCAGGGAAGAAGCTCTGCAAGAGAACTCTCAAGCTCGTCAGAAAAGGTAATTACATCCATCTATCCATGCAAACGCCGTTCTCTTGGTTGGATTTCTTGGTAGGGAAATTACTGAGTTCCACTCATCATCAAACGCGCTATTTGCTGACGTGCAGGATTCCGTACATTTGTGGACCATCTGTCAGTGATCCAAACCGTTTATTCGATGGGTCTTACTGCAAGATGGGGGACACGTAAAATACCTCCCGCCTAGGAACATTTGGGCCCTTTGATCACTGTGGTATTTTTCTTTCAATATTGTAAACTGTCTATTTGTGGGCCTTGAATGTTTAGGATCTTCAAATGGTAAATATTTTTGGATGCGGCCCCTATCAGCTATGGATTGCCTATAATCAACGGCTTGAATCACCAAACCATGTCCCCACGTGTATGGAATCTTGTGCATTTTGATGATGATCAGGGGCTTATAATTCATCTTTTTATTTTTTATTTTTTGGGAAATGCTAGGATGTAATGCTCGACATTGAAGTTGTATACAGCTCTCTCCTTGTGGTACTGATTGGGACATTTATATGGTTGGCCGTATTGTAGATAGTCTGTATTCCAAAAACCAAGGGGATTGGACTGTGGTGGCTACCCAACCAATAGATTGCAAAAGGAATGGTGGGCGCGGTGGTCTGCATTAATCCAGCTGAACTCACAAAAAATGGATGGTCAGAATTTGGCCTATACTACATCACTGGTGGCCCACTGTCAGACGGTTGTGATAGCCTCGCATGTTTGATTTTTGCCTCATGTACTGCGAGGGAGCTGTGTACTTCTATCATATTTGATGCTGGGTTCTTAGTATATTTTTCATATTTGCTGAAAATGTGTGTTGAGATTCTTTTTATTTCATCTAATTAATGGAAAAGAATGATGTTGGCTTCCTATATATCTTTATAGATATAGAAGAAAGGGGATTTTACAGAAAAATTAAATCTTTATAATTTTGTTGGCTTCCTATATAGCTTTATAGATATAGAAGAAAGGGGATTTTACAGCAAAATTCCTCAGGAATTTGAATTACCAAATAATACCTGGAGGAACCAAAATCCCCAGGTGGTACTTTTTGTGGAGAGAAATTACACAAATGGCATCGTTATTTTTATTCTATAAAAACTGATGATTCAAGAATTGTGGGGCATAGGTGGCATGTTTGACATCCAACCCGTCCAACAGGTGCACCCCACCATGATTATCAGACGAATCAAGAACCTGGCTGATCCAATCATAAGGTGGGCAAGCCATAAAAAAAATAATATTCACCACTCAAAAACATCCACGTCCATGTGCAGACCATCTCATGATTTGATCGGCTAGATTTTTGGTCCATGTGATCATCGTGGTGGGTTCACATAATAGATGTGTTGGATTTTATACACGTAGCCACAAATCTTGATTTCACTACCTTTTGAAGGAAAAGAGGGTATCTGGGTAATTTCACCAAGAAGCGAATTATAGGGATGTGAGTGATCTCTGTGGGTATGATTTTTTCAGCCCCAACACATGAAACTCTTTAGAAACATGAATCTGAGAATCCGTCAAAGTTTAACTAATTTAACGACCAAAATGCCAACCCAAATCAGCCCAACGATAGAACCAAAGCATAAACAACCAATTCGAAACACATATAACGATTATAACTAGAACCAAAGTGCAAACTTCATTTAATAACCCCAACAATCAAAATCAAACCTCCAAAACAAAGCAACTTCAACCAACTCCCAAATCAAGTGAATCTTAATCAACCTCCAAGTTAAAACACTTGCCCAAATTAAAATATGGACTTAATTAACCAATCAATAATATAGAATGATAGAATGAATGCAAATCCAAATGTAACAAATTGCTCGACAAAGCCTAATGAAACCCACCAAATTAGGATTTGGAGTCTTTGCTGGACTCATGATTGTATTCAGCACCTTTTTCAAATAAACAACTTAAACAAAGCATAAACATCACTCGATGTCCTTTTGGAATGAGTGTTTGACAAATTGTCAAACAACGATATTCTGTTAGTACTATATTGTAAAAATCACTAAGTGGTGATGCTTTGACTTGGCTTATACACATACTGGGCAATTAAAACTTTTGAGGAGTTTCTTGATCGGTTTCTAACTCAATTTGGACATCTAAGTGTCATCTTGTCCTCATACCAAGGCCTACGGATGCAAAACAATAATCGTGCAAAGAAGCGATTGGTAGATTGTCTTTTTGTATTGAACATTCTTATCAATTGCCTTGATGAATTTCCGTATCTTTTCGCCCTACATGCTGTTTTAATAAATTCATTTGTTATTGATAAAAAATCCCTAGACAAACTTAGGTTTAATTTATGGCATCTGTTTACTTTAATGAAAAATTCGTACTTGAAACGATTGATGAGTAAAAATAGGTGGTTTCTTTTTTATGAAATCTTGGTGTTGTTATATTGGTTTTCTAGCATTTTTTTTTCTTCACTATTTCTCAAAATCGTTGTGTTTGGTTTCTGGTTCTTAGCTTCTGAGTCCAAATGTTTAAAGAGAGGAGTGAAGGAAGTGGTCAAGAGCATCCGGCGCGGTAACAAAGGGTTAGTTTTATTCCTCTTAAAGTAATTAGTCTCCTGCTTCTTTAATATTCTTTCAACTTCCTTAAAAAGACTCATGTTATGCAAATGAACATGATTCAAGTCTATAATTTATTGTAAATGGGATCAATGGCCATGCTTTTGAAGCATAATATGATACATACAACCAAAATAGTTGCTTTAGATGCAAATAATTGTTCAACGGTTGATTGATGTCACAGATTGGTTTGTGATGTAGGCCATGGCCCACTGTAGGCCTCAACATGTGCTGATTTTGGGTTGTTTGTGGCAAGATCTGGGGCTACATGACAGAGATTACATTTACCATTTGTGGACAATCTGGGGCTGATGTGAAAGATATGATTGAAGGGGGTGTTTGATTTTTATTTTCTTTTGTAAATGCATTGTAAATAGGTAATAATTACTTACCTATGCAATTACCACGTGAATCTCAATGCATACCCTGACAGCTAGCTTTTTTAAAACTAAAACCGAGGAAGGGTGCAAAATAAATATGGGGCCCACCGTGATGTATGTGGCTTATCCACACCGTCCTTACGTTATGCCGGTTGATTTTAGGGCATGAGCCAAAAAATGAAGTAGATCCAAAGGTCAAGTGGACCACACCATAGGAAGCAGTGGAAATTGAACTCTTCCTGTAAAAAACTTTGTGGGCCCCCCAAAAGTTTTGGATGAAGCTGGTATTTGTGTTTTCCCCTCATCGGCATTTGTGTGACCTTATGAACAAGTTAGATGACAAATAAACATCAACGTGGGCCTGATGAACGAAATAGCTTTCGACAGTGGATGTTTTAGGCCACTGTTTCTGGTGGTATGGGCCACTTGTGTTTTGGATCTGCCCTTTTGGACATGCCCCATTTACTCATGCCCTAAAATGTTCTGGTAAAAAGGATGGACGGCGTGGATATGTCACATACATCGTGGTGGGGCCCATAAATTTAAGTAAGCTCTTTTTTTACCAGTTTTCAAGGTGGAAATACCCATGAAATTTCAAACAGGGTAAAAGAGCAATAATGAGCCTTTTACAAGGTATTTACATAAGAAATGAAAAATCAAACAGCCCCGAAGATTTTGGAGTATTTAGTAGATTTGTTTTAGCTATTTTAGGCCAAATGTTTGTTGGTGAATTTTATTTTCTTGAGTAAATTATAGATTGATTTGAAATCAATCTAACAGTTGGAAAATTTTCATTAAAGATTTACATGGATTTTCTGTTGTAGCTTTGTAGGAGGTAGCATCCCACATTTTTTGAGTTTGTGAATTTTCTCAAGTATTGTAAGAGTAGTTTGAAGGGCAATAAAGTTATTTCTCCCTTTGTATTCCAATATTTTTGGTGAGTATACAGTTCGTTTATTTCTTTGTGGTTTGAGTGTCGAGATCTCATTGATGACTCAATAACTAAGTTGCACCATCGTTAGAAGTTTTTGAATCTACGTCCTCTCTTAATGGCTTTGAAGAGGGTGACAAAGAAATGGTTTGTTCAAGTAATCCAACTGATCCACGTGTTCATAGAGCAAATAGATCAATTCACACATATGGTAGGCAATATCACTGATCAAGTGGGAGAGCTCTAGCATGGAGGGAATTTGGGCACCAAAGTTGGAGCACATGGATACGTAGGGAAAGGTTCCCATCAAGGTCCCAACCAACAGCTAGCGGCCCCAGTTTGTGAAAATACCAATGACCGAATCTTTCAATTGTTGGAATGCGACAAAGAGGCTGGAATTAAGGTAGCAGGGGCCAGCCGTTGCTTGCTCTTGCTGGCTTTTTAGCTATAGCCATGGCTTGTTGGGACCTTTGAGAGACTGGAGGAATAACTTAAGGAGCTACCTTTTGAACCAACTGCCTTACTCAGTTTGTGAGCCTTTCTCTTCCAGGCTTCTTAGGCATTTGAGTTATAGCTTTAAACTCCTTATCTGAAAATAGTGCAACAAAGGAAGCGAAAACCTCTATCATATAGGCGAACACCCGATCCTAACCCTCTCTAGCGAAGACGAAAAAAGTTTTGGAGTTCCACAGTCGTTTGCATGCAGACCACTTCATTGATTCGCTAAGCAAGGTGGAAAATGTGTCTAAGTACAAGGATATCGTGGATAATAGGAAGGTTAAATTTGTAATAATGAAGTTTTTAGGTCATGCATTAATATGATGGGCCATCATGTGCTGATTTTGGGCTGTTTGTGGCAAGATTTGGGGCTAAATTTTAGAGATCAAATTTTCCATTTGTGGAAGATAGGTGGCTGATGTGGAAGATATGATTGAAAATTGTGTGGTATTTAGTAGATTTGTTTTTGCTATTTTAGGCCAAATATTTTTTAACGGGATTTTTATTATTTTAAATAATTATAGATTGATTTAAATCAATCCAATAGTTGGAAGATTTTCATTAAAGATTCGTAGGGATTGTCTTTAGGGTCTATAGAAGGGCGAGGTGGAGTAGGGTCACATTTTCTGACTTTGTGAAGTTTCATTATGATCAAATATTTCTTGTGAGTTGGGTTGCTGATGAAACTACTTGTAAGGACTTCCTCTCACTCTGTAGGTTTTAGTTTGCTTATATAACAAAAAGCACAGGTTTTGTTCATCTTTTCGCTTTTTTCTTTTTCTTTGGTTACATGATATGCTGATAAGTGCATCATTTTCCTTTTGTAGGATTCGTTTAATTCCAGAATTACTATAACGAAAAAAAAATTTCAGTCTCCCCTAATCGTTCCTTCGATACCTTAATTCGCGGCTTATATCTCTTCACCATTGCAAAACTACCAAATGCAGCAGCAGTTGCATGATCACCCTCCACACCGGAAATGCATGCATCTAGGATTTCCAAAGTCGACAAGCCTGATGCAAACATTTGGTTTAATGCGGTGAAGATGACAACGGTATTGTTTGCTTTGTAGCCCAGGCCGACATTTATGGGAATTTTCTTTTTTAAAGAAATGGATATTCCGATTGAATTTGCATTTTACTTCGTTATAAATGAAGATGCAGTGTCATGTGTAGAGTTTAAAGTATGATCAACTTCGTATGCAAAGTTTGAAATAAGAATCAAACTAAATTTATTATACCACTATTCAACCTAAATTTGAGTCAGCACGCATACCTTCAGATATTAAAGCAGGAGTCAAATTGAATTTGTTACTGTAATTCGATTCACTCTTCAACGAAGTTGCGATCGACCCTAGACGATCTGATTCCCTCATCAACGAAATTGCCATCGACCCTAGATGATCCGATTCCCTTATCAACGAAATTGCCATCGACCCTGGAGGGCTGTGTGGATCAGCAGCCGCAACCGAGCGGTGGTCGCATGCCTCGGCAACTCCGTCTGTGTATTCATAGAGCCTCGATAGGCGGTCCTCGTCGGTAAGGTTTCCAAGTAAAGAGGTGAATACGCATAATCTCAGTGTATGAGTTTGAGGTGGAGTGGGGTAGTAGATGGTAGTGAGAGGGCAACACATGCAAGGAGTAGTAGTGGGGAAATTCCTTCCATTGGTGTTGGTCCATGATGGGCTATTTATAAGAGAAGGTTCCTATCCAAAAATGGAAATGGAGATATGCGTATCTTTAATGCACATATTGCTATGGAATATAGGTTGTCTTGTTTTTGCATTGCTTAAAAGATGCAGGTGTTATGGGGCGCGTTGGTGATGCTTTTTGGTCTTATAATCTACAAAGTAGTAGAGTGAATTCGTGGGGAAGGCGTAGCAGTGGAAAAATTCCTTCCATTGGTGTAGGTCCAATCACAACTGTGTAGGTACAGGTTCAAATGAGAAATTGGCCATGGTGGTCTATTTATAAGAGAAGGTTCCTGTCTAAAAATGGAAATGGAGATATGCTTATCTTCACTACATATATTGCTATGGAATATAGGTTGTCTTGTTTTCGTATTGCTTGAAAGATGCGGGTGTTATAGGGCACGTTGGTGATGCTTTCTGGTCTTGTAATCTACAAAGGTGCAGGTGTTATAGGACCGCCTGTCGAGGCTCTAGGAATACACAGATGTTCGAGGCCAGTCCCTGGAGTTGTCAAGGCATGCGACTACTGCTCAGTTGCGCCTACTGATCCACCTGGCGCCCTCTAGGGTCGATTGCAACTTCATTGATGACGGAATCTGATCATCTATGGTCGATGACAATTTCGTTGAATTGGGAATCATATCGTCTAGTGTTGGTCACAACTTCGTTGAAGAGTTAATTAAATTACAGTAACAAATTTGATTTGACTTTTGCTTTTAAATATAAAGGTATGGTTGCTGACTCAAATTTCGGTTGAATATTATATAATAAATTTAATTTGATTTTTACTTTAAACTTTGCAAATGAGGTTGGTGTTTCTTTAGACTCTGCACGTGACGTTGCATCTTCATTTATGACGAAGCAGAATGCAATTTCGGTCAGAATGTCCATTTCTTTAGGAAAGGGAATTCCCATAAATGTCGGACTGGGCCGTAAAGCAGCCACTGCCGTTGCCATCTTTGCCGCGTTAAACCAAATGTTTGCATCAGGCTTGTCGACTTCGGAAATCTTAAATGCATGTATTTCTGGCGTGGAGGGTGATTATGCAGCTGCTATTGCTTCGGTAGTTTTGCAATGGTGAAGAGATATTAGCCGCGGATTAAGGTATCGAAGGAATGATTAGGGGAGACTGGAAATCTTTTTTTTGATGTAGTAATTCCGGAATTAAACAAATCGTACAAAAGGAAAAGGATGCGCTGATCTGTATGTCATTCGAGTCTGCTTAAATCCTCTATAATAAATGTTGATTTGGTAATGATGGGTCGTTTGATTTCGAACCAACGATCGGTATTGTGTTGGATTCCCTGTTACAAAGGCGTAAGAATGTCTGCGATTCTCCCTGGATCCTTTGGCTTCAGCCAAAGTGGATACGGTCCTACCGTGTTTGCTCTCACTGACAACAAAGAACAAACCATCGATATTGGCACGAAAATGATTTCAATGTTCGCTCATTTGGAAGATATTGATGCTTTAGGAATGGTAAGTACGATTGATTCATTTGGTTGCAGAGTGATAGCTCGTGATTGTTTATTTATTTATTTTTAATCTCAGCTTTTATATTGGGTTGCAGAGTGACTGCTACTGCTTTTTGAATTTGAATTTTATTATTATTATTATTATTATTGGATTTGAGCACTGTAATAAAAAGAAATTTGATTGCAACTCATATGTTTCAATGACTGGCGTCAACTTTCCGTTTCATTTTTAGGCCATATAATCTAAAATTATATGGCAAGATTGATGAACGGTGTGGATAAAACCCATATACATCACAGTGGTATCTTGTAGCCCGAGTCGGTTCCTAGTTAGGGGCAGATAGGTAGTACATCCCTGGGTCGGGTGGTTAATTATCACACATATGGCCACGTGTTGGAAAGATCTCAATTTAACCCCGACTTAAGAAAAAATGGCTCTAACATGAACTAACCCTTCCACCAATCGTATAGTTAGGATCATTTGTCAAAACTCATACTTTGGCCATGACCAATCCATTATGGGACCTACCTCTTGGATGGTTCTGATCATTAATGAACATGGCCTAGGTTAGGGACCATAAATGATTTGGAAAAATAGATGTACAGCATGGATAAGACACATGTATCCATGGTGGGCCCCACAGAGTAGAGTTACTCAGTACGCAATCCCCTTCCCCACGAATTCACTCTACTATGTTGTAGATTACAAGATCAGAAAGCATCCCCAACGTGCCTTATAAAACTTGCATCTTTTAAGTAATATAGAAACAAGACAACCTATATTCCATAGCAATATATGTAGTGAAGATAAGCATATCTCCATTTCCATTTTTAGACAGGAACCTTCTCTTATAAATAGCCCATCATGTACCAACACCAATGGAAGGAATTTCCCCACTACTACTCCTTGCATGTGTTGCCCTCTCACTACCAGCTACTGCCCCACTCCACCTCAAACTCTTACACTAAGATAATGTGTATTCACCTCTTTACTCAGGAAACCTTATCGACGAGGACCGCCTGTCGAGGTTTTACGAATACATAGACGTCCGAGGCCAATCCCTGGAGTTGTCAAGGCATTTAACCACCGCTCAGTTGCGGTTGCTAATCCATATGGAGCCCTCTAGGGTCGATTGCAATGTCGTTGATGAAGGAATCAGATCGTCTAGGGTCGATGACAATTTTATTGAGGAGGGAATCGGATCATCTAGGGTCGATTGCAACTTCATTGAAGAGTGAATCGAATTACAGTAACAAATTCGATTTGACTCATGCTTTTAGATCTGAAGGTATGGGTGCTGACTTAAATTTCGATTGAATAGTAGTATAATAAATTTAGTTTAATTCTTACTTTAAACTTTGCATATGAGGTTGGTCTTACTTTAGACTCTGCACGTGACACTGCATCTTCATTTATGACGAAGCAGAATGCAAATTCTATCAGAATATCCATTTCTAGAAAACCAGAAACCGGGATTAAATCCCAGCCCTTTGGTCTCATTTGACGGCTCTAAGAGAATCTGGGATTAAAATAAAGAAGGAAGTAGACGCAGCGTTTCCTCTTCCTATTCTTGTGGCAACACGAAGACAACCGCCATTCTCTTCTTCCGTTGAACCCACCAGCCAACTCTTCCCTAAGCTTTGGAAAACCTCATTCATGAGCTCCCTAGGGTCCATACAGATTATACCTAAGAGACATATTGGTGGAAGAATATGTGGTTTTGAAGATGCCATTAATGGTGATCTTCTTCCTTGTTGCTACCGTGAGTTGTATCAAGTTGCTGAGCGAGTTCGCCTAAGTTGTGGGCCGTTTTTAGGCAAGTCCAAACTCCGTTAGCATGTCAAAATGTGAGAAAAGAAAGGAGAAGGGAGAGAGAGGAAGAAATAGAAAGGAAGAAAGAGTGGGGTTGCTGGTTGCTCGGCTCAATACCGAGTCGACCCGTCGAGTTCGGGCCAAGCTAGCTAGGTTTGGGCCGAGTCCAGACCTTGTTTGGTCCAGTATGAAGGTTAGCGAAAGAGAAAGAAGAGAGAAAAGAAAACGAGAGAGAGAGAGAGAGAGAGAGAGAGAGAGAGAGAGAGAGAGAGAGAGAGAGAGAGAGAGAGAGGGTGTTTGAGTGTGGTGTTGCACCACTTCGAGTTGGGTTGAGTTAACTTGACTGAAACTTGCTGAGGTGCTGATGCACGTTACCTCCTCTTGTTGTTCGAGTCGGGAAGAAAAGAGAGAAAGTGGAAGGAGGATAGAGAGGAGTGGCGAGAGTCGAGTCAAGTAGACTCGACACGCACATGCGTCTACGTCATTATTGCTGTCCACATGTGCGGTAGTTCTCTGGTTCATCTCTCTCCTCTTTTTCACTCTACTTTCACCCAAAATGCCTAACTCTAAATTACTCAAATCCTTAAATTTATACCCTTTCTTCAACATTAGGGTTCTCCGAATTGAAATTTCTGAATCCCTTGGATTGGGGGAATTATTTCTATGCATGTGTGGATGAATTTACCCTCATTTGATTCTTGTTTGGTCTATAATTTTGATTGATTTGGCCCTAAAATGTGTAGGCCTGGACCTGCATAGATTCCCTTTGATTGAATGCTTGAACTTTTGTATGAGATAAGGAATTTTGTGTAATTGTTTCTGAACTATTGTGATCTAAAGCCTGACAATCTTGCACATCATATTTGAATTTCATGTCCTGCATCATTTTTTCTTTTGCTTTAATAAAATCTTTGTCATATTTCAATACACACACACGTGCGTGTGTTGATTATTGGGTTAGTATGATCAATTTGATTATCATTTATAACATTGTTGGTCAACAACTTTGTGAAATGGACTTCATGGCCATCCTTTATCACCATATTCGTTTCATCAGAATGTTACATGATCAGTGTTGTCTATTGGTATGACTGCAATTTGACATTGTTTAGTGATTTTTATTTTTATTTTTGTAAATCATTCAAATCGATTGTTTTTGTATACATCAGTGACCATTGTTTACTCTAAACATGTTTTAAGATCTACAGATCTATAGATAAATGAAGAATTATATCAAAAGAAAAGAATCCTATCGTAAGTTATTATATTTAATTATTATAATGCTAAGTACTGTATGATATTAGAGAAATGGAAATTATAGTCTGAGATTTCTTACTCTGATACAAAGTAGTGCATCCATGCGATTGGATCTCAAATTCCTCTCCATGACACTGCACTGTAACATCATTCATTCCATTAGTAGCATCATGGTGCCCACCATTTTCCTCATGTACGTAGATTCCTTTTTTTTTTTTAAATTTTTTTTTTTTTTTTAAATTTAAGAAATAGGATGGTGATTTATGGTTTCACAATCTTATTGGTCTGTAGCAAAGCTGCAATTGTAAATTTAATGCGAAACACTTGCAAACACGTTAATTTGGCATGGATATGGGGGCCATATCAATCCAAGTAACCAGCAATATGGTTTGAGAGTAGGCTCAAAACCAAGAGTAATGAATAGAGGTCCAATAATATTTTGAGAAAACAATGGAAAATCTTTATAAATGGCTTAACCTGTAAATTTACTGATTTGACTTAGACCTCAAAGTTAGCTCCTTGCCTAAACTCTAGATAAATCTTTTAGCTCAAGAAATCTACTTGTTCTAAGAATAGATAAATTTCTTTACCAACCCAGCTTCCTGTCAACGACAAAAACTATAGCCCAAGTACGACTTTCCTGAAAATCCTGGCAAAAGATGAACAACACTAAGGGTGATATTTGATTGATTTAGTATCTGCATCTGATGAAGGTCCAATGATAGATCTTGAAGCAAATCAATGCTCTGATTGCACTGTGGGACCCACATATCAATATGCAAGGGCCCATCCAATGGACCACTTGACTGTGGGGTCTTTAAAACGCTTATATATATACAAACCAGGCTCTTCTACAAAACTGTGCGGCCCATATGCAGTTATGCACACAAGTTTGTTATAAACAACCCCTCATATATGGTTGATATGTGGTGTTTTAGCATTATTTTTCTGTTTCCTCTTTAGTTCCTTATTCGGTTAGTTCTGATTACAGGTTGACCCAATTTTGACATGTTTAATAGCTGGGCCAATAGGATTTAAGTATTCGCTTTTATTTTAAGCAGAAATCAACTTGGTGATAAAAATCCATATGAATGAATTCTTTGGGATATGCCATGATATTTCAAATGAATAAAGGTTGTCCTTTTCAGTTTCTTTTTATGTTCTTCTAGCATAGGAGTGATTCTTCAAGAATCCAGTGGTGTGGTGCCTCCAGATCCCTTTGGTGTGCCTCATTGGTATTCTTGTTCTGGTGTGATGCCACATATTTATCCTTTTCTTTTCATTTGTTCCTTTTGTTTTTCCCTTCAATTGAAGAAATCTTCAATTTTATGGTGTAGTCTTCCATGTTTTGATCTCCTAGTTGGTGTGAGTGATTTCTCCCAGTTCAATTCTTCCAATTTGTGCTACATCATGTCAGTGTTTTTTTTTTTCCTCCTTGCTTCATGGATGGGAGTTGGATGCTTAATAGTGGTCCACGGGAATCTATTGTAGATCTCGTCTTATCAAATCACATTAGCAGAATAATGCTAACATCAGTAGTCTGTCTTTGGGCTATTTTTCATGTATGTCCACTTCAAATAGCTATTTGAGTTCAGTTGAGATTCTTTTGTTTTTTGGCTGCAGATTGTGTGTAATAGCTGGAAACATTTCTCCAATCGACGTGATCACGCATGTACCCATCTTGTGTGAAGAAGCTGAAATCCCATACATATACGTTCCGTCGAAGGAGGTAAGTTGTAGTCTCTTCCCATGTTCCCTTAATTGTTTTGCACAAGGCACAACGGTTTTTAAAATTGCCTAGCTGGGAACCCATATGAGCTATTTTTTGTCAGTGCTAGAATAAGGAAAAAGAAGCTTCATTCATGTTTCTAATTTGTATTTTGGATATGTTTGACCTATTTTATATGCTAAAGTAGTACGTGCATATTTCTCTTATCAAAATCTTTGTTACCGACATGTCGTATCTGCACATATCCCTGTGCAATGGGAATTTTGCTGCGGTGGCTTTCCTGTTGATTATTTTATTTTATTTTATTTTATTTTTTGAGTGAGTGCTTGTTTCCATAATTGTCATAATCACAGCTCTCTGTGTGGCTTCCACTTTCTTAGATATGCAATTTGGTCTAGTTGAAAATTCTCTTTGATGATCTGTCTTTTGCCATTCTGTTTTTCAGGATCTTGCTACTGCAGGAGCCACCAAGAGGCCTACATGCTGTGTTTTGGTGTTAACCAAACCTACCAAGGGGGAGTTAGGCCAGGAAGAACTAGAAAAACTGAAGGCAGATTACACCCAAGTTGTATCAGATGTGAATGAACTCACATCTTCCCTTTTCTGAAGATAGAGAGAAACAAAGCCAATATCACTTGTCCTGGCTTTTGGCTCTGCCATTTTGAAAGCGTGTGTTATATACAACAATGCTAGTGCTATTTATTCATGCATGGAAAACACAATCTAGCTGGCCTTTGGTGGAGACATGGCATTGAAAGAGAAGGCTTGGCCATGACATTAATAGGATGTATTGTGCCCATTTTTAGGATATTAATCAGGTTTTACATGGTGCGGAGGTGCTGGCTAATCACCAGGGCCATTGCTAGTGGCTCTGCAGATCTTTTTGGGAGGGCCTATGGGACGAGGCATGTGATTTGCAGCTGTCTCTCTTCTATTTCGATTGGTTGAAATTAAAACAGGAACCGGGGAAAGGAAAACTTGGCATGAGAAAAATGGTGGAGATGTAAGAGTTTTTTTTTTCTCTTTCACATAGGTTTGAGAGTGAAAAGGAAATGTTGCACCGGCAAGACATTTGCACTAATTTGGGATGCAATGGATACTGAAGCAAAGTGTTTTAGTAGTTTTCCCCTCAACAAGAATATAATTTTTAAATTAATTTTTTTTTTTTTGAGTTTACCTTTGATTGAGATTTTAAATTGCAATTTTGGAGGGGAAAGGCCGAAAGGGTGTCCTTTTATGGGATTGAAATTCAAAATGTTACAAATGCAAAGTAAAAACATTTTTACAAGAACTTTGCTTTAGTATGTAGTAAAACAAATAGCTGAGTATAACTTTTTCATTTTATTTATTATTTTTTTAATTTAAGTCAAATTGAGATATAAGAGTTTGTCTTTGATATATGATATTTTAAATTTCAATTTTGGAGGGAAAAGTAGTATCCTTCAATTGCAATTCAAATAGTTACAATGTAAAAGTAAAAACATTTTCAAAGTCTTTTCTTTAATAAAACAAACAGGTGCAAAGGATTTGCTTTCACTGGTCATTAATGAAAGAAACAGGTACAAAGGATTTGCTTTCCTTTCCCTATTACTAATGTCAGCTTACCTCTTCCTCTTCTTCCTTATGTCATGTATTTTTCTTCTCCTTGCATTTTCTTAGTTTCCCTTTAAATTAAACAGGCTCTTATGGAGGAATTTTCGAGATAAAAAGGAAAACCAGCCTTGCTAGATGAGAAAAAAAATGATTCATTTTCATCTTCTAACTTTAGATTTCCACCGATTGAAATGACCCGGAGCTGTTATTCAAATGGGTTTTCAAATGATCATGGCCCTGCCGAGTCTGTTTCTGCCCTGGTTTTAGTTTTAAATCATCGATCTGAACTGGCAACACAATTCATAGATTACCATTCAAATTGGTACTGATTAGATGATCCAATTTATGGACAACCTTGCAAAAAAATAAAAATAAAAATGTCACTGATCTCATTAATCCGGTCTATCATTTATTTGGCCTTATTTTCTGTTGGAATCCCTTATTCCCACACCAAGGATATTTGAAAATGATAAGCAATCCATTTTCCATGATGAGCCCTAACAAGTAGATGAATCAAATTGTTGAAAGGACTTGCTTTTGTGTACAAGTTCTCAACTGTCCATTATCATAAGTCATAGGATTGTAACAGATTGTGACAGCCCGTCAGTTTCTCATTATTCAAAATAGTTGTTCCTTAAAGTTATGAAATAGTTTCAAACTATTTTATATTTTAAGATTTCAAACATGTGTTTGTTATTCCGTATGTGTATTTAACCGTTGCAAAATGTATATGAAAAACAGAATTGATTTCCTCATTCTATTATCCATGTTTGAGGTCGTTGATCAAATGGTTAGTATTTGTCTAATTGGTATGGCATTTACATGGTAACCAATCAAAATATGTGATAGACCTGTTGAGCAGTCTAGATCAATGGATAGGATTAAGTGCTCATCATTGACCAGTTGCAGTCAGTCAGATCCAAAACTCAGGTGGGCCACACCCCATATGCAATTGAGACTGGCCCACGAAAGTTTTGGGTTAGGCTGATATTTGTGTTTTTCCTTCATCCAGATGGAACCAACCCTTTCAACGTGTTGGATGGCAATATAAACGTCATGGTGGATGTCTCCATCCCCACCTTTCCTGGTAGTGTGGGGCCCACACCTTTTGAGTTCGTACTAACTTGAGCTGGTGCAGTAGATGGATGGAGGGATGTCTAAGAGAGCCTTTTGCTGACCCCACCAACGGCAACACCCCCTGTGTGCTTGGAAAAGCTTTAGGGGCCCACCGTGAAGTATGTGTTTTATCAAGGCCGTCCATCCATTTTTTCAGCTCGCTTTAGGGGCATGAACATGAGAATGAGGCAGATCCAAATCTCAAGGTGGACCACACCACGCGAAAAGGCATGCTGTAATGTTTATTTGCCATCCAAACCATTGATTACGTCACACGGACCTGGATGAAGATATTGATCCAAGATTTGTGGCCCCCAATAAGTTTTTAACGGTGGGCGTTGAATCACCGTTATTTCCTGTGGTGTGTCCACCTGAGATTTAGATATGCCTCATTTTTTCGGCTCATGTCTTAAAATGAGCCGAAAAAAATGAATGGACGGCGTGGATAAAACATATAGATGATGGTGGGGCCCACAGGCATTTTCCAGCCCCAATCGGTACTGGGTCACTACCGAATCCGAGTCCGCACGGGACGCGGCTTTTCATAGAAGTTCCTGCGTGGAAACATAGGTGGGCCCGCCGTGACGTGTGTGAGAAATCTACCCCGTTCATCCGTTTGAAAAATATCCGATCTGTATGTAAAAATTGGATTTTTTATTTTCAACTTGCATTGTCAAAAAAGCTCTGAAATTCTCAGATGAGAGAAACCCAAGTCGCTAAAATCAGAGAAAGAAGGGGGTTTTTGAAAATGGGTTTTGTCGCTTTTGATTATTATATTATTCAAAGCTCTTTTGTAGATTTTTATTTCTTCCTGAAAATTTTGAGAAATACCTGATCCTACATAAAAGATTTTTTTTATTTTTGGTCAACTTGTACTACTTGAGAGAAACTGTGAAATTCTCAGGTAAGAGACCCAAATAGATAAAATATGAGAAAAGAAGGGATTTTTGAAAATGGGTCATGTTGCTTTGGTTTTGAGACGATTCAAACGTCTTGCATTTAAGCATTTTTCTGAAATTTCTGTTCTGCTCAGAAGATTTCGGAAATATCTGATTTCTATAATAAAAAATGGTTCTTCAATATGAAAATTGAAGACGAGTACACACTTTAAAAAATAAATAAATTTTAAAGCAAGGAAATACACATAGTTCAAATATCAGAGAAAAGAAGGGATTTTTCTTCTCAGTCTCAGGTGCTATAAAGCCCTTTCCTTAATAATTTTCTTCAATTTTTTGTTCGTTCTATGTAGGATTATTGTAACACTACTGGATTTTCAACTTATATTGGCCAAAAGGAATAAAAAAAAAAGAGAAGAGAACCATAGAATTTCAGCTGAGTGGAATCCAAATGACTAAAATCAGAAGAAACGTGGGGGTTTTGGAAATGGGTTGCAATTTTTTTTGTTTTTTGCTTCTCAGATAGTTTCTGAAATTTCTGTTATTCTATGACGGAGTTTCAGAAAAGAATATAAAAGAAAATTGCAATTTATTTTATACCAAAAGACAAAGAAATTGCAGCTGTGGACGAAAATCAGAGAAAACAGGACATTTTGGAAATGGGATAGGGCTCTTTTACTCTTTGGATGCTCGGTTTCTGAAATCCCCGTTAACTGCACCAAGAGTTATGATAAAAAGATACAAATTTGCTACTTTTTATGGGAAAAAGATACCATCTTTCTATAAAAATCACTGCTTATTGGTTCGGTCGTCGGTGAGTAGTAATTTAGATGGAGATGGATCGGATTCCGGCAATGAATGGGAGAAGATACTCAGACCCTTTGATCTTGAAGAGCTTAGAAAATCGCTTAATCGGATTACGCCCCAACAGCTGTGTAGTTTACTTGAACTCCCTCTCGATGTATCAACCTCGATGGAGATTTTTGATTGGGCTGGTTCCCAAAAGGGCTATTCCCATTCGTTCGATGTTTATTACATTCTCATCGACAAGCTAGGTGGGGCCGGGGAGTTCAAGGCTATAGATGGATTATTGGGTCGGATGAAAGAAGAAGGGATTGTCTTCAAAGAGCCTTTGTTTATCTTGATCATGAAGTGGTACGGAAGAGCTGGTTTGCCGGGTTGTGCAGCACGGCTGCTCGATGAAATGATGGATGGTTTCAACTGCGAACCGACATTCAGGTCATATAATGTTGTTTTGGATATCTTGGTTTTGGAGAACTGTCACAAGATAGCCCCAACTGTGTTTTTCAGGATGTTGAATAAGGGCATTTCTCCGACTGTTTTCACTTTCTCCATCGTCATGAAGGCCTTTTGTTCCCTGAAGGAGGTGGATTCTGCATGTTCGCTCTTGAGGGAGATGACAAAGCACAGATGCGTGGCCAATTCGGTTATTTATCAGACTCTGATACATGCTCTTTGCAAGGATGGTAGAGTGAAGGAGGCATTGAAGCTTTTGGAAGAGATGATTCTGATGGGTTGCTCACCCGATGCTGATACATTTAATGATGTCGTTCATGGTCTATGCAAGCTCGGTCGGATATACGACGCGTCGAAGTTGGTCGATCGAATGCTTCTCCGTGGTTGTACGCCTAATGCTGTGACTTACGGGGTTTTGATGCATGGGCTTTGTAAAAACGGTCGAGAAGATGAAGCGAGAGCGCTTTTAGATAAAGTGCCCAATCCAAATGTGGTCTTGTTTAATACGCTGGTCAATGGGTATTTGACAAAAGGAAGGTTCAATGATGCTAGATCTGTTTTGTACGAGAGCATGGTGCCTAGTGGCTGCAATCCTGATGTTTTCACGTACAATATAATAATCCATGGCCTCTGCAAGGCAGGCCGCTTGGGACCAGCCAGGGAATTACTGGATGAGATGTCAATGAAGGGTTGCTCACCAAATATCATCACTTACACGCTCTTGGTTGATGGGTTCTGTAAGGAAGGTCGATTGATGGAGGCTAATGAAATTTTGGAGGAAATATCGGCAAGGGGTTTCCAATTAAACGTAGTGGTATACAATTGTCTCATATCTGCTCTATGCAAGGATTGTAAGCTTGACGATGCCATGGAAATGTTTGGTAAGATGAACAATGAAGGCTGCAAGCCCGATATATTCACATTCAATTCTCTAATCCATGGCCTTTGCAAGGATGATCGACTAGAGGAAGCGGTCAAGGTTTATCAGGACTTGTTATTGGAGGGTGTGGTTGCTAACAATGTGACTTACAATACGTTGATTCACGCCTTTCTGAGGAAGGGGGCATTGCAAGAGGCTATGAAACTTGTGAATGAAATGGTATTTCAAGGCTGTGCCCTTGATCTCATCACTTACAACGGATTAATAAAGGCGCTATGCAAAGATGGATCTGTGGAGAAAGCTTTGGGCCTGCTCGAGGAGATGGTAAGGAAGGGTATCGCTCCCAATAACATTTCTTACAACATCTTGATTAATGGTCTCTGCAGAATGGGTAAAATACACTCAGCGCTTGAACTTCTGAAAGAGATGCTACATCGAGGATTGATGCCGGACATAGTCACATATAATAGCCTCATAAACGGCCTATGCAAGGCAGGGCGGATTCAGGAGGCTCTGAACCTCTTCGACAGGCTCCACGCTGAGGGAGTTGTTCCAGATACCATCACTTATAACACACTCATTAGTTGGCATTGCAAGGCAGGCATGCTTGATGATGCCATCTTGCTTCTAAATAGAGGAGTCAATGATGGAATCACACCCAATGCTCTAACATGGAATACACTGGTCAGTAATTTTGTTAGAAGACCAATATCATATTATTAGAGCAATCGAGAAAAGTAAAACTCACCACCAGTCTTTCGCTTTATAAAAATTTGTAATTTGTTAATCATGGCCTAATGTGGGTGAGAGATTTATGAAATGATACACAATTATTTGTCCCTCCTCTGTCTTTATGTAATATTACTCTTTGCAAAGTAATTGAAAACTTTGTTATTCCAGTCAAGATCAAGTGCTCCTGTCTATATTGCAAGTTTCTTGTGGAGATACCAATACCATCACCATCTTAGCCTTTCTCCTAGAAATTTGGGGCTGGCTTTTAAATGCTATATTGGCGGAAGTTCTATAATTGGCTAGCCTTCTAGACATCGACCTTTCTCGTTTGCACGGGCTCTTGGAACCAGCCATTACAGTCTCACATTGATGCTACTCACTCGCCAACATGGCAGGGATCATCACAACGTGTAAAGGACTTTCATCTTCATGTGCAAGGCTCTTCATATTTTATTATGGGTGAAAAGATTGCAATCCCATCAGGTATGAGAGCCAAGCTCCTTGTCGGGAAGAAGTTTGCAGCTGAGCTCTCAGGCATGTTAGAAGAGGTACATACAGGCATTCATGCATACATACATGCGTTCACCTTCTTGGCTTTCTCTATAGAGGAATTGTAGGTTCCTCCTCATCAGCATGCATGCATTTGGTGATGCACAGGATTAGGATTCCGTACATTTGGGGACACGTTTCAGTGATCCAAATCATTTATTTTGTGGGTTTTACCGTCCATGGGGGGCATTAAAAAAGATAATTGGTTTGGATCACCAGACCAGGGCCCTACATGTATGCGATCTTGTGCATCAGAAAATTGTACATTTGCTGATAAGCTGGACTCTCTTCTTTTTCTTCTTCTTGGAAATGCTATCATGCAAATCTTGACATAGAAGTTCTATGCAGCTCCCTCATGGTAAGTACTTGTGGCAAACGGGCACTGATGGGGACTGGTTATGTGGTTGGCCACCTTGTAGACAGGCTATATAGTATATCCTAATCACCAAGGGGATTTGACTGTGGCACCCATCCAGTCACTCGACTGCAAAAAGAGTGGTCAGAGCAGCGGTCCACATTCAACTGGCAGAACTTACAACTTCTAGATTGTTGGAATTGTTCCATCCTTGTGATTTTTGGCTTATATTACATGGTTGACTACCGATCAATGGTTCTGGTGGCTTCATGTGTTTGCCACATGTAGTATGAGGAGGGAGCTGCATACTAGTTATGCGCATGAGGTGCATGCTAACTTTTTCCTTTGATGTCAGAACAATGCTGGGTTTCTCCATGCAGTCTCATATTTGATGTAATGTGTCTTGGATTTCTGTTTGTTTCTGCTGATTAATGGAAAAATGCTGCTTGGGTCCTAAATTTTTTCTAGATAAAAAAATTTCCTCACTGAAACTGCTTTTCCAATGATGACGTCACCAGAAATGATCTAGAGTTATGCTAAGTGAACTCGAGTGTGCTCTTTTTCGGGTACTCACCCCTGATATGTGGCAACGTAGAAGACATGTTCAAGATCCAAGCTACTCATTAGGTGGATCCCACCAGCTGGATTCCTTGTCTAAAAATAGGTGAAATCGATCATCAGATGGGCCACTTGTGTACATTGAATTTGCACTTCTGGTCAGTACCTCTTAACCATTCATTTTCTTGTACACATCTGGCGGCGATCATATTGGGGTGGTATTTAGAGACACGGCATCTATAAAAGACTGCAAATCAGCCATATTTTTTGGACTTAAGGCATGTGTTTGGTACATGTGGGTTCTATGAATGGACCCTTGGACCCACAGTTCATGTCTTTGGGGACCACATCTTGTCGTGTGCTTCTTGCAATTGTACTTGCTTGTATTAGCAACCATGCCTTTTGTGAGAGGCTAGTGCCTTAAAAGTCTACTAGCTTGAGTTCACTCATCATTTCTTAATAAATTCTCTCTCATCTCTTAACACCCACCTTATGCTAGAGCACAAATATTAGTCATGCACACAGCTTGTGAAGAATCATCTGAAGCCAATCTCTTCTAACAATTGTAATAAGAACAGTCAATGGTCTAGTCCTTCTGAGGTGTGGATAACTTACCTCTCATGCCATCACATTGTCTTCAATGGATTGATGGGCTTTCATGATTTGATTTTATACAGTGCTCAACGCAATGGTATCTACGTTACGCGTGGGTTTTCAGTTTGTGATAGTGGTGTCCATGCTTCAGTGTTCAAATCGTTGTACTAGGGGCCTAGGGCTTGCTGCTGATGGCATGTGCACCAAAATATCCTAGATGGGAAAATCCTAACCCTTCGATTACTACCCAGAAAATAGACTGAGGAAGAAAGCACGACCTCAACTGAAAGAAGTCCAAATATTCAATGGCTAGAATCACCACATCATAGGTCTAAGTTGCTGAAACTAACAGCCCAAGTATATTGTACATGTCATGGCTTGAGCATTTATAACACCCCTTATCTCTATATGCTTGGTTACACATTTCTATATAACCTCTTGATTATCGCAACGAAGCTCATGAGAAGCCTGACATCAACTTTCAATTCAAATAATGGAGTTTGAAGTCGCATCAACTCACATTCTGCGGAGAGATATATGTATGTCAGTGTGTGTGGTTTTTTGTGTGGTCCTGGCGTTATCTTGTAGACCTGCTCAATATAAAATGAATAGCGTTAAGTCTATTTGGACTAACATATCTTTTATGTTGTGGCTTTAGCATCCAATTTATCTCCATATGAGGGCCTAGAATATGGGGGAAAAAAAACATAAAATGAAAGTTTTGGTGGCATAGGAAATTTTGGAAACTTTGGCTCAAGGATTTGGAATGGAGAGGTACCCATTCGGAAGACAAGAAGGGCATCCTATTGAATAAATGTGAAGTAGCAAGGACAATTAGAGGCTCTGTGGGAAGAAATCTTTTCTAGTATGGTGAATCAGATGGGGGTTGGTTCTTGAGCTTGCCTTGCATAGTGGGAGGTCTGATTTTTGGAAAAAAATTAGTAAGGAGGGCAGAGTGTTTGAGATTTCAAGCGGGGTGGGAGCCATCTTTGCTGAAGGCATCTGCTACATTGTTGGTAAAGGGGATAAAGTGAGAATTTGGAGGGATTCTTGGATTCAGGGCGTTCTGCTTGCCAATTCATTTCATTTACTTACTCTCTCCTTGTAAGAAGCGAAAGTGAAAGACTGCTACAAAGTGTTGGGGTATTTGGTAGGGTGAAATCTTGGGGAGGATGAAACCAGTGCCTATGAGAATCTCTCTCTCTTCATAGATTCCAACAAA
Source organism: Magnolia kwangsiensis (assembly GCA_037074715.1). Taxonomy (NCBI): domain Eukaryota; kingdom Viridiplantae; phylum Streptophyta; class Magnoliopsida; order Magnoliales; family Magnoliaceae; genus Magnolia; species Magnolia kwangsiensis. The sequence continues at coordinate 18,930,833 of CM073583.1, forward strand.
ACAGACATGAATTATGGGCAGTGTTTCCATAATTCTTCAAATTCAGTCACAGGGGTGTTGGTTAGGTTTGCCTCTTGTATTAGGGATTGGGATATTGGGATCCCTGAGGGTGTTTTTTTTCTGTGGGGTTTGGTCGTATATCTTCTTAGGTTTTTTTTTTTTTTTTGTTTTTTTTGTTTTTTTTCTTGTTGGCCTTTGGTCTTATTAATATTCATCATCATCAAAAAAAGAAAAAAAAAGAAAAAAAGGTTTGGAAATGGTTGTTGAATGGAAAATTTTCTTTGAAATCGTTCCGCATGACCTTATATCTAGGAAATGGAGAAATTGTGCCAAATGCTGAAGTTTGGGAGGCCCTAGATCCACCCAGGTTGTAAGTGTATGTGTGGATAACATACTAAATAAATCCTCATTCTTGACTATCTCAAGTGAGTTAGATGACATTTCCTAATATTTGCTTCTTGTGCCGTGATGACGAGGAAAAGGTGGACCATAGTTTCATCCATTGTTGTACTGCTTGGGATATCTTGGACCACTTCTTAGCCAAGTTTCATGTAAGTTGGGTGCAGAAAAAGATGCTTTTGAAGGATGGATTTGGGTTGAAAAAAGGGAAAGGTTTGGAGGGTGATGCCATTTTCTATCATCTGGGGCCATGGAACGAGAGGAATAATGGGATCTTCATGGTGGGTCTCATATTGTATTTTTGAGATTGATGAGATTTGTGATTGGAAAGAAAGAAGAAGAGGGGCAAAAAGAAAAGGGGATTAGAAACATTAATTTCTCTCTTCCCTTGAACTCTTATTTATAAAGAAACCCTAAGAATATATCATATAGTATGGCACTCCGCAGGTGCATCAAATACAGAAGTCACACTCACTCATTCTTCTTCCCTCCCCCTCAAGCTGGAGCATAAATGTTGTAATGTTTGACTTGCACCATCTCCTAAAGACGTAAGAATTGCAGGCTTCTGTCAGAACATCAGCCAATTGATTAACTTGAACGGACAAATGGAGTAGATAACAACTTGGACGAAAGATTCTCTCTCACAAAATGGCATTAGACCTCTATATGCTTGATTCTTTCATGGAAAATTGAATTAGAGGTGACATGGATTGCATCTTAATTGTCACAATGCAAAGGGACGAGAGTGTGAGGAATGTGAATGTATATGTAAATGTGTCCCCCATATGTATTTTACTGTTGTATTCATGCTGAGCACTATATGCTTTCCTTATGTTAATGTGTGTGTTACTCAAGAGGAACTAACACAAGTCTTGCATTACCCTGAAAAATCCCCCCCCCCCCCGCCCCCCCCCCTCTCCCCTTTCTACTTGGTATTAGAGAAGGATTCTTGCACTGATTGAAGATCTTTTTGGTGGGGCCGACTGTGTGTGTATGTGTGTTTGTGTTACTCAAGAGGGACTAACACAAGTCTTGCATTTCCCTAAAAAATCCTCTCTCACTCTCTCTCCCCTTTCTACTTGGTATTAGAGAAGGATTCTTGTGCTGATTGAAGATCTTTTTGGTGGGGCCGACTACTGATGTCATTGTCCGGATGAGTGATGTTACTAGTGTACAGTCAGATGGCCCCATGGTAAAAAAAAAAGAAGAAAGAAAGTATGGGATCTGAAAGAGCGCTATTTTAAAAGATTTATGGTGATTTTTATGAGATTTTTTTGTTAAGCTCTTGAAGGAGTTTCGGTCAAAATAGAAAAAGTCAGGAAAATTGCTAATTCTCATTTTTCTTGGGATTTCTTATACCTTTTTTCATAGGGGTTTGGTGCGGTTTGGGGTTTTCCAACTATTAAAACGAGTATCATGTTGATCAGGTGAGATTTGAGGAAGTTATGATGTGTTTTGTGAGGAAAAACGGCCATACAACCTTGTTTTTGGGTATTTTCTTGTTGTTTCTATGTGATTTCCTGAAATGGTGGTTTAGATGTGTGTCAAGATAGTTGTGGCACTCTCATATATGTAGTTGTGGTCGACCTTGAGTGGTTTGAAGTTGTTTGGAGTGGTTATCAATATTGTGTGTAGTGTAGAGTGTGCTTGGGTGGTCTCTAGTAGGCAGTAGCTTGGAGTGATTTTATTTTTTTAAAAACAAAATGAAGGTACATCTTCACATTCAAGTGATAATTTCCTCAGTAATACCAAGGGGAGTAGGTGTTATATGGAATAAGTGATAATCTAGGCTGGCAATTACCAATGTTGAATTTGACGGTGCAAATTATTTATCATGGTCCTTGTAGCTTGTATGTTTATTGGTGGTCGGTAAAAAGAGAGATACAAATGTGATTATTCCAGCACCTGAGAAGTCAGATCCTTCTTATGTGGATTGGGAAGCCGATAGTATGATGATTATGGGATGATTGTTGCAAGGCTGAAATCAGTGATACTTTTGGGTACTGTAAAACTGCTAAAAAAAGGTGGGATTCTACCATTTTTACTTATTCTTTGAAGAAAAATGTAGCTGGGTTTTTCAGTTAACCTGAAATATCGCTAAATTTCGTCAGGGGGAGAGGTCTTTGGGAGATTATTATACAATGGTTAGAGGTTTGTCACCGAAGTTGGTCATCCTAGACCAGTCCATTTATGATGTGCTCAGGAGCGATGAGTTGAGATTGAGTAACAACAAATTTTTATTTATTTATGAATCTTCCTGCAGGGCTTAGTTTAGAATATGAAACCATTTGAGTACAAATTCTCATATTTATGATGTGCTCAGGAGTGATGAGTTGAGATTGAGTAACGACATTTTTTTTTTTTTTTTTTGAATCTTCCTGCAGGGCTTAATTTAGAATATGATACCATTTGAGCACAAATTCTCATTTAGAAACCTCTATCTTCACTTGGGACTATCTTTTCAGTAAGAAAGTTCCATAAGAGTTGTGATGGATACCACCCAAAGTTCTCGTGATCAATCTGCCTTGCTTAGTTCAACTATTGGCAGTCGCCGTTGACATAATAGACTAGATGGTGCCAAAGGATGTTCGGATTGAGGTGATCATTTTGGATCTGGTGGTTGTGGTTTGGGATAGAGTGATTCTGATCATGGTTGTATTTATCTTGAAAGGGGCCGGTGCGGAGCAATTATCAAGTGATGAGTGTAAAAGGTTAGTTTGTACTCATTGTGGACATTCTGGGCATGCTAGAGATACATGTTGGGATCTAGTGGGTCAACCACTGAGGAAGGCACTAGTGGCTACAATTGACTCATTGACAGTGTTTGTGATGAATCCTAGAGTTTGAGATCTCCAAATAGTCGGTTGTTTGTTGATGAAATTCTTGACTAGCATCGTCGTCTAGATCTTTTTTAAGGAGTCTCCTCCTCCTCTTAACAATGTCATTCTACTCCATTTAGTATACCAACTTCCACGCATTTAGTCTCCACCTGTTAGTTGGTCCTGATCATTGATTCTGGAGCTTGAATCATATGACTAGTATGACATTACTGTTTCACTTGTCATTATCTGCATATGATTGTCATGTAATAATCGTGGATGACTCTTATACTCATGTTAAAGGGATTTGGAATCATTCATGTCTCACTATCCTTTCACTTGTCTTTTGTTCTCCATGTCCCCAGAATATCTTGCAACTTATTGTCTGTTAGGTGCTTGGATGTCCTCATCATCATCATAGCAGGTTTTTTAATTGTAGTGTAATTTTCTTTCCTTCTCACTGTGTCTTTCAGGACCCGACGACTGGACAAAGGACTTGGGATGGCCATGAGTAGGATGGACTTTATCTTTTTTGACTTTCGGACGATATTGGATCGGGTCTTCAGACCTTGAGTTCATCTCAGTCAGTTATCAATCAGCTTTTGTATTGCCATCGTTGTTTTGGCTATATATTGATTAGTAGTCTCAAAATGTCGAGTGTGAACAAATTATTTTGTTAGACATGTCAATTAGATAAACATTGCTGATCATCCTATTAAGCTACTCCTAATGCTAAGTACGCTGTCCCTTTCATCCTTAAACACTGATGTTTGGGGCCCTTCTTCAGTGCCTTCTGTGTTTAGGTAACTTTCATAGATGATTGTACTCAAGTTACTTGGGTTTATGTTGTGAAATCCGAAGATGAAGTTTTCTTCATCGTTCGATTATTTCATAAATCATAAGATGGTTACCAACCAATCATGGCTCCAACAAAAACTTGCATTTTGATAATGGTGGTGAATACATCTCAACAACCTTTTAGAACTACTTGTTTGAAAATGGTATAGAATCTTCAATAAATAAATAAATAATAAAATAAAAAATCTTAGATCACATTCCCTACAAAGAGTAGGGTCATGAAACCCCATTTCTTGAAGAAGAGAACGAAACCATATAATCTCACAAATAGCATGAGCCATATAACGATATCCTATTGCAATGAAGATACATTTCACCATGGTCTGCTTCTTACCCTTCCAAGACACTAGATTGCTCCCAATGAACATACAACAACCTCTTGCGTAACTCAGGTCATAAGAAGAACCAGCCCAATTGATATCTCAGTATCTGTGAGATTCAGGTGACCATGATTATAATATAGTAAACCCCTTCCTGGAGCTGCCTTCAAATAGCGAAGAATTTGACAAACAACTTCAAGATAGTGAGAATGAGGAGTATTCTTGAATTGACTGGTCACACCAACGTCGCAAGGGATGCTAGGATGAGTTATCGTCAAGTAAATGAGCTTCTCCACCAGATGATGATCCATGCCTGGATTAAGGACTTTTGATTCCTTATCATGATTCATGAAGGTAGTGATTGACCTTGATAGGAGTATCTGTAGGTTGAGCACCCAACATGCCAATATTCACAAGAAGGTCGAGAACATATTTCCATTGAGAAGTAAAGATTCCTCTGGTCCACCTAGCGACCTCAATTTGAAGGAAGTATTTCAAAGGTCCCAACTCCTTAATATCAGAAGCACTGCCAAATATGATTTAGAACCATCTATTTGGAGATCATTGTTGATGCGGGTATCAGTGGTGCACCCTTTAGAGTGTACTAGAGGAGGAGGCGTCGCCAACAGATTACCAGAGCGGAGGAGTTGATGTGGATGGACGATGGGTCCATCGGACCCATTTTCTGACACGCTATGAGTGCAGGAGTAGCATGATCGCACCCCGACCATAGATCTATGGGTCGGATTTCACACCCTACCACGTGGGTGTTCACCCCAACCATAGATCCATGGGTCAGATTTCACACCCTACCACACGGGTGTTTTAATTTTAGACTTTTTTGTTCTTTTTCTTGTTTCAGGGGCTTTATTGCACTTCCTTTATTTTTCGTCTTTTTATTATTCTTTTTGTTTCCAAAGGCTTTATTGCACTTTTACTTTTTCCATAACTTAACATATACGTTGTGAGAAACCCTATTTCCATTATTATTGAATGAATAGAAATTCGTCTCTTTCTTCCTCCTTATTCAAGAGAGTTGGGTTTTAAGATTGACCCTTGGTTGTTGAGGATTCCACCCCGATTTCAGGTTTCCTTCTTTCTAGATCTTCGAGGTGCAGGGAAAGGTAAGAATCTTCTTCCTTCTTTTCTTTTGACGACCAAAGGACCCGTACTTTCTTCATCTCGAATCCTTCGTTCTTCACCATTTTCGTTCCTCTCTGGATACCCCCTTTGTAGTTTGAGCAGAAAAGAAGGACGCTTAGTTAGTAGAATCAGATCCAAACTTGACCGTAAACTGACTTATGCTATATCTAGGATATCCTCATATCCTTAGATCCTCCTTTTTTACTGTTTTATGTGATTTTATGTTGAGGGGCATGATCTTGATAGAATAACCTCATCTTTGTGTTGAAATTTACCTAATCCCTTTGATTGAAAACGATTAGTTAATTGATGAACTTATTTGAATATTCTTTAACCTGATTATAAATGCATCTAGGGTTAGGTCATCATATTTCCCTGTATCAATTGTTACCTATGAGAACGATATCATTGACGTAGATTTCCAGGATGGTTGTGAACCACCATTGTGCCTTATAAACATGGAATGATTAGACCATCTCCTTAGAAACCCAATCTAAGAAATATAAGTAACGAACTTCTCAAACCGTGCTCTAGGCGATTGCTCAGAGCACAGATTGATTTCTTTACACACCTTCCCTTTCTCTTTCTGTGGATGAACCCTGGAGGCAAAGGCATAAATACTTCTTTTTGTAGCTCTCTGCAAAGAAACACATTTTTCACAAGCAAATCAAGAAGTCAATTAAGAAATGCAGCCATTTACTTTGCTACCACAACAAATATTTCCTAATAGTCCACGCCATGCTGTTGAGTGAACTCATTTGACACAAGATGGGCATTGTGTTTGGTAATCGAGCCATTAGGCTTATGTTTGATATCTGTACACCCATTTGCAGCCCATAACATGCTTTCCTTCTTGCAACTCTACCAAGTCCCATGTCCCATATTTTTCTAGAGTTGCCATATCTTCCGTCATTGATGCTCTCTAGTGAGGATTAGCTAGAGCATCTACAACTTTAAATGAATAGATACAATAGCTATGGAGGAAAGATATGCCTGAAAAAAGAGAGGAGAAATTGAGCGGTAGGAGACTCAAAATTACTAGCCTTTGAAACCTTGGCAACATTTTACCTAAAATTTTGTATGGGCTTCCAATCAATCTGATTGGTCTGAAAATCTTCGCACGGAGATAAGGGCAATAAAAGACGCATCCAGTTCCACTGACAGCCTTTCCTGATCACCAAATTCCCTCATAAATTCTATTAGATCCTCAATTTTCTCCCAAAACAGCTGGAAGAAGGCCAAAGGTTACCCATTTGGACCGATGCTTTCTCTCCCCAGGGAATCCAAATGAAGCGGCCAGGCGGACAAGCTTAAATGAAGTGGAAGCTGGAGCTTGTGAAGAAGGTTTATGGATTTTTATTGCTTCATATTCGTCCACAAGACCTAGTGGTGAAATGGGACCCTGAAAACAGATTCAAGCGGGAATCTAAGAAGGCTTCAAAACCTTTGATGTATCTTTCGGCACTGACAAGATGCAAGATTAACCTTCATACTGTAAACATTGTATTCTAGCATGTAGGTAGACAAGCTAATGAGACAGCTAACAGCTCCTGCCAAAAAGGATGTTTTGAAATCCAGTCTTTGCGATATGAGGATTCCTTTCAAGTATAAAAAGATCTTAAAAGAGACTTGATGTCTCTTGCCAGCTCTCCTCTTTCATGGAGGCGGTTTTACATTCACAAGGAAAATATTTTCCTGTAGGGTTTGTTTCCATTTCAAAGAGGATCGAGGCAGTCTCTTCTATATATTCAAGGATCTGGGTTGAATTCCTGATAGTGGTCCACAGGAGTATATCAAAGATCTTATCCTATAGAAATTGAATGCTTACATTTTGATGACCATGCTTTTTAGGCTGACATGATAGCACCAAACTGGAATTGAGATATTTTTTGGGGTTGTGATTTGGGGCAGAAATTTGGGAAAAGGAAAGCCCACTCCATGTGGGTTCCATTTTCCTCTCTGATTTCTTTAGAATTTCCACAACTGCGATATGTTCATACGTCCAAAACACAATAAACGTTTTTTTCACTACCTGGAGTGGAAGATTGTGTTCGCCTTGCTGCAATCATGAATTCATCTAATGCCATGTTTTCACCAATGAGTTTGTTCTTCCCTGGGTTATTCTTTTGATCTCCTGTTTCCTTGTGTACTGAGCTACTTAACCGAAGTTGATAAATTTTGAATTCACATCAGTAGTTCTGTCTTAATGGCAATTTTCTTGTACGTAGTGTTTGAAATATCGGTATCGCATCCTTGGGATACAGATGCGTATTGGTTGGGATACAGATGCGTATCGGTTATCGCATGGGATATATCGTTTGTATTAGGTAATTTATCGCACTTCTTGCGAAACATAGGCAAACATTGGGAAAATGATTGAATTTTTTAATGAACCTTTAGAGATTGTTATAAAAGACCTTAAACACACTTTTAAATCATTCTTTTGAATCATAAAATCTCAAAAAAGAAGTGCACACAATAAGTTTCATTTGTATAGGGTCCTAAGCTATGCGTTGTTTGACTGAATTAATGCAACTATATTCAAATTGAATGCATAACATCTAGAGTGTATGTGATGATCATTTCATCAAACACTTTTAAATACTTCGAAATTAGTGTCAATTGATAGCTGGTTGAAGGGAAATTTCGAAAAAATATATATATATAATTTTTTAATTAAAAAATAATTTTTATTTTTTGAAAATTGACAAACCCTTATACATGCTCGATTTCATTTTTGGAGTGCAACATTGCAAGGAAATTTTGAATATTTCCCAAATCGGACCACCTACACCTAAATTTCGAAATTAGAGTGTATGTGATGATCATTTCATCAAATACTCCTAATACTTCGAAATTAGTCTCAATTGACAGCTGGTTGAAGGAAAATTTTAAAAAAACATGGAGAGCATGAAGAACCAATGGATATCGAAATCAAAGCTCTAATTCCATGATTTTCAAGCAAAACATGAAGAACCAATGGACTTGTAATCATTTGACATTGATTTAACATAATTTCAATAAAAAATCGTGGGATATATCAACCAATATCGTGAGATACGAGATATATCGTGGGATATATCAACCAATATCATCGATATTTAAAACATTGCTTGCACGTACACTTTAAATAGTTGTTTGAATTTTGATTATTGAGATGCTATTTGGTGGGTGCAGATCAAGGTATGCAATTCGGTTATGTAACGGCTATTATGGCCGTTATGTAACAGTAAAGGCAGGCACCATTATGGGTTATGGGCCGTAATGGCTGTTACGGAAAAATGGCCTATAAATCCCCGTTATAGGCCAATATAGTTTTTTTTTTCTTCTTTCAAAAAGAAGAAAAAGAAAGAGAGAGAGGCCGTAACGGCATTTTCAGCCCGTATCATAGCAGTAATAGCCACCGTTACCATTATTGAATACCTTGGTGCTGATCGTGTGTAATAGCTGGAAACATTTCTCTGATTGACTTGATCACATGTCCCCATCCTATGTGAAGATCTGAAATCCAATATATATATAATCCTATGTGAAGATCTGAAATCCAATATATATATATATATATATATATATATATATATATATATATATATATATGGTCACATACACACGCACTAGTCTCTCTCTCTCTCTCTCTCTTAAACACACACACACATCCACCCACACCACATGGGCACTCAATCCCTGATGTCAGTGTTGAAACAGTCTGTCTACCACTGGTCAATGGAGCTGGACCCGCACACACAACTGGTATGGGAATCGTCCAACTAATGCATAGTGTCACTGTGTCAAGTATGTACTAATGCATAGTGTCAGTGTGTCAAGTATGTACCATATCCAACCCATCCAAAAGGTTGGTTAGCATGGAGAACACCTGATCATTCCACTTTTTATGTGGCCCACCCTGTAGAAAATAATTGACAGCTGCCAATTTGAACCAAAAGATGTGTGGCCCACCTGATGGTGGATTGGCCTGAGTGATATTGATGGTGGGACCTACCTTTTTGATGGTTGGAGTTCATACAAAGATAAGATGTTGGCAAATGATGTGCTGGTTGGATGATAACCTTATCATCCAACCAGTTGGGAGGGGATAAGTTGCAGTCTCGCTTCCTCTTACTGTTTTCTTTTCTTTTCTTTCTTCCTCTTCTTCTTCTTCTTCCTTTTTATTCATTTATTTATTAAGGTATGAGGGTTTTAAAAATCGCCGAGCTGGGTTCAGAAGCCCATATCAGCCATTGGCATCATTTGCCAGAATAAGAAAAGTACTGCATTGCTTTTTTGGGCTTTTGACATATGAATTCCTGCATTATTGCATATACCTGCATACGCCTTTACTTTTTAGTATTTCTAAATAAACCCCTACCTTGTCATATAGTAGTAAAAAAATCCCTACTGTCAACAAGCCATTAGCACAATTATCGGATTTTCAAAAAAGTTCAATACTGCCCCTGGCATTTACTTATGGGTCATTAGGGGCCGGTTTGGACACCACCAAATAAGTTACGTTTTTCTACTTACAGCAGTAGATAAGTAACTTATTTGAGATAAATAAGTTTGGTTTAATATCAATCACAGGTAACTTTTTTATTTAAAGGTGTACTTGATCACTTTATATTAATAAGTAGAAAGCAAGGTAAGCTACTTGAGGCATAAGTAACTAAAGTAACTTATGATCCAAACGCCCCCTACACCTTTTATCACGACTGTTTCCAACTGGCTGTGCATGTCTTTACACCTGTTACCTGATCTCTTGCTAGCGCCACACACATCTAAAGCTGTAAATCCTTTTGCCTGTTGCTAATGGTTGTTTTTTATCCTTTGGATCAAACTAGTGTGACAGAAATACTACCGAGGTGCTATTTGACTGTAGTTTGAAAACATAGGGTTCTATGTAGGAATACTTAACCGGTAGGGGGAATTTGGGATAAGGCCAAAAGGCAGGGGTTTATATGTCGAAAGCTCCGCCGCCCCCCCCCCCCCCCCCCCCACTTTTTTTTTCTTCTTCTCTCTCTCTCTCTCTCACACACACACACACACACACTTGGGATTTTGGCTGTACTGATCTTGAAGTTTGGCAAATTATCTAACAAGATTCAACCTTTCGAATATCCTAAGAGTGGCATTCTGGCAAGCTTTGGATATTGTTTCGGACGAAAATGCCCCTGTCTTTGGTTCAGAAGTCGTATGGTCCTGAAGAGATGAAGTAGCTACTCTCCCGAGAAAGTGATAGATTGGCTACTCCCCCCTCCACCAGGCAATGTTTAGTGCTCGATGCTTATGTGTTTCATCCATGCTGTCCATAATCCATGTCATCGATAATTCATGCTGCTCATCTTTTTTGATGTCATTTTAGGGGTAAGACATCCATGCCATTCATAATCCATGCCATGTCATTTTAGGAGTAAGGCATCCATGCCGTCCATAATCCATGCTGCCTACCCTTTTTGCCGTGTCATTTTAGGGGTAAGGCCCAAATATTAGCCAATAAGGTGGATAGAAGTGGTTACTGCCCAAGTCAGGACTTTTTGGCCCTATAGCAAGCTAGCCAACAGGGTGGATGGATCGGATCACCCCACCGTGGGCCTTTAGTTATGGTACCAATGGTTTGGTAGAAAATGAAGTGAACATGTTAAAAACCACAACCACGATCCAAGCAACATGACAACCACGACTCATATCACATGACAACTACAACCCATGCAAACTACAACCCATATGACAACTATGACACATATAACATGACAACCACGACCCATATAACATGACAAATCACGACCCATATAACATTACAATCACGCCCCATGTAACATGACAACCACGACTCATATAGCCTGCATTTCCTGCTCTGCAGTTTATCAATAGTCATCTCATATTCGAAAAACGCCAGGCTAGCTTTGGTATGGAAGGGCATATTACTTTTCTAACTTTGATGGACGGTAAGGATCCTATGTACATGTTTGGGTCGTGGTTGTCATGCAATCTGAGAGAAAAAAATGAAAACCACGACTCATATAGCATGACAACGACGAGGGGTCATGGTTGTAATGTGGTAAGGGTCATGGTTGTAAGATCCTTATCGTCCATCTAAGTTAGTACATGACATACGTAGATATCGTGTCAACGATATCTGTATAATAACATAGGTCGCATCAGGTGACTGTAATGCGGTAAAGGTCGTGGTTGTCATGTTATACTCTCACTTCTTTAGTCAGAATACCGTTCATCTGTTTTTTACAGATCATTTTAAGACTTGATCCCAAAAATGAGACGGATATAAACCTAAGGTGGAACACACCATAGGAAATCAGCTGACAACTACGACCAAATACAATATGAAGAATAGTTCTCTTCAATGAGCACCCAATGAGCTAAAAAATTATGTTGAGAAGGTCCATCTAACATGGGTCGTGGTTCTCATGTTATATGGGTTGTGGTTCTCGTGTTATATGGGTTGTGGTTCTCATGTTATATGGGTCGTGGTTTTTGTGTTATATGGGTCGTGGTTCTCATGTTATATGAGTCGTGATTTTCGTGTGATATGGGTCGTGGTTCTCATGTCATATGAGTCGTGATTTTTGTGTTAAATGAGTCGTGATTTTCGTGTGATATGGGTCGTGGTTTTCATGTTACATGGGTCATGGTTGCCAATCCGTTTTCCCCCGATCCACGATCCAACATAAATAAAAACCACGATCCAACATGAATAAAAACCACGATCCAATGAGCATGTTAACCACGATCACACGACAGGGTCGTGGTTGTCATACACAGAACCACGATCTCGTGTGTATGACAACCACAACCCATTGTTCATTATATCCACGTCCTTCCCTTCGTAATTAGAGTGACCCTTCGAAATTAGCGCTACATTCTTTTTCAGGAAATCGCATTAATGTCGCTACTCCTTTGGAATCAGCGCCTTAACTATTGATTGACTAGCTTATAAAAGTGGTACTTGGGTTTCAAATTACTTTCACAAGCCAATTCGAATCAGAATCCTTATTGCAATACTTTAAGCATTCATGGATTTCTTTGCTCGTTCAATCAAAATAATGGAAAAGATATTCAAAGAAGCTATCGAGTCCTTCTCGCGTTCCTCCTTTATGGGTGATCCCTTCTCTTTCTTTAGGGATTTTGACGATCTTCCTGAAAATCAACGGCTTCCACAGAAAATTTTGAAGATAAATTCTGAACTTTGGTGACTCGACAATTTCAATGGGCACCTAGCGAGTTAAAAACTCCGTTATTACATGACAATCATAACCTATATAACGTAACAATCATGACCCATATTACATGACAACTACGACTCATATAATATAACAACCACGACTCATATAATATAACAACCACGATTCCATGGGAAACCACGACCTATATAACGTAACAACTACGACCTATATAACATGACAACCACGACCATAATTACAATACAATATGAATAACAGTTCTCTTCAATGGGCACCCAGCGAGCTGATAAACTCTATTGAGAATGTCTTGTTTAAGCCTGACCTTCTCAACAGAGTTTTTGGTAATACTAAAACATGACATTCTCAACAGAGTTTTTTACCTCGCTGGGTGCCTGTTGAAGAGAACTGTTATTTATATTATATTGTAATTATAGTCGTAGTTGTCATGTTATATAGGTCGTGGTTTCCCATGGAGTCGTGGTTGTTATGTTATATGGGTCGTGATTATCATATTATATGGGTCGTGGTTGTCATGTAATATAAGTCGTGGTTGTTATGTTAAATGGGTCGTGGTTGTTATTGATCCTAGTTATTAACATGGGTCGTGGTTTGCATGTAAAATGGGTCGTGGTTGTCATGTTATATGGGTTATAGCCCTAAAATAACACGACAAAAGGACAGGCGGCATGGATTATACACATCCATCAATGTGAGCCCTACGAGTTTGGTCCTTGCCCATGCGTAAAAAAGAATTCCGTACATATCACTTTCTTGTCATTAAATATGACGTAACTTCTTATTCCTTAAAAAACCGTACAACTGCTAAAACAAGGACAAGGATATTTTGGTTCAAATAATTTTCGAAATCTTATTGAAAGGTTACTTTTGAGATATATGGAATGTCATAACTTTATAGGTAATTTGTCCAAACTTTGAGGTCAGTATGGTCAAAATTTTATATAATAAATCGGTTTTACATGCTAAAATAGCATCCGTATATTTCTCGTGCAATGCGTTTATACCATTCCGCCGTATCTGCACATATGTCCTGTCATGACGGGAGTTTTGTTATATTCTCATTTTAGTCCTCATGTCGTATCCAGCCTCCGAAGCCTTTTTTTCTTGGTTTTCGGTCATTGCTTGTTGGTTGTATACGTAATTTCACGTCTCCATGGAGGATTCTATCCCTGTGATTTGGTTCGGATGAAAATTGCATCATTTCATTTATTATATTCAAGTACTAACCGAGCGGCAGTTCGCTCTTAGCTGGTCCTCTGTCATTTTCTTAATGTCATTACTCCCTGTCATACTTGGATTCCCATGACATCTCTCTTCCTTCATTTCCGTTTCCTGCCATCCTTCATTCATTGGTTCTGGGGTTTTTCATTTTCCAAATATCCCATATATTATATTATTTGCAAATATTGTAAGTTTCAAAAATGCACGACTCGACTCGGAACTCAACCGAGTCAACCCAGCTTGGTTTGCTGCCCAGTAGTCGAATCCGAACCCCAAAATTATTGAGAATTGCCTGACTCTGTCTGTTTCACGATAAAATCAGTGCTCTTTTCTGAGATTTTGAACATTACTTAGCTCTTTCCTGAGTCAACTCAGATTGTGGTACTCTGAGTTGGGTAATATAATGCGAGAAGTGATCACCTACAGGTCAGGTACCACTGCTTGTGGTACTGCACCATCTTTCTTGCCAACATGCCATGTATGAGGGAATCAGTGACATGAAAATGATAGGCCCCACGATAAGTGTCACCCTTCTCAATAATCAGACTGATCCAGTCACTGAATGAGCAACACGTGTTTGTCAATAGATTCTGATATTGCGGCCCACCGGATGAATGGGCTGACCTGATTTTGTGGCGGGTGATCTGCATGCTGGGGCCTACCGGTTCTGTGGTACTGATGTCCTACACAATGGCATGTTGGCTGGAAATATGGCACCGTACTGCAAGTTGTGGTACCTTGCCTGTAGGTGATCAGTAATAGTACTATGCATGCTCTCCTGTCCGAAAATGAATTTCAAATAATCCATCATTCATTCCTCTGAATTTATTTCGTGTTTGCATATCTATTTTGTCTTCAGCAAAAATGCATGTCAGAGTCCTCTGTTGGCGTAGATGGGACGATAATTTAGAAACTCAAAAACGCTGGACCTGACTCAGCTGACTCGACTCAATCAGATTCCATCAAAACTTGAGAAAAACTTGATTTTTGGTCACTGCTTGATTAAATAATTATTAAAAAACTCGATTTGCCAAAACTAGACAATATTTGCATGTTATCGTATTTTAAAATATTATTTTTTCACAGAAAAAACTTGGAAAAAAAAAATGAATAAAGAAACTTGTCTGAGTTACCCGAGTTGAATTGTCAAGTTCTTAAACTGTGGTTGGTTTGACCTATCTGCCTACCAAAATGTGAACCGGAGCTGTTAATATCTTGTTCTCATTTTGTGGCACTCTTTGCAATCTGCATTTCAAGGTTGTGCCAAACGGCGCCGCTTTTCAAAATGTTAATGCGAAGCTGCTAGAATGGCGCATTATGCATTCTGTGGCAGATCCTAACAGCCCCAAAACCAATTTGAATAGTGATTGCATGATAAATGTGCCATGCAACCATTCTTATTGCTAAGGGCCTGTTTGGCCGGGCGGATTGGAAGGGATTGGATGGTATTGGAAGGAATTGGAAGTCAAATCCTGGGATTGGCCGGGCGTGCCAAACAGACTGGGTGATCTGATCCCGGGATATAGCAATCTCATGGATCTTAAGACAATCCACTGACAACACCATTATTACCTTTAAATCCCATCCAATCCACCATAATCCGTTCAAATTTGCCTAGGACATGGTTGGTTCGAGGGATTGGAAGGGATGAGAACGTTTAATCCCGAGATTGGCCGGCGTGCCAAATAGACTCGTTATAGCAATCCCGGGATATAGCAATCCCATGGATCTTGCACTAATCCACTGACGCAGCCATCATTACCTTGAAATCCATGCCATCCTCCCTAATACCATTCAATCCCTTCCAATCCACCCCGCTAAACACACCCTAACATGCTCTTTGCCTTTTTTAAAATTTCAGGATCTTGCTAGGTGATGTAGAACGGGTCGCAGACAGTTTCATGGCCAAGATGGATTAGAAAAGGCCTGGTCGACGACAGAAGTGATCTAGACCGTCGGACCTTAGATCGGGTGTATCTCACAATCTGGAATGAGTTATCGGGCGCAAAATATATGATTTTGGGGTAGAACGAGTACTTTAGCCAACCAATCCTGCTATGCCGGGTTGTGCAAGCTGGATTTGCGAAATACCCCTGGATCAACGGTCGTTTCCTAGTTTTAATTTCGTTTTTATTATAAATAGTAAGTTTTATTTTGATTATAACTCTTGGGGCTTTAGGAGTTGCATCCAACCTGAAAAGAGCTTATAATAATTAGGAGAATTGTTTGGTAAAGCCAAATAGGACACTATTTTTGGCTGAAAACCTTGTGCACTAGTGACATCACGATTTTATATAAATAGTAAGCTTACTATTTATAGTAAGTCACGAATTCTAGGAGTTTTAGTTGTAGTTTGCTTCTGATTTCTCTCCCATTGCTTGGTATCCCTATTTAAATGGTTGTGAACTCGTTTATTGGAATTCATTAAATCAATTTCAAATTTATTAGAATTTACTTCTATTTTATGCTTTTTTTCCTCCTAGATTTGAGAAGTATCTGTAAGGAGTCCAGAGAAGTTCCGTGGATTCAGAGTAGTTATCCTCTTGAGGAAGACACTGATTAGTGATCGAGTTCATCCTTGCGTCACTAGGATAGGAACTACCAAGAGGCCTACATGTGTTTTGGTGCAATCTACCCAGGACGAGTTACTAGTTAGCCCATGAAAAACAAGAACAACCGAAGGCAGAGAATACTCAAGTTGTATCAGAAATAGTTCAAAAACCTGAAAGCTCGACTAGACTCAATGGCCAGCTAGGTCAGCTCAACTTCTGGACTCGACCCACTTGACTCGGTTAGGTCAGCTCAACTTGTAGACTTAACCCACTTGACCCGGTCTTTAATAATTGAATTAAAATTATTTATTGTAACAAATATTAAAAATAATTGAAATGAACAAATACACAAACTCATAGGTGGCTGGCTAAAGACATTTGATTTCTTAGTTAAAGTCATGAGTTCGGAACTCGCCGCCTCCTGGCGTTCTTAAAAAAGAAAAAAAAGGTTCATCAGGTAAGTGACTCAGCTTGAGTAACTGTAAGTCTCCTCGAGTGAACCGAGTCAATGAGCCGACTCAGTAAGCTCAAAGGGGCCCACCTTGATGTTTGTGTTATATCCCCCTCTATCATCCGTTTTTCCAGATCATTTTAGGACATGAGACCAAACATGCGAGGGATCCAAAACTCAAGTGGGATAGTGGGGATTGAGCTCCCACCGTTGAAGCCTTCATTGGGGCCACCGAAGTTTCGGATCAGGCTGATATTTGTGTTTTCTCTACATCCAGGAGGGAATCACCTTATGAACAAATTGGATAGCAAATAAACATCACGGCTGGCCCCAAGAAAGTTTCCAAGGTGGGCATTCCTATCTCCGTTGTTTCGTATGGTGTGGGCCCGCTTTGAGTTTTGGATCTTTATCATATTTGGGCTCGTATCCTAAAATGAGCTGGCAAAATAGATGAACAGAGTGGATGTAACACAAACATCACGGTAGGCCCCACAGACATGCAAGTTGCGTCCGCGACACTTGGGACTGAGTCATATGAGTGAGTTTCCTATTGACTCGGCTCAAAAATCTCCCCAAACTGAGTCAACTGGGCCGAGTTCTGAGTCGAGTCACTGAGTTTTAGAACTAAGGTATGAGGTGTGAAAGACAAAAAGAAAAACAAATGCATTATCTTGGTAACAGATCCAACTGTTTTGGCTCATGCCCTGTCATTTTTAAAATCATGTGTCATATTCTCATTCTTTTACGTGATGGTGGGGACCACCAACGGAGCTGGTGCTGTTTTATTCATGCATGAAAACAGAATCTAGCTGTGTTTGTATTGAGTTGTTAAAATCGTCCCAAGCCTCTGGTAGAGACATGTCATGGAAAGATGATTCCTCCATCCATGCCTTGAAAAGGACATCCTCTCAAAATTTTTAGTATTTTCGTCAGCTGTGGTCCCTGTTTCTTTCTATTTCAGCAGTTGAATTCCTTCCTAATCATGTTGGAATGTGTGGTTTGTGCACATGTGCAAGATTAGGGTCTTTCACCAAGTTGGTCCCACCATGTATCCACGGTGGCGTATGTTTTGTCCATGGTGTGTTCTACACCACCAACCTCTGTGGTGTGTTGACGTCATCAAGTTCTGTGGGTCCCACCATGATGTATGTGTTATATCCACACTGTCCATACATTTTGTGAGATCATTTTAGGGCATGGGACAAAAACTGAGGAAGATCCAAAGGTCAAATGGACCACACCACACAAAGAAGTGGGGATTGAACGCCTGCCATTGAAAGCTTTTTGGAGGCCATAAACATAATGGTGGGGTCCAGGAACGTTTCAATGGTGTGTGTCATTGTCCCCACTGATTATTTTGGCGTGCTCAAATTGACCTTTGGATCTGTCTCATTTTTGGGGCCATGACCAAAAATAATCTCACAAAATAGATTGACGGTGTGGATATAACACATACATCATGGTAGGGCCTACATAACTTGGTGACATCAACACACCACCGACATCGGTAATCAGCTTGCCTGGTTTTGAGCGCTCGTGGACGGTGGGGCCCACCTGATGTAGGTGGGTGGGTGGCATGGCACTAGTACTATTTATCGGTGTCGGCGGATATTTTTAGATGTGGTGGTAATCTAATGAAGCAATCTTTTTTAAAAAATTTAATTTTATTGTCAATTAATTAATTAATATATATTTTTATGATACATCCAGTCACATGTAAAATATAATTGTAATTGATAACAGGGTATTGTCATTTGATAGTGCCACAAAGTAGCCACGATGTAGTCAACATCAACAAAGACAAGCTTACATTGTGGGGTATCTTTAGGTGCTTGTTTGGATGTTTCATTTGAAAATATTAGAATCCCAAAAAATCTCATGGGCAGGAGAATTCTCAATAACCGGGTCTAGATATCCCTTCCAGACCCATCTGGGTCAGCTTTGGGTCAGGTCCAAGTCCAAAACACTGACGAATCTCATTCTTGGTAATTTCTCAGGAGATTTTCATATTTTGATGTTTTTCTTGTGAAGTTATTGGGAAATTCTTGCTGAAAACAAAATATTAAAAATATAAATATTTATTAATAAATCACTAAATAAATTTAAAAATATAAAATATTTGTTGCAATGGTCCAAATAAGCTGGCCATAGGTCAGGTCTGATTTTAAGCCTAGATCATGAGGATTCACACCAGACCCGTTTACAAACGGGCGTGGTTTGAATGTAAAGTTTCTGTAATCTAACAGTATATATATTTTTTAAAAGATAGGTCTGTACATTTTAGTACCTTTGCCAAAGGAACTTTTACGGGTCGGGTCTTGGTTAAATATATTTTGGGTGATTTGAATCTGAACCATTTAAAAGTTAGGCCCAGGGTCTGATTGGGTGGCCCTACTAGCTTAATAAGAAAAAAACGCCGACATAACTGATGTAGGAGATCCACTCCGTCCATTAGGTTTTCCACCCTATTTTTGACCATGATCCCGAAAATCTGGCCTACCCAAAACTCCGGTGGGCCACATCATATAGAGAAATGTAAAATCAGGTGTAAAATCATGTGAATCAGTTCACTGGTGTAATTTTTTGGGGGTCCCTTCATTCTGCTGATGGGCATCGGATGAATGGTTTCGATGGAACATAAACTCCATGGTGGACCCTGCACAAAACTAACGGTGTGCGTTACCGTCCCAACTGCTCCCTATGGTGTGGCCTACATGAGTTTCGAGATTCTACGGTGAATATGAGGCGGTGCACCTGATGGACGGAGCGGATCTCATGCACATACCCATGTGAGTCATACCAGCGGGGTTTATAACCAGACCCGACCCAGTAGGTCCAAGTTCTTAGGGTCGGGTCCAGTCGACCCGACCAGTTTGCTAGGCTAACCAATCTGATTGGATTGAAGGGGCCATTGTCAATCTTTCATGGAAAAAAGGAAATCTTCAAAGAGAAAATCCTTAAACAATGGAGTAAAATCCAAGGAAGAGAATCCCTGTAACCATGCATGAAATCATTCCTGGAGATATGATCAGATACTGCAGATGTATCGTAAGCTACGCTACATCCCTTTCATTTGCCGCCAACATATCATTTATGGGATATCCAAACCGTTCAAAATGTGATCCTATCTGTGAAGATCGTCTGATATGAAAATCAGCCTGATCCACTCATTAGGTGGGCCATACCATTACATTGGGTTATACCATTGGTATTGTTGTTGTGTCCGATTCGATAAGTGGGTCAGCCTGATTTTTCATATGAAGCGATCATCATGATGTGGCCCACATTTTTCATGGATAGGATATTCTACACGTGACAAATGGACGGTGAAAACATTGATTGTGTTTATGACTATAAAGTATGTAGACACGTTTGGAGTCCTTTTAGAAGGGACCAACATCCATCACAGGGGAATAGTGTAGTTGGCCCACCATGTCTCTACCTTGACAACTTCTGTCCCATCTTGGCTGGTATGGTTTAAAATTCATATTTAATTTAATTAATTTAAAACTCGGTGAAGCGACTCAAAACTTTACTGATTTGACTCGGTAAGATTTCCCCAGAGCCATTTGGAAACTAGCTGGTGAAGTGACTTGGTTGACTAGGAAAGAGTTGGTCTGAGTATTTGGTGACCCAACTCAAAACTTGGCCGAGCCAACTCGATTCGGTAAGATTTGGAGATGTGATTTGAAATGGATGAATTCGAACGACTTACTGAGTTGGCTTGCTTAATTGACTTACTCTGTGACCCAATTTGAAACTTGATTCACTGGGATTACGAGCCAACCCAGCAGGAAACTAGTTTGTTTTAGTCACTTCATTGAGTCCGACGGACTTATCAACAAAGCTTGACTACTTGGTCGCGACTTGGTGTGACCTGAACTGATTTTAAATAAGGATGAAGTTCAAACCCAGGTTCCAACCCATGGTTGAGTGGTAGATAGAGTATGCTTCAACATTAAGGTCGCCTTAAATGGAAGATATATATATACACACACACACACACACACGAAAACGTTCCAATTTTTTGGGAACTCATCATATTTGATGAGTCTCAAAAATTCAAACGGTCCACATAAAGCAGAACCTCATAAAACCTCCTCTTGTATGAATTTTTACTTTAATCCAAAACTTCGGTGAGCCATGAAAAATGCAAACAGTTTCTTCCCTTAATTTGAATTTCTCTTTGCTATGACCCACTATATTCTTAAATCAGGGTGAAAATTCACCCCCTTAGGTTTCAGGGGATTCCACATCTTATGGACTGTTCAGATTTGACACCTATGATACGTGTGCAAAAGTGCACATGTGCATAGGTTAGATGACCAGGAAGATTTTTCTTTTTGAATCCATATTTAGATGACTCAGCAAGTCAATTCAACTCTTGAATTAAAAAGACTTTTTGAGTTGGCTCGCTTAATTGATCGACTGGGTGACCCAATTTGAAACTTGGCTCAGGTAACATGACTCAATAGGATTTCGAGCCAACCCAATAAGAAAACTAGTCTGTGATAGTGACTTCGTTGAGTTGGAAGGACTTATCAAGATGGTTTGACTACTTAGTCAATGTGATGCGACTTGGTGTGACCTGAACTGATTTTAAGGATGAAGTTCAAACCAGGGTTCTGATGCAGAGCGGGTCGCGAACAATTTCATGGCCAGGATGGATCAGAAAAGGCACGGTCGGCGACAGAAGTGATCTGGACCATCAGACCTTAGATCGGGCATATCTCGCAATCCGGAACGAGTTATCCGACGCAAAATCTATGATTTTGGGGTAGAACGAGCTACTTTAGCCAACCAACCCCGCTACGCTGGGTTGCACAGCTCAAATTTGCGAGAAACCCCCTTATAGTTCTTCATCCATTGGGCTTTAGGAGTTGTGTCCAACGTGAAAAGTGCTTAGGATAATTAGGAGAACAGTTTGGTGAAGCCAAATAGGACACTTACTATTTTTGGCCGAAAATCTTGCGCATTAGTAGACATTACGACCGTTTATAAATAATAAGTTTACTATTTATAGTAAGTTACGAATTCTAGGAGTTTTAGTTGTAGTTCGAGTCTGATTTCTTTCCTATTGCTTGGTTCCCTTATTTAAAGGGGTGTAAACTCATTTTTAGTCATTCATCAATTAATTTTGAATTTATTAAAGTTTATTTCTATTTTCCTGCTTTCTTTCCTCGTGGATTCGAGAAGTCTCTGTGAGGAGTCCAGAGAAGCTCCGTGG
Organism: Magnolia kwangsiensis; assembly: GCA_037074715.1. Classification (NCBI taxonomy): domain Eukaryota; kingdom Viridiplantae; phylum Streptophyta; class Magnoliopsida; order Magnoliales; family Magnoliaceae; genus Magnolia; species Magnolia kwangsiensis. The sequence goes on from CM073583.1 coordinate 18,953,034, forward strand.
ATTCGAAGTAGTTATCCTTGAGGAAGATGGTGATCGACCTCATCACGTTCATCTCTGCATTAGGTTCTAACCATGGCTGAGTAGTAGACAATCCGTTTCAACAATGGGGTCAAAGGTTAGAGTGCCCATGTGAGGTATGCTTGTTAAAAAACAAGAAAAAGTTTGAATCCATGGTTACATGACTCGATGAGTTAGTCCACCTTTTAAATTGGAAAGACTTGTTGAGTCGGACCCAATTTGAAACTTGGCTGAGCCGACTCAATAAGATTTCAAGTTTAACTTGATGGGAAAATAGTCCATGATAGTGACTTCATTAAGTCGGAAGTACTTATCAAGACGACTTGACTACTTACTCAACCTGATGCGACTTGGTGTAACCCAAACTATGGATGAAGTTCAAACCTAGGGTTCCAACCCATGGCTAAATGGTAGATAGCATGCATTTTAACATTGAGGTCATGGGTTCAAATGCCCATGTGAGGTGTGTGTGTGTGTTAAAAACAAAAGAAAAAGTTTAAATCCATGGTTAGAATATGACTCGCCAAGTTAGCCCAACTCTTGAATTAGAAAGACTTATTGAGTTAACCTACTTAATTGACTTACTAGGTGACCCAACTTTAAACTTGGACGAGTCAACTCAACTTCATGGGATTTCGAGGCAACGTAACAGGAAACTTGTTTGTGAACGTGACATCATTGAGTGGGAAGGATCAATCAAGATGGCTTGATTACTTGGTCGACGTGATGTGACTCGAATCGATTTTAATTATGGATGAAGTTCAAACCTAGGATTCCAACCCATGGCTAAGTGGTAGAGAGAGTGATTTTCGACACCGAGGTCATGGGTTTGAGTGCCTATGTGAGGTGTGTGGCTTAAAAAAAGAAGAAGTTCGAATCCATGCTTAGATGACTTGCTAAGTGAGTCTAACTCTTGAATTGGAAAGACTTGAGTTGGCTCACTTAATTGACTTACTCAGTGACTCAACTTGAAACTTGGCCAAGTCAACTCGACTCAATGGGATTTTGAGCCAACCCAATAGAAAACTAGTATGTGACAGTGACTTCATTAAGTGGGAAGGACTTATCAAGATGGCTTGACTGCTTGGTCAATGGGATGTGACTTGGTGTGACCTGAATTGATTTGAAGTATGGATGAAGTTCGAACCTAGGGTTCCAACCCATGGTTTAGTGGTTGAGAGGGTGAATTTCAACACTAAGGTCATGGGTGCAATTTCCCATATGAGGTGTGTATGTTAAAACAAGAAAAAAGTATGAATTTATGGTTAGACTACTCACTGAGTCAATCTGACTCTTAGATTGGAAAGTCTTGTTGAGTTGGCTCACTTAAATTGACTTACTCTGTGACCTAACTTGAAAGTTGGCCGAGTCAACTCAACTCAATGGAATTTCGAGCCATACCAACAAGAAATTAGTCCGTGATATTGACTTTATTGAATCGAAATGACTTATCAAGTAGCTTGATTACTTGTAGACACTTGAGGGCGGATTTCCCGAGGGTATGAGAGATCTACTCTCTTCTTTTCACTGATTTCCTCATTCAAGGGATTTCATGAAAGAGGATAAAAGGTGTAATATTTGACCAGAGTTACCACTAAGTAATTATTACGATTCTATAGTTGGTTAAACTCCGTAAAAATAATTAAGATTGAAAACCCAAAGATCTTTAATCCTAAGTTGAATCGTGAGTTTACATTATAAAAATTTTAAGTAAGGGACCACTGTTACAGAGATGGAAGGTGTTAAACACCCATTTGACTAATTTATGAAGAATAAGAATAGTTCTCGCATGTAGAAAATGTAATGCGATGCAATGGTAGTGATGATTGACCGATCCAAATTTCTGATAGGCAAGATTTGACTATATCAGTAAGCCATAGAACATATGTTTGAAATGATCAAGTATAAGCTATAAAGTATATATGTATGGGATGTTTGATGTTGTATGGATACTTACGATAAAACAACGACCAACCGGCTAAGGCTTCTGGTAGACCTGCTGTGATTATATCAATAAGTCTCAGATCATATGCCCATTAATCAGATGCGAGAAAATGATAAAATACAATAAATATACTAAAAAAATAACTAACTAGCTAAGGTTTTTTATGGACAAGATCCGATTATATCGGCAAGCCTCAAAGCATACCCATGTCAGTTAGATGCGTGAAAGCGATGAAAATGTACTATGATGTTGATGTATATGAAGAGCAGAGGGGTTGAGAAGGGAATGAATGTTATGCGCTGATTCAATGAAATTGATAAAATCTTGTTTGGTTGGATGAATGTTAGTATCGCAAGGCTAGATTGAGTGAATCATATTTAAACTTAGGTAGCTTAAGAGACTTGGACTCTGTCTAGGCTAGGCTAGGCTAGACTAGGGTTAGGCTCTCTCTCTCTCTCTCTCACACACACACACATTCTAACTCTTGTTACTGGAGGGGTGGCTAAGGCTAAAGTTAATGAATTTCTGAAAATGAGAGTGAGTTGAAATGAGAGTGGATACTTGAAATGAGAAGGTGATGGGGCTATTTATAGTTTCCCAACTCGATTTTTTGATAATTCCTGGTGATTCTAGGAGCAAAAAGTGGTTAAAAGGCTGTAATTGGAGATTTGCCACATGCATCATCTTATGGGTTAGATGAGGTGGTAAAATAGTAAATTTGGATAAGGAGATGGGCATCGGAGTAAATGCACTTCAAACACACACTTATAATTCAAAAAAATGAGTCTTCCATATGTTTGAAGAATGCTGCCCCAAAGGGAGGGAGTGCCATGCAGCAGGTGGCAACCTCGCTGCCGTTGGTCTACATGCGGACTCCCTGCTTTGGTAGCCAGCATCTTCCAAGCATGTGAAGACTTTATTGTGAAGATTGTGGTTTTGAAGTTTTGCATCATCAAAGGATAACTAGGTTAAATGGGTGGAGTTTATGGTTTAGGATTGTGATTCTCAAGCTTTAGGCTTCGAGGGTTAGAGTTTAGGATTGAGATTCGGTTATTTATCCATCAGTTCAAACTCAATCAACTTATCAGCTTGGGGTGGAGTGTCTACGCTACTTAATTGACGTGATGCATGATGCGACTTGGTGTGACCCAAATCCATCAGAGGTGTACACGAGTCGAGTTGAGTCGAGCTTGGCACAACTTGACTCGACTCGACCACTTGCTGACCCTAGCTCGAACTTGGCTTGGCTGGCCAGCTCAGCTCGGTTTGCTCAGCAGCTCAGGCCAGTTCAAGCTAAGTTCGAGCCAAGATTGAGCCGAGTTCGCTTGTGTAGCAGTTTCACTAACACATGGACTGTACCTTCAAAATCTCACTGTATATAAAACAACAATAGTGGTTTTATATATATTTCATCGAACACCTTATAAGCAACATAAAAATCAAGAAAAAAATGGTAGTTGTTTCATTTACCTACCTTTCTTGCCATTAGCCACACTTCGTTGAGACATTTCATCAAACACTTTGTGAGCAACAACAATATCAAAGTAACCGAGTCATTGAACTGGTTCGATTCGAGTTTGATTCGAGTTGGGTTTGATCTGAGTTGAACTTGGGCAAGCTCGAACTCAGTTTGAAATTTTTTCCGAGTTCAAAACATCAGCTCGACTCGGCTCAAACTCAATTTCAAACAGAATCAAATCAAGCTTTTTCAAGTTGAGTCGAGAGAGCTAGCCGAGCTAACTCTACTCGTGTACAGCCCTAGCCATGGTTTTAACCCATTGCATAATGGTAGATACAGTGCGTTTAAAAGACTGAGGTCATGGGTTTGAGTTCCCAAATGAAGTATGTTTAAAAGAAAAAAAAGAAGGAGAAGTTTAAATCCATGGTTAAATGGCCGGGCGAGTCGGTCCAACTCAGTTAGTGTAAAATAAGATGGATAGCGACTCGCCTGACCAAGGGATGGTGGTCAACTCAATGACACAACTTAATCTTTACTTGATTTCATGTTTAATAATTAAAATAAAATATTTATAAGAGGCGGCTCTCCGAGCACTCTATAGTGTTCCTAGTTGCATTTGAACACTTGGTCATTGATCTAGACCGTTCGTTAGCTTCCATACACATTTCATGGACTACCATTCAACATCAGAGCTATTTGACAAATGTTAAACGTTTGATTAGTGGCGTTTAATATGGACAGTCAAGATTGTATACACAAAAATAGGTCCAATGAGCAATTTGATCCATCTATATTTTGGGGTTCATCATGGATTACTTATGATTCTAAAGAATCACTTTTGTTAAGTAACCACAACCATGCCATCCATGGCTTTGAAAAATGATGGACGTAGAAAAAAGGCCAAATCAAGGATGGATTGGATCATTTTTTTTTCAGCTGAATTTTTGGCATTGGAGCTTGTGAAATGTGTTTTGGACTTAAATGGACGGTTCAGATCGGTGATTGGACTGTCCAAGGAAACTGATGCAACTAGGAGCATTGTACTCTCTTAGAAGACCTATCCCCGGTTCAAAATCTTGCCGAGTTGAGTTGACTCGGTCGAGTTTTAAGTTGAGTCGCTCAGTTTTTGAACTATGGCTGCCATTTCCTTCTTTGTGAAAATCTATCCTCATGTGGCCCACCTGGTGACTAGATCTGTTCACCAGTGGGCCTTACTTTGGATGGCCACTAGTGAAAATTCCAAAGATCAGATGATGAGGAGTGTCACATCGCTAGCAAACGGACGGTTGAGATTGAGACATGGATGGTTTACATCTAACAAGCGATTGGACGGTCAGATTGTCCAAACAGATGGACACATGCAACGTGGAAGTTCCAAGGCCAGCGGTTTAATTTAATACACCAGTCGATTGGATGGTTAGGATTGTGGGCCTCCAACGGTCCCAAATTTCCATGGTGGGCCCTGCATACTTCCACATCTTGAGGATTACTGCAATTTCGGGTAGTCCTGCAGACTACTAAACTCGTCTTTACAGAACTGAATCTTTATTAGTAGCAACGGTCATCAAATTTACACGTGGCATTAGGAGGAGCCATCCTTTTGAAAAGGGCCCTCTCCAAGGATTCTACTCTTGCGATGTTTTTACATGGTACGTTGGCCAGCATCAACGGGTTTCTGACAGGTGGGGCCCACATTTCACTACTATAGACTATTTTATCTGCTGTGTCCCACGGTGAAATCTTCTTGATAGGACAATCTTAACCGTTTGATTTGTGGCTTATAGATAGACGATTGAGATGAGAAATAAAAACAACAGTCCATATTCAGTTGAAAAAAGTCCCATAATTAAGGTCTCTGATCTTCCAATCTGGGATGATGACTCCTCCATCTATGGTGGGACTCAACATTCTAAAGGTCTGGATTTACCGAATCATGGGCCCCACTTACTGAATCATGGAATCCTCTCTAGAAAGATGCCCATTATTCGTTAGGAAGCACCATTATCTGGACGTGTCATGTGTGGCAGGTGATATGGACAGTTGATTCCTTGGAAATGATAAGCCCCACCATAAATCTCACTTCGCACAAAAACTGTTTACACCTGTTTTTAGTGTACTTATGTGGACCAATAACAAACCATCACATGTTTACACTAAAGGTCTGGTTTTCACGGGAACCGTAATCCCACATTTTTTTGTACACACCCCCGCACACTCACGCCGTTGTGGGCTTTCACCACATCAACTTATATTGGTTTGATATTTCTTGTGTGATATTAATTTCATTATTAATGTAGTGGCACGTATCCTCACATTATCAGACCATTATATGTCATGTGGTCATGATTAGCAAGTCAATTAATGAGTGTCCAGCATGTATATAAAGATTCACTGAAAGAAAGAATCTTAGCAGTAAGGTTGTTTCTCATAGTCATTATAGAGTAAGGGATTTTTTTAGAGACATTCGAAGAATTTATGGTGATAATGAAAATTTTAAATATTTAAAAATTGAACTAATATTCAATAAAATTCGATTATTGTTTGGATCTAAATCAAGAAAGTATGAATACCAATCGAATCGGCTCATAAACTATATAATAATCAAAATTAATTGAATAAAAGAGCGCGATGAAAGTTCTAGCTTGATTAGTTCGACAATTAAATGGGATAAGGTAGGAGGAACCGTGGAGATAACTTTGATCCAACTATTTTTTTATGTAACAATGTCCTGAACGATCCAACCCCTTTAGGACCACAATTAAAAGGAAGCAAAGGTTCAAGGTCATGTATGAAGTGGTTTGATTAGGTCACAAGATGGGTGACCAGGATTGATTTGAGGTTCGGGGTGGTAGAGGTTCCCCTAATGGATTTATTTTTAAATACAACTTCATTCAAGAGACCATTTATGCGAAAATCCAGATACAGAAGCCAATAGTCCCAAATGTACATGGACATGATCCTAAATATCGATGCAATTATTTCTAGAGGGGACCATCTACATAAATACAGATACTTTCTTATTTAGAATGCATGGCGTAAGTACGGAGGTTTTAAGATTAGTAAGGAAAACTAAAGAACACGTGAAAAGAGCTCAAGGCTCACACCAAACATAACTCATTTATCTTTTGCATTTGTCATTACTTTTATTATAGCATATCATAACATAGCTTAACATAGTTTTAGTTTTAACATAAATTGCTATTATCTAGCACCATCGTTACAGTACTATATAATTAAATTAAGTGTCTATAGCCATAAGTTGTTGGATCCTGATTAATTGAGTTCTTACTTAAGCGATCATTTTTAAATTTTTATTTTTATTTTTTTATAACATCTTGCTGCCCATCAACCTTGATTATTTGTTTTTATAGATAGATTAGATATTTATCATTTGTTTATTTTTTTGAATTGTTTATTTTGATACTTTGTTGATTATAATGTGCCACATGTTTAAATATGAATAAAATGATATTGTTTAGCCTAATTTTAATTTATTTGTCCATCTTTATATTGATAAAAGAAAAATTTTAAAGTTATAAGACAAAAAAAATCCATTAAGAATGACTAATCATACTCTTTCGTAGATAAACTAATCGCTGATAACAACTGGTGACAAACTCGATTGCTGAATTTTCAAATTCGCATAGGCTTTCATTTCATCATGGGATTAGAGTGTTCAATCAAACATTGAGTTAAGAATGACTTTGGCATGCTTGCACATTATAATTACGTACGAAATCTTAATACAACATTTGATTACAAGGGTTGCCTTGTGTCTGATTGAATTGCATGAAAACAGTTCATCAGATTGGTCAAGCTCTGGGAATGGATGGATAATGGAAGTTTTTCACTCAATAGACAAGTTTGGCCCACCTAGCCAGCAGATTAGCCTGAATTTCTATCATTGTGATCTTTATAGTGAGATCTATCCTTTTTATGGTACGGATTCCGTGAAAAGGTGGCATGTTGGCAGGAATGATAGCATGGCGCCATGAGTTGTGGTACAGTTGCCTGTAGATGATCAGCTCTAGGATAGTAACCGGGTCTTCAATTTCGGGTCCCATCTGGCCCACCAAACTCACCAACGGTCTTTTTGGTGGTCTCAGCCATGTTTTTAACACTCGTTCCAGTCGGGTGTGACTAGGATGAGTCGACTCAGACTCAGTAGACACCGATCTGGTTCGAGACAATGAGACCGGGTTCTTAGGGATGACTCAGTCCGACTCATTCTAGTCGAATGTGACTCGGGTGATGCAATTACCAAGACTGGCCGAGTCCGACCTGTCCGAGTCATTTGGATGGAATCTCTCCCTTTAATCCTCTTCGGAAGGAACTTCTGTGGGAACCACTATGATGTCCATGGAAGGAGGAACTTATGTGGGGCCCACCATGATGTGCATGTAATATCCACTCTGTCCATTAGTTTCGCGAGCTCTTGATAGTGCATGAGCCAAAAATGGGTAAATTCAAGACTCAAATGTGTGGCATCATAGGAGAATGCGACAGAAAACCTACCATTGAAACCTTCCTAGGGCCCACCATGATGTTTACATACAATCCAACCTGTTGTAAGGTCATTCCCACTAAGATGAAGTGAAATTTTTTCTTTTATTAAATTAATAAAAAACTCTTGTGAGCTCCAAGAAGGTATCAATGGCTAGCGTTTAATCCCATTATTTCATGTGATAGGAGAGGATTGCTTGTGACCTCCAGCATGGATATATCTCAGTGCCTAGAGTTGTGTGGAGCCCATGGAGATCTCCATGACAAATCAACTCCATTCATCTGTTTTTGAAAGACCACGGTAGGATAGGATTCTGAAAATCAAATAGATCCGGAACTCGTGTGGGCCATACCACACGAACAATGGCGATTGACCACTTGGTGGTGAAAGAAGTTTTGTATCAAAATGATATTTGTTCCTACACTTTATCTGAATGGTAATCATTATATGAACAGTTTGGATGGGATATAAATATCATGGTCAGCTCCATGAAAAATTCAACAATTGACATTGTCCTTCTCACTAATTTGTGGGTGTGTCTCACCTGAGTTTTGGATCCACCTAATTGTTAGAATACCATCTTATTTTGGTCTTTCAAAATAGATGTGGAGTGGATTTGTCATTGATATTTCTGTGGACCCCACACAACCCTCTTGTCAATAAAGATCGCCTGGTGATTGAATTACAAAGATATCTCTTATAATCTAACATGGCAAAATTTAATTGGGTGAGTTGTCACTATTAAAGATGGAGTTCGAATAGGTACCGGACTGAACAACTTTCAAGCATGCTTTGAATAAGCTATATCTCTTTCATGGCAGCACATAGGCCAATGCATTCTTGCCATGTGACTCAGTCACCAGCCAATACACTTTCTTTGAGTTTCGAGTCACCTGATTTTATAAATCATATCCTAACATAAGCTAGTGCAATGGATAGATGGAGTGTATAGTCCCATAATTACTTAAAATTAAGGTGACTTGAAATGACTCACACGACTCAAGGCCAACTGAGTCGACCCGAGTGTTTATAGAAAGGGGGTGACTTGAACAAGTTGACTCAGCTCAATTCCCACTGAGTCAGTCCGAGTCACCGAGTCTCTAGACCATAGTCTGAATAGAAAACTTAGAAATATCTAAGACTGGGCCCACAACATAGGCCCGCACAAGCTCTTGACGACAGAACCAGATTTATACACCAATGTAAGGTATTATCATACAATTCCGAATAGAAGAATACAAAGTACAAACCAGAGACAGGTTGGGTAGATGGGAACAAAACAATAATACCCAAAGGGGTAGAATGGGGTTGTGAGTTTAAGAGACAAGGGTGGGCCCCACCTCTGCCAACTGCTCTGGATGCTTTGAAATGCATCTGATTTTAGGTGCGTTGGCAAAGCATCTCATGTGGGGGGGGGGGGTGGCCCACCTATCCCGGGGGGGGGTGGCCCACCTATCCCTGTCCATTCAAATCCACCAAACAAGTGGTAAAAAGGAAAAAAGACTAATGATTCGTCACTCATTTTAGCCGTCCAGTAGTGGACGTTTCATGGGAAAAAAAGCATTTGTCAGATCTCCCTCTTCTTTGACTGCTTTTTGGTTCCTTGACCTTCACACGTGTGTACGGTCTTTCTGCCACTTTTCCACGCGTGGGCGACTGTATGGCCGCACGTATGCCAACCTGAAAATTCGTGTGGGACATCTGACGGTTTAAATGGTGGCCCTGGCAAGTATTTTAAACCGTCTGTTCTTTTTTACTCAGAGGGGTGGTTGGCAGCCAGTCCTTCGTTCTAAATGTTATGATAATTATCGAGGTATAGTGGCACGTGCGTGAATCAGGGCCATTGATAAGGTGAACCGTTCCATCCACATGGCATCGCCCAAAAATCAAGCGAGTCCCACCAATCACGTGGGACATGCTTGTTCATTCAATGTGGACCTTTGGTCACTAGGCCCACTTGTTCATTGGACGCGCCAGATTTATGGGCTAGAGCATGTTTAGAGAGGAGTCCATCTGATGAATGGCGTTGATCTTATAACACGTGTGCCATGGTGGCACGTGTACTCAAGTGGCCCACGAATTAGGCCGTACATGGGCGTGAATATTGGACCGTTAAATATCAGCTGATCAACACCTCTGATGAATTACGTCTCCCACCTGATGTGATCAGCCTAGTTTGTTTTGAATAAGGCCCACTTGATGAACGATCTGGATCTGGAACATTTATGGATGTTTAAAAATTTGAGCAGTTTATATTCAACATACATGTGTGGTCCACCTGATGAATGGGCCAGCCTGACCGATTAAAGATTCCTAGTGCCCCCATCTGATGAATGGCTTGGATCCTACACACGAGTTGCATGTTGGGGACGGTGGATTTCCTTTGAAATGTCCCACCCATTGGATTGAAATTCTATTCCCAATCTCAAAAATGCCCCCTCATAGAAGAAAGATGAGAATTTCTTTTTAAAAGGGGAAGTTATTTTATACTCTGGTTTTCTATGATGCTTGATGCGCATGAATTTTTTGTTTTTTTTTGTTTTTTTTTTTGGGTCAGCGTGATACTATAAACCATGTCAGTACTCACACTCCATGTTAGCCAACCCCACCAGGCATCGATACCAAGACCTCAAGTTTGAAACGAGGTATCTCCACTCAGTCTACCAATTGAGTTACGGATATGGGTGTTTGATACACATTACTTGAAAATAAAACACGTGTTATATATTTACTTAATAGATTTTTACCAACTGTCGCCCATTTTTTAACTAATATGATGGAGCCATCCAAATGACCTTTCTTTTGACCTAACAGATTAGGCTGTGAGAGTTCTCTTTATTTTACTACTTTTTGTAAAATCTACGCAACATTGCTTATTTTAAAAATGGGCAAAATGCTCCCTGAATTTGATTTGAACCATTGAAAAGCATATGGACAATGATCTGAGCCGTTCCAACATAGTCAGTAGCAATTTACACTATTTAACACGTGACTACCAATTTGGACGGTTATAAGTAGGTGAATAGCTATATCAACTGCTCAAAAGTATGTATAAAATAATATTAACCTTTCTAAGATGGTTGAGAACGATCTAGACCATTCATGAGTAGGTGGACAATGATATTGAGAGCTGTGAGAGGATAGACAATGATCTGAACCATTCATTTCATCAATACATGCGAAGATGTGATTACCTGCATAGGATGTGTTTTTGTCGTCTTACAAAACTTGGATTTGAGTGAAAGCTGTAAAACTAAAAACCCCATAAATATGTGGAGTATAGAAAAAGAACTTTTTGGAGCGGTTGTCTTTTACACAAAAATGGACATAAAAATGGACGGCATTTCATAAAACCTTAAGCTAAATCAAATAAATTAAAAAACCGTAATGTGACGTAAAACTCATCATTATTCCTTGTAGTTAATTAGATAAACCAAACTGTTAAATCATAGTAATTTGTCGGACTTACCACCATGGTGTATGTGTTATATCCACACCATTCATTCTTCTTGTGAGAGTATTTTATGGAAAGAAAGAAAAAAATGAGACACATCCAAAACAGAAATTAATCACACCACATAAAACAGTTAGGACTAATACTTGCCATTAAAAACTTCTACAACCTACAAAAGTGTTTGATGAAGCTACTATTCGGGATCATGCCCTTAAATGATATGTAAAATGAATAGTTGATGTGAATATAACATATATTAGACAAGTTATATTTTTAATGTATGTAATAACGCAAGTGCATTACATGTATATCAAAAAATTGAAGCTACAATATTGAAATTATATTACATGTGCCTTGACTTAGGACTATTGACTAATGTAGTAGTGATAATCATTACACATTTGTTTAACATTTTGGTGAAATCCAGCCATACAAGCACACCCTAGAGTTATGGTAGGGAAGAGGTTGGTTGAACAATGCTAACCTCTTATTTATGGACACTTGTTTGTTTAAATTATACCATTTGATATTTTTCATTATTAACCACCCAATAAATGTCCATCAGTTATTGGTCAAATAAATAAAATATAACTTTAGAGTTATGATACATTTAATGAGTACAATTAATTTAAATATTTAATTTAAACTACTTGCATATCAAATATATAATTTTAAGTGCTTGCTTAAAAGAATTCATTCTATTTTAAAAATCCTTGTCTACTAAAATTAGAGATCTCATCTTTTATGATTGAAAACCAACACTAATGGGTTTTATTTTATCTACATGCAAATTTTCATACTGTGTAGAAAAAAATTGTAGCTACTCAATTGGGATAATTTCATTCATGAATATATTTTCTAAGTACATATTATTCCTTCTTATTTTATACTTCTACAAATTATGGCGCTCAATGCACATGAATTTAGAAGTTGTTCACATGGCATACTCTTAACTCAAATTAAATGAAAGAAATTGCAAAATTTACTGGCACTTTCTCTCTATCCAAACTAAGGGTGTTTTTGGTTTTATGATAACAATGATAAATGGCTGAAAATGAATAATGATTACCAGCTCTTGCAATTGTGTGGTAATATAACTTACTTTTGATTGTAGTGATCACCAGCTCTTGTAATTGTGTGATAAAATTTTGATATTATTATTTATTTGGCATGGAAATCATAGTTAACATTGTAATTTTATAACGTAAAAATTTAATGATGATAGTTTTCTTTACATGTTTTCTTAATAAGTGTATTTAACTCTTGCATAGTTTACTGTATTTCAATGGTAGACTCTTTGATGTTTCAATCTGAGGTTATGGGTTCAAGCATCCCTTGTGATGTAAGTGTACGAGTGTGTTTATGAGACTTAATATTTAACAGGGTCAGTGCGGCCCTTATTGTATTTATTAGGGTCGGTGCAGCCCTTATTGTGGGGCTTAATTTTATGTATTTAATCTTTATGCACACTGTCTATCCATCTTTCCAAATCATTTAGGGCATTATTCAAAAATGATAAGGTGGACCATATCATTGGAAACAAAGGTGATCGATTGTTAATGGACCATGAAAGTTTTGGATCAAGTTGATATTTGTTTTTTTCCTTCACCCAAGCTTATGTGACCTTACTATCAAGCTAACAAAAAAAAAGAAGAAACACATGCTTATGTGACCTTATAAACAAACCGGATGAGAAATAAACACTATGGAAATATAAAGGTGTGTTTGGTAAAGTTTAATGGTAGAGCGTTCAATCACCATTGTTTTCTAGAGTATGAACCACCTAATATTTGAATCCTCTCCGTTTTTAGTATAATACCCTAAATGGATGAGGAAATAAATAGTGTAAATATAAAATACACACTTCAAGGTGGGCCACATTGTCTTGGGTGAGGCCAGTGTCTCACCTAATTTACTTCCAGAAAATTCTGCATAAACATTATTAAGTCTTAATCTCAATTTTGGTGGGCCCTATAGCTTAAGATTCACCATATATAAGTGGCACTTTCTTCCACATAAATCAAATTAGGGACGTTTCAATTTTTCCTTTTTTAAACTTTAGCAATTAGAGAAAAGTGCCACTTTAAGTCACCATTCGACACAGCATGTGGGACCTACCAACATTAGGATTATGCATTTTCATTTCCAACCACTGAATAAATATCCATGATCTTAATTCTCAGGCATTTGAATGTGTATTTTATTAAATTTAAGATACATCTAAACTTAGACACATAACTTCAACCGTTTAGCTTGAATTATTCATACATTACATGTGCAATTTCTCAGCACCCGTGTATCATCATCTAATTCAGCTAGAGTATCAAAGTTTTTTTATCTTTTCAAAAGTTACGGCTACCTTTAAAAAAAGAGCTACCCCTTTATTCCTAAAATGCCTAAAATGCCCCTGCTCATGAGAGATAGGGAGAGAGCTGTATGTCAGCTTTTGCTTTTAAAAGCTATGCCTTTAGATTTGTTAATTGAATTTGATGGTCTGCTGACTGTACAGACCGTGTGAGTGTGCTGATGCCGTTCGTGCAAATCGATAAAAGCGAAGAGAAAATAAAATTTCATATACTCTGCTAGAGAGACTTAGATGATACACAGGCACTTGCAAATTACTTAGAAAATGCATAAGAAAAATAGAAATAGTGAAATTAAACCGTTAAGATTAATGTACATAGTTTAGTTGTACCCTGAACAAAAAATTAAGCTTATTTGATTATCTGATTATCTGATTCTTAGGCATTTATTGGACGCTTAAAAATGAATATCCAACGGTCAACAACTGTCCACGAACGGAAGTGTAGGACTGTTCAACCAATCTTATTTTTAGGGTTGTGACTTGGAAACAATGGGATTCACAATCTAGTTGATTTTTAAGTTAACATAGGCTACAATGTCTGAGAGCCTGCGTATCAAACCTAATACGCAATCTGAGTATCATTTATCTCTTCAAAAGCAAAACCAATCCCGTAATTTGATAATTCCACCAAAAAATTGATAGTCATCCCCCACTCACGAGGGTACTTTCATTCCCTGAGAAAACCATATGTAAAAAACCGGGTCGGGTAGAAGCCAGGACCCGGAGGGGACTCCGATCAATATGTGGAGCCCACCATGATGTATATGTTTACCCACATTACTCATCTATTTCAACGGTTCATTTTCAAGGAATAAGCCCAAGAAGAAAGTAGATCCAAGGGTCAAGTTAGTACACTACGTAGAGTAGTAGTGATAAGGATGCCACCGCTGAAATCTTCGTAAGGCCCACTATAATGATTATTTACCTTGTAACTTATTCACACTTAGATGAAGGGAAAATATAAATATAATTTTGTTCAAAAACTTTTATAATTTCCAACAAAGTATTAATAGTAGATATTTAACTTTATTTTTTCCAGTGTCGTGGCCCACTTGAAATATAAATCTTTCTCCTTTATCCATGGATGCCTTAAAATGATTTGTTAAACCGGATATATACATCACGGTGGGCCCCATAGAGCTCCTTCCAAGACCATGTCCGGCCGAAAGGTAAAGAATTAGGTGGGACCAGGCCAGGCCCATCATCATCCAATGTTAACGAGCCAGGTTGCGCCATGTCTACTCGTGGGGCCTTTACAAAATTGCAACCACTGATAAATCCATGCCGATCAACATCGGGCTAAGAACTCAGTGGCGGATCCAACAAACGGGCCTGAGACCCGGTCGGGTGGAACTAGCAATTTCAAGGGTAGAAATATCAATCCCCTGGAATAGCACCCAACAGAGATCTCATGTACGCAACTTCCACACCGCTGTCTCGCAATTCTCGAGATTCCCAACGTCTGTCTCTCCCATTCAAATGAGAAGAGCTCGCACTCTGGCGGAGTGTCATAGTTCGTACTCCTTCACTCAAAATTCATAAGATTGATACACAAGCATCTCAAATTAAGTATAAAAAAGTGGGCCCCACTTTAGAATGGGTGTCATCCCAAATATTAGAATGGAAGGTTCTTCCAACTGGCCATCCATAATGGAAATCACTAGTGGTCCTTTTTTAGCAAAAATATTCCACTAATCAGAGACGAGAATCATTTTATATATCTGATTTTATGGTTTTTGGCCTATCTTAAGTGTGGCCCACTATTTGGACGGTTGATATGATTTATTTATATGTTATGTGCACAATTTTGGGGTGCATGTGTATGATCCCTTATAATCCGCCCCCTTCTAAATTCTTAAATAGATGGAATTTGTGACTTTAATGAGTGGCCGAATTCAGGGAATGTTGGATTCCCTCTTTCATTCATCCAGGAATATCATCCCATGCTCTGCAGAGTATGTAAAAACATACACATGCACGCATCTTCTGTGCACATGGAGTGTAAGTACCCAATCTGAACCGTTCAAATTGTGTAAAAAAATACACATGCAGGCATCCAATTGACAGTTGGGATGATTTTTTTAATGGTTTGGATTGAGGTACATGACAGTGGGTATGTGCATGCGTTGGATGTATCATATTCTGGAATGGTACGGTATAAAATGCTTCTTAATAGATATTCATCCCCCCTTTCTCCAAGAAAATTCCTTCGCCTGTATGCCAGTGGGAAACGTGTGATGGGCCCACCAATGAATTTTGGACAGTGGATGATGTGTGATGGGCCCACCAAGGAACTATCTCGCTCCCTGACATATTTTAAAGAGAAAACTTTGATACTCTGCAATGCTCCATACGCATGTGTACATAAATTGCACGGATGACGTTCATGTGCGTCAAGTTAAAGTGTTCAAATCCTGGACCCCACCATTGATTGGTCATAAACCAAATATTGTAGTGAAATTGTTATCCTGATGGATGATTGGTGGACATCTGATGGACGGCTAGAGAGAAATGTAGTCATCAATCAGAATTCAGCATTACTTTCCACCAATCAGGGGTCTGAATCATCCAATCAACCTGATGTTGGACTTATGGTCCACATAACAGTGGGCCCCACAATTTGAACGGTTTAATCTGAGTTACATTAATGACACGTGTTCAATTTCTTTATCCATGCGCACCAACCATCAAATTCGGCCAGAGTATCAAACACCACCATTTAAAATCTATTTTTGCTTTCTTCTTTTTCTTCTTCTTCTTTTTTTTTTTTTTTCTTGCATTCCTGTTTCTTTTATAATGTCCCAATGCATTTAGGTGGGCCACTAACTTACTGTCCAACTACAGAAATAGTAACAACATATTATGTGTGGACGAAATCCAACCCATCCAAAAGCTGGTCCCATCATGGAAATCACCTTGCACTAAAATCAGGATAATCCACTCATCGTGTGGGCCACACAAGAGATAACAATCGACATCCACCATTCCTGATCAAAAGTTCCCATGGACCCCACTGAAAAATGGATTAACCTAATTTTCCTGCCAGATGATCTTCGTGGTGGGGCCAATCTTCTGGACGGTTGGATGTGGTATAAACATGATACAGTTGGCAGTAATGCTGGGATTGTCCCTGTTATCATGGGATAAGTTTGATTCCATGCTATGTTTGTAATACAGTGGTACATTGAATGGATATACCCACCATTATTTAAAACTATTGAGAATAATATATGTATTATATCCAAATTATTCATCTATTTTGTAACCTCATTTTATGGCATGGGCCTAAAAATGAGGTAGATCCAAAACTTATGTGGCCCCAAAGAAGTTTTCAACAGTAAGTATTCAATCCCTGCTGCTTTCTATGGTGGGGTCCACTTGAGCTTTAGATCTACCTGATTTTTTGGCCCATGCTCTAAAATTATCTCAAAAAATGGGTAGATGGTGTGGATATAGCCCACACATCAACATACACAATTTGTTAACATTGAGTAGAATTGGCACCACACGATGCAATTCCATCTTAATTAATTCCAAGCTTTTCCATTCTTTCCAAACACTGAGTAGAATTGTCAGTGACTAAATGCAATTCCATCCCACCTAATCCTATCTAATTTAATGCGCCAAATACCCTCTAATTGTATTTGAGTACCCTTCTTATGTATAATTTTTAATTTTCTCTTTATTCTATGATCCTGGAAAAGATCCACAGCCTTCCTTTTACATTCAGATTATGATTGGCCTAAGGAATTTTCCTCTTTTCATTCTATGTTTTTTCAAAAATTTAAGAATATTTCCAAAATTATATATATTTCTCATCAAATATTATTAAGCAATGATCCGGTGCTCTTATTGCACTCTAAGTTATAGCACTGCTAATTGTATTGGGACATTAGGATGGTCCAATTGACTGATCTGGACCGTTCATTAGGTCCATCACACATTATGTTCACCACCATATAAAAATTCTATTGAGGAAACGATTCTAACCTCTGATTGATCACCTATAAAAAGGGATGGTCAAGATCGTCTAAGAAAGAATAGGCCTAATTTGAGCCATCCATTTGTTGGGGCCGATCATGTGCTTATGGTTCCAAAGAATCACTTTCATCAGAGAATCTTAACAATCCTGTCCATCAATCAGAAAAAAGGACGGCTATAAAAGAGAATGCCAACTCATGAATGAATCTAGCCATCTGTCCAGTAAGAATTTTGTGCTGTAGCTAATGGAATGTATGCTGAAGCCAATAGACGGTTCAGATCAATCGATTGGATGGTCCAACCGTAGGAGCGCTGGATCAACTTTCACTTTTATTATACTTTTAATTAATATTTTTTTAATCTTGTCTTACTGTTAATAAATCGTATAGTAGAAAATAGTCACACTCCTCCCTTTTCTCAATTAAATGTATTATTGGCCCACCAAAGAATTCTCTTTGATTTCTCTATCACTTTTGCAATTCTAAGATATGGGTTGTTTTTCCCTTGAAAACTACTTTCTAACATACTTTCTTCTTTTTTTTTCCTTGTTTTTCTACGGTACTGCAATCAGTGGCAGGGATGGTAGTACTACTCCTACTTTACTACCAAGACCTCCTGCGTTTTTCTCTTTGTATCTGACAGCAGACATGAGTGATTGGATTTCTCTAAATGGAGAGAGAGAGAGAGAGAGAGAGAGAGAGAGGATGAACGTCCTTAAAACAAGCAAAACCCATCAAGAGTTTGATCTATAGACTCCATTAAGCCACTTCCACAAGCTCCTCAGATTCCCCCAAGCTGATTCTGGCATTTGGGTGTTTGGGTTTTGACCCTGTAATTCAATGGGAGGAAAGGGAAGGAGAGGAGCTGCTTTGTGTTTGGTGGTTTTGTTGGTGTTTTGGAATACTTCATATGGATTGCTTTCTCCCAAAGGTGTCAATTATGAAGGTGATTTCAGTGTTTTTCTTCAATATCTCCAAATGGGTATTTTCCTTTTTCTTTTTTTTTTTAATGTCTAGAAATTGAAAAAAAATGAAAAATGGTTCTTAATTTTTTTTTTTTCTTCTTGTTTTAGTTCAAGCTCTGATTGGTATAAAGACATCACTAATCGATCCTCATAATGTTCTTGAGAACTGGGATAAGGACTCTGTCGATCCGTGTAGCTGGACTATGGTCACTTGCTCACCTGAAAATCTAGTCACTGGATTGTAAGTTTTTGCCTTCTCTGATTTATAATGGAAGAAGTGGATTCATTTTCATCTGTTGATTGTGCAATAACTCAAAGATGAGAACTATATATATTTGAGGTTTGCTCAAATACATCCCAATGAATTGCAATAAGATAGGTTGAGACTCTAGCTGTTGATTCAGGATTATTTTTTTTTCAACGACCCAAACTTTTTGTTTGATAGGGCTCCCCTTGGATTGTGGATTTCTGAAAAAAGGCTCTCAAATTGAATATTTCAACCGTTTGATTATACAAACATTATGCCGGCAGTTCATGTTCAAAGCAAAAAAGAGAAATGATGGAAGGGTTAAAATAATTCAGTTGAGAGCTTTATTTGTTGACTTGCCATCATACAAAGCGTGACTCATCATATGAATAGTTTAAATCATTGAAAGACAAACCAGATTCAAAAACTAAAGTCCTGAGGTATCATATTGCTGTTTATTGGGATGTATTCAAGCAAACCTCTATATATGTATGTATTAATACAGACACAAATTTGTATGTGAGTGTGTGTGTTTTTTTTTTTTTTTTTTTTTTTTTGGGATAAGGAAATTTATATGTGAAGTTAAGAGCAAGATCTGATGAAAATGTTGTAAATATAGATGTATTTGATATTCCTGTAGACAAAGAGGAGAATTACATATATGGGTATGAATGCTGTATATTCATAAGGACCGTCCGATCAATGTGATTTTTTCACTATGGCCAAGCCCATAGTGGGATGAACGAGAACGGTCCAAATTCTTGATTTTGGCCATACCTTGATATGTATGATGAAAGTATTAGTAATATGTAGATAGATTTTGTTGCAGATATTGAAGTTTGTTTGAATGGTGTTTTTGCAGAGGAGCGCCGAGTCAGAATTTATCTGGGACTCTTTCTCCTAGTATAGGAAACTTGACAAATCTCCAGTCTGTGTAAGTAGAATGGAAAAGATAACATGATTTTTGTGGTTTTTGATCATGTTTTTTTTTGGGTGTTTTATTTTTAATGGGGGGATGATCGGCAGGCTTTTACAGAACAACAACATATCTGGAGTGATTCCGCTAGAGATTGGGAAGCTCTCAAAGCTTCGTACACTAGATCTTTCTATCAACTCGTTTAGCAGTGAAGTACCCAGTTCTCTTGGCTACCTGCAAAACCTTGAATACCTGTAAGTAGAAGTCATGTAAAGAAGCTGAAGGGTTTCTGAAGTTTGAAAATTTTATAGTTCTTGGTCTGGTCTGGATCTGAAGAAGAAATCCATTTCACACACATGCATATGTATATACATACATATATATGGAGGATTTTTATTTATTTATTTATTTTGGGAATTGTAAAGCTGTACATACAAATAGGGATTTTAATTTTGGGAATTGAAATACTAGCGAAGTGTACTTTTCCAATTCCCTGAATGGTGGGTCCACACATGCATGGATATAGTGTTTGTTTTTTTGGAGGGATTATATGATACAAGTTCCATGTATTTGCAGCATTGTGACAAATATCTGAGATTTTTTAAATTAAAATAATTCACTTTATACTTTTATATTTATTTTAAATTTTTTAGTAATTTACAATAAATATTTTTAAATATTTTATTTTCAGTGAGATTTTCCTGATAATATTACAAAGAAAACATCAAAATCTGAAGATCTCCCAAGAAATTCAGGGGCCGAGAAAATGCCAAGAACCAGATTTGTCACTATGGTTTTCAAAGTACTCGCAGGTTTTCATTTCCAACAAGTGGGCCCATGGTTCAATAATGCATACCATTTGACTGTTGAGTCCCACCAAGCATGGTGAATGTCCTGAAAATCCACAGATTGGAAATCTACAATTTCAGTTGAATGTGGACTGTCGTTTAATTCCTCTTCCTGATCATCTATCCGTAGGCCACAGATATAAGGGTTAAGATCACGAAGGAGATATTTTTGGGTATGGATACCAAAACATGGGCCCCACTTGTCGGAACATAAAACCCGTGTATGGTGCCGAGAGATGTGGGCCACACATCATATAATTCCTCCACTTGTATATGTATTTATATTTATTGAAATATTGAATTGTTGGGCTGAATCTGATCATGGGTATTTGAATTTGGGTCAGGAGGCTTAACAATAACAGTCTTTCAGGAGCATTTCCTTTGTCTTTGGCTAACATCACCGAGCTTGCTTTCCTGTAAGTCTCTTCAACTTCCATTGTATAATCTGTATATTTCTTTCATCTATTGGAAATTTATGACTGAAGAAGGTTTCTTTGGTTTTTATGCTACAGGGACTTGTCTTATAATAATTTGAGTGGTCCTATTCCCCAATTTCCCTTTAGAACATTCAAGTAAAGACTCTTAGTCTTGTTTTTTAAGTTTCAGTTCTAAGGTTGTGTTTGGATGCACAAGTGAATCAAATTGAGTTTGGGAGGAATGGTGTAGTTTTAATTGTTGTTTCCTATCATTTTGTAACGAGGAAGTAGCCCAGAATTTGCGATTGCATTTCTTTCGGGTCCAACTCAATATTAATGTAATCCAATATGAATATTAAGGAAACTACAGTTTGGTTATTTCCACTTTGTTATACTAATGATTAAAATTTGATTTGATATTGCATCCAAACACGACATAAATCTTTTAGCAGAAAGATGAAACATTTAGCTTATTCGCTTTCTTTTTTGGTTGAAGCATTGTAGGAAATCCTCTGATATGCGCAACTGGAAAGGAGAAAGATTGCTTTGGAAAGGCACCGATACCGCTTTCATTCAACTTGAATAATTCACAGAGTACTGATTCTAAATTATACATTCCACCAGTTTGATAAATTGTTTTTCTTAAATCCTTGAGTTTTATAATAGATGAATCTCTCTCTCTCTCTCTCTCTCTCTCTCTCTCTCTCACTCTCTCTGGTATTTTCATTGCTACATTTAGCTATTCAAGGCAGGTTTTGACTTTCCATTCTTAAAATGCTGTTTCATGTATTCTGTTGACAAGTTCTTGTTCTCTATATTTTCTTTTCCTTTTCCTTTTCCTTTTCCTTTTTTTCGTGATTATTTTATCCATCATCTTCTAATTCTCAGAGGTTAGAGTCAACTTCTTTAAGTGTTCCCTAGGTTTTCTATGGTCATGCATGAAGCTGCCTTTTGGATGCATTATTGAATTGAATTGCAGTTATTAGTTCAGTAAATAGGAAATGACTAAATTGTTATGGCCTCCTCAATATTCATTCATGGTTTTAAGAACTAGAAAATTCCGATATGACTTGGTGAGTCATGATTTGACTACAGATCGAATGAGTTAATCCAAGTCCCTGAGTCTAAAACCATGATTCTTCTCCTTTGTGAACTAAATTGTTACAATTCAATTCATTTGTGTCCAAACACACCTCGATGAAAACTTTGGAAAAGAAATTCATTTTCATGGATATCTACACTTTCCTGTTTGAGAAAAAAATAGGTATGGAAATCTATCTCCATTTCAATGGTTTTACTAAACAAAATATCAATGTCGATATCTTTCAAAAGACCTGTTAAATGTAGATTCCTTATGTTATTAGAGACCGTTTTGGTAGTTTGACCATCGACCCTCTTTAGGGACTATTTGGATATCACTAATTCCATGGAAATAAATGGAAATTGAAAAGGTTTTCCATTGATGTGACCATTTTTCGAAGTTAGGATAGGAAAGAAAAGGGAGGATTCCACAAGCCCTAATTGCACTTTTCCATAGTTTGGATTCTGTAACGCAAGAAATTAAGTGATGTTGCTTTACAAGTATGAGATTTCCATTTGCTATCCAAACAACTCCTAAAAATGAAATCTATATTTTTGTGCTCATGGAAATAATCATTACCTAATCATCACCTTTTCTTTTCTTTTCCCCCTTTCGATGCATGTATCCAAACACAGCCTTCATGGAAAACTTCACTCCAAACCGAACTATTAGGTTCCTCAGATTCCCATTTCCTAATGATTCCATAGGGGTTTTCCAGTCTTGTATTCTTTTCAATATGGTGATGTTTCAGTTAGTCATTTCTGTTCTTTTATTCTTATTTTTCTCATTTTTGACATGATATCTTTCTCTATGTTCTTGAAGGCACTCAATCTTCGGGAAGACCCAAAAGTCACAAAATGGCCCTTGCTCTTGGGACAAGTCTTGGATGCATTTGTCTACTCATGCTTGGGTTTGGGCTTCTTCTCTGGTGGAAGCAACGATATAACCAACAAATCTTCTTTGATGTCACTGGTTAGTAAAAAATAAAAAAGGAATGAAATAGATGCATCGATGAGGATAAAAAGGGTATACTTTGGCAATTTCTTGAGGCTGCATTTGGATGTATAAATGAATTGAATTGCGAAGTATCTGTTTAATGAAGAAGAAATAACGAAAAGTAATAGCATCCCCCAAATTGCAGTTACATTTATTTCAAGTCCTTTGATAATAACATATTTTGAATCCAACTTGAAATAACATGATTGCAATTTTGGAGCACAGACTCTGAATATGGATGCGAGGGAAATAAATTACAATTTGGTCATTTCCTCATTATTTAGACCTGGAATTGGAGTTTGATAGTGCATCCAAATGCACCCTAAATCATGATTTTCTGACTCAACGACACTGACTGACTCGTCTAGTCCTGAGTTGAGTCAGGAGGGATTCGTCTGAGTCAGATCAACTCGGGGATTTGGGCGGAGTGACTTGTGTTACTGAACTGGATTAGATTTAACCAAGTCCGAGCCTACTCAGATGAGTTGCATCAGACTCAAATGAGTCAACAATCTGTGCCCAAAATGAATTGGCATTACACAATCACAGCTTCAATTAAAATAATTTCTATTTGGACCAGCATTTCATGCAGTTAGTGTTGTTGATGTCTCAAATCTTTCAGTAACAGGGTCTGTCGATGTCATTGACAGACCGTTCGATGCCATCGAGATCCACTTGCACCCAATTGCTTTTCGGCCAACAGGAAGCACTGGCAATCCAGAATATTTTTCTAGTTGGTCGCATTATAATGGACCAATATCACCTCCATCAAAATCTCCCATTCATCCAATCATTCTCTTCCTTTTTCCATGTGGTCCACTTGTTATATATCAGTTTTACAATCCATTTTCCAACCAATAGGTGGATGGCTAGTACTGTCCAATGAGAGAGTTCTTTTGCAGGCTCACCCATCCATGGTAGGACCCATAAGATGAATGCTCTGGATCACTGAAAGTTGGGCCCCACTTGTAAAGTTACCTCACATAGAACAAGCATGAACAATACAAACAGAACAAACATAAAACTACTTGTCTACCATAACTAATATTTCTGTACAAAACAATTCACTTCTACATCTGATTTCATTCGAACTAATCCATTCTTTGAATGTTTTAGACCACCGTCGCGAGGAAGTTTGCCTCGGAAACTTGAAGAGGTTCCCATTTAAGGAGCTTCAGATTGCAACGGATAACTTCAGCAGCAAGAACATGATTGGCAAAGGTGGGTTTGGAAATGTCTATAAAGGTTATCTCCAAGATGGAACCGTTGTGGCAGTAAAAAGACTCAAAGATGGCAGCGCGGCAGGTGGGGACCTCCAGTTTCAGACAGAAGTAGAGATGATCAGCTTAGCGGTGCATAGGAACCTTCTCAGGCTTTGTGGGTTTTGCTTGACGACAACAGAAAGGCTTCTGGTTTACCCGTATATGTCAAATGGGAGCGTTGCTTCCCGACTCAAAGGTAACGAAAAACGTTGAAAATCTGAATGTTGAAGCTTTGGACAGAGAGAATAGAAATAGGCTGGTGAACTTTTCCTTCTTCCATTGCAGAAATGTGTCAAGAGTCCCCCGAGTCTGTAGAAGTGGGGTCCATGGTATTCAAAGCATCGCTTCGATGGACCCCACAGGCGATGGGCAATTTCACAAAATCAATCAGTTTGGAAGATGATAGCAATCCAATCTTTAAAAAAAAAAAATGTTTTCGTGGGCATGTTGGTAGTATAGATCAGGAACCTGAAAAGCCAATTTGATGTTTGGCTGGTTGGGTTGACTCGATCGAACTCTCGACTCGATATTTAACTATTGTAAATTGAAAATATTAGGAAGATAGATGATCTAGTTGGATAAATGTATGAAACCTTTCAATGCATTTAACTGCATTTGGACTAGTTGGCATCCACATCACCTATCTGCATCGTCCGTTGGGTTTTGTCCAATTTTCTTCCTATGGAAAAATCATGGCAATCTTTGGTTGTAAACGTCCAATCTTCCGAAACAATCTGGTCCATTCATTTCTGCATGCCATTGACTTCATGGTTTAGATCATCGGACAAGTAAAATTTTCTCGAGGCAGCCAATGAAGAGTCGACTGGATCAAATGGATGGTTGAGATAGGTGACATTGATGCCAACGTCCAAGCGAAACTAGGATCATGAATACCTCACTTGTTAAGTGCCAAGGAGTCTCTCCGACTCTCTCCGAGTCTAGGCCAATTCTCTAAGTAGACAGCCCAATTTCGAACCGAGTGAGTGAGTTTTGGATGTTTGGTGGCCATTCTTTTGGAGCTGAATATTTTGATAAGAACATCAACCTCATTTCAAATCCATTCCATTTGTATGTTTTTACTTTCATGTAGGAAAACCAGCATTGGATTGGAGTACCAGGAAGAGAATTGCATTGGGAGCTGCAAGGGGTCTCTTGTATCTTCATGAGCAATGCGACCCGAAGATAATTCACAGGGATGTAAAAGCAGCCAATATATTGCTCGACGACTACTGTGAAGCTGTAGTGGGAGATTTTGGGTTGGCGAAGCTTTTGGATCATAGAGACTCGCATGTTACAACTGCTGTGCGGGGGACTGTTGGGCATATAGCTCCTGAGTACCTCTCAACTGGGCAATCGTCGGAGAAGACAGATGTGTTCGGGTTCGGAATCCTCCTCCTTGAATTGATCACTGGTCAGAGAGCTCTAGAATTCGGAAAGACGGCGAACCAGAAGGGAGCCATGCTTGATTGGGTAGGCATACTTCTTAGTTTCTTGTTGAATTTAGTTCTCTCCACATCCATTGAGGTCTGTAATGTGACACACACATAGAGCTAGGCATCGAGTCGAGTTAGACCGAGTTATGGCTGACCCGACTCGATCTGGTTTTCAAATAGGCCTGACCCGAACTCGACCCGACTCGCTACCGAGTCCAGCATGCCTGACCTGATCCGAGTCCGGGTTTGGCCTGGACTAATCTGGACCGAGTCTGATCCGGTCACAGGTACTGAGTCGGAACCGAGTTGGGTTGGGTGCAGTGGGTATCCATCCACTCTAAACCTACTTTTTTTTAATATACATGTACAAGTCGAGTCAGTACCGAGTTAGGTTTCGGGCCAAGTCGAGTCGAGTTATTGGGCGACTCAAACTCGACTCAATTTGAGTTTGGATTGGGAGAAGTCAACTCGATTCAGATTGACTCACCCACTTGGTTCGGATCGAGTCAGATCTGAACGAGTCGTCCCGTGCCCAGCTCTACACACATATCATTGTAATTGCTACGATGAAAAGATTTTCACTGAATCATTTGTGGGCCACTGTGATTCATTGATGTCATCTACTCCGATCATCAGATGTGAAGCCCCTTTATTATGGGCCCAAAAATCATGCTGATCCCTGACTCAGGTGGCCCACAAAAAACACATGACTATAGTTACAACGAAAATGTTTTTACCGAATCATTTGTGGGCCACTGTGATTCAGTGATGGAATCTACTCCGATCATCAGATGCATTGCCCCTTTCTTGGGTGTGGTCCCAAAAATCACACAGATCTGTGACTTTAGTGGCCCACACACCTTTCAGTGTAGTTACGATAAAAATGTTTTCACCAAATGATTTGTGGGCCCTATTTTGATGGGTCGATGGCATCCACTCCAACCATCGGATGCGTCGCCCCCTTTTCAGGCATGGGTTTCAAAATTGCCTGGTGGCTATGGGATCTCTTCACGCTGATTCATGACTCAGATAGTCGACACAA
The DNA here is from genome assembly GCA_037074715.1 of Magnolia kwangsiensis. Taxonomy (NCBI): domain Eukaryota; kingdom Viridiplantae; phylum Streptophyta; class Magnoliopsida; order Magnoliales; family Magnoliaceae; genus Magnolia; species Magnolia kwangsiensis. The sequence continues at coordinate 18,979,965 of CM073583.1, forward strand.
TAGGGAACCATGGAAAAAGGGCATGCCCACCATTAATTTCGAATGGGGCCCACCTGAGTTTCAAAATTGCCTGGTGGCTATGGGATCTCTTCATCTGATGTAGATTCTTTAGGTGAATGGGTCGGATGTCATCAACACAACAAAGTGGGTTCCATTTAAAATCAAGGGTGGGCATACCCCTAAATATTTCCTTCCGTGTGGCCCACTTGAGGTTTGTATTGGACCGATGTTTGGGTTCCTGGCCAAGGGATCCAGGGCGAGCTTAATGGATGACTTGGATGTCATAAATACATCATGGTTGGTCCCGGATGAGGATAGCCCGAAAACCACAACTTAGCCAGTTCTAACCGTCCATCTGATTTTAGTGAATTTGGACCACTCTATCTTTCATCCACAATGGGATTCTCGGACAGTCTGGACTAAGTTGCGTATGGATTGCCACGTTTTAATAGATGGTGGCAAACGCACACGACTGTCAGCCTCTTGTATCTTCGTATGTGTAAATGCATGCATGTAGTATGTATTGTTTCTTCCAGCAACATACTATCTGACTCCCACGTGGAATCCGTGGTCGGGGATGGTCCGGTCCGGGTCTGGTCCTGACCTTGCAACCAGATCCATTTACCAAACGGGTCCAAGAATTCCGTTCCGAACTCAACCCAGTACCCATTGCCCTGTGGCTTGATCCCAACCACTCAAAATTCATCAAGCCCAAGTCCAACCCAACCCAACCCACTTAATTGTAATTGGGTCAGGCTCGACCGACCCAACACAACCACATGTGGGTTTAAGAATGGAATATGGGGCTAAAGCTATGTATCACTCATCTCAATTAGTAAATACATACAAACACACATACATCATGTGGATGTATCTATACTGTTATTTTGGGCCTTTTAAGCTTGGGTTGGGTTGGGTTGGGTTCGACCCAAGTCCAATCCATTTACTTGTTGTAGGTTTTGGTTGGGTCGATTCAGGTCATCTAATCTATGAGTGGGTCGGGCTGGGTAGAATTCAACCTGAGCCCAATCCATTTACTTGTTTCAGGTTTTGGCTGGGTTGGTTCAGGTCATCTGGCCCAACCCATTGATAAGCTATATGGGCGGGTTGCGTTGGGTTGGGTTGGGTTCAACTAAGTTAGACCCATTTACCTCAAATGGGTCACATTTCTAACCCGAGCCCAATCTACCCATTTAACTTGGCTCATACCTACTTCAGAAGTGGGTCGAGCCAGTTGACCCGACCCATTGCCACCCCTACCTGTAAATTTTTTTTTTCCTGATCCATTTAAATGGCTCGATTTCACACCATAGGTGAAGAGAATTCACCAAGAAAAGAAGCTTGACATGCTTGTTGATAAAGACTTGAAAGACAACTACGACCGGATGGAGCTCGAAGAAATGGTTCAGGTGGCTCTCATATGCACCCAATACCTTCCGGGCCACAGGCCCAAGATGTCTGAAGTGGTTCGAATGCTTGAAGGAGATGGGCTTGCAGAGAGATGGGAAGCATCACAAAGAGCCGAACCACACAAGTGTCGAGCCCATGAATTCTCCTCTTCCGAGCGCTACTCCGATCTCACAGACGACTCTTCGTTACTAGCGCAACCAATGGAGCTCTCCGGCCCAAGGTGAATTTTGATAAAAAATGAAAAGAAAAGAAATGAAAAAGAAGCGACTACAACGTAATCCCGATGTAGTCAAGCCGTTCGTTCGAACACGAGTGTTGTGTATAGTAGTATTTTAGTGGTCTACAAGGTTGTGTATACAAAGCTAATTCGAGTAAGAACGTCGGAAATCGGGAGGTGCAATGAATCATGAGCTTGTATGAATAATGTGATTTTTTTTTATTTTTTTTTCTTTTGTGAAAAAGAAAAATTATGTGATAAAATATAGTCTTTTCAAGAATCATGAATGTTCTCATTTGTAGCTTTTAATTTTTTAGTGATTGAAGATTGATGGTGACACATATGAACATGTGTGATGCTTGAACTTAAGAGGGTCACACATGTGGCACATGGAAACATGTTATGCTTGCGTATGGATAACTATGTTAATCTGACACATCGAAACTAAGTACCAATAACAAGTAGTTCCCCTCAATCCATAGCTAAATCATATTCATGACTACAAATGAGTCATGGATATGACTATTAGTTAGGACACTTTTGCTCAAATCTACGCCATCTCAGATTGTGTAATTTCTTGGGCGTCAATCGAAGGGGCTTGCTCCAATGCTAATCGGTAGACGTGGGGTCCAGTGATGCTTGAAAATCCAACTCATTGATAAGATGCAATGTCTCAAAATTCCCCAAGTCTTAAAATCAGCTTCATTCAAAACTCATATGGGCTATAGAATATTGAACATTGAGAGGGAATGCCCACCGTTGATTAGAGTGGGGACCAACATGTTGTGTATTTAAAATGAAGGGTGCTCAGACCCATCATCTAGTCTAGATGAATGGTCAGGCTAAACTTCAGGTTCTTTCGCTGCTTAAGTGGGCCTTTGTGAAGTTCCTCCTAGCTCATTCCCTTTTCAGTGGTCCACCCTTTTTTATTTTTATTTTTTATTGGACAGCATTTTGGATCCTAGAGGTTTCATGAGGTGAGGCATTTGATAGACGTTGGGCCCCACATATGCCCAGTACTACTGTAAGTTTACAATTGGCACCGGTGCCTATAAATGGTTAGGCTAAACTTCAAGTTGTTTTGCAGTGGGTCCCTGTGAAATTAAGGGTGGGTATTCCTCTAGCTTGTTTCCTTTTATGTGGCCCACCTCAATTTTTGTATTGAACTATGGTTTGGATCCAAGGATTTATTTTTTATTTTATTTTATTATTATTATTATTTTTTGAGGTGATGCATTTTATAAGCAGGTTGGATGGTATGAATACATATTGTCTGCCCCACATACCCCGGAAGCGGATTGGCTAGTCTACCTCACACCTACTATATAGTTGCTGTATTGACGTTAGTAAGTTCTATGGGTCTGATCATGAGGTATGTGTTATATCCAAACCGTCCTTTCATTTGGCGATTTGGCGAGCTCATCTTAAGGCTTGAGATGAAAAATAAGACAGATCTAACTATCAAGTGGACCACACTGCAAAAAGCTGTGGGGGATTGAACATCTACCATTGAAACCCTTTTTGGGGTCAATTTGAAAATTTTTGGATCAATTTGAAATTATTTTTTCCCTCTTAATTCAGGTCTTTGTGACTCTATGAACAGATTGGATGGAAAATAAAGGTTATGGTTGGCCCTACGAATTTTTTAACTGCTATTTGTGGTGTGGTCTATATTATCTATGCATAAGATTTATTTTTTGAATAATGCTCTAAAATAATCTCTAAAAATAGATGAATGGTGTAGATATAATAAATACATCACTGTTGGGCCCATGTAACTTTGATCTCCTTTGAACCGTTCCTACAACTTGGAGCTCGAGGATTGTCATCAGTGCTCGTCTTCGCACAACACGTACCTACAGCAGCTATATAGCTGGTGTGTGGTACACCAGCCAATCCACTTCCCATACCCGCTAGCCAATGTGGGCCCGAACTATGCCATGTGGTAGGTGGGCCCACCTGCAGAGGGTAGGTGAAAAAGAGTGCACCAAGTAAAAGCATATTTGAAAAAGAAGAAATACAAAAGTTAACTCACTGCCTAAAATATCTTTCATATTTATCAAAATTACATCGAATACCACCCCAAGTATCAATGAGAAAGTGACATGCGTCCCTGAATTTCCATTAACCAATTAAAACCCTCAATGTGTCATCATCAACCCCTACCTAATTCCAAATTGCAATCTTACCATCGCCCTTATCTATAAAAGCCCCTACCCCATTTCATTCTCTATGGACATTGAAACAGAGAGAGGAAAGAGCTTCCTACGCCCATTCATATCATTCTCCCCCTTCTAACTTTTAGCTACCTAGCCTAATTTTATAACCCAAAGGCCAAAGCCATTTTTTACACCATTTTCTACAAACCTCAACTTATCTCTCTACCATCTCTACAACCATCCATCATGCATCCATCCATCCAAACCCTAGCCTCCGATTTAAAAAATCATCCAAATTATCCAACTCAGTTACCTCAATTATCTAATCCAATCTAGTTAGTCCAAGCCACTCATCCAACCCATCCAATCCAACCTAATCTACCTAGGTCATATACCCATCTATCCAAGTCAGTCATTTAAACCTTACATTACATCTAATTAAATCTAACTTATTCAAAGTCATCATATATTCATACAACCAACACAACTTATCTCAATAGTTCAGATATTGTGGAGTAGGGTGGAGGTTGAATATATCCGACCACCATTTTTACGAAGAGGGTTGAGTCTCTTCTTTCTCCACTCACACATTCATTTATTGGTCATTTCATGTGGAATATTTATTGTTTTTATTTATGTCACTTATAATTATCCGTAACATTTTGCTTTCAAACCCTTTTGCTTTTTTAAAATAATCCTCTAGTGTATGCTTTATGACTTGCCAAGTTTATTGGATCCTGCCACATCAAAAACCTAGGGTTGCTTATTTTTTATTTTTTATTTTCTTATTAATAACAATACTCCTTGACAGTGGCTGATATGAGCAAATATCAACCATCCAACTTGTTCATAAGGCCAAATAGACCTAAATGAAGGGAAAACACAAATATCAACTTTTGCAGCTTACAAGAAGTTTTCAATCATAGTTGTTCAATACCCATTATATTTTGTGGTGTGGTCCACTTGAGGCTTTGGATCTACCTTATTTTTGGCTTATGCCTTACAATAATCCAGCAAAAAGGATGGACATGTGTATGACACATACATCAAGGTCTTTTAGGGGACTAGAGGCATGTCATATGGAAACCGACAAACGAAAACTTGTTAGGGCAACAGGAGTTTCAGATCAAACTAATATTTGTGTTTTCCTTCATCAAGGTTTGTGTCACCTTATGAATAGGTTGTATGACACATAAACATCATGTGACTAGGAAGGTTTCAACAATGAGCAACACCATTGTTCCCTCGGCTTTTATGGTCTGGTGCACTAAAGCTTTGCAGTTGTCTCATTTTTGGGCTCATGACTTAAAATGATCAGTAAAACCTTGCCACATCAACATAGTGCACTATGCAATCCCCTCATTGTTTTTCAAGTTTCATTATTGACATCATGTGCATAATCATCATCAACTCAGTGGGCCTCTCGATGCACTCGACAGTTGCATCGGATCAAGCACTGCTAGCTCGCTTTCAATGAATTATTCAGTAGTAGTTGTTCATTGGGATCTTTTCCTTGCCAGTCTTTTTTTTTTTTTTTTATATTTCAAGTTCCATTATTGAAATAATGTGCATAATCAGCATCCACTCAGTGGGCCTCTCGATGCACTTGAGAGTGCCATCGGATCAAGCACTGCTAGCTTAGTTGCTGCGGCAGTCACTCTTAATATTGAATTATTCAGTAGTTGTTGTTCATTGGGATCTTATCCTTGCCGGTCTCGAATAAGAGGTAAAGTTCAGCATGGTCATTATGCTGAAAATATCGCCCTAACAATCATGTGCAGGTTTGTGTTGATCTCCAGTTATGTGACCGTGCAAGTGACTTTTGTTCTTTAAGCTGAATAATATGGAGCTGAGTAGGTCCCCTTGATTGCAGTGACTAGATGATAACTATGACAAGGAAGACAGATTGGGTTCAGAAGGTTGAGTCATTTTTTAGAAAGGAAAAGTCAGTTTTGGGTAACATTTTTTTTTTCTTTTATTTATTGAAACATTTGAATCCATGTCTCTGAAATGCTCATCATTGAAGCATTTGAATGCATGCATCAGAAATGCTTGGAAATGCTGCTCATCATCATCCTCACCATTATAGGTTTGCCACCCCTTTGCAATGATAACTAAACTTTAATTGTGATTTAGCTGATTGTGGAGTATTCTTATGAAGTAGTTATATCATTCCACTAGTTTTACCTTGTGGGCCATCCAATGGTTGGACCAGCCTAATTTTCACTAGGTGATCATCTTGGTGTGTCCCACCACCCGTACAACTTCGATGTGGAGCTGTTTGTTGTGATAAGTGGGGCCCATCACTTAGGCATTCCAAAACGTTGGTAGGACAGGACACACTATGGTTGTCCTATGTAATAAGGATGTTGAAGATCCTTGCCATTGATGGCCCACTTGTACAGACAACATGCCTTATTTTGGATCTCCCTTTGGAATAAGGTGTTATAAATGTGTTGGGGGTGGGAGCAACTGGGATGTGTATGGCATTCATGTAGGTTTTAGTCCCTGAAACATGGCTTACTTGCGTAGAAAAAATGCCCTATTTTGGAATTCTACGTGGTATCAAGTGTTATACAAGTATTGTGGGTGGGACTTCCTCAGGCAGCCATGATGTTTATTTATTTATTTTTTGGGTTAGCTTGTTAGTATACACCCGTGTTAGTACACACACTCCGTGTTAGCCACCCCCACAAGGGATCGATGCCAAGACCTCAATTGTTGAAACGAGGCATCTCCGCTCGGTCTGCCAGTTGAGCTGTGGATCTGGGTGTCATGATGTTTATTTGACATTAACACAACCTGTTCATAAAGTCAGGTTGATTTGTATAAAAGGGAATCAGCTTTATCCAAAACTTACGTGGCCCCATGAAGTTTTCATCAGTAAGCATTCAATCCCCACTGTTTTACATGGTGTGGTCCACTAATGATGCATTTATGAGATCTACTCCATCCATTAGATTCGTGAGGTGGTGGAAGTGTGGAATCCCAAAATCTAAGCAGATCTGATGCTTGGGTGGGCCACCATGGATGCAACAGTGGGAAATGGTATTTTCAATGGTTTGTGTTCAATCCCATGGTTTCCTATGGTGGGGCCCACTTAAGTTTGGGATCCGGCTATCTTTTGGCCTCAAGTTCTTCCACGAGCTCGCAAAACCAATGGATGGAGTGCATGTCACATGGGTGCTATAGTGGGCCCACCAAACTCACCTTATGAACCATCTTAACTGCATTGTTGTAGTATATGTATAACAATGAAAATGTAGGTCTGTTATACAAAAATGTCAGCTAAATCACTACTAAAGATCAGTTAATTTAAAGCAGTGAGAAACACTTCCATACGTTACCACTAATGTTTTTTGGCAACATTAATATGTGAGTCCCCATAGATATATACATTCAAATGTTTCAATGAGGAATATTTGAATTTAAATGCTGCAGAGATATATGCATTCAAATGTTAAGAAATACCCCAACACTCAATCAAGCTTTTGATAATGCCCGAACTATGCCACGTGGTAGGCAGTACATTGAGTGCGGCCCACCTAGTCTTATGTACAAGGAAAAACATATTTAAAAAAGAACACGTCCAAAAATTAACTTTTTAATTAAAATGTTTTTCATATTTTTCAAAATTATATGAAATACCAGCCCAAGTATTAAGGAGAGTGACATGGGTCCCTAAGTCTCCCTTAGCCAATTAAAACCCTCCATGTGGCATTATCAACGCCCACATAACTCTAAATTACAATCTTACCAACACCGTTATCTATAAAAGCCCCTGCTGGCTCCTGCAGTAGACACTGAAGGAGAGAGCTCTCTACGCCCATCCTATATTCTCTACAAACCTCGAACTCATCTCTTCAACCATCCATCCATCCATCCAAACCCTAGTCTCCATTCTCTACCATCTTCCCACCTAAAACCTAGCCTCCATTATAGTCATCCACTCCATCACATCCATCCATCCAAACCCTTGCCTAAATTCCCTACTATCTTCACATCCAAATCCTGGCCTTTATTCTCTACTACCTTCGATTCCAAATCCTAACCTCTATTCTCTACCATCTTCACATCCAAACCCTAGCCTTCATTCTATATTAGCCACCCATCAAAACCATCAAAACTACCCATTGAAACCATCCTACCCACTCTAACCTACCAATTTTAAAAATCATCCAAATTATCCAACTCAATTACCCTAATCATCTAACCTAATCTAGTTAGAGGTGTACATCTGTTTCGCTGATTGACTGTAAACAGAAAACATTGATTTCTTTCTTGAAATACACATACCATTTCATTTTCTATATTATTCTTGTGAATGAAAGATGGTCCATACGACAGTTGGTTCGGTTGGTCTAGTTGCTGGACAACTGCACCATGTTTTTCAATTTAATTACAGTGCAGCAGAAAATGGAAACTCTTAACTGACGATCAACTCATCACTTCCCTCAAAGCATTTGCCCGGCCACGATTCCAAATCTCGGCTAATATTAATTTACAGTGGGCCCTCTGTAGCAATTCGATTTTCACTCCCACTACTACTAACGAAACAATTCCTCTGCAGATTCCCTTGCCAGGGACGCTCCCATGACTAACTAACTGTCAATATTTTAGTGGAAAAAATTGTTAGGAGAGGGAGGTATTCTAGAAAATTTGACTCTAGTCTATATAAACCCTTCAGTAATTTCTCTGTTTCACTCTCTTCGTTTAACTCTCCTCTTGTAGTTCTCTGTTTCAATTACAATGGCTATTTCAAGTCTTTCTGTTTCAACTCCTACTCTCTTCCTTCTACCCCATCGATTACAACCTTTCAACCCTTCAACCCTTCACTCATCGTTCATCCCCACAATTGACTCCCGACTCACCATCCTCTTGTTTCTATGGTAAGATGCAGAGATCCAGGTGTATCTCCCTTCATATCCCTGCAGTTGAACCGCGGCTCACCATTAACTCCAGTCTTCAGATCAGTTACTACATTTGCTCCAGCAACTCTAGCTGATCTTGGCCACCATAATGGTAAGATTGGATGTGCAATACTCGGGGTACGTAATTTGGTTAGGTCGATCCACTGGCCTGTCAAGGGTCGATTTCAACTTTGTTGACGAGGGAATTAAATTATCTAGGGTCGATGACAATTTTATTGAGGAGTTGAGATCGATCCTAGATGATCTGATTTCCTCACAACGAAGTTGAGATCGACCCTGAACAGGCCAGTGGATCTACCGTAACTGCAACCAAATTACCTACCCTGAGTATTGCGTATCCAATCTTGCCATTATGGGGGCCAAGATCAGCTAGAGTTGCTCGAGCAAATGTAGTAATTGATCTGAAGACCGGAGTTAATTAATGGTGAGCTGCGATTGGACAACGGGGATATGAAGGGAGATGCACCTGGATCTCTGCATCTTACCATAGAAATAAGAGAACGGTGATGGGGGGTCGATTGTGGGGATGAATCGTGAGTGAAGGGTTGAAAGGTTGTAATGGATGGGGTAGAAAGAAGATAGTACGAGTTAAAACAGAGAGACTTAAATAGCCATTGTAGATGAAACAGAGAGATAGAGAAGAGAACAAAGTTAAATGAAGAGAGTGAAACAAAGAAATTACTAAAGGGTTTATGTAGACTAGAGTCGAATTTTCTAGAATACCTCTCTCTTCTAACAAATTTTTCCGCTAAAATATTCGTAGTTCATTAATCATGGGAGTGTCCCTGGCAAGGGAATTTGCAGGGGAATTGTTTCATTAGTAGTAGTGGGAGCGAAAATCGGATTGCTATAGAGGGCCCACTGTAAATTAATATTAACTAAGATTTGGAATCGTGGCCAGGCAAATGCTTTGACAGAAGTGATGAGGTAATCGTCAGTTAAGAGTTTCCATTTTCTAGGGTCGATGACAATTTTGTTGAGGAGTTGAAATTGACCTAGATGATTCGATTCCCTCACAACGAAGTTGAGATCGACCCTGGACGGGCCAGTGGATCTACCGTAATTGCAACCAAATTACCTACCTCGAGTATTGCACATCCAATCTTGCCATTATGGGGGCCAAGATCAGATAGAGTTGCTGGAGTAAACGTAGTAATTGATCTAAAGACCGGAGTTATTTAATGGTGAGCTGCGGTTCGACCGTGGGGATATGAAGGGAGATGCACCTGGATCTCTGCATCTTATCGTAGAAATAAGAGAACGGTGAGTGGGGGTCGATTGCAGGGATTTTTTTTTGTTAGCTTGTTAGTACACCTACTGTCAAATCACACTGATTGCGGGGGATGAATGGTGAGTGAAGGGTTGAAAGGTTGTAATGGATGAGGTAGAAATAAGAGAGTAGGAGTTAAAACAGAGAGACTTAAATAGCCATTGTAATTGAAATAAGGAGATAGAGAAGAGAAGAGAGTTAAACGAAAAGAGTGAAACAAAGAAATTACTGAAGGATTTATATAGACTAGAGTCGAATTTTCTAGAATACCTCTCTTTCTTACAGATTTTTCTGCTAAAATATTCGTAGTTCATTAGTGATGGGAGCGTCCCCGGCAAGGGAATTTGCAGGGGAATTGTTTTGGTTAGTAGTAGTGGGAGTGGAAATCGGATTGCTATAGAGGGCCCACTATAAATTAATATTAGTTTATCCACACTGTCCATCTTAGATACATCAACGTCTCCTCCATCAACGGCTCCAACCCTGAGAAGCTGAGTTATAACCTTATTTGGAATTGTGCTGGTATTGCCGCAGTAATGCTCATGCTCAACATCCCAAATAAGGTAAAGGTTTACGTTCATTCTAGCCTATATCTGATTATTGAAATAAATCAACATCAATGGACCAAGCGGCCCATACATCATCATCCATCACCGCCCATTAATAGTATTGAACCCTAGATCAAGCGTAAAATTTCAAAAGAGATCATCAAATACCCTTTAGGCTAGCTAGGAAACACTAGGACTCGTTAATAACCAGGTATAGAACCGATCAGACGGTCCAACCAATGCTCGTCAACAAATCAAGCAGAAAATCATCGGATGCGGCTCACCTGAACAATGAATCTGTAAACTGTTCGGTCAGGGACTCCAGTTAGAATCCTCTTAGTATATGAACGGTGTGGATTTCATAAAAAACTCTCATATGGGCCCCGCATTTAAGTGAAAGTACACAATAAAATCACGCACCCGCTGCCCGCTGGACCAGGTAACCCAGTCAAACCTGATTGACACGAGGGATACCGCGTCGACTGAACGCAGATTGCGTCCTACCCCCGCCCGGACGGTAATCCGACCGGGTAGGGATCTGTGGGGCCCAATGTGATGTAAGTGTTTTATCCACGCCGTTAATCGTTTTTATCAGATCATTTTAATGTGATAATTAAAAAAGAAGCAGGTTCAAGGCTCCAGTGGACCACCCCAAAGGAAGCCGCACTGATAATGACACCCACCGTTGAAACCTTTCTAAGGACCACCGTGATGTTTTTTTTACCATCCAACCTATTCATAAGGTCATGTAGACGTGGATGAAGTGAAAAAAAATATATCAGTTTGATCTGAAACTTCTCCAGCTCCCAAGAAGTTTTTAATGGTGGACGTTCAATCCAAGCCTTGTGGTCCACTTAAACGTTGTACCTGCCTCATTTTTTGGCTCTTTCCTTAAAATTATCTGATAAAACTGATTAACGGAGTGGATAGAACAATTACATTACGTTGGGCACCACAGAGTCATTCCCGGACGGATTACCGTCCAGGTGGGTGTAAGACGCAATCCGCGTCCGCGTCGGCTTCCTCCCGCCTTCGAGTTTCTTGCCAACGAAGGACAACCGTCCGCTGTGGTGATTCGTGGGCAAGCATCACGACCCTTTGAAGAAATCCGAACCGTCCATCGTGACCGAAGACGTCTCCGACCATACCTTAAGCTGCTCTATCATGGCAGTCTGCGCGTACATGCACATGATCTGGGCGTGTGTGCGGTGGTTTTTTCCAAAAGTGAGAGCCATCTCATTGCCACGTTGGCAATCCTCGCACGCCCCCTCCTCTTAATCTCAACCTTTCATCCAACGTTAATCCCAGCCCTACGTACAGCTCTACGGAAATAGAAACACCTGCTAACGGACGAAAGTTGGTGGGATGCTTTCCTTTTCGGGAGCGCAAGCTGGCGCGATCTGAGCTATTGATGAGGCTTCACCGGACCATCTCGAGCGTCCACCTTAGGGCGAGCAGCCTCCCAAAAGCAACTCCTTTCACGTGATAAGGCAGTTACAGTGGAAATTCTCGTGAGATATTGCGTGATGACGTCTGCTGATGGGATAGGTGGGCGCCACAGCAATCAGATAACCCATCTGGTCCATCCAAAGGACTCGGATCTTTGGATAAGGCCGTTGATAAGGATCTGCCATTGGCGGGCATTCCATCCTCCCCGTCCAACTGAAGAACCCACCAGGCACTCAGGCAGGACGAGCCAGCTCGACTCGGTCCATTCTCAGCCACTCAGGCAGGACGAGCCACTGCTCGACTAAGTCCTGGGACCAGGATCTCCCATCAGGTATGGCCTCTAGTCGTCTCGGTTAGCTTCCCAAAGGCCATGAAATCCTATTAACACGAAACGAATGCTGCAGGTGTGGCATTATCAAAACTGCTGTAGCTGTGCTGGGCTTGAGTCGACTGAGATTTAGTAGACTTGGTCTTTGTCTCCTGCGCACCAGGCCGCATGAAGCTTAAATGAGAGCTTCTATGAGAGCCGTTAGATCCCCCTCATCGGCTGAGATTTAGTAGACTTGAGAAGAGAGAGTCCGCGGAAGGAGACTCGCGCGGCAAGATTTTCGGCGTCTCACCGGACTCCCACTGAAGTGCCGTCACCAAGTTCTGTGGGCGGCACCGTGATGTATGTTTTGTATCTACACCGTCCATCCATTTGGAGAGATCATATTAGGGCATGATCTAAAAAATGAATCAGATCCAACGCTCGAGAGGACCCCGCCACAAAAAAACAGTGGGGAGAGTGAGGCCCACCGTTAAAAAGTTCTAAGGCCCACCGTTAGTGGCACTAGACCTCTCTTAGAATCATCTCGTGGGCCCTGTTCCTGAACTGCGTAGCGAGAATCTCCGAGTACTTGATCTTTCTTAGAACAATCTCATACGCGAAATCCCATTGCCACTGGTGAAAAACTATCTGAAATGGAGAAATTCAACCTCACCTACAACAACTTGAGCTTGTGCGATGTGAAATTCCCTCCAAAATTATTTGAAGCTCTGTTTTTTTGGGTTCCAGATGGACTGCCCGATCGCTGCCAATCCAGATTTTTTTAGAAAAAGGGAGACAAAGCATGGCGGATTCAAGCTTGCACTGGCCATAATTCTCTCCATCTTCTGCTTCTTTGCGGGGATGATCTGCTTCACACTCATCTGCAGGCGGAGAACGAGATTGTGGGCTATCAAGCAACTCCCCTACAAGGAAGACTCGACTACTTCAGGAGCATTTTCGACGGAATCGACAACTTGGGTCCTGAATGTTAAGGTCATGACGTCAATCCCTGCTATCATATTCAACAAACAACTGCTGAATTGCACGTTAGTGGATGTTCTGTCCGCAACATCCCACTTCGATCGTGAAATGATGTTGTCTGACGATCAATTCGGGCCAATTTGCAAGGGCTCCCTGCCAGGAGGAATCCAAATAGCCATCAAAGTGCTAGTCCATAGATGGACAATGACCGATGATGAAGCGCTGGGTATCTTTGTACGGCTGATCTGCCTTTAAAGAGGCCGAGCATGCAGCAGATCGTCGGACTATTGAAAGACATCGAGCCCGCTACGGGCCAGTGAAGGGTGTTGGGCAGTTCTGCTTCTCTTCTGTTATTTATGTTTGAACTCCCTTTTGCATTGTCATGAGATGTTGATATTGCAGAATATACACGGATGTTTGGGCCATGGCCATGATCAAAATTGCATTTTTAGGATCAATGTTTTCAGTGAATTTTGTGTGTTGTTTGGCATTTGCTCTTATCCAAAAATTCCTTACATTAAATTCAGTGTTAGGATGCACAATTGATTTGATTTGCGGGAGGACCCGGATTGGATACTCACAAGTTGGCTACTGAAGTGACGTCAACAACTTCTGTGGGGCACCATGATGTATGTGTTGTATCCACACCGTCCATACATTTGGAGAGATCATTTTAGAGCATGGTCCAAAGAACGAGGCAGATTCAAGGCTGGGGTGGACCCCACCACAGAAAACAGTGATGAGAGTGACGCCCACCGTTGAAACCTTCTAAGGTACACTATGATGTTCATTTGAGATCCCACATGTTCATGTGTTAAAGCAGACATGAAAGAAGGAAAACACAAATATTCGCTTGATTGAAAGCTGTCGCAGCCCCTAGAACTTTTCAACGGTGGGGCGTCACTCTTCCCACTGTTTTTTGTGGTGGGGTCCTCGCAAGCTTTGGATCTGATTCATTTTTTAGATCATGCCCTAATATGATCTCTTCAAATGGATGGACAGTGTAGATACAAAACATACATCACGGTGCGGCCCACAGAACTTGGTGACGACACTTCAGTTGGAGTCCCGTGTGAGACGCCGAAAATCTTGCCGCACGAGTCTCCTTCCGCGGACTCTCTCTTCTCAAGTCTATTGAATCCCGGCCGATGAGGGGGATCTAACGGCCCTCATAGAAGCTCTCATTTAAGCTTCATGCGGCCTTGATGCGCAGGAGACTGGGACTCTATATATATGTATATATATATATATATATATAAAGAAAATAAATAATGATAATAACAATAAAAATAATAAATGATGTTAAAAATATTATAAAAAGAGTATTTAATATTATAACCATGTATATTAGACATCTGATCCATAATCCTGTCATTAAATCCTAGTTAAGTATTCCTATAGACCCTTGTACCGTTGATGACAAGTTTAGAGATAAACTGACCATCGAATCAAAGAAAAACCCACAAATACGATCTGAATCAAGTCATGGGGCCCATCTGAAATTTTATCTGCTCTACCTTGGGTAAAAAGCTATGTAAAGGTCCACCAAAAAGGATGGACGGTGTGGATTTATAATAAACATCATGGTGGACCCCACTTGATCGGGTGCGTATACAATGCTGGTGCACACTCGAGGTACACCAGGCATATCAGACCGGTCAGCACGAGCTGACCCGTGCTTCTTCATAAAAAGGAGAACTCCTCTTCTCCTTGCGTTGGCAGCGGACGGACAACGTCCGAGAAATCTCTGATCGGTGGCCCACCACCCGTGGCCACGAACACGATCCAAACCGTCCACCTTGTTAAATTGGAGATGAAAACCAGAACCATGCCATCTACCCACGTTCATACGACCATCTGTGCACACAAACGTCGGCGCAAACAGGACCGAGAAACACAATGTTTCCAAAAACGGAAACTGTGTTCCGTGCACCACGCCGGCGATCCGCGTGAGAGGTGTTTGGCACGATCTTGAACGTCCAAACAAGCGAGATCTCGGTCGTCGAATATCCCAGGGTTTCCTAGCAAAACCACGTCCGGTTTTGGCTTTTCCACCCACCGGATTTGGAGGTGGTTTTTGTTGGATCAAATCCAGACCGTGCATTGTCGATCTAACGGCTCTGAATCGATAGTGTGAACCTTAAAAAGAGAACGGAGCATCAAAACAAGCCAGTCTCCTCTTCTCTTGGCTGCCCAAGCAGAAAAAAAGGGCCGCAGCCTTCAAGTGGCAAACCCACCATGAAAACTTCCTTGGAGCTTCACTCTGACCGTTCCCCGAGCTCCCACAGGCAGGATCACACCACCCAGAAGGGAGGAAATCATAGAAGGAGCCACGGATTCGGAGTTGCCATGATCGAGGAGAGATCAGAGGAGGGAGAGAGAGAGAGAGAGCGAGCGAGCGAGCGAGAGAGAGAGAGAGAGAGAGAGAGAGAGAGAGAGAGAGAGAGAGAGAGAGAGAGAGAGAGAGAGAGAGAGAGAGAGAGCATTCAAGAGGGTATCCGAGTCAAGTCTAGACAGTGTGGACTGCCTGTTTGTGGAGGAGACGAAAGTGAAGTGAGGAGAAAGGAAGGTGGAAATAGAGGGAGGAAGGACAAGAGAGGGAGGGAAGCTGAAACTCCTGACTCGTGACTGCCTTTTACCCCATCGATTACAACCTTTCAAGCTCACCATTCTCTTATTTCTACGGTAAGATGCAGAGATCAGGTGCATCTCCTAAATATGATGCATTTAATGTACTTGAGTTGGATTTAGGTTGGGGGTGAACAGCAGTGCAGTAGGCTTGTTTTCTAATCTGACCTGAAATTCGGGTCCAGACCAACCTCATTTATCAATTGGGCTAAGCTGTGCATGTGACATTTATTAATGTACCAGATCCTGGGCCCCAGCCAACCTATTTTATTGGGTCTGAAACTAAGACCCCAAACTGATCAAATGGCCTAAAACTCAGGCCCAAGACTTGACCATAGTGGGTTGGGCTAGGAAGTGTGACAGATTGGCCCGGCCTATCTATGAAGGGTTGGGCTAAGAATCCTAAAGTCCTAAGATGTTATATCAATCTCTAAGAAGCTGAATCTGTGATGTGTGTTGTTTCATTCCTAGGGACGTTATCATCTAACATTTAACAATTACTTTTGGATTTTGTGCAGGCAAGCAGAGCTGCATTGAGTACTTCAGGGACGGCTACAATCGAATTGCAACTTGCATGGCTACCTTATGTTGTTGAATACCGAACTCATGGCCTAACCGAATTGTTAATTAGATATAAGGCAAAGTCTCCCTTCCCAATATCCTCTTGGATTCAGCTAAGGACCCCCTTCTAATATTAGCCAAGGGCTAACTTCAGCCCTTGCCCTTGTGCGCTGGTGCAATATATATCCTTTTGGATTCGGTTATTATCATAGAAACTCTTTTGCATGCATGGACACCTAAGAACCCGGCCTCATTCCTCAGGCAAGATTCTCATCCAATATTCAGTTTCCTGTTTGACTATTGAATGATCAGAAACAGTGTCCATTCCTTCGGGGATCTTGCGATAACACAATGCATCAGGATACACCTCGAGATCAATAATATAGTATCTTGAGACACATTAAATTCGTTGAGGTAATTCCGACTCATGAACCCCTAAACAAGTGATGCAGGGAAGGACATGAGGTTGAGCACCGTCTTCCTCAAAGGGATAATTTGTTCCGAATCCATGGAACTTCTCTAGACTCCTCACACGGAAAACCTTAAATCCATGAAGAAAAAATAAGAAAATAGAATGATTCTGGAAAATTCGTAATAAATCGATTGATGATGAAAAACGAGTTTACAACCTCTTCAATAATAAAATAAACCCTAGGAAGAAGTTTCGGAATCAAACTACAACTAAAACTCCTAGAAATGATGACTTACTATAATATGTAGGAAGGTCCAAATTCTTGATTTTGGCCATACCTTGATATGTATGATGAAAGTATTAGTAATATGTAGATAGATGTTGTTGCAGATATTGAAGTTTGTTTGAATGGTGTGTTTGCAGAGGAGTGCCGAGTCAGAATTTATCTGGGACTCTTTCTCCTAGTAATAGGAAACTTGACAAATCTCCAGTCTGTGCAAGTAGAATGGAAAAGATAACATGATTTTTGTGGTTTTTGATCATGTTTTTTGGGTGTTTTATTTTTAATGGGGGGATGATCGGCAGGCTATTACAGAACAACAACATATCGCATGGATACACTTTTTTTTTTTTTTTTTTGGAGGGATTAGATGATACAAGTTCCATGTATTTGCAGCATTGTGACAAATATCTGAGATTTTTTAAATTAAAATAATTCACTTTATACTTTTATGTTTATTTTAAATTTTTTAGTAATTTACAATAAATATTTTTAAATATTTTATTTTCTGTGAGCTTTTCCTGATAATATTACAAAGAAAACATCAAAATCTGAAGATCTCCCAAGAAATTCAGGGGCCGAGAAATTGCCGAGAACCATATTCGTCACTATGATTTTCAAAGTACTCGCAGGTTTTCATTTCCAACAAGTGGGCCCATGGTTCAATAATGCATACCATTTGACTGTTGAGTCCCACCAAGCATGGTGAATGTCCTGAAAATCCACAGATTGGAAATCTACAATTTCAGTTGAATGTGGACTGTTGTTTAATTCCTCTTCTTGATCATCTATCTGTAGGCCACAGATATAAAGGTTAAGATCATGAAGGAGATATTTTTTGGTATGGATACCAAAACATGGGCCCCACTTGTCGGAACATAAAACCTGTGTATGGTGCCGAGAGATATGGGCCACACATCATATAATTCCTGCACTTATATATGTATTTATATTTATTGAAATATTGAATTGTTGGGCTGAATCTGATCATGGGTATTTGAATTTGGGTCAAGAGGCTTAACAATAAGTCTTTCAGGAGCATTTCCTTTGTCTTTGGCTAACATCACCGAGCTTGCTTTCCTGTAAGTCTCTTCAACTTCCATTGTATAATCTGTATATTTCTTTCATCTATTGGAAATTTATAACTGAAGAAGGTTTCTTTGGTTTTTATGCTACAGGGACTTGTCTTATAATAATTTGAGTGGTCCTATTCCCCAATTTCCCTTTAGAACATTCAAGTAAAGACTCTTAGTCTTGTTTTTTTAGTTTCAGTTCTAAGGTTGTGTTTGGATGCACAAGTGAATCAAATTGAGTTTGGGAGGAATGGTGTAGTTTTAATTGTTGTTTCCTATCATTTTGTAACGAGGAAGTAGCCCAGAAATTGCAATTGCATTTCTTTCGGGTCCAACTCAAAATTAATGTAATCCAATATGAATATTAAGGAAACTACAGTTTGGTTATTTCCACTTTGTTATACAAATGATTAAAATTTGATTTGATATTGCATCCAAACACGACATAAATCTTTTAGCAGAAAGATGAAACATTTAGCTTATTCGCTTTCTTTTTTGGTTGAAGCATTGTAGGAAATCCTCTGATATGCGCAACTGGAAAGGAGAAAGATTGCTTTGTAAAGGCACCGATACAGCTTTCATTCAACTTGAACAATTCACAGAGTACTGATTCTAAATTATACATTCCACCAGTTTGATATATTGTTTTTCTTAAATCCTTTGGTTTTATAATAGATGAATCTCTCTCTCTCTCTGGTATTTTCATTGCTACATTTAGCTATTCAAGGCAGGTTTTGAGTTTCCATTCTTAAAATGCTGTTTCATGTATTCTGTTGACACGTTCTTGTTCTCTATATTTTCTTTTCCTTTTCCTTTTCCTTTTTTTTTTTTGTGTGATTATTTTGTCCATCATCTTCTAATTCTCAGAGGTTAGAGTCAACTTCTTTAAGTCTTCCCTAAGTTTTCTATGGTCATGCATGAAGCTGCCTTTTGGATGCATTATTGAATTGAATTACAGTTATTAGTTCAGTAAAGAGGAAATGATTAAATTGTAATGGCCTCGTCAATATTCATTCATGGTTTTAAGAATTAGAAAATTCCGATATGACTTGGTGAGTCATGATTCGACTCCAGATCGAATGGGTTAATCTGAGTCACCGAGTCTAAAACCATGATTCTTCTCCTTTGTGAACTAAATTGTAGCAATTCAATTCATTTGTGTATCCAAACACACCTCGATGAAACCTTTAGAAAAGAAATTCATTTTCATGGATATCTACACTTCCCTGTTTGATAAAAAAAAAGGTGTGGAAATCTATTTCCATTTCAATGGTTTTACTAAACAAAATGTCAATGTTGATATCTTTCAAAAGACCTGTTAAATGTAGATTCCTTATGTTATTAGAGACCGTTGGATATCACTAATTCCATGGAAATAAATGGAAATGGAAAAGGTTTTCCATTGATGTGACCATTTTTCAAAGTTAGGATAGGAAAGAAAAGGGAGGATTCCACAAGCAATCATTGCACTTTTCCATAGTTTGGATTCTGTAACGCAAGAAATTAAGTAATGTTGCATTACAAGTTTGAGATTTCCAATTGCTATCCAAACGACTCCTAAAAATAAAATCTATATTTTTGTGCTCATGGAAATAATCCTTACCTAATCATCACCTTTTCTTTTCTTTTCCCCCTTTCGATGCATCAATCCAAACACAGCCTTCATGTAAAACTTCACTCCAAACCAAACTACTAGGTTCCTCAGATTCCCATTTCCTAAAAATTCCATATGGGTTTTCCAGTCTTGTATTCTTTTCAATATGGTGATATTTCAGTTAGTCATTTCTGTTCTTTTATTCTTACTTTTCTCATTTTTGACATGATATCTTTCTCTATGTTCTTGAAGGCACTCAATCTTCGGGAAGACCCAAAAGTCACAAAAATGGCCCTTGCTCTTGGGACGAGTCTTGGATGCATTTGTCTACTCATGCTTGGGTTTGGGCTTCTTCTCTGGTGGAAGCAACAATATAACCAACAAATCTTCTTTGATGTCACCGGTTAGTAAAAAATAAAAAAGGAATGAAATAGATGCATCGATGAGGATAAAAAGGGAATACTTTGGTGATTTCTTGAGGCTGCATTTGGATGTATAAATGAATTGAATTGCGAAGCATCTGTTTAATGAAGAGGAAATAACGAAAAGTAATAGCATTCCCCAAATTGCAGTTACATTTATTTCAAGTCCTTTGAAAATAACATATTTCGAATCCAACTTGAAATAGCATGATTGCAATTTTGGAGCACAGACTCTGAATATGGATGCGAAGGAAATAAATTACAATTTGGTCATTTCCTCATTATTTAGACCTGGAATTGGAGTTTGATGGTGCATCCAAATGCACCCTAAATCATGATTTTCTGACTCAACGACACTGACTGACTCGTCTAGTCCTGAGTTGAGTCAGGAGGAATTCATCTGAGTCAGGTCAACTCGGGGATTTGGGCGGAGTGACTTGTGTTACTGAACTGGATTAGATTTAACCGAGTCCGAGCCTACTCAGATGAGTTGCATCAGACTCAAATGAGTCAACAATCCATGCACAAAATGAATTGGCATTACACAATCACAGCTTCAATTAAAATAATTTCTATTTAGACCAGCATTTCATGCAGTTGGTGTTGTTGATGTCTCAAATCTTTCATTAACAGGGTCTGTCGATGTCATTGACAGATCGGTCGATGTCATTGACAGATCGGTCGATGTCATCGGCAGACCGTTCGATGCCATCGTCGATGTCATTGACAGATCGGTCGATGTCATTGACAGATCGGTCAATGTCATCGAGATCCACTTGCACCCAATTGCTTTTCGGCCAACAGGAAGCACTGGCAATCCAGAATATTTTTCTAGTTGGTCGCATTGTAATGGACCAATATCACCTCCATCAAAATCTCCCATTCATCCAATCATTCTCTTCCTTTTTCCATGTGGTCCACTTGTTATATATCAGTTTTACAATCCATTTTCCAACAAATAGCTGGATGGCTAGTACTGTCCAATGAGAGAGTTCTTTTGCAGGCTCACCCATCCATGGTAGGACCCATAAGATGAATGCTCTGGATCACGGAAAGTTGGGCCCCACTTGTAAAGTTACCTCACATAGAACAAGCATGAACAATACAAACAGAACAAACGTAAAACTACTGGTCTACCATAACTAATATTTCTGTACAAAACAATTCACTTCTACATCTGATTTTGTTTGAACTAATCCATTCTTTGAATGTTTTAGACCACCATCGCGAGGAAGTTTGCCTCGGAAACTTGAAGAGGTTCCCATTTAAGGAGCTTCAGATTGCAACAGATAACTTCAGCAGCAAGTACATGATTGGCAAAGGTGGGTTTGGAAATGCCTATAAAGGTTATCTCCAAGACGGAACCGTTGTGGCAGTAAAAAGGCTCAAAGATGGCAGCGCGGCAGGTGGGGACCTCCAGTTTCAGACAGTAGTAGAGATGATCAGCTTAGTGTTGCTTCCCGACTCAAAGGTAGCGAAAAACATTGAAAATCTGAATGTTGAAGCTTTGGAATGAGAGAATGGAAATAGGCTGGTGAACTTTTCCTTCTTCCATTGCAGAAATGTGTCAAGAGTCCTTTTGAGTCTGTAGAAGTGGGGTCCATGGAATTCAAAGCATCGCTTTGATGGACCCCACAGGCGATGGGCAATTTCACAAAATCAATCAGTTTGGAAGATGATAGCAATCCAACCTTTAAAAAAAATAAATTGTTTTCGTGGGCATGTTAGTAGCATAGATCAGGAACCTGAAAAGCCAACTTGATGTTTGGCTGGTTGGGTTGACTTGATTGAACTCTCGACTCGATATTTAACTATTGTAAATTGAAAATATTAGGAAGATAGATGATCTAGTTGGATTAATGTATGAAACCTTTCAATACACTTAACTGCATTTGGACTAGTTGGCATCCACATCACCTATCTGCATCGTCCGCTGGGTTTAGTCCAATCTTCTTCTTATGGAAAAATCATTGCAATCTTTGGTTGTAAACATCCAATCTTCCGAAACAATCTGGTCCATTCATTTCTGCATGCCATTGACTTCATGGTTTAGATCATCGGACAAGTAAAATTTTCTGAAGGCAGCCAATGAAGAGTCGACTGGATTGAATGGATGGTTGAGATAGGTGACATTGATGCCAATGTCCAAGCGAAACTAGGATCATGAATACCTCACTTGTTAAGTGCTAATGAGTCTCGACGAGGCTCTCCGAGTCTAGGCCAATTCTCCAAGTAGACAGCCCAATTTCGAATCGAGTCAGTGAGTTTTGGATGTTTGGTGGCCATTCTTTTGGAGCTGAATATTTTTTGATAAGAACATCAACCTCATTTCAAATCCATTCCATTTGTATGTTTTTACTTTCATGTAGGAAAACCAGCATTGGATTGGTGTACCAGGAAGAGAATTGCATTGGGAGCTGCAAGGGGTCTCTTGTATCTTAATGAGCAATGCAACCCGAAGATAATTCGCAGGGATGTAAAAGCAGCCAATATATTGCTCGACGACTACTGTGAAGCTTTAGTGGGAGATTTTGGGTTGGCGAAGCTTTTGGATCATAGAGACTCGCATGTTACAATTGCTGTGCGGGGGACTGTTGGGCATATAGCTCCTGAGTACCTCTCAACTGGGCAATCGTTGGAGAAGACAGATGTGTTCGGTTCGGAATCCTCCTCCTTGAATTGATCACTGGTCAGAGAGCTCTAGAATTCGGAAAGGCGGCAAACCAGAAGGGAGCCATGCTTGATTGGGTAGGCATACTTCATAGTTTTTTGTTGAATTTAGTTCCCTCCACATCCATTGAGGTCTGTAATGTGACACACACATAGAGCTGGGCATTGAGTCGAGTTAGACCGAGTTATGGCTGACCCGGCTCGATCTGGTTTTCAAATAGGCCTGAAATGAACTCGACCCGACTCGGTACCGAGTCCAGCATGCCTGACCTGATCTGAGTCCGGGTTTGGCCTGGACTAATCCAGACCGAGTCCAATCCGGTCACAAGTACTGAGTCGGCACCGACTCGGGTCGGGCGCAATGGGTATCCATGGGCTAAAATCACAACTCAAAACCTAGATTCACTTGTCAGAATGCAACCTCTCCATCCACTCTAAACCTACTTTTTATTTTTTATATACATGTACAAGTCGAGTTTCGGATCAAGTTGAGTCAGTACCAAGTTGGGTTTTGGCCAAGTCGAGTCGAGTTTGGTCGACTTGAACTCGACTCAGTTTGAGTTAGAATTGGGAGAAGTCAACTCGATTTAGATCGACTCACCCACTTGGTTCGGATCGAGTCGGATCTGAACGAGTCAAGTCGTCCGTGCCTAGCTCTACGCACACATCTTTGTAATTACTACGATGAAAATATTTTCACTGAATCATTTGTGGGCGACTGTGATTCATTGATGTCATCTACTCCGATCATCAGATGTGAAGCCTGACTCAGGTGGCCCACAACGAACACATGACTATAGTCACAACGAAAATGTTTTTACCGAATCATTTGTGGGCCACTGTGATTCAGTGATGGAATCTACTCCGATCATCAGATGCATTGCCCCTTTCTTGGGTGTGGTCCCAAAAATCACACAGATCTGTGACTTTGGTGGCCCACACACATTTCAGTGTAGTTAAGATGAAAATGTTTTCACTGAATGATTTGTGGGCCCTATTTTGACGCGTCGATGGCATCCACTCCAACCATCGGATGCGTCGGCACAATAGGGAACCATGGAAAAAGGGCATGCTCACCATTAATTTCGAATGGGGCCCACCTGAGTTTCAAAATTTCCTGGTGCTATGGGATCTCTTCATCTGATGTAGATTCCTTAGGTGAATGGGTTGGATGTCATCAACACAGCAAAGTGGGTCCCATTTAAAATCAAGGGTGGGCATCCCCATAAATGTTTCCTGCGTGTGGCCCAGCTGAGATTTGGATTGGACCGATGTTTGGGTTCCTGGCCAAGGGATCCAGGGCGAGCTTAGTGGATGGCTTGGATGTCATAAATACATCATGGTTGGTCCCGGATGGAGCATGGCCTGAAAACCACAACTTAGCCAGTTCTAACCGTCCATCTGATTTTAGTGAATTTGGACCACTCTATCTTTCATCCACAATGGGATTCTCGGACAGTCTGGACTAAGTTGCGTATGGATTGCCACGTTTTAATAGATGGTGGCAAACGCACACGACTGTCAGCCTCTTGTATCTTCGTATGTGTAAATGCATGCATGTAGTATGTATTGTTTCTTCCAGCAGCATACTATCTGACTCCCACGTGGTATCCGTGGTCGGGGATGGGAAAGGGTCCGGTCCGGGTCTGGTCCTGACCTTGCAACCAGATCCATTTACCAAACGGGTCCAAGAATTCCGTTCCGAACTCAACCCAGTACCCATTACCCTGTGGCTTGATCCCAACCACTCAAAATTCATCAAGCCCAAGTCCAACCCAACCCAACCCAACCCAACCCACTTAATTATAATTGGGTCAGGCTCGATCGGCCCCAACACAATCACACGTGGATTTAAGAATGGAATATGGGGCTAAAGCTATGTATCACTCATCTCAATTAGTAAATACATACAAACACACATACATCATTTGGATGTATCCATACTATTATCTTGGGTTGTTTAAGCTTGGATGTATCTATACTATTATCTATACATCATTTGGACTGGTCGTAGGTTCGAGCCTGGCACGATTCAAAGTCCCGCGAGTTTTTGTTATTTTTCTCCGTTGTCTTCGACCAGTCGTATGTGAGCTTCGACCAGTCGTAGGTGGGCTTTGACCAGTCGAAGGAGGCTAAGACCAGTCCTGAAATTTTCAGGACTAGTTGTAGGTTACGCAGTTTGTTCCGCGATTTTGCGCGAAACTGCGGATTTGAGTCCTTTCGCAACAGAGATACGGAAAGGAGTTTCCTAAAACTATAAAAAGAAATTCCTAGGGTTTTATAGGGGATTATGTTGTGTGAAGAAAAGCACAAGAGGGTTTCCTAAAGGGCTTAGGGTGTGAGAAAGAAAAATAAGAGAGAGAAGAAGCTTGTGGAAGGGAGCCGTCATCTCAGAGCTTCTACGTCCTCGTGATTGGTGAGATTCCTCTGTTTTCTTTTATTCTCTTATTGTTTATCTGCTCCTACATGAGTGACGAAGGTTGTAATGTTCTACTTCATAGTGGATTGTTGATCTGGATGAGGTCCCGTGGTTTTTACCTCTTTGAGGGTTTTCCACGTAAAAATCTTTTGTGTGGTGTGTGATTGTTGCTTTGATTTATTTCATTGCATTGTTATTCCATAATTTTGGTTTATTCTGGAGGGCTAGATCCTAAGATTTTGTGCAAGGCCCCCAACAAAGTGGTATCGGAGCGCTATGTTCATTGAACAGGTAAGATCGGTTTGGAATTATGGAAGATCGGTTTGGAATTATGGAAGGTGGCTCATCAAGGATGATCAGCCTCAATGGTTCTAACTGGACCATATGGAAGGCTAAGATGGAGGACTTGCTTTATTGTAAGGATCTATATTCTCCAATTTTAGGCATATCAGCAAAATCTAAGGATATGACTGATGAAGATTGGAGGAAGTTGGACCGGAAGGCGGTGGGGTTTATTATACAATGGCTGAATGATTCTGTATTCCACCATGTGTCTATGGAAACCTCAGCCGCTAGCCTATGGCTGAAACTATAGGGATTGTATGAGAGGAAGATAGCCGGTAATAAATTTTTTTTGATAAGGCGACTTGTGAATCTCAAGTTCAAGGATGGTGGTTCTGTGGCAGAGCACATGAATGAGGTCAGCAATATAGTGAACCAACTCTCTTATATGATGATGGTCCTAGATGATGAATTGTAGGCTTTACTATTGCTTAGTTCGTTGCTTGACAGTTGGGAGACATTGGTGGTGTCTCTAAGTAACTTCGCGCCAGACGGAAAGATATCCATGGAATAGGTTACTAGCTGTCTCTTCAATGAAGAGACAAGGAGGAAGTCTTAGGGGTCTACTCAACAAGAGGCACTTGTGACATAGGAACAGGGGAGAGAAAAGAACAGGAAGGGCAGGAAGGCCCGAGATAAATCAAGAGGTAAATCGAGTAATAGAAAAGATGTTGAATGCTGGAATTGTGGCAAGAAGGGCCATTATAAGCATGAATGTTGTAAGATTAAAAATGACAAGAAAGGAAAAGGAAAGGAGAAGGAAGATGAATCTGATTTTACTGCGGTCGCTTCAGATGGTGACATTATTATTATTCTTTCAGTAGATCATGATGTATGTCTCACGGTTACGAGTCAGGACACCGACTGAGTGATTGACTTAGGAGCTTCTTTTCATGCGACTCCACGCAGGGATTTCTTCACAAGCTACAAGTCAGGTGACTATGGAACCGTAAAGATAGGTAATTCTGGCGTATTGAAGATCGTAGGGGTCGGTGATATTTGTGTGAAGACCGATGTGGGCTGCACATTGATTTTCAAGGATGTGAGGCATATCCTATACCTTTGCCTCAACTTGATGTCGATGAAAAGGTTGGATGATGATGGCTATGAAAGTCGGTTTATTGGTGGGCGCTGGAAGCTCATCAAGGGTTCGTTGATCGTAGTCAGAAAAAAGAAGTGTTGCACCCTGTACAAAGAAAGTGTCAGTGTATGCAAGGGTGGGTTGAATGCAGTAGAAGATTCAGCTATTGACATGTGGCATAGGAGTCTAGGCCACATGAGTGAAAAATGGCTTCAGCTACTAGCGAGGAAGCGGCTCCTTCCAGACGTGACAGGTATACCTCTCAAAACTTATCTTGATTGTTTATCAGGGAAACAATATAGAGTTTCATTTGTTAAAACTGCTTATCATGTTAATAAAGTGCATGCATTAGATTTGATTTATTCTGATGTGTGTGGTCCTATGAGGACAAAAACCTTGGGTGGGGCATTGTATTTTGTTACTTTTATAGATGATACAATTAGGAGGGTTTGGGCTTATGCTTTGAAATCCAAGGACGAGATCTTTAGTGTGTTTAAGTTGTTTCATGCTATGGTAGAGAGAGACAGGTAGATCGTTGAAGTGTATCCGCACTGATAATGGTGGTGAATACATTGGCGACTTTCATGAGTACTGCAAGTCCCTGGGTATACGACATGAACAGACGGTTCCTAAGACCCCCCAGCATAATGGTGTAGCTGAGCGAATGAATCGCATCATTGTTGAGAGAATCGGATGCATGATATCCCATGCGAAGTTACCCAAGACGTTCTGGGGAGAAGCAATGCACACGACGGTGTATCTGATAAACAGGTCTCCATCAGCCCCATTGAATGGAGGAGTACCTGAGAAGGTGTGGACTGGACAGGATCCATCGTACAATCATCTAAGGGTGTTTAGATGCAGGGTATCCATTCACGTACCGAAGGACGAGATGTCCAAGCTCGATATGAAGATCAGACAATGTGTGTTCTTAGGGTACGGTGATGAAAAGTTCGATTACAGATTGTGGGATCTGATCGAGAAGAAACTCGTCAAGAGTAGAGATGTGGTTTTCTTTGAAGATCAGTGTATAAAAGACATTGGTAAGCCAGAGAAGAACCAACCTAGTTCAGGTGAGCCAGAGGACATGGATCCAGTTATTCCACCCGTGGTGCCTGATAACGGGGGAGTATAGCAACGTGCAGAGGACGAGAGAGTTCCTTCAGAAGATGGACTAGGGGAGCAGCCCTCACTTGATCCACCTGTTGAACCACAGGTGAGGAGGTCATCTAGGGACAAGCAGCCGTCTAAGAGGTACTCACCGCATGAGTACATTATGCTGACTGATGGGATAGAGCCAGAAGAATATTCTAAGGCCCTAGCCGACTAGCATAAGGAGGAGTCGTTGAAAGCTATGCAAGAGGAGATAGAATCCTTACATAAGATCCACACCTATGACATGGTGAAACTGCCTAAGGGCAAGAAAGCTTTGAGTAACAAGTGAGTGTTCAGAAAGAAAGTTTAGCAGAAGAATTCACAGACGAGGTTCAAGGCCAGACTTGTGGTAAAAGGGTTCGGTCAGAGAAAAGGCATAGACTTCGAGGAGATATTCTCACCAGTAGTGAAGATGACATCCATACGGGTGTTGCTTAGGTTGGCGGCTAGCATGGATCTGGAGATAGAGCAGTTGGACATTAAAACTGTTTTTCTCCATGGTGACCTGGAAGAAGAGATCTACATGCACCAACCAGAGGAGTTCGAAGTCAAGAGCAAGGAGTATATGGTGTTTAGGCTGAGAAAAAGCTTGCATGGGCTGAAACAAGTTCCATGACAATGGTACAAGAAGTTTGATTCGTTCATGTTACAGCATGGGTATGACAGAACGAAGTCGGACTAATGTATGTTCACGCGTAAGTTTCCAGATGGTGATTTTTTAGTTCTGCTGTTATATGTTGATGACATGCTCATCATGGGAAAGGACATCAAGAAGATCGACAGGTTAAAACAGGAGTTGGGAAAGTCTTTTGCGATGAAAGACTTGGGCCCGACTAAACAGATCCTAGGAATGAAGATAACCCGTGACAGAAGCAGCAAAAAGCTTAGGCTGTCAAAAGAGTGATATATTGAGAAAGTCCTATAGCGGTTCAATATGAATGCAGCGAAGCCGGTTAGTACTCCACTGGATGGTCACTTCAGATTGAGCGACAGGCAGTGTCCCAAGATGAAGACAGAGGTGAAAGTGATGTAGAAGATACCCTACGCATCAGCTGTAGGAAGTTTGATGTATGCTAAAGTGTGTACATGCCCAGACATAACATATGCGATTGGTGTTGTCAGCCGGTATCTTGTCAATCCTGACAAAGAACATTGGGTAGCGGTGAAGTGGAACTGCGGTATCTAAGAGGCTCATCCAGGTTGAGCCTATGCTATGGTGATGGTAAACCTGTGTTAGAGGATTACACAGATACAGATATGGAAGGTGATATAGACTCCAGAAAGTCTACATCGGGGTTCATGTTTATGTTTGCAGGGAGAGCGATTTCTTGACAGAGTAAGCTACAGAAGGTCATAGGATTGTCGACGACAGAGGCCGAGTACATTGCAGTTACAGAGGCATGTAAAGAGATGCTTTAGATAAAGAGGTTCCTACAGAAACTTAGCCTGAAGCAGGAGTAGCACCTGTTCTATTCCGATAGTAAGAGTGGTATACACTTTATCAAGAATCCAAGTCAACATTTC
Source organism: Magnolia kwangsiensis (assembly GCA_037074715.1). Classification (NCBI taxonomy): domain Eukaryota; kingdom Viridiplantae; phylum Streptophyta; class Magnoliopsida; order Magnoliales; family Magnoliaceae; genus Magnolia; species Magnolia kwangsiensis. Next base: position 19,009,401 of record CM073583.1, read on the forward strand.
AAGTCGAAACACATAGAGATTCGGTATCACTAGATCAGGGATACTTTGGAACAGAAAGTGTTACAGCTTGAGAAAATCTACACAGACGATAATGGGTCGGACATGATGACCAAGGCTTTGCTTAAGGGTAAGTTTGAGGATTGTAAAAATCTGGCTGGCTTGAAGAAGGTGAATTCCTCCTGAGTCGGAAAGGAAGAGATTTGATGGGGTTTTTCTCCTCAGTTCAGAGGAGAGACGGTGCAATGGTTGAAATTTCAGAGGGTTTCATCGCACTACTCGACCGGTCGTAGGTGGTCTTCGACCGGTCATGGGAGGCGCTCGACCGGTCGTAGGTTCGAGCCATGACACGACTCAAAGTCCAGCGAGTTTTTGCTGTTTTTCTCCGCGGCCTTCGACTAGTCGTAGGTGAGCTTCGACCAGCTGAAGGTGGGATTCGACCAATCGTAGGTGAGCTTTGACCAGTCGAAGGAGGCTAAGACCAGTTCTGAAATTTTTAGGACTAGTCGTACGTTACGCAGTTTGTTCCGCGATTTTGTGTGAAACTGCGGATTTGAGTCCTTTCGCAACAGGGATGCTGAAAGGAGTTTCCTAAAACTATAAAAAGGGGTTCCTAGGATTTTCTAGGGAATTATGTTGTGTGAAGAAAAGCATAAGAGGGTTTTCTAAAGGGCTTAGTGTGTGAGAAAGAAAGAAATAAGAGAGAGATGAAGCTTGTGGAAGGGAGTCATCGTCTCAGAGCTTCTACGTCCTCGTGATCGGTGAGATCCCTCTGTTTTCTTTTATTCTCTTGTTGTTTATCCGCTCCTGCATGAGTGACGAAAGTTGTAATGTTCTACTTCATAGTGGATTGTTGATCTAGACAAGGTCCCGTGGTTTTTACCTCTTTGAAGGTTTTTCACGTAAAAATATCTTGTGTGGTGTGTGATTGTTGCTTTGATTTATTTCATTGCATTGTTATTCCATAATTCTGGTTTGTTCTGGAGGGCTAGATCCTAAGGTTTTGTGCAAGGCCCCAACAGCTACCACATGTTCCTATCTGTTTCTCAATGAAAAATTGGTGTAAATGGCTGTAGCATCAAAATTTCTCAATGGACAGCTTTGATATAAAACAAAAACATTTATTGAGCGGGCCACAGGTAAAAAAAAATGGCAATAGTCTCACGTTGTGGGTGCCACAACTATAAAATTGGTGCATATTTTTCTCAGGTTAGATCATTTCACGCCATGAGTTAACACATTATGCAGATTCAAAACATTTGGTGGATGCTCTTTATTCACTTCCAAATCTATTGTGTTGATCAACTGCTTTAAAAGCTAATTACGTTTCCATATTCATGCGTAGTTATTTACAGATTAGAGCGAGGCATTCGCCTATAGTGACATCGCGTCCATATTTCTGCAACACATAGTTTCGGTATGTTCTTTTACAACCCAATGGATGTGGATACTGCTAGGTTGATAATGTGCATGGCAATATGTGATATTCATGTGCAAGAAACTCTGAAATTCATGGTAATATGTGATATTCGTGTGCAACCAACTCTGAAATTCATGTCAATATCTGATTTTCAATGCGCATAGCACATTTGGGTTTTGAAAGACAGAGTATATGAATTTTTGCCATTACTTTTTTACATGAGCAAATCACTCTTTGATGACTCGGTCGGCTGCCTAAACGAGCCATGCACGTGACCATCTTATAATTCTCTTTTGTTTAATATAGTATTTAATTCACGTGATTCTTTTCGACTCGTTTGTAATTTCTTGCTTAAACATCATAACTTCTCTTCTCCTTTATTTATGATTCATGTTTTTATAGTTCCATGTTTTCTTCTTTTTAACACTTGTTTAGGAAATAGTTTCTAGGAAGAGAAATCATGTGATCGATGAGATTACATGTGATTCCTAATTTGTGTATTTCTGATAAGAAAGTAGCTTCTCCTTGATTTGGAAAGACTTTGATGCCCCGGCAAAGTGATAGGTGAAACACAAACACTTGTAACTTAGTTACTTGCTGCGTTCATGGCATCCAAGCAATTCATACTATAACTTAGTTACCAATGAGAAACATCCAATTGTCCAGTTTCATTTTGATTTTCCATTGGTTTACAAACATTGTTCCACTGTTGGTTTTAAAACTGACATCCGTTTTAAAACTTTCTTAATAAATAGTTTCTAAGAAGAGAATAGTTTCTGTTCGACTCGTTGGATAGATTTCCTCAACTCTTCAGCTATAAAACTTGTTTAATTTGAACTTTTAAAAACTTGTTCTCGATGGAAAGTGTTTGTCAACTCGATTAATCAAGGAAAACACTAAGTGAAACAACGTAGGATGACATGGCTGATAGGTGGTTGACAGGTGATGGACTCTGAAGATGAGGATGACATGGCTAATTTCATTGTTCTCCTAGTGGCGGTTGCATGTGTTGTAGGTGTTGGGGAATACTGTCGACACTACATGTTTAGAGAACTAGCTCGAATAGACGATGATGCGCGTGCCGGATTTATCAATTCAATTATTCAGACAGGAGATAAGGATTGCATTACCCAACTTAGGATGAAGCAGGATGCATTTTTCCATCTATGTGAAGTACTGCGTGATAAGACGACCCTACGCGATACACGTAATGTTAGTTTGGAGAAACAACTTGTGTATTTCTTGTATACAGTTGGCCACAACGTCCAAAATCATGTGATACGACACAGATTTTGTCGATCTGGTGAAACTATTAGCCGTCATTTTCACCAAGTTTTAGAGGCGATTGTTTCCTTGTACCTTGAATATGTTAAGCAGGCAGGTGCAAAAACACCGATTGAGATTCAGGAAAATACACGTTGGTCCAGTTATTTCCAAGTATCATTATAGACTAACTACTTGTTTATAAATCTACACGTAAAAAGAGATATCATCTGGTACTAATCCTATAGGCTCGACAACTTTGCCGCTATAGGATTGCGTGGGTGCAATCGATGAGATGCATATTTCGGCACACATACCAGCATCAGAACATGCAAGCTTCTGTAACCGAAAGGATTTCTTGTCGCAGAATGTACTTGCAGCTTGTTCCTTTGATATGCCAATATTGTATGTGTTGGCTGGATGGGAAGGTTCAGCGTCGGATGCACGGGTACTACATAATGCCCTGACGCGATCTGACGATCCACTTATTTTGCCCCACGGTAACTAATATTTAGTATCAATCGAATATTAATTGGTGCATATTATCGTATTCATGCAAGATAGAAAGAATCATTCCTGCAATTTTGTAGGAAAACGACGCTGGTTACGCTCATTCACCAGGGTTCATAGCCCCTTATCGTGGAGTTCGATACCATCTGCAGGAGTACCGTAGCGGGAGATCACCCATGAATGTGAAAGAATTATTTAACTATCGGCATGCGCAATTGCGAAATGCAATTGAACGATGTTTCGGTGTGATGAAGGGGAGATTTCCAATTCTAAATACGCCTATGCAATATCCCTTTGATACACAGGTGAAAATTGTCGTTGCTTGTTGTGTGCTACATAATTTCATACGGAGTGAGGATGGGTTAGACCAAGACTTGCGTGACATAGGTGTACCAGTGGATGACATTGAGGCAAATCCTACCCCAAATGAGGTATCAACAATTGATGAAAGGTAATGGCTAGTCCACGTCACTCAACAAGCGAAGGATGACTGGATCAGAACTCGTGACAGGATCGCGGAGCGCATGTGGGAAGATACCCAAAACAATAGTAGGATTCGATAATCATACTTAGTTTTTGTGATAATCATGACATACTGCATGGGGGAAAGTAATTTCTTAACCTGTTTTTTGTACAACTTCGAACTAATAGTTTTTGGCACCTTGTACATCAAATGTTAAAAAAAAATAAAAATTCGGCATACATCAAGAACTATTTTAGACCTGTACATATTCATTTTAGGAAATCTTATAATTGATATATACTATATTCCTCATTATTCTCTATGTAACTGTGTTCCCTTCTATACAAAGGTGATATGTTGGCCAATTTGAGAGGTTCTACTACGACTCCGACGCAATCGACCTTGCGTAGCCCAGTTCTACCGACACGTTGCTCACCGCACGGGAAGTCCGTAAAATCTCTGGCAGAGCCTTCCTCTCCCGCTGCTAAGATCAAATGGACTGGAACTATGGATCAAGTTTTGTTTAACACCTTGATTGAGCAAATCACGCTAGGTAGAAAGGCAGATAATGGCTTCAAACGAGAAGCATATCAAGTGGCAGTCGACGAGGTACATAAACGTACATAGATTATTGTCACCTGGCAAAATGTACAGAATAGATTGAGGTATCACAAGAGGGAGTACAGTGATATAAAGGACATGCTGGCTACGAGCGGTTTTGGTTGGGATTACGAGCGGATGGTGGTGACGGCCCCAGACGAGGTTTGGGAGGAGTATTTAAAGGTAACCAAAATGGAAGTATTTTGTTGTATTAAATTTTGATAGTCAACTGACATTTACTAATATACAAAATTATCATGTATATAGTCTCATCCGCGAGCTGAGAGGTTGCGAGGCAAGTGAATTGAACTGATGGATGATTTATCGGTGATTATCGAGTCTGACTAGGCTACGGGCAGATATGCGCAAGGAATTAGGAACATTGCGGCATCCTCTTCTCGTGTTTATCGAGACCTCAACGATTCGTGGAGAGGGTTGGACGATGACACAGATACTACCGTGGACCTTTCTGAGGAAAATATCTCTGAATCACTAGACATATATGGCTAATCAACGGACAGTCAAACAAGGGAAAATAGGCCGTTTCAAGACACTCCCATCGGTAGAACTAATTTCGATACTAGTCGTAGTGGGAGTGCAACAACAAAAAGGATGCGACCTGCTCGACCATGTGATGTCGTAGGCATATCTCTCACGAGTGTCACAGAGGCTATGCATCACTTCTCCATAGGAAAGGAAATCAACCGAACATGATGTGTCTTAGACCTATTGGAAGAGGTTCAGGGGTTAATCAATGCTGAATTTATTGAGGTTGGTCAGCTTTGAATAAAGATCACGAGCTTAACTCCTTTTTTGTTGCCCTACAGCCGGATCGTCGTGTTGATTGGCTAAAAAAAACTCTGTCAGATTTGAAGGGTAATGATGGCGGTGGTTCTGTTTGATTGTTGTTGATCTTTGGGGTTAAAAAACTTTGCAAGTGGGGTACCGTTAATATGGTATTTAGAGGTGCAGAGCACTTGCTACAAGAAACTCTTTTTCTTTTTGGGTTTTGTAGTTTTTGGTGAACGGAGCTTTTTTTTTGGGCATGTAATAACTTCTTTATTTTGTTATGTTCCTTATATTTTTGGATTCCATATACTTGATATGTAATTATTCAATCTAATTCTAGATGTGTTGTAGCTTTTCTTGTATAAGTATTTTACTGATAGGACCACACACTTCGTACGAAGAGAAGGTACGCTCCCCAAATTGACATCATATGGTTTTACTAGATTAACATTTTTTCTTTGCGATGTGGATGTCACTCTTTCGTGGGTAATATATGTAAAGACATCACTTTCAATTTGTTGTTATTCATTGCAATATTAAACCTCTCTTGGCAGATGGTGAAGAAAAATACTATGTTGTCCCGGTTGGTCGTCGGCCAGGTATTTATCTCACATGGGATGATGCGCGAGTTGAGGTGGAGAGATACAGTGGGAGCCACCATCGAGCGTTTACCAATTGGAGAGATGCAACAACATACTGGGACAGTTTTTCCGGTCTGGTAACTGAACTGCCGACCCATGGATGTGGAGCTCCATCGGGAGATGTGGCAGCTTCAGCGGATGCAGTTGATTTCTATCATTCTGCAATGATGTCTATCCAACGGACAGCCCGGGCAATTATTTTCAGGCCCACGTCTACTGATGATCTCCCCCCTTAAGTCGCAGAGACATTATTGACACTCTTGATTGGAGCAATGGTTGTTTTTTTTTTTTTTTTTTTTCGCATTGTATATTATGATAAAATTATAGATATTGTTGGGTATGTTTTATTGACATTGGTACATTGATGGATGATTTATACTCATGGTAGGTCTTGCATTAGGAGTTGATATCATAATCATCCAATTGGATCTCATTCCGTAAACATCCACACGTATGCACAAACGGAATCGTCCCATGTTGTGTATGGCTGAGATGAAGACCGGGTGGCAGCAAATCCGCTCCCTGGCATTAGGTGGCGTGACCCAGATCACGAACAGGACAGTCATACATAGGAAGCAGTGATCCGCACAATGATATGCCCGGTGATGGCCTTCATATTTCCGCCCATCCAAATCATTCTGGACGGTTCGGATGATACAGTACAACATATTGATGGTTTGGATGACACAATACATCGATGTGGGTCCCACAGAGATTCGGCCAGGGTTTCAGACGGTTTGGATTGGGTGTGGAAGTACAAGCATTTTGGGTGAGAGCAGTCAGACCACCTCACGCTGTGGGTGTGGGATCGCATGGATTAAAATGGAATCCCATCTCCATCCAAACAGGATCACGTCAGTGATCCCAGGATGGCTGTGACGGACCAAACAGGCACATGTTTTGATAGAGGGATATGAAAATCCCAGAAGACGGCCGACCATCCACTGACGCTGCCATCATTACCTTAAAACCCATCCCATACCTCCTAATCCCATGAGATCGGTCCGGCCAAACACGCCCTAAATAACAAAACGAATGGTTTAGCTCGTGCATTGAAATGACATGCAACTGCAGTACCTCCGATGATTTGTTGGAAGGGTATCGGATAAGGAGGTCCGGATAACGGCTGAGTGGGTGAGGCCCTGACCGTGGGGCCATCTTGATGAGGCCGTCTATCAGTTTTTCCGGATCATTTTATGGCTTGAGATCAGAAAATGTGGCAGATAAAATATCAAGTAGCCCACACCACAAGAAACAGTGGTTGTAGACCATTAAAAACTTCTTGTGGGCCATAAAATCTTTGGATCAAACTGATACATGTGTTTTCCCTTCCTCCAGGTCTGTGTGACCTTATCAACCGGTTGGATGCAAATAATAATTAATATGGGCCCCTAAGAAGTTTTTAAATGTTAGCATTTAATCAACACTGCTTCCTGCGATGTGGGCTACCTGAGATTTGAATCTGGTTCAGTTTTTGGGTCATGCCCTAAAATGATATGGAAAGACAGATGAATGGTATCGATGTACAACACATACATCAAGGTGGGCCCCATGTTCAGGTCCCTTGCCCACTAAGCTGTCATCCCGACCTCACCGCGCACGATGGGAGACACGGTTTGGCTGTGACCCCAGCACCAGCTAGATGGATGATGTCAAATCTTTGCGGGCCCCACCTTGATGTATCTATTTTATCCACGCCATCCATCCATTTTTCCAGCTCATTTTAGGGCTTGAGCAGATAAAATGGGAAAGATCCAAGGCGGAAGTGGACCACACCAAATAAAACAGTGGGAATTGAACACTTAACGTTCTAAACTCCTTGAGAGCCCACCGAAATGTTTGTTTGCCATCCAACCAGCCCAGACAAACTAATAAGGGGATTAGGGCTGAAAGTCGGGCGGGTTGGTGCTCAACCCTAACCCAACCCAAGGTTCCTATACCTCAACCCTAACCCAACCCAACCCAATTTCGGGTTGGGAATTCTCAACCCAAGCCCAACCCAAGCGGGCTTGGTCGGGTTGATCGGGTTGGTCGGGTATATACGTGCTAATATTTCGTTATTACATTAGTTTATTATATTTCAATATAGGGCTTATTTTTTACATCTATAATTTTATTAATTATATATGTGATTATTCATTATAAAGAACTTCATTTTTTTTCTTTAAAAAAACAAGCTAAAATATAAGACAACTACTTTAAAAGTCATGTAGCATAGCACAAAGTCTATTTGGGAGAGAAATTTAGCATATCTTGTTAGCTTGAGTCCTTGGAAATGACGTGGACAAATGAGACTCGACATCACTAGTATGCCTTCGACACAAACGATCAACACTCAATTATAATTTATAAGTAACTTATATATCATGATCGGGTTCGGGTTGGATCGGACAACTCGAGACCTCAACCCGAGCCCAACCCAAGTTTTGTCGGGTTGGAGTTTGTATAGCCCAAGCTTAAGATCGGGCCCAATATATCTTGCCCGAGCCCAACCCAATGTCGGGTCGGTCACGGGTCGATCGGGTTGAACCCGCCCAACTTTCAGCCCTAGGATTGATTTTTAAGCCGAGGCAACCTTCGGTTTAGTTTTCTGCCCAAGCCCAGCCTGAAGTGGGCTGAGACCACAAACACAATGGGCCAGCCCAGTCCATTGAGAGGCCAGTGAGTGCGTGGTGACTCTACTCCAGGTTTGCACCGGGTCGCAGCCCACACACACCACTCTGAGTTCCAGATATGGGCATGGGTATAGCATGGACGGCCAAGAACTAGCACAAAAAATTGAATAGTTTTGGGCCAGTCGCAACCTGAGCATCCAATAGGACCCATGTTACGGTTATCCATATCATTCATCTCATTTTAGTAAGAGTTTAGGGTTTGAAAATTTGATCTATGTTAATACAAACTCATTATATATTAGAGATCAACATCTCAAATATGTATTTAAATGAGATAAACTCACTTCTAGACATTTTACTGGATGGTGTATTTTTTTTTTCTTAATAATATTTATTTGTTTTAGAAATTTGTATGTAATAGTTTGTTCCTACTTTGATTTTCACAGACACAATGTATCTTTAAATTTAAAATCCATAAATTAAATGTTAAAAATTTTGTTTCTTTGTTTATTTTTTTATTTTTTATTCTTTTGTATTTCTTATTTAATCTTTAATCTTTCATTAATAATTAAAGGATTTTGGATTAAAAAGAGTCTTTTTAGAAATGCTTCATTAATTTCAGCTATAAAAAAAAAATATGAATGTTAGTGAGTTTTTTAATGAATCCTAATGTAACACCCCGAATTTCATATCATGAGTTTGACACTCATGTACAAAAATCAGGATGTTAATTATGAAGGAAGAATTTCATCCAAGTGTATTGAAAAACATTTAAGAGTGGCATCACATCCAAAATATGAAAACCATGCATAAAGAAAATATGGAATCCACATCCAAACAAAATCAAGTAATGCCCATAGGGCTTATACAACGCCAAATGAAAAATTAAAAGGAAAATTATATCAGTTATATTTAGGAGTCTCCACCCAAGTAAAAGGCCTATCGCTCCTAATCTTGGCTTATGCTTCATCAAGCTCCTCTTGGGACCAATATAGTCATTTCTCTTTAACATCAGTTGTCGGTTCCTCATTCATGGGAGTCGCTTCTTCACCTACGACACCACGGTTGGTGCAATTGCATAATAGTATACATGAGTAGCCATCTTAATGAGAAACACCCCCCAAAATTACCATCGAGCATAGTAAATAGGATATTTCAAAGCAAACATTCAAGCAAAGAAACATTTCATAAAATGATCTTTTTAAAATGAATGGATGCATGAAATGCACTTCAGCCTGGGGATGCACATCCAGCTGACCATCGGATGGGCCTTTCAAACAGTCGGCTCATCCATGCAAAGAATGGATCTTTCGAACAGTCGATCCATTCAAATGATATTAGGGTCGTTCGAATAGTACACTGGTCTTTTCAAACAGTTGACTAGGCACCCGATAACGCCCATATGCAATGTATGCATGATTACCTGTCCTTTATTAATCCGGTTCACAATCAGCCATTTATGTACATCCTTACAACTAGTGGGCACATTAATACTATAATTCCCAAGCAATAAATCTATTCAAATCACTTCCATTAACCACTAACATTAGTATATAATTCCTTGAGAACACTAAGTTCACTCTTGGACACCGTCTTCAAATCTAATTCAAATGTTCCCAAGATGGTAGATGTAATAATTCTAATTGATTTATAATGAAGCCACCAATTTAAGGAGCATTCTTCATACATATAACTTCATGATTCCAATACAATTCTAACTACAATCACACCATCATACATGCATGCTATGCCACACATTCATCCACAATATTCATACATTATAAATCACGCTAACACTCACTTGCATAAACTAACTACAATCACACCACAATTCATACATGCTATGCTACACATTGGCATACTCTTTTCTATCTACAACTCATACAAATGAACTATGCAAATGCCACATGTTACTAAATTATCTCCAATTACAACTATAATCTATGTGTCTTTCACATTGATTTTCATTCCAAAAATCCCCACATTATAACATAATTATAGCAAAAACTATCTATAAGCATGAATACGTTAGTTGTAGGAAATCATTCTACACTATAAGAATTAGACAAGAGAGTTCATGTTACAAGGATAAGAGTACATGTGTGTTCTACACAAACAGTTAATATTATTATGTTTAAATACTAGAAAAGGAATTATGCAATGATATTACTAAAATGAATATTCTAATAAGATTATTATAATTTGAAATAACCTAAGCTATTATTGTGAAAGAAGCTTGAAGGATAGATCTCACCTCAAGCTTGGATCTCTTTTACTAAAAGTAAGAAAAGAAGAAAAAATTAATAATGATCTAAACTCTTACAACCAAATAAACATATTAATTAACAAATTATTAAGTAAAAATAAATATTCTAACTAGAATCCAAAGGGATAATAATAGCTTACCACAAATCCGAGTTGATTTGGATTAAAATCAATTCAAGATCTACAAGTCTTAAAATCTAGTCAAGGCTTGGTCTAACTCGGTGTCGTCACCAAAGCAAGGTTCAAGAACTCAATTCACGAGGAGAAGTTTTCCTGAGATCTGATTTTAGAAAAACATGCATTAATTAGTTTCAACACTACTATGATACAAATCACTAAGTCACCGAGTCAGTGACTCGGTAGGATGCATGAAACATCATTAGGTGACTCAGATCTTAACTGAGTTAGCTAACATATTAAAATGAATCAGTGAGTTAATCTAAGATCCTAAACCAAGCTAACTGCAACTGCAACTCAACAGATCTAAACATGATAACTCAGTCATCAACTGGGTGCAACTCAGTTTAGAATAAATTGAGTCGAATCGCTAGGTCAGCCCTTATTTCACATGAGTTTAACCCAGTTAATGACTGAATTAACACTAATTACCAAGGCAAACAAGGGTTTAACACGAGTTGAAACTCGACAACAACCCCTTTAGAATAACTTAACTCGGTTGATTTTGAGTTGATGAAAAATGCTAAGAAGTACCTACCTCAAATAGAGAATCTCCCAGATCGATCTGCTTTCCACGATCAGCTGCACTAACAACGCTTGAGCGAGTCGTCCGAGCTGAGTCAACTTGGTAGTTCGACTCAAATTCACCACCTCATCCCACTCTCACTCCCTCTCTTTCCGATTTTTCTTTGAATTGAAAATGACTAAAGAATAGGAGAAATGGGGTATTTATAACCATCAATCGGACTCTAGATGGTTCTGTAACTAATCCTATAATTAGTTGAGTTTTAAACTAAAACCCAATTAAGCTCGGTTAACAAATAACCCATTAACATGGTCAGACATATTGTAGAAATAAAGTCAGAGTTTAAGGGTGTTTATCAAATGCCAAGACCCATCAAATAGACGCACCTGATCGACAAATGGACCCCACATACGGATGGTGGGTTTTTCAACCCAACGGAGAAGATGACTTGGACGTTAATGGCAATCTTATGGTTGACAGATCGTCGCACGATCTGACTTGACTGGATGGCTTAGATGGATGCTGGGATGCATGTGGGACCCACATTTTGGATGGAGACCCTCAACACGTTGATGGGTTTGAGTTTTTTTCAAAACAGCTAATGAACTCAATGGCAACAAAAAACCCTAATCTCTTCAAAGCGAGATTTCTAGACTCTTTGTAAATTTGAAATGTATGCCTAAGGTTACTCGGATGACAGACCTATGGCTCAGATCTTCTCTAGGGCATCTGTATTGCTAAAACTAGAAATATTCCTTCTCACTTTTTCTGTTATGTTTCCTTAACTACAAGTAATTTCTACAGTTTAGATGAACTGGAAATGGATGACTAGGAATAGATATTCGTCTCTCAAATGGATTGCCAATGTAGCAAAACAGAATTTGATTCCGTTCTTAAACGTTCAACACCAATGTCTTTCTAACGCCATTGATCGTGCACTTACACATGTGTTCAAATGAGCGAAAATGGCCAGGGTTTGGTCGAAGGCGCCATCTAAACAAGATTAACGGTTCAGATCCACCAACTTTATAATGATGGGTGGTCCACCATCAATCAACGGACGTCTGCCCGTTTGAAATTCATTTGAGCGGGAAAATGAAAAGGAAAGAAATTCTCTCCTTTTTGTAAAACACGGGTCAACTCCCGTTTGAAGGGGTGTTGAATCCAGTGCACGTCACTTATATGCACACCTATGTACATATGCACTGGAAACTGGACCATACAGAGATAATAAGGGAAATCCATTCTTTTCATACCTTTCTAAATGCCCAATTACGACATCCAACATCAGGTGGGATAAGATCAAAGATTAGGTGGGCCACGTGGTGTCAAAAAGAAAAAATTTAAAGGAACAACAAGATAAAATAAAATAAAAATGAGTATTACAACTAAGCCCTATATTTGGGGTGATAACAAGATTTGTTATAAATAGTAAACCCTTTATACGACTTGGCTTGTACTTAAAATTGAATACATTGATAAACTAATTTCGTACCTTTTTCAAAACCTAATCATGTCTGTCAATGGTTACAATTGTTTTTAATCTATGCAAGCAATTATACTTGTAAAGCAGCTACATCTATCTTAAAAAAACAATACTCGCCCTTCAATCTTTTCACATATCCACTTTTTCAACTATATTCGGAAACAATATGCCAAATCACACCATTCTCTCTTAAATTATTTGCCTGCTCTATCTTGAAAATGCAGTTATTTCGGTGGTCAATGCTGTACATAGGGGATATTGTTCTTGGTTGCTCAAATGGTAGATGTAATTCATGTCATGTCCAAAAAAACATCAATTAGCAATTACTTAATAATTATGTACAATGCAAGTATGATCGGTCAAAATCATGTATCTCAAATTTTGTCCATTGTTTGTGCCAATGCTCATGTAGCCCGGACTTACCGGCCCCTTATATACTTTATACTGATGAGATGATATCATTAGAAGGTGTCCGGCTGAATATGCAGTTTTAGAGTTCTGTATATTTAAATGCGCAAGGAATATTAGGATAAATAAAGGAAGATTTAGTGAATAATTTTTTGGTGAACAATAAATAGTTGTGATTTATGTTTTATAAAATATGTGTGTTAATTTATATGTGAGTAAACTTATAAGTATACACATATATTCAACTTATATAAATTTCTTTAATATTTTAATTAATTTATAAACATTAATTAATTAATAATAAATTATCTTAATTTATACAATTATAAAACTTAATATAAACTTTCACAATATTATTAAATAATATTAATGTGCATCAAAATCTTACTTTCACCTAAACAATTAATACACTTCCTATTTTAAAAAATTACAGGCATGCTAAGGGTTTTTAAAGTTATAGTTGTAAGAACTTTTTAAGGTGGGCTTTATTGATCAACAGTCTTGATTATTCTATAGGTTGGCCTGTGTGATTAAGTAAACCAGTGGGCCCCACTTTAGAGTGATACACGCAATATATCTGCGCAAGTGTGCTTAAAAGGCTGGAATTGTGTTACTCACAACAGTCTGTATACAATTAGGATTGAACAAGTGTGGAGCGGTGGGGAGAGAGTTGTGATGAGTTTCAAAGTCTCTTTCCCCAGCAACTATATAAGGTGAGAGGAAGCATTTTCCTGATCTCCATGTACCATGCACAGCTCGATATCGATATCAAGAATTTCCGCAAACAGCTACTATAACATTAGTTTCTTCCAATATCCCAACACTTTCATTAAACAAATATATTTTCGAAAACATTAATTTTGCACTCAAAATTATCTTATAATAATTGTAATAAGTAAAATGCTAAACTTATAAGCATGAATCATAAATAAAAAATGAGTGTAAGGGCAACTTTAACTGTGTTACATTCTAGACATGAAATACTCGTGGTGCAACATACAACATGTATGTGAGATGAGATTTTCATTTATTCTCAAGGTCATGCATGTGTGAACACTTAACAAGCGTGTGATGCAGAGTGTTAACAGAGCTTTTGATGTGCTTGGAAAGCAATGATTAAATCCTTTTTCATCAAATAATAATAATAATGTCTCACTCCTCATGTGAGCAAGAATGTTTAAAATTGATTAACAGTATAAACAAATTAATTTCTAGCCGTCCATATTACCGGTGACTGGATTCTGTTGGGCATATTGTGAAGTCATTGTTTAATCCACGCCGTCCATACATATTTATTTATTTTTTTCTTTCTTTCATAAAAAAGTAAAGTTCCACTCAAGTGAACCTCTTTAAAGTTGATTAACGGTTTAAACAAATTAATTTCTTTCCGTCCACTGAATATTCTTAGTAACCAGATTCTGTGGGGCCCCTTGTGAAGTAGATGTTTAATTCACGCCGTCCATCTGTTTTGCCTGCTCAAGTGCACCTCACCACAGGAAATAGTGAGGATTGAACACCTACATTTAAGAACTTTTTGGCAGCTACAACACTTGTTTTTTCTCTTCATCCGGGTTTATGTGACCCTAAGATGGCAAATAAACAGCACGGTGGGCCCTAGGAAGGTTTCAATGGTAGACATTATTATCCCCACTGTTTCCTGTGGTGTGGTCCACTTTAGCTTTGAAGGTGCTTTATTTTAAGGCTCATGCTGTAAAACAAGCTGGCAAAATGGATGGACTGCATAGATATGAAGCACATAAATCATGGTGGGACCCTCCACGCTCATGCATGATCAATGATCTGATCCGAGCCAGTCATCCTATAGGCTCCTACTTTGGTTGGCTATGACGAAAAATCTGATTTAATTGAAAAATCCTAACCGTAGAACTTCTCTAGTGAATGTAGGTAATTGCTAACTTTTGTTTTTTTTTGGTATCCTTTTTTATGCCACCTTTTTAGGATTGTCCGCACCATTATTTTTAACATCCAAAATTGTATATACCAAAAGAACGGTTTAGATCTAGTCCATGGTTGGCACATGCACAGAAATGACATGCAAGTGCAGTACCTACCTCCAATGCAGGGAGAGGATCAGGTGAGGCCCGGATAACAGCTTAGTGGATGAGGCCCTGACCATAGGCCTACCTTGATGTATGTGTTGCATATCCATGCCGTTCATCCGTTTTTTCAGCTCATTTTATGCGATGAGACCAGAAATTTTGCAGACACGAATCTCATGTTATCCACACCACATGAAATAATGGTGACTGACCATTAAAAATTTCTTGTGGGCCACAAAAGCTTTAGATCAAGATGATATCTGTGTTTAAACTTTTATCCAGATCTCTGTGACCTTATCAGCGGTTGGATGGAAATGAATATTACAGTGGGCCATGAGAAGTTTTTAATGGTGCTCGTTCAGTCACCACTTTTTCCTATGGTGTAGGCTACCTGAGATTTGGATCTGATTTAGTTTTGGGCTCCCGCCCTAAAATGATCTTTAGAAACTGATGAACGAAGTGGATATACAACACATGATCAAAGTGGGCCCCACCGTTTGGGGCTCACGCACCAGGCTGTTACCCCGAACTCATCTAATCCCCGCGCGAGGTGAGTGGGTTTGGCTGGTGACCCCAACACCAGCTATCTATCTGGTGTCAAAGATCTGTGGGCCCCACCATGATTTATGTGTTTTATCCAAGCCGTCCATCCATTTTTTCAATTCATTTTAATGCACGGGCCCACAAATGAGGCAAATCCAAAGGTCAAGTGGATCACAACATTGGGATTGGACACTTATAGTTCAAAACTTGTCGTTGGTCTATTGAAATGTTTATTTGCCATCCAACCTCTTCATCAAGTCACAAAACCCTAGATGAAGGGAAAAGACTAGAATCATCTTGATCCAAAACTTCCAAGGTCCATAAGAAGTTTTCAACGATTAGCATTCATCCCCACTCTTTCCTGCGGTGTGGTACACTTGAGTTCTGGATCTACCTCATTCTGGCTTCATGCCTCAAATGAGCTCGCAAAATAGATAGATGATGGTAAGGATAAAACACAAACATTATAATGGGCCCACAGAGCTTTTACACCAGCAAGCCCATATGAAACAACATATTGATGGGAAGTTGTGCTGTCAACGTTCTAGGTTCGAGCTGGGCCCATTTGTCAATGCCCCTGTCCGAGTGTAAGACTCGTATCCTAATCTGTACTGTTCCGTTGCTTCCTGCGATCATTCTCGTCAAATTCCGGCAATCCGCGACCTGTAGTTGACGTTGCGCACGACCGTAAGTCGTATCCTAAACATTTGAGTCAGCTTAATCCAAGACTTGTATCATTGCGACCGCACCATCGCCGCGGTTCCAATGCCACGACTCATGTACCGATCTGATACCCTGACTAAGAGATGTGGGTCGACGTTTATTTCGAGAAAACGCCGCGCATTTATATTCCCAAGAGAATCTCTACAAAGTGTCAAATCAATCCCATCAATCAATCACCCATCAATCACTTTATGTCAAGTACAAAGCACCCATGCTTCCTTTCTCCACAAGTCAAGCAAACCCAAAGTCATAATACATCACCTCACCCATCACTCACATCCATCACCCATCTCCCATCACTCCTCCTTATATCCCATCTCTCTCTCTCATTTCTCAACAATTCCAAGCAAGCAAGAGCCCTCTCACGTCCAAGCTCTCTTCCATGTGAGAGAGTGCATTTTAGTGGCCCACTTTCCATCCCAAAACCTCTCATCTTAGCCATCCATTTCTCATCTCCACCATCAAAGTGAAGCTCTAGGAGATAGGCTATCCAACGAACCAAGAAGATCAAGTGGTGGGTGCCTCCATAGCCTAGTTTTTCATATTCTTAAGATGGGCCAAGTGAGGCCAACCGATCAATGGTTTGGATCTCACTTGGGACCCTAAGTGTGGCCGATAGCCCATCTTGATCATCAATATCATTCCATGATGGGGCCATTCTCCATGGACCCATCATGATGTTTACTTTCTTGCATTATAGAGGTCATATAGACCGTTCATTTTGAATGGAGAGGGATCTCCACCGTTGATCTTTTATTTGGAAGACCCATATGCAATGGGACCCATTGATGTATGATTGGATGGTTAAAACGGAGGGCCCATAGTGCCGGAGTCCCTCTATCACGCGTGTCCCACTCTCTTTCTCTCTCTCCCTCTCTTGTTCATTTTTTTTTAATTGTTTATTTGATGTGTGATGGTGCGGCCATGTGGCCCACTTGGATGGACCCCACCATGAAGCATGTAAGGGACCCAAGTCCTTTGTAGGTGGAGCCCACTTTGTATGTGTTGACCCGCACCACCCAGCCATGAGGTGGCCCGCTTGAGTAGGGCCCACCTTGGACGTTCGTGTGAGCCAGAACGTCTAGCGTCTAGGGACGTTGGAACGCTGGACGTGAAAACACAAATGTAAGCTTGGTTTCAAGCTTCTTGGGGTGTGCCACTTGTATAGGCCCCACCTTGAGTTATGTATTCAATCCAAGTGGTCCATCCTTTTCCCCATCCCATTTTAGGTGTTGAGCCGAAAAATGAGGATGATCGGAGCATTCGGTGGGCCATAACGTTGAAAACAATACTACTACCATTGAAATACGCTTTGGTCATTTTATTCGCCAATAAAAAATCGGATATAGGGCTCATTCAGACTGTTTCGAGCCGTAGAATCCAATGAATGGAGTGGATTCACTTGGAGCGGGCCCCGCATACGAAAAACCTCAAGAAAACAGGTTTTCTTTTAAAAAATAAAATATAGATTTTAAGTAGCAGAGGTTGTTGCCTCTTTGACGTCAGGTGTCCCAGCAGGCGGGCGGACGCCAGGGCGCCCACGGCCTGCAAGTGGGCCCCACTTTGATGTTTGTTTGTCAATCCAACCCATCCATATGGTGGGTCCCTACCTAAAGTAGGCCCCACCCAAAAAATGGGCTTGATCCAGATCTCAGGTGGCCCACACCACTCGAAACAGTAGCGATTGAACCCTACCTTAAAAAATTTCTTTTGGGCCCACAGGAGTTTTGAATCAAGCTGAAATTTGTATTTTCCCTTCAACCAGGTCTGCGTGACCTTATCAATGGGTTGGATGGCATGTGAACATTATGGTGGGCCCCAAATGGGACCCACAGTGATGTATGTGCTTTATTCATGCCGTCCAGGTGGGCAGGCGATGGGACCCCCCCCCCCCTTGTGACGTATGTGTTTTATCTATGCCGTCTAGTAGGGCTGTTGGACGGTGGGACCTACCCCTCCACGTGTGGGGCCCTCTGTGTGTGTATATATATAAAATATTATATTATATATATATAATATTGTATATATATTTTATATATATTATACTATATATAATATACCTAATAATAGGCCTTCATGTGGGCACCCCCACTATGATGCATGTGCTGCATCCAAACTGTCCACCTATTTTGAGAGCTCATTTCATGACATGAGCTAAAAAATGAGTCAGATCTATGGTTCAATTGGGCCCACTTTGGTATGTGAGTAGGGCCTATGTTGATCTATTTGTAGTCATTCATTGAGGCCCACCTTGGTGTACATATAAGGCCCATGGGATCAAGCCCATTTGACATATATAATGCCCATGGTATTAGGCCCATTTAACACATATAAGGCCCATGGGATCAGGCCCAATTGACACATATAAGACCCATGAGATTAGGCCCATTTTGATGTATTTCAAGCCCGTGGGTTAAGGCCCATCGTGATGTACTCTAAGGCCCGCAGGTTATGGACCATTACAATGTACAAAAGGCTCGTTGGTGAGGCCCATTTGATGAATGTAAGGCCCATGTGATATGACCCATTCAATGTATCCAAGGCCCATAAGTCGAGGCCCAACGGGGTGTCCTTAGAGTCCATTGCAATGTGTGATTTCCCATGGTTCATGTAATGATATTTATGGCGGGCCGTGCCTTAGGAGCAATGATGGTTTGACGCCCACATTGTAAGTACAATGTTGGTTAAATGTTCGCATTGTATCTCTCCTTAGGGCCCATTGGTAAGCCCATACTAGTTGTGTATAGGCTGTCTAGACTCATCTGCATCGTTTGAGTAGTCCATTACCTTATAACATGCTTAGTATAATTCCATGACTCATGCCCATACGCATCATATGTATGCTTGATATGAGTAATGACTGATCATAGCATACGCCATTGGACAGACCATTTATGGGACTCGTTATGAGACGGAGTGCCCCACATGGTCACGCAGTACGCGCTGGATTTCTGCATGATTTGACGGCGTGATTCATGCATCTCGCATATGTGTGACTTGATCACTGCACGCCCTAGCGACATCAGGGTCGTGGCTCCACAGGTACATCATGGATGGCCGTATTGGATACCGAAAATACTTATTCTAGCACTGTGGGTACTTAAAATGTCCTTGGGAGAAAGTCTCAGAACCTTTTTGGAGATGCTCCAACGTCTAGATTGAGTGGATACATCAGCACCCGAGTGCCGAATACCAGTAGGCCGCTTCTCCCACTGTGTCGTGGTCGGTTGAAAGGGGGTGTGGCCTTATCCGCTTGAGTGAGGGGGCTATAATCTAAGCTGAGTTTGACCAGCTCATAAATGTATCCGCTATCGACGAGTCGGGTAGGTATTGGCAGACTACTGGTCAGGCGGATAGTGAGGTCTATTCCGCTTGCTTGACTGTGCAGCTAGGGAGGTGGTAGTCACTGCGAAGTGTATTAGACCCTGGTGATATCTAGAGAGGAACTGTACTGATATGTGTACTGGATGAGTACCGACTTGCTTGGATTGCATTTTGCATATGACATTTGGCTATGTAGGCCTCGCATTGCACCGGTATGGCCGATGACATTCATGACTTGCATCACATAGCATTGGTATGGTTGGTTTTATTCATGGACTTACCGCATGCTTCCGCATTACCCTGATATTGTACACTCAGCGTTTGCCTTACGCACCCACTTATACCATCCTCTAAGCTTTTGTAAGCTTATGCACGATAGTTGTATGCAGTTAGCGTTGGACAGCAGCAGCGCTGAGGCAGGAGCACGTATTTGACCATTTTGGAGCCTTTTGATCACCTTGTATTTCACCTTCCGCATTGTACTTAAAGTTTTTGATATAGTGGATATGTGGTGATGTTATTTTATGACTTGGTTATGCTTGTGGTTATGCTCCATTATAAAAAAAAAAAATTCATTCTGAAAATCCTCCTTGTAGGATCCCAGGATCGGAATCTGGCATTTGATTATCAGGAGCTGAAAATGGGGCACTACGGAGGCTGTCGGCACCGGATTCGGCAATCGGGATTCATGTGAATCCGATTTTCAGGTTTGGGGTGTGACACCGAGTCTGGCCCAAGCCTGTGAAGAGCAAAAAGAATTCATCCCAAGCCCAAATGTTGGCTGAGTGAACAAGCCCAGCCCATCGAGAGCCTTACGGTGAAATGAATGCATATAACTGTGACACCAGGGCAGGTTTGGATGGGCCCAAGTCCACACTATGAGGCCCAGATCCAGGCCTCGGGTATGGCATGGACGGCCCAGCCCTAGTGCAAAACATTGGTTAGGATTGGGCCAGGCCCAACCCAACCACCCTATAGGGCCATGTTACTGTCATCTATACCATTGATCTGGTTGTCCAAGTGCGGATGGAGAATCCATCTGAAGACTAAGAAAGAAAAACGTTAACAACCAAACATTTGGATTTTAGATCTTTAAGTTTGGAAGATTCATCGTGTCTTTGTAGACACCCCACCCAGGTTAGTATCTTCAAAAAGTTAAGACAATCCGGGAACCATGATTATATCATAAACTATCATTTAAGTCAAAGCATATTTAAACCTTCACCCACAATCAATCCATTTTTCGAGCCACTTCAGGTAATAATCGAGCCAATTTTGAGCCATTTCAAGCCAAATATCCAAAACGGATTTTGTTCCACTCTTAGGACACAAAAAAGGGGCCCATCGACCAAAATTCAGGAGAAACTGTACCCGAGCGGTAATCCAACTACTGCCTGCTCTAAAAAATTTATACGGCTCTAGCTGGACGAGCTTCAGACCAAACCCAGTCCAGGCGGCAGTCCGACTACCACCGAGGGTAATCCAATTACCTCCACGCGCGAGATATGTGTGTCCTTCGAGCAACAACTGTATCTCGTCCTAAAGTCAACTTTCATATGAATTTACCCCTCCAGCCTATGTTATTTACCATTTTACTAACCTCCAAGAGCCAATAAGAGCATGCCACATGGCATTCTTCTCTCCTCAACCAATCCTAAGCTGCCATGTCAGCTTTTACACTTCACAAACCCAACAATTACCACAATGCCATTATAAAAATGTTATAAATAGCCCTTATCCTTTTCACATTTCATACACAACAATTTAAAGAGAGAAAACTTTTCTCATTTCAAAGGGAGAGAGGGAGAGAAAGGAAGAGAGTGAGGGTGAGAAGGAGCTCCCAAACTTTAAAGTTCAGATTTGTTCCGTTACCCCTTAGCCTCCTCCTAACCATCTCAAACCCCAATCCTAGCCCGGATTGATTATGATGCAACTCTTAGCCAATTCAAGATCAAGCCAAAGATCTTTTTATTTTATATATAAGCATTCATCATGACATCTATTCCCTTGTCAACCCTCTTGCTTCTCTAAATCTCTAGTGAACGTATGCTCTGTGACTGTCGTACACCGGATCCTATCACATCAAAAATTCCTAGTAATCTAGTCCACTTTTCTTTACTTTTTTGCATAAGCATCATCACATCCATTTTTTAGACATTCTTTGAACGTATGCTCTATAACTTGCTGGAATCTCGGATCTTGCTACATTAAAAATTTGAGTTTGTCTAGTCCTACTTCGATCATAATATCCCATCCCATAAGATCATCTTACAACACAAAGTATAGACCGTATACTTGTATGGGCAGAGGGTGCCTAACACTTTTCCTCTTTGTAACTGAGGTCCCTTATTCAGAATCTTTAAAATCGTAGATCCGGAGTCAACTTAAAGTAATTAGAGAGTCTTCAGATCCTGTAGCTTTATATATTCTGCAGGTTCTATCTGACTGTAGGATTTTGAGTTAAGTGGCTAGTAGGGACTTTAAGTCTATATATATTACATCACTAATTGTCACGCCCTAGACTCGGTAGCTGGACCTCACAAGGAACTCGATGACCAGTTCTGGCCGTAACAGCCTCCGTAGTACTCCATTCTCGACTCCTGAGACAGGTTCCGATCCTAGGATCCTACAAGGAGGATTTCCATAACAATGTAATCATCTCCAGTACGAGCATACCCAATATCACATCAAGTAAATCTGAGAATAACAACGGCACACATCACAAAATTCACTATGAATTTAAACTTTTATAAGCTTACATCAGGTCCAAAAAGGATATACATAAGATAATAGAAGGAAGAAGGAAGAGGATCTGCAACACTGGGTCCTCAGCTCGCACACTTATCTAAGCTCCGCTGCAAAGATGCCGACTTAGGATCTCCTGCACGCATCAATCGTGCATAAGCTTATAGAAAGCTTAGAAGGTGGTAAAAGTATGTGACAATGGTGCTCAGAAGAAGATAGAGAATGCAGAAAGGAGTCACGATCAATACTAATACCACTAGCCTTACCAAGGCGATCATAAACATAAGAAGCTATACCAAGGCAGTATGATAATGTAGGAAGCCATACCAAGGCTATATAGTGTAATGAGTAATATAATACAATGAGTATTGTGTGCCATGCCAAGGCGATGCATTATGAGGCTTACACAGCCGATGCAAATGCAATGCAAAGTAATGTCAGTGCTCATATCCAATCCACATATCAAGTACATTTCTATCATAAGGAAATAACTAGGGTCTATTATACTGCTGGATGACTTCCGCTCTACAGACTCCGCACAGTCAAACGAGCGTAAGAGACCTCACTACCAGCCTATAGACAGCCAATTACCAGCAAGGCCTGAAGGTAACGGATCCATTCACGAGATGGTCAGACTCAGCCTAGCAATGCCCTCTTACATCAAGCGAGTAAGGCCACACCCGTATCCAACCGACTACACAACAGTGGGAGTCGCGGCCTAACGGTATAAGGCCCTCGTGCGCTCATATATTTCACCTGGTCACGGCGCTGGAGCAGATCTTTGGTACCATGAAAGTTTTAAGAATTTCACCCATGAGCATCCTATGCACTCGGTATGCTCAAGTAACATTTTCGGTGTCCAAACATGGCCATCCACGATGTATCTGTGGAGGCTACAACCCTGATGAAGTAAGGGCAATAATGCTCATATGTTATGCAATGCCAAATGCATGAATCACACAATCAACCATGCATCAATCCCAAGCATCCAACGTGCTCAAGAGGGGATATTACGTCCCTCGGAAAAAGTATCATGCAATGCCCAATGACACAATATGACCACACATACATAGTGTCAACCAATCATACAATGATGTACATGGGCTATGAAGATGGGTCTAGACGCATTATGTGGTGATATATAAAGTAGTACATTCCTCCTATCTAAGAAGGGACCAAGACTAGGTATTTAGACAATATCCATAAGGAATCTCACCTCTAGTGGGGGCCCATTTACCTGGGATAACCCACGAGATTAAGTATACAAACTATGGGTCTAAGCGATATAGAAATGAGCCTAGCAAGAGTCTAAGATGAGTATCCAATCACTCTTAAATACAACTAGGCCTAGAGGGGTCCATAATGGGGACATTTAACCACCATTCCCAAAAAAGGCATATCAACCATGAATGATGTGGATAGAAGGCCCAAGGCCTACATTAAAGATAAAAATAAATGTAACCAACCATATACATATATATTCCTCATAATAGGCCATAAAAAGATAAAACACCACTTTTAACAACATGGGACTCAAGAGGCGAATTAAGGCCCAAGGCTCAATTTTCAATGGCTGTAAAATCCATGCATTGATTCAGACTTGGTGGGCAACTCGCGTACACAATATATAACTAAATAAGTTTAAGTTTGGATGAAATGGGTCTAACTACATCAGCCCAATAACTTAGCAATTTAAGTGGGTAACCAAGGGCCCAATACTATCATTGTCTTAGACCACAAGTCCATCAAAATGGTGAAAGTTAGCCCAATATATGGTTAGACCAAGATGGAATGACCCTGCCCACTTTGGGCCCATGGGATGCCCCAAAAAAATCTTATCTAAGATGGGGTCCTCATCTGATTACTAAAGGTGACCCAAAAGAATGCACTGATTAAGCCCAAATATTATAAGAAAACATAAGCATGTAACACGTACACAAGTTCTCAATATGGTGGGCCCTACAGCTAAATAAAGTTTTAACTATAAAATTATACATTTAAGGCCCTTTGATAAACTTTTGGCCAGTTTAACTTCCTAGACCTGCTAAGGTCCAGAAATCAGTTAACTATGTGGAGATAATCTCATGAAAGCCAACTATATTCACTGGGGGACCCCACTAGGTGGAGAGTGCGTATATATCATGAAAAGATCAAGTGGGTCTGTTATTGGATTGTGAGTCCAGTAGTAACCCAAGACAGAGAGTACATCCATAATCAGGTGATCCAAGGCTTGGATGGCTTGGACCAAACATGCGTTAAGGTAGGTTCCACATACATAAACATCAAGCCTTAAACAAATGACATAGGATTTATGGTGGGACTTTAACCATCCATAGAGAAACCCATGGGCCTACCTTAGGATCACTCAGGAGGACATCCAACTTCAACTGGTTTCCAAGAGGTAGCTCGCCACTACTCATATAATATAAGGTCTAAAGCCCAAGCAATGCATGACCTAATGGGCAATATGCCAAGCCCAACTTATAAGCCAGATAGTGGACCCTCAAGTAAGGTTTGGGCCCAACCACAAAGGTCATAATTCCACATATTATGGTGGGATTCATGGGCAGCCCAGTAATTTATTTACATGGGCAAGTTTTACATTTAACACAAGTGAATTAGGCTTCGCTTTTGGCCCAAGTATAGGGTTAATTTAGTGGGCAGCCAAGAGTCCAACTTCTTGCATATTATTGCCCTTAAGCTCATCATAATAAATGGGAGAGTATAGCCCTAAGATCAATGGGCCTATCCAAAAGAAGTGAGTCTAAAAGGTCTAATCACTACCATAAAAGGGGTGACCATGCATATACTATATTACATAATAGGCCCTAAAGAAATGACCCAAAACAAAAGTCATCCAATTCCTACATTATGATGGATTTAAGGGCAGCCCATAAGTCCAAGAATATACAAGGGCGAGACCTATATCGACAGGGTGGGCCTTGCCTCATCAGACAAAGACTTAACAAGGCCCTCCACAATATACATTTATGTGGGCTTTGCAAGTCAGCCCACAATGAAGCATTTCATGAGGGCATCGAGGCTAATGGATGCACATGATCAGCTTGTAGATGGCCCATTAGGCCTGTAAAATAATAGAGTCAGGCTCTGCACAATCTTGGGCTCAAGGAATAGATATTCAGCCAAAATGTCCAATAAAATTACCAAAAATCTAGTTAAGGCTAGCCCATATTATCACCTCAAAGATGAGACTTAAGAGGCACTAGCTACATCCAAAAAAATGTCTAAGGAAGGAAAGCAAGGAGTGTGTGCAACACTCTCTCAAATCTGATGAGCCACAATAGTTCCTAAACAATCAGCCATGTAGCAAATTTTGGACCCCTTGTTGAAATTTCAGCCAACCCATTTCTTGGGCCTTCTAGAGTCCAGAAATTTATTTAATTTAGATGGGTTACTGACCCATAGTGATCCACATATATCATAGTGAGCCCCACCAAATAAAAGGGAGATATACAACACTTACTTTAAGTGGGTCATGCTATTAGAATGCAGGCCCAGCAACCCAAGGTAGGGGCGCGCTTGGGTATTTGGCCCAAAACTGATCCAAATTGCAGGGCACACCATGGTCGGTACAGAGGCCCGATGGGCCTAAAAATTTATAGGGTAGTCCTTCCATGGGTAGACCATACCCAAATAAAATTTTATAATTTTTGGACATCTAAAAATATTTTAATTAATTCAAATAAAATAATATGTCTTGAAACTCGAACTGATCTGGACACCATATTATAATGGGCCGGTCCAGCCACCACCATGGTGTGTACAGGCATCCAATGGCTCCAAAATTTTTCAGGTAGGTCTTAACATGAGTGTAACATATTATTATAAATTTTTATATTTTTTAAAAACTTAAAAATATTTTAATAAATTTTAAGAATATAATCTGTCCAGGGTGAACTATTGTTGGAATGTAATTGTTCTGAATTTGGGCCACCCAAATGGGTAGGTTTTGGGCCTTTAAAATTTTTGAAAATTGGACCCAATGTCCCTTATTAAGCCTACATCAATATGGGACTCAGAAAGATCACCCACCTTCTGAGAAAAATATTTTTAAAATTTTATTTTTATGGAACTATACTGCTGGTCTACACAGCAGAATTTTTCTGGCAGTCCACTATGTTGGCCCACCCGTTTGGATGCCTAAATGGGATCCATTAGCCCTAAAATTTTGCAGGTAGGTCCTACCATAGGTGGGCCACCTCACTGCAAAATTTTAGTATTTTTGACATAGTATAAATATTTTATTTATTTCATACAAATTATGGACAACAAAGTCCAGATTTTATTTTCCTGCTGCAGCAATGTTGCTGTCCCTGACTTGTGTACCCCATTAGAGTGGGCTTAGGTCTACCAAAATTTGAAGAAATATAAGGCCAACATCCCTGTATAAGTATACAACAAGGTGGGGTTTACAAAGGTGACCCACCATTTCAAAAACCAGCTGACATGTATGTTTTTCCAGCAAGCAGAGTGGCTAGACAGTCCAGAAAATCGATCTGGACCGTCCAACCTCCTTGGCCCACCCCTTTGGGAGATCAAACAGGGATGGATGAGGGTGAGGTTTAACATACTTTTAGGTGGGATCCACACCTCAAAGAAAAGTCTAAGAAATCAGGAAAAAAGGAGTCATAAACAATGCCTATAACTCATACATTACAACATAAAAGAAACAATTTCAGCAATCTGGACAGCAAAATGTAATAGAAAGAGTTAAAATATAAACATTATTTCCATGGGATTTAACCATAGGAATTTGAATGGTGGACCACCCCAGTGGACCCCACAAATGTCCAGACCTTCCTCATTATCAAATACCCCTTACATGTGTCCCATTTAGGTAGATTTTACGGCCATATGTCTAATGATGGACCGCTATGGGTGTCCAAGCTCCATGGTTGATCTGTATTTTTGCTGGCCTACAAGGTGGGCCACATATGCAAGATCAGAATTCTATCATATAAAAAAAAGTAAAAAATAAAGAATCGGCCACAAGAGGAGGGGCTCCGTCACATTGAGGCCATCCCCTTCATCAATCACACTATTCATTTCTTCTATTCATATGCTACAACAAAGATCTACCACATACATGTCCTAGATTCAAGATCAATGGTTTGAATGTCATCTCATCCATGATTCTGAGGTTTAGATGACCTATCATGCCATGGAATCCAAGTAATCCTCCATGATGGGGGCCTATAGAGAAAAAACCCCATGCATGGGCATGCATGCATCAAATAAGCCATTTGGCCACAACTAATGGATGATGTAGGATCTCTACCATTGATTGGTAGGTCCTAAACATCCTATATAAAAAGAAAAGAGGTCTAAGAACATGAAAATAGAAATCCTAGATCCTAGTATACACCCACTTTAGATTGCTCCAAACTTGGATCTCCTAACTCCTACTGTACCAAGGGATCCATATCAATGGGTAAGATTGAATTTAGATGATTAGATTTAGAGGATTAGAGGGAAAATGGGGCTGAAACTCTTGCTTGGAGAAAATGAGAATGAGAAGGAGAGAAGAGAGAGGGAGAGGAGAGTAGAGAAAATGAGAGAGAAAGAGAGAGAAACCTCTTTTAAGCTAAGTAATCATTTCTCTCTTGCCTTGGTTAGAGAAGAATGATGATTGCTATAAGAAGATACAACCAAAGTTATAAGGTTGGTAGGCTTGTGGGTAGTGTTTAGAGGTAGGTCGTGTAGGAATAGGGCTTAGATAGTGTGTGTATGTGTGGTGTGTGTTGAAAATAGTGCTAAGAGATGGAACTTACCTAGAAATCCATGCACACTATCCTTAGGTGGACCACATGACCATGATCAAAGGTAAAAAATTGCTCAGCCTACATCTTTTGATGGACCCATTGGATTTATGCATGAGACGTGGCGTTGGAACTGTGGCGATGATGCAGTCACAATGGTATACGTTTCAACTCGATCCGAGTCAGGTCTTCATGACTGGAATTATGAATGACCACAAACACTATCCAAGGGTCACGGGTCACCGGGATTTGATTGGTAGGACCGCAGAACCAAGATGGATGAAATACATACTCACACATACATGCACACATGCGAACTCGGGTCGGGTCTCACACCAATCCAAATTAGCCAAATTACCCTACCATAAAATATAAATCTACGTGGGCGCCAATTTCCAGCGTTCACAGTCTTATAACATCACTGAAAATTACAATACTACTACCAAAAGATGGCATGTGTAACATAAAGCAAGTTATTACATTGAAGTTTTTAAAACACCCACATACTGTTGAAAATTAGCAATATATATATATATATATATATATATATATATATATAGCCAAATGCATAGCTGCCCACCAATATTTCTCATCAGTTCTAATGAGAACTTTTCAAAAATTCATCATACTTTCTGTGAATCCAAAATCTGAATGGTCCACGTGATGCAACACCTCGTGAAACCCTCGGACCCTAACTTTTACTTTGATCCAAGTTGGCTCCATATGTCACACATACCAGCGATGCTATATGACTTTATTTTAATTAAATAAAATTGTACTTTATTTTAGAGATAAAGGGGCGAATGTTCCTGTTGAGAGTCACCATTTTGGCGTCTATATTATGCCAAACAGTGATGAAAGTTTTCTAAATATTTTCTAAGTTTACATTAAATAATAACAATCCCCAACAGAGTTGTCATTTTGTTTCGACTAAAAATGAAAAGTATTTCGATAGAGGATTATCATTCAATAATAACAAAGAAAGAATGAGAGAACAATCATCGTAAAGTATTTTATTCATTATAAGTTCGTTTACATCCTCTTATCCCTTGATTTTAAGACAAAGTATAATGAATCTGTGCAATGAAAGAAAAGATAATCAATTTAATAGTGATTTCGGCATCATTTCGATGTATTTGGTATTCGTCAGAGTGACAGAGGAGTTGTGCGGGTCCAAGATCATTTGCTTCGAGTCAACACTTGAGAGGTATATGTATCGAAAATTGAACTATGAAGAGAACCCTAAAAACTACAAAGCACAGAGCTGTGGAGGCCTTTTATTGCATGACCGTGCAACAGACCCATTAAATCCGCGCAACACTATTCACCCACGTAATACTATTAATTGTGTAATACTATTCACCCGTGCAACACTATTCACCGCACGCAACACTATTCATGTACAACACTATTCAGGCGCAACACTATTCATCGCAGCACCATTCACCCATGTAACATTATTCATCGCGCAATACTATTCACGCGGTTCCTTCTCTCTTTAGAATTTCTGCCGATGCAAATGAGAGGGGAAGGGGGTATTTATAGGCTTTCACATGTGCGAGGCATCAATTTTTGTGCCACGGGCCCCATTCTGTGCAATACTATTCAATGCGTGCAACACTATTCATCCACGCGTAACTATTCATCTCGCGACACTATTCATCCATGCAACTATTCATCATAGCACTATTCATCGTGGAAGATTTTCTAGAGAGGGATGATAGAGAGAGGGCCATGTAATGAGCAGGGCTGCCTATCTTGGATACTTGATGCGCAACAGACCAAACTCATATCGACTCGTGTATTTTTGTGCCCCAACAGCATTGCATCTATCACATTCAAATACCTAGTTGACATGAGTGTATGCTCTGCTACTAGTCGACAAATTGGATCCTGTCCATTAAAAACTCGAGTTGAGTGATTGTTTCCGCTGTTTCGATAAGTAAGCAAGTTAATGTAGATTCATTTAACCCGAGCCATCACTCGTCATTAACATAACATCATCACAACATTGCACACACATTTGCATCATTTATGTACAAGAACTAGTTTCAATCCCTAATAGTTCATATAATCCTATAAAGTAGAGATTGCTCAGTTGTGTGAGTCAAGTGGGTGCCTAATACTTTTCCTTGTTGTAACCGTGGTCCTTTATCCCAAATCTTAGGTTATAAATCAATGAATCATTTTAGGATAGAGAACCTTTAGATTCTCCCTCCTAACATTTCTACCGGGTCTAGCCAACTATGAAAATGGAGTAATTGGCTAGTGATGACTCTAGTCAAATATATTAATCCCTATTCCTCAAAGAGAACCGCAAGCCGAGCATGATTTGCCCACTCTACATAAAGACATCCAACTTCTGTAATTATAGAGGCCAACCGTTATGATTATATAGAATCCACTCCAAACATTAGATACCACACCAAAACTTAGTCATGGCTCAACATCAAGCCCATCCATTATTTAAGTGGGCCATATGAAGGGTGTTCACTCCCCAAGTGCAGGGTTGTGATGTAGTAATAACTCGGTAAGACCAAGGTCGAATCCCAAGGGACTGGAACTTGTACGTTATCTAAAACTAACTAGAACTAGAACTAGGCTAAGATAAATTCTAAATTAATTAGCAATGGTGGAATACTTGTAGAATAATTAATCTAAAACTTAGGAAACCAATCAGAGATAGGAAACTAGGGATTTAGAGGATCCACTTGTAGAGATCAGGGAGAACTTATGCTTGCATCAAAAATTATGAAAATTACTGAACTGTCGTTGATCTAGTTTTCAAAGAGATGAAAGGTGTATGAATTAGAATGGATTCCATCACCAAACCATGCCCAAAGACTATGGCAAACAACAGAATCAAACTAATTACCACCCAATCACATGTATGCAAGTTAGGAAGGGTACCGACATCCAACCATGCCCAGGAGACTATGGTGAACAACAGGGCTTCCTGACATCATAAACATTAAAGAGAACGGAAATATTCAAAGCCATTGCAGACCCATTGTAATTTCAGTCACAACAGACCATTAAAAATCTAAAACATTCCCATAATAATTAACTAAAATTAACGTCAAACACTATTTTGCTCGTAAATCCGGATAATATTTGCACTATTTGACCCTCAACACAACCCCCAACCAGAATTTTGCTAGTCCTGAGAAAATTATGCGAAAAATAAGTTGAGACTTATATGGAAATTTCTGTAAAGTCGAATGATTTTTGAGAAATAATTCAGGCATTAGAATTCTACGATTCATGAATGTTGGGCATTACTTGCGCTTGGACTCAAGCGCACGGTAAACTTCCTAATGAAGTTCAAAGTATTAATCCATAAATCAGACAAATTCTGAACATTATGATCCATGAATGTATAGTGGAATCTCAGCTAATCACATTAAAATTTAATTTATTATTTCATGATAGCATTGGTAACCAACAAGAAAATTCATGACAACCAAAACCTACTCCAAAACTTGCCTCATAGATTAGCCTATTAACTTGTGATTCTTCTATTCAAAGTAATGCCAAGGAAGGGGAATCAAATCCTCACCTATAGGGAGCAAACCTATGGTGAAGATCGTACACCTGACTCTTTTTCACATATCATTCATGGGAAATTAACTCTACACTTATAGGGAGCAAACCTATGGTGAAGATTAATTATCCAACCTTTTCAATTTTTATACCATGATGGCAAGATATTTCAGGCTGGTTCCTTTCGTGCTTAGTGATTACCAAGTTTATCCTTCGATATGAAACTGAAATCTTAATGTGTAAGCAAGACGTGTCCTGAAATCATGATTCAATCAATGTTTAAAATCTCTAATCATGGATTGATACTTCGATCTTAACTGTGAAATCTAATCGATACGGAATCCAAGAGTCATAAATCCAACATTATGTATCTTGAAAATCTAAATTAGGGATATCTGTCAAAATCACTTCGAATTTGTAGGAATTTTCAGAAAAATTTTAAAAATTTTCACAATTTTTGCTTAAGACCAAGAAAATACTGATTAGGAAGCCTAATCTCCCACCCCCAACCTAAAATCTACATTGTCCTCAATGTAAAAGATATGGGCATGCAGTGCACATGGAACAATGAAAGTAAAGTGATGGGAAGATAGTACTTGGATAACGAATCAAGAGAGATTTTTCAAGAGATTGCTAGGAGAGAGCAGGTTAGTATGAGAGAGAAAGAAAAAAAAAATAACGAAAATAAAATTCTACCTATACCACTTTCGCAGGTGCTATCGATTGCATTTAGCGTATGCAACAAGCCTTTAAACCCCTATGTTATCCCTAGTGGATGAGTTGTAGTCTCGTGAGGGTTTGCAGTAATGTTACCCACAAACATTGAATCATCTAACTAGAAAAATGAAATGAAAAGCTGGGTTGCCTCCCAGGAGCGCTAAATTTACCATCTTCAGCTAGACAAATAAAGCAACAATCCTAGTCCTATAAAAACGATAAACCTACCTATACCTCCATCAGACTAGGATATCAGTCCTGGTAAACAGGGGCAATCAGAAGCAAGGACATGTCCTCTGAATCAAATGTCTCGACAAATGGCTTTAATCGATGTCCATTTACTTTAAACTCTTTGCCATTGTCGGGATCTTTTATCTCGACGGCCCTATGAGGATAAGCAGTAACAACAATGTAAGGGCCGGTCCAACGAGATCGAAGCTTATCCAGAAAGAGATGTAGTCGAGAGTCATACAAGAGGACTTTCTGACCGGGCGTGAATGATTTCCATAGAATATGTTGATCATGAAACGCCTTCATCCTATCCTTGTAAATTCTCGAGTTTTCATATGCATCGTTCCGGATTTCTTCCAGTTCATTTAATTGAAGTTTGCGTAGCGAACCAGCGTTGTCCAGATTGAAATTTAGATTTTTGATCGCCTAGTATGCTTTATGGTCCAATTCCACCGGCAAGTGACAAGCCTTTCCATAGACAAGTCTAAAGGGAGATGTTCCAATAGGAGTTTTAAAAGAAGTACGGTACGCCCATAAGGCATCGGTCAATCGGATTGACCAGTCCTTACGATCAGGGTTAACCGTTTTCTTTAGGATATGTTTGATCTCCCTATTGGAAATTTCAGCTTGTACACTTGTCTGTGGATGGTATGGGGTGCTCACCTTATGAGAGATACCGTATTTCTTCATTAAGCTCTCAAATGATCTATTGCAGAAGTGTGAGCCCCCGTCACTAATGATGGCTCGAGGCGTTCCGAACCGCGACAGGATATTTTCTTGCAAAAATTTAATGACCGTGCGATGGTCATTTTTGCGGTATGAAATTGCTTCGACCCATTTAGTGACATAGTATACGGCGAGCAAAATATATAGATTTCCAAATGATTAGGGGAATGGTCCCATGAAATCGATGCCCCAACAATCAAATGCTTCTATAATAAGGATGGGATTCAAGGGCATCATATTTCGATGGGACAATGTTTCCAATTTCTGACAACGCTCACAAGCCTTGCAAAACTCATAAGTGTCCCTGAACATAATGGGCCAGTAGAAGCCACATTGTAAAATCTTGGCCGTGGTCTTTTTAGCAAAAAAATGACCACCACAGGCCTGTGAGTGACAGAAGGAGATGACACTCTGATGCTCATCGTCTGGTACGCATCTCCTTAAGATTTGGTCTGGACAATATTTAAACAAATATGGATCGTCCCAGAAAAAGTTACGCACCTTGGTAAAGAATTTCTTCTTATCTTGTGACGTCCAGTGTGTCGGTATGGCACCTGTAGCAAGATAATTAGCAATATCAGCGAACCAAGGTGAATGGGAGACTCTAAACAGTTGTTCATCAGGGAACATGTCATTGATATGGGTCGCCTCAAGGGAATCAGAGGTATTAAGGCGAGAAAGATGATCGGCCACTACGTTCTCTACTCCCTTTTTATCTTTGATTTCCAAATCAAATTCTTGGAGCAGAAGGATCCATCGTATCAGGCGGGGCTTAGAATCATTCTTAGAAAGAAGATACTTAAGTGCCGCGTGATCTGTGTAGATGATGATCTTGGATCCGATCAGGTAGGACCTAAATTTATCCAAAGCGAACACTACGGCTAAGAGTTCCTTTTCCGTAGTCGAATAGTTCACTTGGGTAGGATTTAGAGTCCTACTTGCGTAGTGAATAATGTAAGGCCGCTTATCTTTTCTCTGGCCTATAACCGCTCCAAGAGCATAATCAGAGGCGTCGCACATAAGTTCAAAAGGAAGACTCCAGTCGGGTGGCTGCATGATAGGTGCAGTGGTTAACATGCCCTTAAGCTTAGTGAAAGCTTCTTGGCACTGCTCAGTCCACTCGTACGGTGTATCCTTTTGAAGAAGATTACATAAAGGACGAGAGAGGAGACTAAAGTCCTTTATAAACCGTCTGTAAAAGCCTGCGTGTCCTAAGAAGGATCGCATGTCTCTGATATTCTTGGGTGGAGGGAGGTTAGAGATAAGATCGATTTTTGCCTTATCTACCTCGATTCCTTTGGACGAGATGATATGCCCAAGGACAATTCCCTTTTGAACCATAAAATGGCACTTCTCCCAGTTAAGTACCAAATTTTTTTCTTCACATCTTTTCAGCACACATTTAAGACTTGCTAAGCACTCGCTGAAAGACGAACCGAAAATAGAGAAATCGTCCATGAAGACCTCTAGATATTTCTCCACCATGTCAGAAAAGATACTCGTCATGCATCGCTGAAAGGTGGCAGGGGCATTACATAACCCGAATGGCATCCTTCTGTAAGCAAAGGTGCCATAGGGACATGTAAATGTGATCTTTTCCTGATCCTCAGGGGCGATTTTAATCTGATTATAATCTGAATACCCGTCAAGGAAACAGTAATAGGAATGACCAGCTAACCTTTCCAAGATCTGATCTATAAAGGGCAAAGGAAAATGGTCCTTCCTAGTGACGGTATTCAGCTTCCTGTAGTCAATGCACAATCTCCAACCAGTAGTAACTCTGGTCGGCACGAGTTCACTATTGGCATTGGCTACGATGGTGATCCCGGAATTCTTAGGAACCACCTGAGTTGGACTCACCCATTGACTATCGGATATGGGGTATATGATCCCCACTTCCAATAGTTTGAGAACCTCGGCCTTAACCACTTCCTTCATGTTTGGATTCAGTCTACGTTGTGATTGCCGAATAACCTTTACATTGTCCTCAAGATATATGCGGTGAGTACAAATCGATGGGTTAATTCCTTTGAGGTCCGCTATCGTCCATCCAAGAGCTCCCCTATGCTCAATGAGAGTAGATATCAGCATACTCTCCTGTTCTTTCTCCAGGTGGGCAGCGATCATCACCTGGTATGTCTCATCTTGACCTAAATAAATATATTTTAAATCAGAGGGAAAAGGTTTTAGGTCAAGCTTCGGTGGCTTGAGGTTAGACGGTAGAGGCACTACATCAGTTTGGGGCAATTTTTCAATTTGTGGCCTCCACCGGTTAACTTCAAGTACCGGTGCAGTATCAAGCATGACACACGTCTCCCTAATTATATCATCATTAAGATCATGGGAGTGGGCCAGGCACGTCTCTAGAGGATCAGAGGATAAGGTGAGAGGTGTTCTATCTTCTACAAAAGAATCAATCATGTTAACATCGTGAAAATCGTCATCATCCTCTGAGTTGCTGCCGTTATTGAAAAAGATATTCGATTCCAATGTCAAATTTTCAAAGGACATAGTCATGACACTATTCCTGCAATTGATAATTGCATTTGAAGTGGACAGGAATGGGCGACCAAGAATGATAAGAATCTGAGTGCTCGTGTCGTTGATGGGTTCGGTGTCCAAGATGATAAAATCAACAGGGTAGTAAAATCTATCAACCTGGACTAACACATCCTCGATGATCCCTCTTGGTACACGAACAAAACGATCAGGAAGTTGTAGTGTGGTTCGAGTGGGTTTTAATTCACCCAAACCTAACTGTTGGTATACCGAATAGGGAATCAGATTGACGCTCGCTCCTAAGTCAAGAAGTGCGTGATCAATTCGATAGTTCCCGATTACGCATGATATGGTTGGGCAACCGGGATCTTTTAATTTTTGCGGCACATCTTGTTTTAGGATGGCACTCACTTTCTCAGTCAAGGAGATCTTCTTTTGAACACTTTTCCGTCGTTTGGTAGTGCATAAGTCCTTTAGAAATTTAGCATATAAAGGAATCTGTTTTACAACGTCAAGCAGAGGAATGTTGACTTTCACTTGTTTCAACACCTCTAGGATATCCTGAGAGTTAGAGAGACGTTTTGGTTCAACCAACCGTTGGGAAAACGGAGCAACTGGCTTTTCTAGAGGTTCCAGTTCAAATTTTTGTGGGGCGCCACTAGATCCATCATTGTTGTCCTCTTCTGGTTCTTGAGACTTTTCGGGCCTAACCGGAAGGGTTTTATCAATAACCTTCCCACTCCTAAGAGTGGTGATGGATTTAGCGTGCCCCATTTGATTTGAAGAGCTGAGATCACCTGTCTCGTATTGCGGTTTCGGATTAGGGAGTGATTGTGCAGGGAGCATCCCTTTTTCCATAGCCGTCATACGTGAATCTATTTTTTGCATAAAATCTGAAATTCCTTGCATTGTCCGAGCCAGCTCTTGTATGGAAATTTGAACCGATTCTTCTTGAGGTTTCCCCTTATTTGGATTTTGATTGAAGAAACCTTGAGGGGTAGCAGTTTGTCCATTCCTCCAACTAAAATTCGGATGATTTTTCCAGCCAGAATTGTACGTATTAGAGGGTGGTCCATTGAAAGGTCTTTCATAGTTATTTACGGCATTAGATTGTTCATTCAATACTTCTCGAAAGGCAGGTATTGAAGGACAATTTTCAGTAGTATGAATGTTGCAATCACAGATGCCGCAAACACTTTCATTAACCTTTTCCTTCCTTCCTTCCATGGCTTCAAATTTTCTGGTGAGATTGGCCACCTTAGTGTTAAGATCATTATCCTCTTTCAGGAAATATATTCCTCCTTTTTCCCTTGAATGAGTCGGCCTAGACGTGGTGTTCGTCCTTGGGTAATAGTTCTATGATTGTGTTTTTTCAGCGAGACTATCGAGGTAATCCTATACCTCGTCGACATTTTTATTGATGAATTCTCCGTTACACATTGTCTTAACCATTTGGCGCATGGAAGATGTTAGCCCATCATAGAAAAAATTTGTAATGCGCCATATTTCAAAGCCATGTTGTGGGCATGCATTAACCAGATCCTTGAACCTTTCCCAACATTGGAAGAATGTTTCATCTTCCTTTTGGGCAAAGTTCATGATTGCTCTCCTGAGGGTAATTGTCTTATGATGTGGGAAAATTTTCTTTATAAATTCCCTCTGCATATCATTCCATGTGCCAATGGATATAGGACGAAGTGAATGTAACCACGTCTTGGCTTTTTCTTTCAAGGAAAATGGAAAGAGTTTCAGCCTAATAGTATCCTCAGATACATTAGGAAAGTATAAGGTGCCTATGATTTCATCGAACTCTTTCAGATGCAAGTATGGTTCTTCAGACTCAAGCCCATGGAACTTAGGAAGGAGTTGGATAACCCCTGGCTTGATATCCATATGTCCTGTATTCTCAGAAAAAATCATGCATGAGGGCGTACTCACCCCCGCCGGTTGTAAATAATCTCGTAAAGTATGAGGCGGGGGTGCCTGATGCACCTCATTCTCATCATGTACTTCCTCAACCCTTGGTTGGGGTAGTGCTTGAGGTTGGTTTTTAGCCATAACCTCCTCTGTCTCAGGAGAATTCAAGTGGTGTCTAGTCCTGCGATGGACAGTCAACCCCTCAACTAATCCTCCTTCAGTCACGAGACGTCGAGTGTTGTCACGTGCCCACTGGGGCATAAAACACACTCAGCCCTCAAATTATAACTTAAACCTAAGAAAAAGGAAGAACAAATCTAGAAAATGAAGGGGAAAGATGGAAAGAAGTTACCAAAATTGAAATCCTAGGTTAAGAACCTGCAGAATAAACAAAACAAGTTAGTTTTTAAGAATAGGAAGTCCTAATTAAAAGTAAATTAATTTCTAGGGAAAAGAAGAAATTTCAAAGAAAAAAAAATTAGAAAGAGCTTACTAAATTGGAAGCTTCCTACAAAACAGAAAAATTGGGTTAGTTCCTAAACAAAAACTTATAGAAAAATTCTAAAACAAGAAACAGGGTTAGGATTCCTAAAAAGAATTAGAATTAGAATCTCACTAAAAAGAAGAAATAAATCTTAATCTAAATCTAGAATAGAAAGGAAGAATTTAAGACAGAATTTACTAATTTAGAAACTATCTTAGAAGCCTATAAAACAAGAGAGACAAGTTAATTTCTAAAAAGTAAAAAAATCTAAACCTAATCTTAAACTAATCCTAAAACTAATTAATTTCAGAAAAACGTAACCAACAGTCCCCGGCAACGGCGCCAAAAACTTGTTCACTCCCCAAGTGCAGGGTTGTGATGTAGTAATAACTCGGTAAGACCAAGGTCGAATCCCAAGGGACTGGAACTTGTACGTTATCTAAAACTAACTAGAACTAGAACTAGGCTAAGATGAATTCTAAATTAATTAGCAATGGTGGAATACTTGTAGAATAATTAATCTAAAACTTAGGAAACAAATCAGAGATAGGAAACTAGGGATTCAAAGGATTCACTTGTAGAGATCAGGGAAAACTTATGCTTGCATCAAAAATTATGGAAATTACTAAACTGCCCTTGATCTAGTTTTCAAAGAGATGAAAGGTGTATGAATTAGAATGGATTCCATCACCAAACCATGCCCAAAGACTATGGCAAACAACAGAATCAAACTAATTACCACCCAATCACATGTATGCAAGTTAGGAAGGGTACCGACATCCAACCATGCCCAGGAGACTATGGTGAACAACAGGGCTTCCTGACATCATAAACATTAAAGAGAACGAAAATATTCAAAGCCATTGCAGACCCATTGTAATTTCAGTCACAACAGACCATTAAAAACCTAAAACATTCCCATAATAATTAACTAAAATCAACGTCAATTCATACATTAAAATTAAAATAAAATCAAATCTCCCATCTCACTACAAGCTTCACCTCTTAGCCCTAGCTAAGAGGTTTAGCCAGACATGGATGGGCTAAATCTCTACAATTTAAATAAACTAAAAAGATAATACTCTTTTTTTTTTCTTCTGCTTCACGTCCCTGCCCGAGCCTCCACGTCTCTCTTTTTCTTCCTTCCTAGCCTTGAATGAATGCTCCCCACGTCCAAAACCTCCTTTGATGGCTGCTGGAAGGCTGGAGTCTGTGACAGAGTTGTAGCAGGACACGGAGTGCAATTTTCGTAGCTAAGTTCGGTGCCTCGAAACACGCCACTTTCCTCACTCAAATTTCAAAGAAACACCGTCCCTTAGTACTTTCTTGGGTTTTCTACATGATAGACGGTTCAGATCTGCTATATGATCAAAGATGGTAGGCCAAAACTGCCTGAAAAAGTCAGTTTTTGCGGATGTGCAAAACCTTTCGCACCATTTCACTGTTGTGATCGGTGGGCCCCACAAAAGCATTTTCTGGAAAATCCACCCCGTCCATTGGATTCAGAATGAAATTTCAGTCAAAAATGGGTGGTTTTGAACGTCCATTGACGTGGCTCAGAGAAGAAATCATAAAAGAATCAGTTTTGAATATTGCAGGGCAGCCCTTTTGTGTCCTCTGTATCTCACACGTGTGCATGCATGGGTGAAAAGTGACAATACAGTTTTTTTAGTGCTCGCGGCTGTCTACACGGTGGACGGTTTGGATTGAGCTTATGGGGCACGTGTGGGGCTCACAGCTGATCGCAAAAACGGCCAGCGGCCGTGCATTACGCGGACGCGAAAGGGGAAGCTTCTTCCGCTGTGATGATCGGTGGGGTCTACTGAGCTTTCTTTTTAAAAATCTACACCGTCCATTGGCTTCAGGACGGAAAACCGTCCAGGAAGGGGTGTTTTTGGAGCATTTCGGTGTGGCCCACAGAATCTGTAACCCAGCCGTCCATCCATCTACGTCCGTACCTGTGCATAGGATCAAAAGAACAGCTAGGTGAGGATTTTTCCTCCCCTATCGAGAGTATGGACGGTTCAGATCACCAATCCAGGCTATAAATGGGGCCCACTAATAACAAACGGACGGACAGCGTAAATACTCCGGACATATTGTCCGTTCTTTCGCAGAAGAGGGGTGAAGACGGGTCAGCGTACGCTGACCCGTTTCTGGTTTTTGTGTACACTCCGGACATATGTGCATTGGGTATGCGCACGTGCATATACAGAGAGTCCATTGTGATGTTTCTCAGAAATCCAAACCATCCATTCACTTCATATTCATATTTAAACCGTCCATGCCAAAGTTGAGGCAGTTCCAGATATCAAGTGAGCCCAGAATCAACGGTTTATGGGCTGATCTATTAGTTGGGGCACTTCCATAGTGATCCAATGACTGAAATTTTACGTGTACGGTTAATTTATGGCCCTTATCTCATGTATAAAGTTTCGAACTGATCAGATGTCGGGAACCATGTGATCTTGCATTCTGGATGCATTTCAAGCCACTTGAGCTTCAGTTTCTTAGTTTTTTCGGATTTCTGACCGTGTATGTCTGTCAATCTTGGTCCCCTGAAATGTGTCCCATGCTTTGGTGAATTTGGAGCGTTAAATCCATGCATTTAGTATCCTATTTCGATCCAAGCTTATAAAATCAACCTGCAACATCCACACGATTAAATCAGCCGTTAAACACTATTTTGCTCGTAAATCCGGACAATATTTGGGGTCTAATATGCACTATTTGACCCTCAACAAAGGGAAATAATTTGGAGAGCGAGTGTTATCCTGTGCACTGTTTCCAATCATGTGGTCCACGTGAAACACAGACAAAGCTGATTTTTGGGGCCTACGCCTAACATAGAGGTGTCACACCAGTTGATCAAGTGGATTTCACATAAACACTACGGGGGTCCCACCCGAGCCGGTAACACAACCAGCCGAGCTCTCTGGTTCAAAGAAATACTCAGGCAGTCATCCTCCCACAATCCCATCTTTCCCTCCTCCAACTCATTTCCACCCCCTTTGACTTTATCACCACCAATCCTCTCTCTGCACTCCCACCGATCAAGTTCTTGCTGTTGTTGCAACAGCGGGCCTTCGACCATTGCAACAACCTTGTCCTTAGCCAATGCAGCAGGTTACTCTCTCTCTCTCTCTCTCTCTCTCTCTCTCTCTATGGGGCCCACCAAATGAGTAGATCAGATACAACATGCCAGAAGTAGGAGTTGGCACACAAAAAGGTACCTTTAGATTACTCCTTTTGGCCTTGGGCTTGGGCTGAACCCTGTATAAATATTCTAGGCCGGGCTTGGACTAGACTATTCTGTCATGTTATGGGCCTAGGCCAGTTTGAGCTCCACTTAAGTAATACAGGCTGGACTTGGACGGAGCTTGGCCCCGCCCTAACCTGGCCTGTTGACACCCCTAGTCCTACACTTACACGCTCCGATTCCAATGTATATATAAGATCCAAATTATGAAGAAAAAATAAAACATGAATTAGAGGTGGTCACTTTAAAATTTTGCGATGCTGCACATTGACACATCTAACCCGTCTAAATGGTAGGGCCCACTACCTCTAAGTGGAAGACCAAAATCAGATTATTTAGACAATCATAGCCTCTGATTCATGGAAATTTTCTTTGTTGCAGGAAGACCGTTGGAAAATTTTATTTGTTGCAATTCCATTATAGCTGTCCCTGAAGTGCTCAATGCAGCTCTCTTAGCCCGCACAAAATTCAAAAGTAATGGCTAAATGGTGGATGATAACGTCTATAGGAGGTTGATAAAACATCATGGGCCCAATCAGTCATAGATACGTCAGGCCATGACTGTCACTCTTCCAAGCCCAACCCGCCATGGTCCAATCTTGAGCTTGATTTTTAGGCCATGTGTTCGGCATTGAGCCTTAGTTTCAGACCCAATGAAATAGGATCTGGCACATTTATAACTATCATAGGTTAGCCCAATTGTTGAATGAGCTTGGTCTGACCCAAATTTCCTGTTCGATTAGAAAATAGAGCTAGGCATTGAGTCAAGTCGGACCAAGTTAGGGCCAACCCAACTCGATCCGATTTTGAAATAGACCTGACCCAAACTCGACCCGTCTCAGTACTGAGTTAAGCACGCCTGACCCAATCCGGGTCCGGGTCAGCTTGGACTAATCTGGATTGAGTCCAACCTAGTCATAGATACCGAGTAGGGTCGGGTGCAATCGATAACCACGGGCTGAAATTACAACCCAAAACCTAGATGCACGTGCCAATTACACACACACACACGAGTTGGGTTTCTGATCGAGTCAAGTCAGTATCGAGTTAGTTTTTGGGTTGAGTCGAGTTACTAGGTGACCCAAACTCAACTTGGTTTGAGTTCGGATTGGACAAGGTCTACTTGGTTCCGATCGACTCACCCACTTGGTTCGGATCAAGTTGGGTATAAACGAGTCGGACGAGTCGAGTTTGCTGAGTCAAGTTGTCCCGTACCCAGCTCTATTAGAAAACCAAATTGGCCATGAAAATCTAAAGATCTTTCTTGACAACTATGATTCTTTAAATCCTAAAGCGAGTTGGCATCTATAGATAGAAGGATTCTAAGCTTCCAATGCCTCAATCACTGGCCAACAAATAGAAGTTGGTTTACTAAAGTAAAACAACATTAAACATTAAACATTCACAAGAATAGGCTAACATCGAATGGCTGGAATATTCCAATCTGGGAGATTTTTGGGGCATCCCAAATTCATGGTAGCGCCAATCAGATTGGTACTCCGGACCACCTGAAGATGGGTCCCACCTGTAAAGAATCCCGGGCAGCAATAAACTGTATGAATGTTGCAGCACGGGATCCCATAATTAATTCTCATCAGAAGACAGATTTTGTTCTACAAAATGCAAGTAGAGAAGCTATTGCTATCATATGTTCCTTGCAAATATTAATGAAGAATTATTACAAGCAGTTTGCCCTCGAGAATGTCCAATATTTTCAAAGGAAAAGGTGGAAATGAAAATTCAGGCAACAAGTCATAACACCCAACTGGTTCTAGGTGATCACGTCTCAACATTAGTTGGTGGAAAGGTTCATATCCAACATTAATTGGTCCTGTGGACCATCATATGATTTATACTATATTTAGCTGTATATCTACCATCTTTGTACATCTCTCTTCACCATAAATTGATGAAATTATAGGGTCAGCAAATCTTCAGCAGAGCATAAGCATAAATAATAAATAAATACAGCAGCTAATCAAGTTTCACCTTATTCACTGACATATCCGGCTTCATACACTGGACCCTGTTCAAGCATCTGAAAGGGGTATCACCTAAAGCAATAAACATGAATAAACCTAAAATAGGGCTAGATTCCTCTGATAGTTCACCACCACATTGCAAATGGTGGTGACTCATCCTCCTCACATGGAGCAATCATGTAATCAAATGACCAAGAGACTTATCTTACATAGGAAACATGAAAGGTTTAGTGACCTTCCCAACCCCTCACTGATGATGAATGTAATCTAAATCAGCTTCACACAGACATACACAACAATCATTGGCAGTTTGGAACAGCCATTTCAGATCAAATATGGGTCTTCATTGGGCTGCATTAGGATGCACATGTAAATTGTAGTATGAATAGTCAGTTTAAGGTAGTGGAAATGAGGTAAATTAATGATGTTTCCTAGTATTAACTATGTTGGGTGAAGCACTATTTACAGTTATGTTTCTCAAATCGATGTTCAAAAGTAATTTCCGTGCCGTTGGTATTCGAAGTATCAATATCGCGATAAGTTTTGTTGGCCAGAGATATGGAAATAATATCGATATTGCTGATAAACAAAAATGCGGGAAAACATGGGAAAAACAGTAGAATTTTCAATGAAATGTCGCCAATATACTTGTGATACAAGTGTCACGGCGTCACCAAGAATTTACATGGTAAAAAATATTGTGATACATTGGCAATACAAGCTGATGCCTGAAATTTCTATTACTACCAGTGTTATTCGGTTTCTCCAAGCTTACAATAACGATAATATCAGAGATTTCGTTAATATGATAGATAATTTAAACAATGGATGCCATTTGGTACAACTTAATTTCAGGACTCTTCACTTAAAATTGCCATTTTTAGTGATTTTGAGAATTCAGACCATTTGGTAAGGCAAAAAAAAAGAAGAAGCACTGAATGTTAAAAATCACTTAAAATTGGTGGTTTTTTTTTGATGAATTCAGACCAATTAATATTTGTTGCAAT
This sequence comes from Magnolia kwangsiensis, assembly GCA_037074715.1. Lineage (NCBI taxonomy): Eukaryota > Viridiplantae > Streptophyta > Magnoliopsida > Magnoliales > Magnoliaceae > Magnolia > Magnolia kwangsiensis. Next base: position 19,054,101 of record CM073583.1, read on the forward strand.
TTCAACCTTAGACACTCAATCTGAAAGACAAGGCGATGGAGCAACCAGAACTTGGTAATTTCCATTTTGTTGTATTGATCTCATTTCAGATGAAACAGAGTAGTGCATTCAAATGCAGGATAAGAAGGAAAAAAGAAAAAAGAAAGAAAAAGAAAGAAGAAGTTAATGAAAATGAGGGAAGCAATGTGGGATGAGATTAACCAGCAAGGAGACAAATTGAAAGTGATGAAATTGGAAGAAGGCATGGCAGGATGAGAAATAAGATCGTATAGTGATTCAAAATGTGGAAAGGCATAGTCTGATCCTGACAAGGCAAGTGTTTAAGTGTTCAAGTAAGAAATAAATTTCAGTTTGAAAGTCTATTTTATTTTTCCATTGGATAGCCAAACATGCAGCTCTCTCATGTTAAAGTACAAAAAGATTCATTAACTACAGGATGAAACTGGAACATGTCAGTTAAAGACATGCAGGATTTGAGGAATCAATAAATAATCTATGGTCATTGTATTCCAGGGTGAGAGTAACACACACACACACACACACACACACAGAGAGAGAGAGAGAGAGAGAGAGAGAGAGAGAGAGAGAGAGAGATGGGGGAATTGAACACCTTTCTATCAGTTAACTTTAGGGGATGAGCCAAAAGTTGAGGCAGATCTGAGGCTCAAGTGGACCACACCATAGGAAATGGTCGTAATTGAACACCTAATATTGAAAACCTTTTGGGGGGTCATAAAATTTTTGGATCAAGCTGATATTTGTATATACCCTTCATACATGTCAGTGTGATCCTATGAACCGGTTGGATGATAAATACACATCCCTGCGGGCCCTATAAAGGTTTTTAACATTGAAAAGTGGACGTTATTACCCCCCTTTGTTTCTTGTGGTGTGGTTTACATGAACTTCCAATGCACCTCATTTATGCCCTAAAATGCTATGATAAAACGGTTGGATGGTGTGGATCACACACACACACACACACACACACACACACACACACACACTGTGTGTGTGTATATTATTGTGGGACCTAAGGATTTTAACCATCTTCATTTCTTACTTTCTAGACCAAATTGAAGTATAATTACTTGCTTATTTTTCTCTCAAACAAACACCCTATAAACGTTATAAAAGTTATGATTAGCTATTTACCTCCATTTACCCCCATTTACATGGGTAATTAAAAAAACAAACACAAATAACTTATGGTCATTGTACACACACACACACACATAGAGAGAGAGAGAGAGATCATATGTATCTATTTATAGGAGTAAACTATGCTTCATACAATACCACCCGAATGCTCTATTATGCAAACTCTGTTATTTAAACTAATCCTTCCTCTGAAAACAAAACTCAAACAGGAAACAGTTACTGAAAAATAAAGCCAATCAACATTCAACATGTATTACCAGAAGATAGCCCATTTTCACTTCAAAAGCATTCGCCATTCCCTTACACCATCCATTTCCTAAGTATTAAGTTCCATCCAAATGTTAGAATTTCAAAAGTTTTCACTAAAGTCCCATGTTGAAATGAACAGAGTATGCCATCAACTCATCAAGAATCAAATAGAAAATTTTGTTGATTTTCAATGAAGCAATTTTAGCCATAATCGAATGAATACCACTTTATCAATTAAACAAAAAAAGAAACTCCATAATTGGTAATTTTCCATAATAGAACTTAACCTGATTTACAATCATCAGTTTCCATTGTGTAGCGCACTGCATCCAAATTGAAAAACATGGCGCAATTGTCCACCAACTGGACATTTTCATTGTGTGGAAAAACCACAGATGGGCCATCTTTGATTCTCAAGAAAAATAAAGACAATCAGAAACCACTTCAAGAAGGGTAATTGATATCAAGGTTGTAAAGGCATCAAAATTCGATTTCTCCAAACAAACAATCTTGATATATCAAAGATGCCAAAGATATCATCTGTTTAAACAGATGATATAGTTTAAGTGAAGGAGAATTCCTGTTTTAGGTTTACAATCAAACATCAAAACAGATGCACACCTCAAATATCATAAGGGAAATAAAGATCAAACAGATGAAAAGTAAAAAAACCGTTAGAGATTCATCATCCAAACTGCTTCAAGAAATAACTCTTGCACCGACTTGAGCAACTCTGTGAACCGTTGCAAAAGCTTTCAGTTTTCCTTTCTCCCAAAATGCATCAACCATCCTTTCCCCGATCTCTTTCCCTTTGTCTTCATTGTCTGTCACTGCAACTACTGTGGGACCCGCCCCACTGATGATAAATCTGAATGCCCCTGCCTCTAAAGCGGCACTCTACACGCCAACAACCCCTGAGATTATTCTAGATTCCACATACCATTTTGGGGACAGCCAATCCCCTAGTAGCGGCACATCCCCTTGAGCCACAGCAGTCACCAGTCCAGAAAGTGGTTGGTAATACATTTTGGCAGCGTCCCACCCAAACTCCTTGTGCAGCTGAGACCGCATCCTCTTCGTGGGTGGCTCGAATTCTGGGATGGCAAGGACAAAGTATAGCTTAGCAGCGGCCGGGAATGGTGGATTGAATACGTAAAACGGTTCATAGTTGATAATGAATGCGAACCCGCCCATGATTGCTGCAAAGATATGATCAGCAGGTACCCCACTTGATGGGTTTTTTTTGACCCATCGTCCTTTCGCAACTGGAATGCACAAGTCCTTTCGCAACTAGGATGCGGAAAGGAGTTTCCTAAAACTATAAAAAGGGGTCCCTAGGATTTTTCTAGGGTATGTTGTGTGAAGAAAAAGCACAAGAGGGTTTCCTAAAAGGTTTAGCGATATCAAAGGTGAGAGAGTGAGAGAAAAGAGAGAGAAGAAGCTTGTGGAAGGGAGCCGTCGTCTCAGCGCTTTTACGTCCTTGTGATCGGTGAGATCTCTGTTTTTCTTTTATTCTCTTATTGTTTATCCACTCTCGCGTGAGTGAAGAAGGTTGTATCTTTCTACTTCATAGTGGATTGTTGATCTGGACGAGGTCCCGTGATTTTTACCTTTTTAAGGATTTTCCACGTAAAAATCTCGTGTGGTGTGTGATTGTGCTTTGATTGATTTTCATTGCATTGTTATTCCATAATTTTAGTTTGTTCTGTAGGGCTAGATCCTAAGGTTTTGTGTAAGGCCCCCAACAAAGTGGTATCAGAGCGCTAAGTTCATTAAACGGATAGGATTGGTTTGGAATTATGGAAGGTGGCTCAAGGATGATCAGCCTCAATGGTTCTAACTGGACCATATGGAAGGCTAAGATGGAGGACTTGCTTTATTGCAAGGATCTATATTCTCCAATTTTAGGCATATCAGCAAAATTCAAGGATATGTCTGATGATGATTGGAAGAAGTTGGACCGGAAGGCGGTGGGATTTATTAGACAATGTTTGGATGATTCTGTATTCCACCATGTGTCTACGGAAACCTCAGCCACTAGCCTATGGCTGAAACTACAAGGGCTGTATGAGAGGAAGACAGCCGGTAATAAAAATTTTCTAATAAGGCGACTTGTGAATCTCAAGTTCAAGGATGGTGGTTTTGTGGCCGAGCACATGAATGAGGTCAGCAATATAGTGAACCAAATCTCCTCTATGAAGATGGTCCTGAATGATGAATTGCAGGCTTTGCTATTGCTTAGTTCGTTGCCTGACAGTTGGGAGACATTGGTGGTGTCTCTAAGTAACTCCGCGCCAGACGGAAAGATATCCATGGAACAAGTTACTAGCTGTCTCTTCAATGAAGAGACAAGGAGGAAGTCTCAGGGGTCTACTCAGCAAGAGGCACTTGTGACACAGGAACGGGGGAGAGGAAAGAACAGGAGGGGCGGGAAGGCCCGAGATAAATCAAGAGGCAAGTCGAGTAACAGAAAAGATGTTGAATGCTAGAATTGTGGCAAGAAGGGCCACTATAAGCATGAATGTCGTAAGGCTAAAAACGACAAGAAAGGAAAAGGAAATGAGAAGGAAGATGAATCTGATTCTACTGCGGTCGCTTCAGATGGCGACGTTGTTATTATTCTTTCCACAGATCACGATGTATGGCTCACGGCTACGAGTCAGGACACCGACTGGGTGAATGACTCAGGAGCTTCTTTTCATGCGACTCCATGTAGGGATTTCTTCGCAAGCTACAAGTCAGGTGACTATGGGACCGTGAAGATGAGAAATTCTGGCGTATCGAAGATCGTGGGAGTTGGTGATATTTGTGTGAAGACTGATGTGGGCTGCACATTAATTCTCAGGGATGTGAGGCATATTCTAGACCTTCGCCTCAACTTGATGTCGACGGATAGGTTGGATGATGATGGCTATGAAAGCCAGTTTGCTGGTAGGCGCTGGAAGCTCATCAAGGGTTCGTTGATCGCAGCCAAAGGAAAGAAGTGTTGCACCCTGTACAAAGCAAGTGTCAGTGTATGTAAGGGTGAGTTGAACACAGCGGAAGATTCAGCTATTAACATGTGACACAGGCGTCTAGGCCACATGAGTGAAAAAGGGCTTCAGCTACTAGCGAGGAAGCGGCTCCTTTCAGATGTGACAGGTATACCTCTCAAAACCTGTCTTGACTGTTTATCAGGGAAACATCATAGAGTTTCATTTGTTAAAACTGATTCTCATGTTAATAAAATGCATGCATTAGATTTGGTTTATTTTGATGTGTGTGGTCCTATGAGGACAAAAACCTTGGGTGGGGCATTGTATTTTGTTACTTTTATAGATGATGCATGTAGGAGGGTTTGGGCTTATGCTTTGAAATTCAAGGACGAGGTCTTTGGTGTGTTTAAGTTGTTTCATGCTATGGTCGAGAGAGAGACAAGTAGATCATTGAAGTACATCCGCACTGATAATGGTGGTGAATACATCGGTGACTTTCATGAGTACTGCAAGTCACTGGGTATACGGCATGAACAGACGGTTCCCAAGACCCCCCAGCATAATGGTATAGCTGAGCGAATGAATCGCACCATTGTTGAGAGAATCAGATGCATGTTATCTCATGCGAAGTTGCCCAAGATATTCTGGGGAGAAGCAATGCACACAACAGTGTATCTGATAAACAGGTTTCCATCAGCCCCGTTGAATGGAGAAGTACCTGAGAAAGTGTGGACTGGACAGGATCCATCGTACAGTCATCTCAGGGTGTTTGGATGCAGGGCATCCGTTCACGTACCAAAGGACGAGAGGTTCAATCTCGATATAAAGATCAGGCAGTGTGTGTTCTTAGGGTACGGTGATGAAAAATTCGGTTACAGATTATGGGATCAACCGAGAGGAAGCTCGTCAGGAGCAGAGATGTGGTTTTCTTTGAAGATCAGTCTATAGAAGACATTAGTAAGCCAGAGAAAAATCAGTCTAGTTCAGGTGAGCTAGAGGACATGGATCCAATTATTCCTCCCGTGGTGCCTGATGACGGGGGAGTACAGCAAGGTGCAAAGGACGAGGGAGTTCCTTCAGAAGATGTACCAGGGGAGCAGCCCCCACTTGATCCACCTATTGAGCCACAGGTGAGGAGGTCATCTAGGGACAGACAGCCGTCCAAGAGGTACTCGACGCATGAGTATATTATGCTGACTGATGGGGGAGAGTCAGAAGATTATTCTGAGGCCCTCGCCGATAAGCATAAGGAGGAGTGGTTGAAAGCTATGCAAGAGGAGATGAAATCCTTGTATAAGAACCACACCTATGATATGGTGAAACTGCCTAAGGGCAAGAAAGCTCTGAGTAACAAGTGGGTGTTTAGAAAGAAGGTTGAGCAGAAGAATTCACAGACGAGATTCAAGGCCAGACTTGTGGTAAAAGGGTTCGGTCAGAGAAAAGGTGTTGACTTTGAGGAGATATTCTCACCAGTGGTGAAGATGACATCCATACAGGTGTTGCTTGGGTTGGCGGCTAGCATGGATCTGGAGATAGAGCAGTTAGACGTTAAAACTGCCTTCCTCCATGGTGACCTGAAAGAAGAGATCTACATGCACCAACCAGAGGGGTTCGAAGTCAAGGGCAAAGAACATATGGTGTGTAGGCTGAGGAAGAGCTTGTATGGGCTGAAACAAGCTCTACGACAATGGTATAAGAAGTTCGATTCGTTCATGTTACAGCATGGGTATGACAGAACGGAGTCGGACCACTGTGTGTTCACGCCCAAAGATGGTGATTTCATAGTTCTGCTCTTATATGTTGATGACATGCTCATCATGGGAAAAGACATCAAGAAGATCGACAGGCTGAAACAGGAGTTGGGCAAGTCGTTTGCGATGAAAGACTTGATCCGGCTAAACAGATCCTAGGAATGGAGATAACTCGTGACAGAAGCAGCAGGAAGCTTTGGCTATCATAAGAGCGGTATATTGAGAAAGTCCTAGAGCGGTTCAATATGAATGCAGCGAAGCCGGTTAGTACTCCACAGGTTGGTCACTTCAGATTGAGCGACAGGCAGTGTCCCAAGACGAAGACAGAGGTGGAAGAGATGCAGAAGATACCCTACGCGTCAGCTGTAGGAAGTTTGATGTATGCTATGGTGTGTGCATGCCCAGACATAGCATATGCGGTTGGTGTTGTCAGCTGGTATCTTACCAATCCTAGCAAAGAACATTGGGTAGCGATGAAATGGATACTACGGTATCTAAGAGACTCATCCAGGTTGAGCGTATGCTATGGTGACGGTAAACCTGTGATAGAGGGCTACACAGATGCAGATATGGCAGGTGACATAGACTCTAGGAAGTCTATATTGGGGTTCATGTTCACGTTGGCAGGGGGAGCGATTTCTTGGCAGAGCAAGCTACAGAAGGTCGTAGCATTGTCGACTAAAGAGGCCGAGTACATTGCAGTCATAGAGGCATGTAAAGAGATACTTTGGATGAAGAGGTTCCCACAGGAACTTAGCCTGAAGCAGAAGGAGCACGTGGTCTATTGCGATAGTCAAAGTGCTATACACTTGAGCAAGAATCCAAGTCAGCATTCCAAGTCGAAGCACATAAAAATTCGGTATCATTGGATCAGGGATACTTTGGAACAGAAGGTGTTATAGCTTGAGAAAGTCCACACGGACGATAATGGGTTAGACATGATGACCAAGGCTTTGCTTAAGGGCAAGTTTGAGGTTTATAGAAACCTGACTGGCTTAAAGAAGGTGAATCCCTCCTGGGTCAAAAAGGGAGAGATTTGATGGGTTTTTTTTGACCCATCGTCCTTTCGCAACTGGGATGCGCAAGTCGTGCAAGTCCTTTTGCAACTAGGATGCACAAGTCCTTTCGCAACTGGGATGCGCAAGTCCTTTCGCAACTAGGATGCAGAAAGGAGTTTCCTAAAACTATAAAAGGGGGTCCCTAGGATTTTTCTAGGGTATGTTGTGTGAAGAAAAAGCACAAGAAGGTTTCCTAAAGGGTTTAGGGATATCAAAGGTGAGAGAGTGAGAGAAAAGAGAGAGAGGAAGCTTGTGGAAGGGAGCCGTCGTCTCAGTGCTTTTACGTCCTCGTGATCGGTGAGATTTCTGTTTTTCTTTTATTCTTTTATTGTTTATCCACTCCCGCGTGAGTGAAGAATGTTGTATCTTTCTACTTCATAGTGGATTGTTGATCTGGACGAGGTCCCGTGGTTTTTACCTCTTTGAGGGTTTTCCACGTAAAAATCTCTTGTGTGGTGTGTGATTGTGTTTTGATTGATTTTCATTGCATTGTTATTCCATAATTCAATTTTGTTCTGGAGGGCTAGATCCTAAGGTTTTGTGCAAGGCCCCCAACACTACTAACCTTCAACTCCGATTCATACCCAACAAAGATAAGATCCTTTTTTAGTAGTGGTGCATCGAATAGTTCATTTACAGCAACAACAGCAGCAGCTGCACTAGCAGCACTAGAACCGAGTCCGATACCAAGCGGCACGCCCTTATTGAGTGACAATGAAAGTCCCACCGAGTGGATGTCAAGCATACGCATCGCGGCAGTTGCAGCGATCCCAGCACAATTTGAGAGGGGATCGAAGCTGAGCTTATCGGAGTCGTAGCCGCTGATGGAGGAGATGGAAATAGAGCCAGGATGGACGGCTGGATCGATGCGAATAGTGACCGTGTCGCCGATGCCATCGATAGCGCAGCCAAGTAAATCGAAGCCAGGTCCAAGATTGGCTATTGAAGCGGGTGCAAATGAATTAACAGAGGTGTAAATTGGAGAAGGATTGGAGATTCTGACGGTCTTTTGAGTGGTTGCATCGAATGGTTAGTGAGCGAGGGTGGGAGAGAATTGAACGCTTGAAATTGAGGTTTTGTAAAATGGTTGGAAAGCGAGTGTGGGGTACGATGGAATGGTGTTGCAAGGTAAACTTGAGGAGAGCGGCCATGAAGTTTTTCTCGCAACAGAGAGAGTATGAAGCTTCGAACACCGTGCGATTTTTATGGACGCGGTCGGATGCGTAAATAGGTTTTGTTGTTTTTTTTCATTTTTACGAAAATGCCCATGACGGTTTTTTTTTATATTGGAATGTACGTTAAAATTCCTGATCGGATTCCAAGCGAGTTAACTGGGTAGTTGGTTTTTGAGACGAGATGGCGGCCGGCCTGACGCGAATTTCCAAGCGAGTCTGTTGGACAGGGTTTCAACGGTGTTGATGAGGGTTTGGAAGCTTGGTGGTACCAGGAATGATGATGAAGATGGGAGGAGAGAAATGACTGAGGAGGATTTTCTTACCATTGAGAGAGTTTTCATTTGTCCTTTTGTTGGGAACGGCGGGAGTAGTTGAACAAGGTCGCGGATTGAGTCAGGTCGACGTATTACCGATTCGGGTCAGGCCTCGACCGTGGTGTACACCTTCATTTATTTGTTTGATATCAGTGGCTCAAAAATAAAGCAGATACAAATCTCAGGTGGATCACAACACATAAACAGTCTTGATTATCCATTGATTTTTATTTTTTTGACTTTTTATTCTCAAGTTAGTATTTGTGTTTTCCTTTCATCCTTACCTATTTGAACTTATTAAAAAATTAGATTGCAAATAAACATGGGCGGTGGTTCACTGAAAATTTTAATACCCGGCATTCAACTACCACTAGTTTTTGTGGTGAACTTTAGATTTCAGTTTGCTCCAGTTTTAGGCCCTATTTACTAAAATGAGCTCTAAAAATGGAATGGACAATCTAGGTATACAACACATAATCCATTGGCAGGCTACAATGGTTCACATTTTGAACATTTTCCTGATCAGATCGGTCTATATTATGTAATCTCTTTAAGACCTGCCCTTTTTAAAAACTTACTCTAAAATAATAATTTTTATCATCCATCACTATTTGTATATAAATTTAAAATAATGGAACCAAAATTTAATAGATTTCATTGTACTCTAAAAATGGAAGGTTGAAATCATCAATGAGGTATGATTATGTGATAAATAAATAAATAATGCGAATATGAATAGTTTAGATCATAGGACCATCTTACCACGGGTTCTAGTTGGTGGTGACACACACTTGATGCTGGGAAGGATTTAAAATCCGAATGAACACTTGCTTTTCACTAAAGATTGCTTGTTTTTCTACTATTTCCTTTGGTTAAATAACTAGTAAATAAGTAATTATTATTTAACTCACATGTGACAATGTGACTTTTATTGTGGGCTCCACCTATATGTATGTATTACATATCTATCAATATTTTCAAATCATCTAAGGGCATGAGCCGAAAAAGAAAATCATATACATTTATTGAGTGGACTATATTATATGAAACAGCGTGATTGACCATTAATGAGCCACAAAAGTATTACATTTTCTATCTATAAGGTCATATCCTAAGATGACATGAAAAAGTGATGAACATATCAGATGCAGAATATTACCAAAAAGGGTATGATGGTAAAACCGGACCATTTTAGTTGATGCACTGTATCCACTCCTCATTTGTAACCCATCATGTGTGTGTACACACCAAGGAAAGGAAACCCGGTTCCCAGAGAACATCTGTCTACGGGCTGTGTCATGATGCGTGTGTTTATCCAAACCATTCATCTATTTTTCACACGATTTTAAGGCTTGATCCCAAAAGAGGCAGATCTAAATCTCAGGTGAACCACACCATGGGAAAATAGTAGTGATTTAATGTCCGTCATTGAAAACCTTGTAGGGCTCACTGTAATGTTTATTTGACATCCAACATATTGATTAGGTTATATAGACCTAAGTGAAGGGAAAAAAAAAATGAAATACAAATATCAGCTTGATCCAAAACTTTTGTGGCCCTAGAAGGCTTTTAGCTTTTAATGGTGAGTCTTTAATCAATACTATTTCATGTGATGCAGTCCACTTGAGATTTGGATATACTTCATTTTTGGTCTTATACCGTAAAATTGATCTGAAAAACTGAATGGATAGTGTGGATGATACAATATATTACGTTGAGCCCACAAAGCACTCTTAGTTGCAGCGTCACCAGCCAAACTGCGTCCCCTGACTGGGAGGGAAACGGATTGGCTACTTCCCCGGCCACCGTGGCTGGTGGTTGGTGCTCTGCAGGGCCATAATGAAGCATGTATTTCATCCATTTTTACACATCGCTTTAGACTTGATCCCAAAAATGACAGTGGTATAAATCTCAAGTGGACCACACCACAAGAAAACAATAGTGAGTAGATATCCACCATTAAAATCCTTCTAAGTCCCAATGTATTGTTTATTTCACATCCAATCTATTGATTAGGTCATACAAACCCAGATGAAGGGAAAAAAACAAAGATAAGCTTGATTCAAAACTTTTATGATCCCCAAAATGTTTTTAATGGTAGACGTTCATTCAGCACTGTTTCCTTGAATGTGGTCTACTTGAGATTGGGATATGCCACATTTTTTGTCTCATATCATAAAACGATCTAGAAAAATAGATAGACACCATGGATGAAAGACATACATCATGGCAGGTCCACAAAGCACCAACCACCTGCCATTGGCTGGTGGCTGGGGGAGTAGCCGGTCCGTTTCGGGCGTGACTATTTTATTCGGATGCGGATTGCGTAATATTCGGAGAGCGTCGTAAATTCAAAGCCTGCGTTATATAGACGCGGTTGGAAACATAGGTGGGTTTTTTTGTATTTTTCACTTTTACACAAATGCCCCTACCGTTTATTTTATTAGAACGGGTGGGAAAACGATTGATGGGCTTCGCTAGTTCGCCGATAAGCTGAAGTTAGTTGGGGAGTTGGTTATCGCGACGAGATGAAGGGCCCGACAACCCCCGTTGGACAGGGATTCAACGGCGCTGATGATGGTTTGGGAGGTTGGTGGGGACAAGGACGACGTTTGTGGAATACAGATGAGAGAGTATGATTTTCTTGCCATCGATATATTTCTATTACGGTGAGAGATGGTTCGTTTCATCTTGCTTGGGCTTCAAGAAAGGGAGTCAGGTCTACCGTTGGGCCCACTTTAATGTATATGTTAATATCCACACCGTTCGTCTATTTTTAGAGTTCATTTTAGGACATGAGCACACAAAATGAAGCAACATAAATTTCAGAGTAGATCACAACACAAAAAAGTAGTAATTGACCATTGAAAACTTATTGTTGGCCACAAAAGTTTTGGATCTAACTGATATTTGTGTTTTCCCTTTATCCAAGTCTGTTTGACCTTATCAACCGATTGGATGACATATAAATATTATGGTGGGCTTTAGGAAATTTTTAATGGTACATGTTCAATCATCATAAATTTGGGCCGTACATAACCTTCAAATGTTGCATTAGCTTCGGCTTCATATGGTCTAAAGAAGTGAAAAAACATAGATAAAAGGAATAAGAAAAAAAAAAAAGCTATATGGTCTAAGTACTGCTTATACCCACGTTTTCAATCCATCTACATATTATGCGTGGCTTACTCGGTTGTTGGAAAAGAATTCATTCCTTTCATACGTGAGATATTTTAATTTCATGTTTTTAGTTTAAGTTTGAAAATAAAACTTATCACATATGGGCCACATAAGAGAAAATCATTTAGAATTAATATAAAACATTGGTATAGTTGTGTGCCACGTATAACATTAAATAAAAAATTGAAAATAAAAAATTCCTTCTTAGATATTTGTCTATTTAAAATGAATGAATCGTATCAATAAAAGACCGGGTAAGCCAACTTGTGATTTTTGGCCAGGAAAAAGGAACTTTCATTTTCCAAAACCAGAACCAAACCTCCGCCCACGTCAGTGATAATTGTGGCATAATGGCATTTTGATGCTTCAAAGAATCAAAAGGTGATTTCATTATCATAAAACCTTAAGTTTTATCCATATGAACTCGTATCATGAACATGTCACCTTACAAGGCCATCTAAATAAAAAAACACCCTTTTACCTGTTGTGACCAAGAAGAATCCAACATGTGTGGCCAGTTCACAACGGTCCACATTTTGAGTGGTTTGGTGATGGAACCGTCCATTTTGTACAATCTTTTTAAGATGTGCCCTTTTTAGAAAATTACTCTGAAATAATAATTTTCATCATCAATGACTATATGTACGGAAACTTAAAACAAATAAATCAGAATCTAATGATTCACATTAAATTCTAAAAATGAAAGGTTAAAATCATCGATGAATCATGATTATGTATAAATAGCTTCTTCTAAAAATAAAGAGAAAATGAACTGCTCAAATGATAGTACCATCTCACCACGTGGGTGCCAGTCTATGCAATAAATGCTGATACTTAATTTAATTGTAACGTAGACAAAACAAATGCTTGCGTGGCAAAAGGCTGTAATTTGTTTTTCTATATTATCTGTATAAGTACAGGTAAATAAATAATTATTATTTACAAACGGAACTAATTTTATGTAGCAGCCTCACCTAAGGCAGCACAGCACAGCACGGCACTTGCTATTCGGCCACCTTGATGTATGTATTTCATATGTTAGACTGTCCAGTCATTTTTTTTTCCTAAAAAATAAAAAATAAAAAATGAAACGGACAATCCTAACGTGACCTGTGCCATAGGAAACGATGTTGATAATCCATTAATAGGCTATAAAAGTTTTAGATCAAGCTGATATATTTATTTATTCTTTCGTTCATCCAAGTTTATGCAACATTATCAACATGTTATATGACAAATAAAGATTACCAGAACATTGCAGTGGGCCTTTGGAAGTTTTTAATGGTGGGGCATTCAATCATTATTTTGTGATATAGTGTGGTCCACCTGACACTTGGATCTTTTTAAATTTACGGCTCATGCCCTAAAATGATACGGAAAACCGAAAAGACTGTGTGGATATAAAATAAATACATCAAAGTAGACCTCATGGTAAAGTCCGGACTGTCTTGGGTGATGCCCGGGGTGCACCGCATCCACTCCCGTAATTGTAGCCCACGCGTGCTCGCTTTGCTCGGAAACTTCTTACTTCGAAACCAAGGATATAAAGTTACTGTAGACAAATTCGCACGGAAGCCAGTGCGTAGTGATCGGTGTTCCGTGGGCTATACTGTATGCGTTTCATCCACGCCATCTATTCATTGTTCCAAATCATTTTAGGGCTTGATCTAAAAAATGAGACATATCTAAATCTTAAGTGGACCACATCTATTCAGTGTTCTTCACAGGAAAACAATGGTGATTTAATATCCACCATTAAAAACCTCACAGGGACCGTTGCAATGTTTACGAGACATTCAAACTGTTGATTAGGTCATACAGACCTGTCGGCTTGATCCATAACTTTCTAGCCCAGAAAGTTTTCAACAGCCAGTATTCAATTCGTTTAACGTGGTACAGTCCACTTGAGATATGGATCGATACATCATGGTGGGCCCACAGCACCAACCAGTAGCAATGGATGAATTACTTGATGAAGAAATACCAGTTCCACGTCCCAGGTGGACTCATCAGCATTAAAATCTTCTTAGGACCCACAAATATTTATTTGCCATCCAACCTATTGGTAATGTCAACACATACCTGCGCTTAGGGAAAACACAAATATCAACTTATCTAAAATTTAGATGGCTTGAAAAAGTTTTTAATGGTAAGTATTAAGCTTTTAATCCCCACTGTCTCCTTCAGTGTGGTCCACCTGAGATTGGTTCTACCTTAATTTTTAGGTGATGTCTTGAAATGTGCTGGAAAAATAAATGAATGGCATGGATAAAACATATAAATCATGATAGTGCCCACATAGCATTGACACCAGCTAGCTGGCTAGTGTTGGGGTCACACGCCAAACTCTCTTTAACGAATGCTTCTAGTAGAAGAACATTACACGACTCGTGTGGGCCAGACCACGTGACTTTGGAGTTTCTTAATATGATTTTACACTGTTGCCAATACTAGTGTGGCCCACTGAAGCATTGGATTGGATTGAATTTTATGATGGATGGTAATAACCTGTCAACACATCTGATGGATGGGTTGGATCTGATGCATATTCGCGCGCCCCCCCCCCCCCCCCCCCCCCCCCCCCAGTGACATGTACGGCATCCATCAGTTTCGCCAGCTCATGTGGGCTAATCCACACGAAACATTGGGGAGCACATGTATACCACCTGGGTCTATTTGATGTTCACGCGTCCAACGTAAAACACAGATATCCTCGTAACCTTAAGTTTTCAACGGTGTTCATTCAATTCCCAATGTTTCATGTGGTGTGGACCACTTGAGTTTTGGATCAGCCTCAATTTTGAACTCATGTTGTAACCATAAGCTATCGAAACTGATGGACAGAGGGGATGTCCTATGGAAATTAGTGGGCCCCACAGAACTTACATCTAGGAATGTCATTTCTTACCCCATCCGACTTCTTCCACGGAATACCCTATTCTTAATTCTATCAAGTGGGCCATGTCCTTCGGTGTCCCATGGTAGATGGGCCACGTCTCAAACCTATCTAAAAGCCGAAGATCCTGATCATGTGGGCCCACCTTTGGTTGCCTATCCATCTTAAGATTTACTTTGGCCGGTGATATTAAACTATTCAATCTCCATGATGGTCAACATATATTATCTATACATCTATATGTGTGGCATCCACCATACTCGAATACATCCCCACTGGTGATCTGAACCGTTTATTTGACAAGGATCCCCTAGATAAGGATGCCCGGTAGAGCTCTAAGATTGAATATGCAACGCTTTGATAATACAAAGGTTATGGCTACCGTACATGTTCAAAGCCCCACACCTGAGTTGCAAAACAGCCCGATTTTGGGTCTGGTCCTTCTTCCGGCCCAGATGATGGGTTTGAATGGCCTAGGTTGCAGATACACTACACGGTGGGGCCCCCAATGGAAATCAACTCTTTCCCTATGCGTGCAGCCCACCTGTATATTGGATTACACTGACTTTCAGGCATCAGAAGTAACTTGAGGTCTCAGGTGGACAGATTGGATGTCATGACCATATCACGTGGGCCCACTTCTATTTGCTACCGCCCTAGCTTACAGTGGTACCGGTGCCACCTGAAAGTTCCCATGGTGCCGTGTATACAATTTCGAATGACCTGTCTATCAAGTGTCACAGAGAACCAGAGTATCAAACAAACAGAAATATTAGAACACATTTTATTTTAAAATTTTCCTCATCTTCATAAAGTGGGCCATTTTGTCCACGCCTTCAGTTGTTTTATACACTTAACATTTTGCATGTAGCGTAATTTTGGGCCAGGTCATGTTCTTGGTGTTTCTCATCCAGTGAATATTCTGCATATCACTCACATGTGCTACATTGGCATCAATGTATTTTCACAACGGTATAGTAGCTGTAAGTTAGTGTAATGGCCACCATAAGTTCTAAAGAAATTGTTGGGGTCTTGCACAAAATTTTAGGATCTAATCCTTCGGAACAAATTAGAATTATGGGACAATAATTGTAATGAAATAAATCAAAGCAACAATCACACACCACATAAGAGATTTTTACGTGGAAAACTCTCAAAGAGGTAAAAACCACGGGACCTCGTCCAAATCAATAATCTACTATGAAGTAGAACGTTACAACCTTCTTCACTCACGCAGGAGTGGATAAACAATAAGAGAATAAAAGAAAATAGAGAGATCTAATCGATTACGAGGGCGTAGAAGCGTTGAGATGTAGATTGCACAGTAGATCACCTCCACGAGCATAACCTTCCTTTTATAAGTTTCTTCTCTCTCTCTCTCTCCCTCTCTCACTCACCCTTGATAGTCCTCTTGTATTTTTCTCATGCCCTAGAAAAATCCTAGGGACCCCTATTTATAGTTTTAGGAAACTCCTTTTCGCATCCCAGTTGCAAAAGAACTCGGATTTGCAAAATTTCACAAAATTTGCAAGACGAATTTGCGTAATTACGACTAGTCGTAGTTCTCCTACGACTGGTCGTAAACCGCCTATGACTGGTCGTAGACTTCGGAAAAAAAACAGCACAAACTCGCTGGTCTTTAAGTCATGTCAGGGCTCAAACCTACGACCGGTCGAGTAACACGGTGAATAACTCTTATTTTTCACCCGTTGCTCCATCTTTCCTCTGATATGAGGAGGAAAACTCCATCAAAAATTTCCTTCAAAGTTGTATATAAAATGAGCACATAGGCTGTTACAAACTTTCAAAATAAAGGTGTTTTGAGGTTAGTAGTGTCCTTGTTGTGTCCTTTGCTTGGTATATGGAGACATGAATCCCACGCGCAAACGCCATGGTGGCCCAACTAACACTAACCAGTATAAAATAGCGTCAGTAGCCAAACTGTGTCAGTTGATTCGCGTCCTAGTCACGTGGGAGCGTGACCATTTGCTGACGTGGAAGGACAACTTCAGTAGGATGAGATCCACTCCGTGCATGAGGTGCCCGCCCTGTCCTTGCAAAAGGGCCCAAAATCCAGACTGATTCAAAAGTCAGTTGGACCACTTCACGGGGAAGAGTTGAGATGGAACGTCACACCACTAAAATCCTCTTAATTACATGTGGGGCCCAATCAACTTGTCTATCGTGCCAAACCTGGGTAAATGAATGGTTTGGCTTGTGACCCCAACACTACCCAGCTAGCGGGAGTTCATGTATATTTTTCATTTTATTACAGGACATGAGTTCAAAAACCAGGCAAATCCAAGTCGCAGGTGGACTCATGCATTGCTAAACTTATTAGCACCTACAAATGTTTATTTGCCTTTTAACCTGTTGATAAGCTCACACGGGCCTTGAAGTAGAAAAAACCACAAATATCAACTTGATACAAAACTTACGTGACCCTCAAAAAGTTTTTAATGGTAAGCAATAAGCATTCAATCCCCACCGTTTCCTTTAGTATGGTCCACCTGATTTTGGATCTGTCTCATTTTTGGGCTCATGCACTAAAATGAATCAGAAAAATGGATGGACGGTGTGGATAAAACATATACATCATGGTAGCACCCACGGAGCATTGATATCGGCTAGCTGGCTACTATTGGGGTCACTAGCCAAACTGTGCTAATGAGAATAAGAAAATTCCACTACTCGTGTGGGCCAGACCATGATGAGGGTCAAATATTGCATATTAGACCACGACTATTATCAGATTTTATCAACAAGATAATATTTAATGCCATATTTTAATTATATTTTCATTACAGGATGAAATCAGGAGCATTGACTGAAAAAAGGGATATTAAAACTGTGTATTTGATGATCTGAAGTCACTAGAGTAAGGAAAGGACTCTAGAAGACTAATATTTATGGATTTACACGGCAGAGATCTGAGAAAATTAAGCCATTCGCGTTAAAGAGGCGCAAAATTGGTCCAAGAATGTAAGATCACATGGTTTCCACCATCCAATCAATTTGAAACTTCATATATGGGATGAGGGCCATAAATTAACCGTACACGTAAAATTTCATCTATTGGATCACTATGAAAGTGCCCCAACTGACAGATCAGCCCATAAACCGTTGATTCTGGGCCCACCTGATATCTGGAACTGCCTTAAAATTATTATTGACGGTTTAAATGAGATGAGAAATAATTTAAACGGTGAAAATTTCTGAAAATCATCACAGTTGACCCCATATGAATAAAATATGTATAGTGCACAAGTGCACTACATGTGCATGGAAAATGGCAGAGACGGGTACCCCGCTGACCGAAAAAGAAAGAAAAAAAAAACGGGAATTTCCGTTTTCGTCAGCCAACGCACGTCCACTGGCCCTTTTTGCGGTCGATAGTGGACCCCACACATGCCCCGTATGGATAATCCGTACCGTCCATCTTGTAGAGGGCTTCGAGAGCTACAAAACCATGCTTACCTTTTGTACCCCGCTGACCGAAAGGTTTCGCACATCCGTGAAAATTGACTTTTTCAGGCGGTTTTGGCCCACCATCTTTAATCATATGGCAGATCTGAACCGTCTATCATGTAGAGGACCCAAGAAAGTCCTAAGGGATGGTATTTCTTTGAAATTTGAGCGAGAAAAGTGGCGTGTTTCAAGGTATCGAACTTGGCTGCGAAAAGGCTTTCGCTGCGCATGCATAGCTTTCCAAATCCGATTCAAATTCGATTTTCACCACTCCAGCAACTATATAAGGAGGTTTTGGACGTGGGGAGGAGTCATTCAGAGCTAGGAAGGAAGATCCAGAGCCAGGGGAGAGCAGACTAGAAGAAGAAAGAGGAAAGAAAAAGAAAGAGAAGAAAGAGAGAGGAAGGAAGAAGGGATGTTTTTCATGCTTCAATCTTATTTTTCTTTCTTTCTCATTAACATTATGAATTGCTAATCTCTTAACTAGGGCTAAGATGAAGCCCCTAATTTGAATAATGCTTGTTATGTGTTGATTTTATTTGGTTTAGATTGATTTGTTTCTTTCGCTAGTGTGCTTAACTGTAATTTTCATATTCATCCATTCTATGAGCTCGACCAAAGTCTAGATATGGATGTTGTTTGGAATATTACTCTAAGTGCTTGTGTCTGACCATGAACAGGTTTCCTATAGAGGAAGAAACAGGATTTACATCTGTTCATGCCTGACCATGGATGAAAAGATGTGATCCATATGCTTTAAAAGATTATACATTCTGTGTGCCCGACCAAGGACATAGGATGTGCTTTGTTTATTAAATTTATATCAATCTGAATTAGAATAAATCAACAGGTAAAATAAGGGTTAAGATAATTAGAGGTGGATTCGAAAGTCCTAGTCTTCTCCTGGATTGAATTTTTCTCATAGTTCTTAGTTATTTTCCATAGATTTGTGTTAGTTTACTTATTAGTTTGCTAAAATATTTGTTAGATTAGTTAAGAAGAATCTTAAATTTCGAATTGCGACAACCAGTCCTCGTGGGAACGATCTCGTAATACGTACCATATTTACATCTGATTCGTATACTTGCGAGTTAAAATCATTTAAATCAAATTGGTTTAAATTAAAACATTAAGTTTTTGGCGCCGTTCCCGGGGACTGTTTCGGTCCAAATTGAATTTAGGATTCTCTCTTATCATAATTCATAGCCTTAGGATTTTACTAACTTTAGGTTAAAGTTTATTTTATTTTATTTTAGAAACTAATATATTTCTTGTTTTGTAGGGTCCTGACTTGAACTTCTAATTTGATAATTTCTTTCTAAATTCTCTATTTTTTTTAATTTTTATTTTTAGAATTAGAGTTTTATTTTTTAGAAATTTTCTAAGTCTAGGATTTCTTTTTAGAACTTTTCTATTTTCTAATTTTAGATTTAGATTCTTCTTTTAAGTGGCTTTCTATTTTCTAGTTTTAGAAATTTTTTCCTTTTTAGAAACTAACCATTGCTTAAGATTTTTTTTTTATTATTATTTTTTTCTTTCTAGCATTATTTTAGGAAATTTCTTTTGTTTTTATTTTTATTTTAACAGGAATTGAAGAAGGAAGCTGTTAAATAAGATTGTCTTCACAAGGAGAAGCTACTAAATCTTCAGACATCCATCACCTTCTTGTCCGGGTTCTTTCTTATAATTCTTGTTTACATAGCTTTCTCTTGTTTTTAGGAATTCATAATTTTTAGTTCTAGTCTTATTTCTCTTAGGTTGCATCTTAGTTTAGTTTAGTTTTTTTTCCTAATTTCAGTTATTCAGTTTATGCTAGGGCGTAGATCTTTGAATATAGAACTAGCAACCTTTGATCCTGAAATAGAAAGAACCTTTCGTAAAAGATCTAGAAATATCCTATTCGAAATGACGGATGAAAATGCAATTAAAGCGCTTAGAGATTATTCAGCTCCTGTCCAATTTAATGCGCTTTCATGCATAGTGTTGCCAACCACCACGGCAGCACACTTTGAACTTAAACCAGGGGTCATACAGTTGTTACCATCTTTCTATGGTTTAGACAAAGAGGATCCATATCATCATGTAAAAGAATTTCTAGACATTTGCTCGACCTTTAGGTTTCAAAACTTCTCAGATGATTCGATCCGTTTGCGCTTTTTTCCTTTTTCTTTGAAGGATAAGGCAAAAGCATGGTTGAATTCTCTAGGAGTTGGGACGATCACTACGTGGGATCAACTGTCTAAGAAGTTCTTAAACAAATTCTTCCCTGTTCACAAAACGAATGCTCTTCGTAGAGAAATCACTAATTTCACGCAAAAAGAGGGAGAACACTTTCATGAATGTTGGGAAAGATGGAAGGACTTGCTCCTTAAATGTCCATACCATGGCTTTGAGAAGTGGCAACAAGTTCAATACTTCTATGATGGTTTGACACCTCAAAACCGTCGCATGGTTGATGCCACCAGTGGAGGGTCATTCATGACCAAAAGTGATGTCGAAGCATGGAATTTCTTTGAAACCTTATGCGAAAATTTCCAACAATGGGACTACTCAAATAGAGGTGAAAGAAATCTCCAACTGCCAAAGAAAGGTGGTATATATGAGATAGGAGTCACGCCAAATATTTATACCATACTTGATAGCCTGACACAGAAAGTCGATGCTCTAATGTTGAATAATGGACCTCCACAAACAACTCAAATCGAGTCATGTGCTATATGTTCTAGTCTTGGCCATCCTATGCAGTCGTGTCCATCTGGTACAGCATTTTCTGAATTTCTCTCCGAACAAGTACATGCTATGAACACCTTTCGGAGACCTGGGAATGATCCTTACTCAAATACCTACAACCCAGGGTGGGTTAGACATCCAAATCTTTCTTGGGCAAAAGGACCACAACAAGGAGGACCATCTGAAAATCCTCCTATGCAACCTTACCCACAAGTTGGTAGTCAACAACCTCAACAGTTTCCGCAATATCAACAAGCTCCTGCACAATCTAGGAAACCATCTCTTGAGGATACACTCAATCTTTTTATGCAGAGTTCTCTTCAATTTCAAAAAGACACTCAACAAACTTTATTAGCTAACCAGCAAAGCGTACATGCGAATGCTCAATCTATTATCAAGCTGAAAGTTCAATTGGGTCAACTTGCTGCCACATTGAGTGAGAGAGAGAAGGGGAGGTTCCCTAGCCAACCTGTGGCAAATCCAAAAGGACAGTTTGAGATTGGCTCTAATTCAAACCAAGAACAATATCATGAGCAAGCCAAATCTATCATTACCCTTAGGTCTGGTAAACAGATCGATAACAAAGTAGAAATGCCTAAGGAAGAATCAAATTCCAAACCGGAAGAGCAAAATGAAGCGGAGAGACATACTATTGCATCTAGAGTCCAAAAGCACTCTAACCCTCCAGAAACCACTCTTGTGCCATCCTATGTGCCTAAAGCACATTTTCCTCAACGTCTGGCACCAGTTAAGAAAGGAAACAACTTTAATGAGATATTGGAGATGTTTAAGCAAGTGCAAATTAATATTCCATTTCTTGATGCTATCAAGCAAGTCCCTTCTTACGCTAAGTTTCTTAAAGATTTATACACTCAGAAGCGTAAGATACATGTTCATAAGAAGGTCTTCCTTGCAGAGCAACTTAGCTCTATGATTCAATATAACACCCCTCCTAAATTTAGGGATCCAGGAGCTCCTACCATTTCTTGCGTCATAAGAGATCATAAGGTTGAGAAAGCATTGCTTGATTTAGGGGCGAGCGTTAATTTGTTGCCATATTTCTGTGTATGAGCAGATAGGACTTGGTGAACTGAAATTAACTAAAATAACACTACAACTAGCTGATAGATCTGTCAAGGTGCCCCGTGGTATTATTAAGGATGTGTTAATCCAGATTGATAAGTTTTATTTTCCAGTGGATTTCATCGTTCTTGATACTCAGCCTGTCTCGAATCTTACGAGTCAAATCCCGGTTATCTTGGGACGTCCATTCTTAGCTACATCCAATGCTATTATAGATTACAGGAATGGAGTCATGAAGTTGTCTTTTGGTAACATGAAGATTAAACTTAATGTTTTCAATGCTGGACAACAACTGGCAGACTCGGATGATATTTTTGAGGTGAACATGATTGATAGTCTAGTACATGATTCTTTCTTTAAATCTTCCGAAGACGTACTGGAGACTTGTGTAGCACATTTTGGCACAGACTTTGACATAGAAAGTTCCATCGAAGAAGTCAATGCATTGCTCGACTCTAATTCTATAATGGATACTACAAAATGGAAAGTGAAAGTGGAACTTCTTCCACCATCTGAGTCTAAACCGGTCCCGTCTGTTGAGAAACCACCCGAACTTGACCTTAAACAATTACCTGAAACTCTCAGGTATGCATTTTTAGGTCCTTCTGAGACCCTACCTGTCATCATAGCTTCTAACCTCGATAAGGAACAGGAGGGTAAGTTGCTTAATGTTCTTAGAGAACATAGGACAGCTATTGGGTGGACAATAGCGGACATAAAGGGAATAAGCCCTACTGTGTGTATGCATCGTATTCATCTTGAGGAAAATGCAAAAACATCACGTGAAATGCAAAGGAGGCTTAATCCTAACATGAAAGAGGTCGTACGGATGGAGGTGCTTAAATTGTTAGATGTTGGTATCATTTACCCTATTTCGGATAGCACGTGGGTCAGCCCAGTTCAAGTTGTTCCAAAAAAGTCTGGGATTACGGTGATAAAAAATGATGATAATGAATTAGTACCAACCCGCATGACTACGGGTTGGCAAGTTTGTATTGATTACCGTAAACTGAACCTGGTCACAAGGAAGGATCACTTTCCTCTTCCTTTCATCGATCAGATGCTAGAGAGATTGGCAGGGCATAGCTATTATTGTTTCCTGGATGGTTATTCCGGGTACAATCAGATTCCCATTACTCCCAAGGATCAAGAGAAAACCACATTTACATGTCTTTTTGGTACATATGCCTATCGGCGTATGTCATTTGGGCTATGTAATGCGCCCGCTACTTTTCAACGATGTATGATGAGTATTTTTTCAGACATGGTTGAGCGTTTCCTCGAGATTTTCATGGATGATTTTTTCATTTTTGGCTCTTCCTTTGATGAATGCTTATACCATCTATCTCTAGTTTTGGAAAGATGTAAAGAAACGAACCTAGTATTGAATTGGAAAAAGTGTCATTTTATGGTTCAAAAAGTGATTGTACTCGGGCATGTTATTTCAAGTAAAGGCATTGAAGTTGATAAAGCCAAGATTGATTTAATTTCTAGTCTTCCTCCACCTAGAACAGTGAAGGAAATTAGATCATTTTTAGGGCATGCAGGATTCTACAGGATATTCATTAAGAATTTTAGCAAAATTTCTCGACCCTTGTGTAGTTTATTAGCTAAGGATGTTACATTTGACCTTGATGATGATTGTCGGAAAGCTTTTGACAAGTTAAAGCTTTTATTAACTTCTGCTCCAATCATCCAACCACCTAATTGGAGTTTACCTTTTGAGCTTATGTGTGATGCTTCTGATTATGCTGTTGGAGCTGTCTTAGGGCAATGATTGGACAAAATACCTCATGTCATTTATTATGCTAATAAGACTCTAAATGATGCTCAACTGAACTACTCTACCACTGAAAAAGAGTTGTTGGCAGTGGTATTTGCTCTAGACAAATTCAGGCCATATCTCATTGGATCGAAGGTTATAGTGTTTTCAGATCATGCAGCATTGAAATATCTTCTTTCTAAAAAAGATGCTAAACCTCGATTGATTCGTTGGATTCTCTTGCTACAAGAATTTGACATTGAAATTCGGGATAAAAAGGGTTTCGAAAATGTGGTAGCCGACCATTTGTCTAGACTTGTCTTGGAGCCCACAGTGGATCTTGTGCCAATGAATGAGTCTTTCCCTGATAAACAACTTTTAGTTATTTCTCAATTACCTTGGTATGCTGACATCGTAAATTATCTTGTTACAAGTCAGATTCCTTCTCATTGGACTAAACAGGATAAATCCAAATTTCTTGCTGAGGTTAAACATTTCTTCTGGAATGATCCATACCTATTCAAATTCTGTCCTGACCAGGTCATTAGGAGATGTGTACCTGAGAGTGAGTTTCATAGTATAATCTCTTTTTGTCACGACCATGCATGTGGTGGTCATTTTGGTTCAAAGAAAACAACTGCAAAAGTTTTACAAAGTGGATTTTATTGGCCTACACTTTTTCGAGACACACATGCCTTTTATTCTACATGTGATCGATGCCAACGTATTGGTAATATTTTCCGTAGAAACATGATGTCACTTACCAATATTCTCATTGTTGAGATATTTGATGTTTGGGGTATTGACTTCATGGGTCCGTTTCCCCCATCATTCGGTTATATGTATATCCTTGTGGCCGTCGATTATGTCTCTAAGTGGGTGGAAGCAGTGCCATGTAAAACGAATGATCACAAAGTTATGGTTCGCTTCTTGAAAGAAAATATCTTTTCTCGTTTTGGTAGTCCTCGGGCAATCATAAGTGATGGTGGTACTCATTTTTGCAATAAACCGTTTGAATCTTTAATGAAAAAATATTCCATCACTCATAAAGTTGCAACTCCATACCATCCACAAACAAGTGGTCAAGTAGAAGTTTCGAATCGGGAGATTAAACAAATTTTAGAGAAAACAGTTCGCCCTGATTGTAAGAATTGGTCGCAACGTTTGAATGATGCTCTTTGGACGTATCGTACAGCATTCAAAACCCCGATTGGAATGTCTCCCTATAGGCTTGTCTTTGGGAAAGCATGTCACTTACCTGTGGAATTAGAACATCATGCATATTGGGCCATCAAAATCTTTAATTTTGATTTGAACAAGGCTGGATCGCACCGTAAACTTCAACTCAATGAGTTAGAAGAAATTTGAAATAAGGCATATGAGAATGCAAAAATTTATAAAGAACGAACGAAATTTTTTCATGACCAGTCAATTCTTCGCAAGACATTTGAACCAGGTTAGAAAGTCTTTTTGTATAATTCTAGGTTACGCCTCTTTCCTGAAAAACTACGTTCGCGATGGTATGGTCCTTATCAGGTAGTAACAGTATTTCCTCATGGAGCAGTCGAGATTAAAAATCTTAAGGACGAAAATATTTTCAAAGTGAATGGTCAACGACTGAAACCTTATTTGGAGGATTTGGTTAATCAAGATGTTAAGGAAGTTAATTTAGAGGACCTAGGTTTTTAAGATTGATTAATTCATGGTCTATTTTTGTCTGGCTGAAGACGTTAAACTTAGCGCTCCTGGGAGGCAACACAGCTTTTCTTTTTATTTCTTTTTCCTAGTTAGTTATTTCAATGTTTGTGGGTAACATTGTTGTAAACCCTCACGAGACTACAACTCGTCCACTAAGGGTAACTTAGGGGTTTAAAGGCTTATTGCATGCGCTAAATGCAATCGAGAGCACCTGCGAAAATGGTATAGGTAGGCTTTTCTTTTGTGATTTTATTTTTGTTATTTTAGTTTTGTTGATTTCTCTCTTGTGCTGACTCATTTTTACGTTGATATTTTGGGAAAGCCTCTTGATTCTCCGTCCAGGTACTATCTTTCCATCACTCCTCTTTTACTTTCATTGTCCCATGTGCATTACATGCTTATTTCTTTTACATTGAGGACAATGTAGATTTTAGGTTGAGGGTGAGAGATTAGGTTACCTAATCAGTATTTTCTTGGTCTTGAGCAAAAATTGTGCAAATTGTGTAATTTTTAAAATTTTATGTTGAAGGATAGTTGTGATTTTAATATTATAAAATAGAGAATGTTGGGAATTAATGCCTCTAGAATTTCGTCAGATTTCACAGTTAAGTTTGAGTTGTTAACTCGTGATTAGAAGTTTTAAACATTGATTGAATCATGATCTCACAATATACATCTTGCTTACACATTAAATGATTAACTTGGTAATCTCTAAGCATGAATGGAATCAGCTTGAAAAAAAATATATATATATTTTGTTCAGTAAAAGAAGAATTAAAAGGGTAAGTCGCATAATCTTTACCATAGGTTTGCTCCCTATAGGTGTAGATTCGATCCCCCATGGTTGATAGTTAGAAAAAAATATTAGGTGACAAGTTTTCACCATAGGTTTGCTCCCTATAGGTGAGGATTTGATTCCCCTCCTTAGCGTTACTGTTTATGAACAAAATCAAAGGCTGGTATAATGAAAAGTTAACCTGTCAGTCAAATGTTGGTTTCAGTAGTCATGCATTCCGTTGTTAATTACCAATGATATCATAAATTTGACAATTGGATCTCTTAATGAATGTAAGACGAGATTACACTATACACTCATGGAACTCAATGTTTAGAATGTTCTAATTAATGGATTAATATTTTGAATTTGATTATGAAGTTTACCGTGAGCTTGATTCCTGGAGAAAGTTCCACACACCATTCATGAATCTTAGAATTCTCATATCTCGACTATCTGTTCACAAGTCACTTGGGTTTAAAGGAATTGTCATTTAGTTTTGAAATTATTTTTCGCATGTTTTGCTCGGAACTAGCAAAATGCTAGTTGGGGGTTGTGATGAGGGTCAAATATTACATATTAGACCCCGACTATTACCAGATTTTATCAACAAGATAATATTTAATGCCATATTTTAATTATATTTTCATTGCAGGATGAAATCAGTAGCGTTGACTGAAAAAAGGATATTAAAAGTGTGTATTTGATGATCTGAAGTCACCAGAGCAAGGAAAGGACTCTAGAAGGCCAATATTGATGGATTTACACGGCAGGGATCTGAGAAAATTAAGTCATTCGCGTTAAAGAGGCGCAAAATTGGTCCAAGAATGCAAGATCACATGGTTCCCACCATCCAATCAATTTGAAACTTCATATATGGGATGAGGGCCATAAATTAACCGTACACGTAAAATTTCATCTATTGGATCAATATGAAAGTGCCCCAACTGATAGATCAGCCCATAAACTGTTGATTCTGAGCCCACCTAATATTTGGAACTGCCTCAAAATTATTATTGACGGTTTAAATGAGATGAGAAATAATTTAGACGGTGAAAATTTTTGAAAATCATCACAGTGGACCCCACATGAATAAAATATGCATAGTGCACAAGTGCACTACACGTGCATGGAAAATGGCAGAGACGGACCGTCTGTAACCGAAAAAGAAAGAAAAAAAATGGAAATTTCCGTTTTCATCAGCCAACGCATGTCCGCTGGCCCTTTTTGCGGTTGATAGTGGACCCCACACATGCCCCGTATGGATAATCCGTACCGTCCATCTTGTAGAGGGCTTCAAGAGCTACAAAACCATGCTGACCTTTTGTACCCATGCGCACACACGTGTGAGATACAGAGGCCACAAAAGGGCTACCCTGTAGCATTCAAATTTGATCTTTTAGTTATTTCTTCTCTGAGACACGTCAATGGACGTTCAAAACCACCTATTCTTGACTGAAATTTCATCCTGAATCCAATGGACGGGGTGGATTTTCCAGAAAATACTTCTGTGGGGCCCACTGATCAACAGCGAAATGGTGCGAAAGGTTTCGCACAACCGCGAAAACTGACTTTTTCAGGCGGTTTTGGCTCACCATCTTTGATCATATGGCAGATCTGAACCGTCTATCATGTAGAGGATCCAAGAAAGTCCTAAGGGATGGTGTTTCTTTGAAATTTGAGCGAGGAAAGTGGCGTGTTTCGAGGCACCGAACTTGGTTGCGAAAAGGCTTTCGCTGCGCATGCATAGCTTTCCAAATCCGATTTTCACCACTCCAGCAACTATATAAGGAGGTTTTGGACGTGGGGAGGAGTCATTCAGAGCTAGGAAGGAAGATCCAGAGCCAGGGGAGAGCAGACTAGAAGAAGAAAGAGGAAAGAAAAAGAAAGAGAAGAAAGAGAGAGGAAGGAAGAAGGGATGTTTTTCATGCTTCAATCTTATTTTTCTTTCTTTCTCATTAACATTATGAATTGCTAATCTCTTAACTAGGGCTGAGATGAAGCCTCTAATTTGAATAATGCTTGTTATGTGTTGATTTTATTTGGTTTAGATTGATTTGTTTCTTTCGCTAGTGTGCTTAACTGTAATTTTCATATTCATCCATTATATGAGCTCGACCAAAGTTTAGATATGGATGTTGTTTGGAATATTACTCTAGGTGCTTGTGTCTGACCATGAACAGGTTTCCTATAGAGGAAGAAACAAGATTTACATCTCTCCATGCATGACCATAGATGGAAAGATGTGATCCATATGCTTTAAAAGATTATACATTCTGTGTGCCCAACCAAGGACATAGGATGTGCTTTGTTTATTAAATTTATATCAATCTAAATTAGAATAAATCAACAGGTAAAATAACGGTTAGGATAATTAGAGGTGGATTCGAAAGTTCTAGTATTTTCCTGGATTGAATTTTTCTCATAGTTCTCAGTTATTTTTCATAGATTTGTGTTAGTTTACTTATTAGTTTGCTAAAATATTTGTTGGATTAGTTAAGAAGAATCTTAAATTTCGAATTGCGACAACCACTCCTCTTGAAAACGATCTCGTAATACGTACCATATTTACATCTGATTCGTGTACTTGCGAGTTAAAATCATTTAAATAAAATTGGTTTAAATTAAAACATCAGACCACGTGACTTTAGAGTTTCTTAATATGATTTTACAGTACTGTTCTCAATACTAGTGTGGCCCACTGAAGCCTTGCATTGTATTGAATTTTATAACGTATGGTAAAAATGTGCCAACACATCTGATAGATGGGGTGGATCTGAATTCCTCACCAGTGACATGGACGGCATCCATCAGTTTCGACAGCTCATGTGGGCCGATCCACACCCAACATTGGGGAGCACATGTCCACCATGTGGGGCCATTTGATGTTTATACGCGCTACAAAACTAGTGAACGGAAAAGTCAGATATCCACATCCAAAAATTTTCTTGTTTCCCTGAAGTTTTCAACGGTGTTCGTTCGAATCCTAATGTTTCATGTGGTGTGGTCCACTTTATTTTGGATCAGCCTCAATTTTGAACTCATGTTGTAACCATAAGCTATGGAAACTGATGGACAGAGGGGATGTTATATGGACATTCTGGTGGGCCCCACAAAGCTTATACCTATGAAAGTCATTTCTTACCCAACCTGACTTCTTCCCCGGAATACCCAATTCTCAATTTTGTCAAGTGGAAAATGGTTTGGTACTCAAGAACATTGGTCCTTCGGTATCCCATGCTAGATGGGCCACGTCTCAAAACTATCTAAAAGACGAAGATACTAATCATGTGGGGCCCACCTTTGGTTGCCTATCCCTCTTAAGATTTTCTTTGAACCAATCATATTAACCATTCAATCTCCGTGGTCAACATATATTATGTATACATCTATTATCTGTATATATGGCATCTACTATACTCTAATTAATCCCTACGGGTGATCCAAACCGTTTATTTGACAAGGCTCCCCCAGATGCCGACGCCCGATAAAGCTCTACGATTAAATATGCAACCCTTTGATAATACAAAGGTTATAACTACCACTTTGCCTTGATATGTTCAAGGATAATTAAAATGCCATAATTGTGAATGTTTGCACCAAATAATCCAGAACAAGTCAAAATTTATCCGGAAAGCCTACAAAGGTGCAAGGAGGGTCCACGTATGTTTTCAGCTGAATTGGACTTGATATACCATAACATTAGGTCGAATCAGGATGCCTGATTTCAAAACGCTGGAAAAGAGCAAAGATCGAGCCTTCTAAATGTATGCACGTCTGAAATTTTTAAGTATTAATTTATTAATAATAAATTATTTTAGTTTACAAAATTATAAAAATTAATCTAAATCTCCACAATATTGTATGATAAGCTTGCATGTATGCACTATATAAGCTAAAATATTTTAATACCTTTCTTGAAAATTAATGTATATCAAAATCCTACTACGATACAAAACATTGATTTAGTGCAATTTCCATTCAAAGTAATTAGAGGCAACCAAATGACCCCTAAATGATTAGTTCCCTCCTACATCTCAACTTTTTAAAAAAATATAAAAAAAATATTAAAAAAAACAAATATTATTCTTAAAAACAGTAATTTTACACTTGAAACGTCTCTTGCAACAATAATAAAAATAAATAAATAAATAAAATGCTAAATTTATAAAAATAAACATAAATAAAAAAATGAGTCACAAGGTAAATTTTATCATGACATCCTGTATATGAAATAATTCTGGTGCAACATAAAAAAATGCATGTGAAACATAATTGTCATGTGTGTGAGATGAGTTTCTCATCTTCGGGAAAGGAAGGCACAAGTGCGTGATACATTAGGGTCAGTTTGGGCGGTGATCCTGTGCCAATTCCATTCCACGTTTGGAATGAATGGAAAAGCTTTGAATTACATTAAATGGAATTGCATTGATTCTGGTGCCAATTTTACTCAATGTTTGGGAAGTTGTGTAGGTCTCAACATGATGTGTGGGCTGTATCCACACCGTCCACCCATTTATTGAGATTATTTCAGAGCATGAGCCAAAAAATCAGATAAATCTAAAGCTCAAGTGGACTCCACCATAGAAATTAACAGGGATTGAATACTTACCGTTGAAAACTTCTTTGGGGCTACATAAGTTTTGGATCTACTTCATTTTTAGGCCCATGCCATAAAATGAGGTTACAAAACAAATGAACGGCTTAGATATAATACATGTGTATTATTCTCAATAATTTCAAATGATGGTGGGTATATCCATTTAATATACCACCGTACTATCAACAAAGCATCACATTAATTTAATCCCATGTTAACAGGGGATAATCCCTGCCATTTGTATCAGTGATGCTTTTTGAATCCTATCCCACCGAATCCCGTCTAATCCGACCGTCCAAACTGACCCTTAATGATTTAGAATCTTATTCCTCAAAAACTAATGTTTCACTCCTCAGGTGGGCCACAATGTATAAAGTTGATTGGCAGTTTAAAACAGATTATTTTCTAGCCATCCACACCATATTCCTTCCTAGTGACACGACTTTGTAGAGCTCACCGTGAAATTTTTGTTTTATCCATGCTATTCATCTATTTTGTCATCTCATTTTAGAGAATGAATCCAAAATTGAAGCTTATTCAAAAATCAAGTGCACCACACCACATGAAAATGTGAGGATTGTACGCCTAGTGTTGAAAATTTCTCGGGGGATCAATTAGATATTTGTGTTTTCCCTTCATCCAGGTCTGTGTAATACCATGAACAGTTTGAATGGCAAATAAACAACATGGTAAGCCTTAGGAAGTTTTCCATGGTGGATATCATTATCCCACATAGTGTTTCCGCTTTGGATCTGCTTCGTTTTTAGGCTCATGCACTAAGTAGGCCCCACAACACACAATGCCACTTGGCTAATTTGGGCCACCACCCAATTGGCTTCCACAACATTCATACACTGGTCCAGTTTGAACCTCCATGCGTGTGCATGATGATCCAAGCCACACGTGGGTAGATGGGTATGATGATCCAAGTCAGTTATCTTAAATCTGCTTTAACTGAAAAATCATAACCGTCCAAGTGATGGAACTTCCCTCCCTGAATGTGAGGCATTGCTAACTTTTGTCTTTGGTATCTTTTGTATGCCACCGAGTTAGGACTGTCCACGCCATTATTTTTAGACCATGACAATCCACAATTTTAAATACCAAAACAGACAGTTTAAATCTAGTTCAGGTTAGCACGTGTGTACATAAATGACATGCAATTGCAGTACCTCCACTACCTTCAAGGGGGAGCAGATCAGCTGAGGCTCGGGTAACAGCTTAGTGGATGAGGCCACGACTGTGGCCCACCTTGATGTATGTGTTGTATATCTATCCAGGCCATCGGTTTTTCTACCTCATTTTATGACATGACTGAAATGTTGCGGATACAAATCTCAGATGGTCCACACCACAGTAAGTTGGGCTGTTAACGTTCCTTATTCGAGCTGGGCCCACTCCCCTTCCCCTAGGGTACGTCTCAATCCTGTGACGAGCAAAAGGAAACAAGTCTGGTTCCTACTGTGATTTTCACATACTCAATGTATCTTCAAATTTAAAATATTACAATCAAATGTTTAAATTTTTTGTTCTTTTATGTTTTTGTTCTTTCTTTATTATTATTATTATTATTGTATTTCTTCTTTAATCTTTAATCCTTTATTAATAATTAAAGGATTTTGGAATTAAAAAAAAGTCTTTTTAGAATTTCTTCATTAATTTCAGCTATATAAAAAAAAAATTATGAATGACAGTAAGTTTTACAATGAATGCTAAGCCCTATACAACAATGTTTGCTGTAAATAATTAATAAACCCTTGATACAGATTTAGCTTGTGCTTAAAAATGAATAAATTGATAAACTGATTCCATACTTCCTTCAAAACTTAATCTTGTCTGTGAATCGTTACAGTTATATATCTACTCTCTGCAAGCAATTATACATGCAAATCAGCTCCATGCATCCTTACAAAAACAATATCCGCGGTTCCATCTTTTCACAAATTGGACCCTAATCTCTCTTAAATCCTTCTCCCGCTATAATTGATAATTTTGACATGCCTTTAATTTCCTTTGATTGTATTACATGTGCAATTATTCTGGTAGTAAATGTTGTACATAGGAGATATTGTTCTTGTTTGGTCAAATGGTAGTTGTAATTCATGTCATGTCAACAACATCAATTGTTAATTACATAATAATTATGAACAACACAAGTATGATCTTTTCAACATCACGAATTTCAAATCTGGCAATTAAGTATGGTGTTTGTGGCAATGCTCATATATTTCTGCGGTACCAGTCACCGGCCCCTGTTTACTTTAGATGGAGGAGAATCTATCATCAGAAGGGTTGGTGGAGCCTAACTTCATCTTACTATGTGCAGCTGAATCTGTAGTTTTGGAAGTATGTACGTATAAAAGTGATGGTGAAGGAAGATTAGGATAAAGATAGGAAGATTTAGTGAACAATTTTGGATAAATAATAACATATTTGTGATTTATCTTTTATAAAATATGCATGTTAATTTATGTGTGAGTAAACTTATAAATATATGTATAAATTCAACTTATATATTTCTTTAATACTTTAATTAAATATTAATTAATTAATAATAAATTATCTTAATTTATAGAATTATAAAACTTAATATAAACTTTCACAATATTAGTAAATAAAATTAATGTGCATCAAAATCTCGGTCTCCAATAAAACAACCAGTTACTACACTTCCTATTTACAAAAATTATGGGCATGCCAAGGGTTTTTGAAGTTTTAGTTTCTTCCAATATCTCAAACCTTTTCATTAAACAAATATATTCTCAAAAACATTAATTTTACACTTAAAATGTATCTTATAATAATTATAATAAGTAAATGCTAAACTTATAAGCATGAATCATAAATAAAAAATGAGTCTAATGGCAACTTTTACCGTGTTACATTCTAAACATCAACATACAACATGAATGTGAGATGAGATTTTCATTTGTTCATAAGGTCATGCATGTGTTGGTAGTTAACAAGTGTGTCATGCAAAGTGTTAACGGAGCTTTTGATGTGGTCGGAAAGTAATGATTAAATTCTTTTTCATTAAAAAATAAAAATTAAAAAAATATACTTGTTTCACTCCTTGTGTGAGCCACAATGTTTAAAGTTGATTAACAGTTTAAACAAATTAATTTTTAGTGCGGTCCACTGAATATTCCTGGTGACCCGATTCTATTGGGCCCATTGTGAAGTCATTGTTTAATCCATGCCGTCCATCCGCTTTCTTTCTTTCTTTCATAAAAAAGTAACGTTTCACTCCTCAAGTGAGCCTCAACGTTTAAAGTTGATTAACAGTTTAAACTAATTAATTTCTTGCAGTCCACCGAATATTCTACGTGACTGGATTCTGTGGGGCCCATTGTGAAGTAGATGTTTAATCCACGCAGTCCATCTATTTTGCCAGCTCAAGAGTACCTCACCACATGAAATAGTGAGGATTGAACACCTACATTTAAAAACTTCTTGGCTGCATCCACAACACTCCATGCTGGTATTTGTATTTTCTCTTCATCTGTGTCTATGTGACCCTAAGGATAGGTTCAATGGCAAATAAAAAGCACCGTGGGCTGTAGGAAGGTTTCAATGGTAGACATCATTATCCCAACTGTTTCCTGGGTGTGGTCCACTTTAGCTTTGAAGGTGCTTTATTTTGAGGCTCATACTGCAAAACGAGCTGGAAAAACGGATGGACTGCATGGATATAAAGCACATACATCATGGTGAGCCAGACAGCGCTAGCTAGGTGATGTTGGGTCACCACCCAATCGGCAACATTAATAGTCTGCTCGAGTATGACCCTCCACGCTCATGCATTATCAATGATCTCAAGACACGTTTGGGGAACGTGTATGATGATCTGAGCCAGTCATCCTATAGGCTCCTCTTTTGATTGGCTATGAAGAAAAATAAGATTTAATTGAAAAATCCTAACTGTCCAAATTCTCTTAGTGAATGTAGGTCATTGCTAACTTTTGTTTTTTAAGGTATCCTTGCGTATGCCACCGAATTAGAATTTTCCGCACCACAATTGTATATACCAAAAGAACAGTTTAGATATAGTCCATGGTTGGCACATGCACATAAATGACATACAAGTGAAGTACCTCGAATGCAGGAGAGGATCAGGTGAGGCCCGGGTAACAGCTTAGTGGGCGAGGCTGACCATGGAGCCCACCTTGATGTATCTGTTGCATATCCACACCGTACATCCGTTTTTCCAGCTCATTTTATGGTATGAGACCAGAAATTTTGAAGACACAAATCTCAGGTGATCCATGCCACAAGAAACAGTGGTTATTGACCATTAAAAATTTCTTGTGGGCCACAAAATCTTTGGATCAAGATGATATCTGTGTTTTATTTTTATCCAGGTATCTGTGACCTTATCAACAGTTTGGATGTCAAATAAACATTACAGTGAGCCCAAGAAATTTTTTAATAGTGCGCAATTAATAATCACCACTTTACTGGTGTGCGGATCGAGCCAGCATAATTAAAAATAAACCGAGCAGCCAACACATCTAACCTTCAAGGCATGCACATTTGAACAGCTAACAAGTGTGTAATAAGGAGCTTTTTCAACTGCGTGAAGTACTGCTTAAATCTTTTTCCTCAAAACATTAACGTTTCACTCCTTAGGTGGGCCACAATGTATAGAGTTGATTAATGGTTTAAAACAAATTATTTTCTACCTGCCAAGAATATTACTCCCGATGACATGTGACACCGTAAAGTATATGTTTAATCCACACTGTCCATATGTTTTTTCAGCTCAATTTAGGGCATGAACTCAAAATTCAAGCATATTCAGAGCTCGAGTGGACCACACCTCAAGAAACAATGAGGATTGAATGACTACTATTGAAAATTTAATTATAGACAGAAGTTTTGGATTAAGCTGATATTTGTGTTTTCCTTTCATCCAGGTCTGTGAGACCCAATGAACTGGTTGGATGGAAAATAAATATAACGGCGGGCGTAGGAAGGTGTCAATGGTGGACGTCATTATTCCTAGCTACTTTTTCCTATGGTGTGGTGAACTTGAGCCTGGGATCTGCTTCATTTTCAGGGTCTTGCCCTAAAATGAGCTGGCAAAAATGGATGGAATACATACATCATGTGGGCCCACAGAGCCAAACACTACCTAACTATGTTGGGTCACCACCGAAGCTCCTGCAAAATTCTCTAGTCGAGGATGACTCTCCATGCGCGTGCATGATGATCCGAGTCACACGTGGGGCACGTGTAGGATGGTCAGAGCCAGTTATCCTACGAGCTCCTCCTTTGATTGGCTACGAAGACAAATCTGCTTTAAATGAAAAGGCCTAACCATTTATATGATGGAACTTCTCTCAGTGAGTGTAGGTCATCGCTAACCTTTGTCTTTTGGTATCCTTTTGTATGCCACCGAGTTAGTATTCTCCACCCATTTTTAGACCACTGCAATCCACAATTTTAAATAGCAAAAAGAACGGTTTAGATCAGGTGAGCCCCAATAACAACTTACTAAGTGAGGCCCTGACCGTGGGGCACATCTATACCGTCCATCAACTTTTACAGATCATTTTATGGCATGAGATCAGAAACGTAGCAGATAAAAATTTCAAGTGGCCTACACCACAGGAAATATTGATTATTGACTATTAAAAATTTCTGATGGGCCACAAAAGCTTTGGATCAAGCTGATACCTGTGTTTTCCCTTCCTCCAGGTATGTGTCACCTTATCAGCATGTTGGATGGCAAATAATCATTATGGTGGCCCTACAAAGTTTTTAATGTTAGGTATTCAATCAATACCCTTTCGTTGTGTTGCGGGCCACCCTGGTTCAGTCCTGCCCGAAGATGATATGTAAAAAACGGATAAATGGTATATATATACAACACATTGTTATAGTCAGCCTAGTTAATTAGAAAAGGACACATGTTATTATAAGAAAAATATATGACTTTTGCTAAATAATTTTCAAAGATATTAGAGCACTTACAGCGAGCACGGCTGAGAGCAATGCAGTCGAGCAAAAAGATGCTCAGAGCGGATTACATGGAAGCATATTGCCGCTGAGAGACTCATCAGATGTGGAATGTAGCTGAGACATTCAAAATTAAGCAGAACGTGTATGAAAAACACAATAGAGAAGCCTGAAAGTGAAAAGCAGTCGAGCACGGAAGGAACGGATAATCAGAAGAATCTGAAGAGAAAGAAGGATGTAGAAGACCAATATGACAACGATTCAGTGATCATAACCATTGAATTGAAGATAAGAAATGCCTGAAGGGAAGCTGCAGGGAAAATCTATAAATAACAGCAAAAATCATATCATCATAATCAACAACACACAACCAAACTCAACAAGCAAATCAAATATATCAATTCATCTTTACTTATTCTACCGTAAGAATAGTGATAATCCAATAGCTATAACTTCTTAGTTATATTACAAGTTTATGATAACTTGATCTTTATCCAATATAAGCACATTTTTCAAGGAGACACATTCCTGCAGTTGTCCTCAGTGACCGACTATAAGGTTTTTTCCTTGGGTTGATTACACCAATGTATTGAAAAGTCATTTCTTTTGAAAGGTAAGGCACAACCACACAAGTCATCTTCAGAGGAAGAATCATACCTTTCGATTATTGCCTAATCATTACAGATATTATGCAAGTGCCTGAGTAGGCGACCATCTCCTCATATTTGGTTATATATTGTCAAAATTTGACATATCTATCTATTTTGTTAGAGTCAAAGTTGATTAGTTTGAATTGAGTTGTTATATCGATTTTGACACGCCCGTATAGTGATAGAAAACCAACCGAGTGTCAACCCATGGACATACATCAATGTGGCCCAGCTATTATGCCCTCACCTAATTCGTGCGTGAGCATGAGGTGAAGATGCAATTTAAATTGTTGACCCAACACCAGCTAGCTAGCTGGTGTCAAAGCTCTGTAGGCCCCACCATAATGTATTTGTTTTATCTACTTAGTCCATTTATTTAGCCACCTCATTTTATGGCATGAATCCAAAAATAGGCAGATCCAAAGCTCAAGTGGACCACACGAAAGGAAATATGAACACTTACCTACCATTGCAAAATTCTTGGACACCCACTGCAGTATTTATTTGCCATCCAACTTGTTGATAAAGTCACGTAACTTGGTTAAAGTGGAAACATAAGTATTAGCTTGATCCAAAACTACCATGGCCCCGAGGAGTTTTCAACAATAAGCATTCAAATCCCCATCATATTCTATTGTGTGGTCCACTTGAGCTTTAGATTTGTCTCATTTTTTAGTGGATGCCTAAAATAAGTTTGCAAAATGGATGGACATGGTGGATAAAACACATACATCATGGTGAGGCCAGTAGAACTTTGACACCAACTAGCTTGCTAGTGTTAAGGTCATGAGCCAAACCCTGTCAATAGAGAGTGAAGCTAGGCACTATAAAACAACAGATGGATGGGAAGTTTGGGTTGCCAGCACTAGGGCTGAAAGTTAGGCAGGTTGGGTCGGGTTGGTGCTTAACCCTAGCACAACCCAAGGTTCCTATACCTGAACCCTAGCCCAACCCAACCCAACCCAACCCAAATCTCAGGTTGAGAATTCTCAATCCAAGCCCAACCCAAGCGGGGTTGGTCTGGTGAATGTATGCTAATATTTTTGTTACTACATTAGTCTATTATATTTTTAATATACGTCTTATTTTTTGTATTTATGATTTTATTAATTATATATATAGTTATTTATCATAAAGAAGTTCATTTTTTTTCTAAACAAACAAGCTAAAGACGTATATTTTTTATATTTATGATTTTATTAATAATATATGTAGTTATTTATCATAAAGAAGTTCATTTTTTTTATTTTTTTTTTGCTAAACAAACAAGCTAAAATATAGGACAACTAATTTGCTTGGTGCATAGATACATGGGTCCCACATGGCTGCATATTTGGATACATGATCCAAACCATCCTTCAAGCAGGCTAAGGCCCAAAAATCAAACTGATAAAATGATCCTAACCGTATGATTAATGGTCTTCAAATAGATGGCTGACACCCTCTTTCTTATCCCATGTTTGAACTATTCAGCAGTCTTGAGAACCAACAGGATTTTCAACTTCTCCAACAGCACTTCATATAACTCGGATGATTTGAGAAGATGTGTAAGAGGCACCAACAATAGGATTTTAAAATGGAAGATATGTGAGCAGCCAAGTTGGCTCCATATGTCACACATACGAGCGATGCCATATGACTTTCTATTCATAACATAGACCTGTTCCTATATGTTCTCTTCATTGACTATTTGTAGGTCACCGTTCAAAGGATTAGAACCTGAAATCTGAGAAATCTAGGGCATCCACCATTCATGGTGGCCCGTTAGATTAGTGATACAAATTTCGAAATCATGGTCAAGAATAATTCTTGTCCTGATGCGCCATGGAAGTTGTTATAGGTAAAAATGGACTGACTAGATTTACAGACTCGAATATTATGGAGTGCTTAAGAGCCGAAAAATCATCTCGACCTCGTCGTCGGGTACTAACCTCAGCCTCAAAGGTCGGCCTCGACCAAAGACCTCGAACTCAGTTACCAACTTTAGAGGTCGGACTCGAATACTGACCTTGGCCTCGAGAACCAACCTCGGACTCAAATGCTAACCTCGGCCTCAGTAACAACCTCAACCTCGGCTTCGGATATCGACCACAAATATACTTGTTATGGGGAGATCCGAGCCCATATGAGGTTCAACGACAAAACACCAATCTGAGCCGACCCATTGCCGGAGTGTTCGTGGCAAGACCCGTCCGACATAATACGAGCATCCCATGAAGATAATTAACGAGCAAGACTACATAGGTGCAGGTCGGAATGGCCCTTATACTCCAACCGGATGTTCAATCATCCGTTAACCGAAGTATGCTCGACACGATGTTCATTAGCCTCGCCGACTACAATGGAACCGACTCGACAGATCGGATCGGATACCCTTCTTTGGAAGAGGTCTATAACGTTCAGTCCGCTCGGGCCTAGAGACTACATCCTCTATGCTATGGTCGGGTGAGCCGAACCAAATGGATGCGTGATGACGCATGTTCAGTCTGCCAAATGCGAAAGTAGTCATAACCAATTGTGGCCGATAACTTCGTACGTAGATACGCATTATACAATGCACGATTATCAGATTACGGACAATATCTCCATGATCCGGGAATCCCCCTGATCGTGCCGAGATTGTTGGACCCGGACCATCCCACTATCATGTATAAATAGAACACGACACCACGTCTACAGGTACGCAAGGGCAAATACTCTCTCCTCTACTCTTTACTTAGACCCTGATTCCCTGGACCTGACTTAGGCATCGGAGGGTCCCCCGGCTTAGCCAGGGTTACCTTTGCCTGTTCTCTTAGTACAGGTTCCAGAGGTGGTACGTTAAAGTGAGGGAGAGGTGGAGGAAGGGCCGACCAAATTTGGATATCAACATTTTTTGGCACCGTCTGTGGGAACCTGAGACTAAAAGTCAGGTTCTCGTTTTCCTTCTTCTAACCAATGGCGAGAAAAAAGAAGGTTGTAGCTGTGGAACCGGAACCAAATGGACAAATCAGTCATCATCACCACTTCACGTCGAATCCGCACCAGGGCCTTCTCAACGTTTTTGCAATCGATTGAATAAATATCGCGCCATGCAGAACGAAATTCAGGCCTTGTGTGACGAGATAAATAGAATGAAACAGCAAAGGGAGCCACAGCTATGCCCAATTTAGAAAAATCTCATTCTCGAGTCGGTTGGTTTATTCATGGAGACTCGCTCTGTGCTGAGAAGCGTGAGACCTGAGGCCCCCCCAGCATTCGAGGGTGCCGCATTTGGGTCAAAATCCTCCTACAGCGCATGCTGAAGGCTCTGCGTGGAATGCCACCACTCGAGCCCCTGCTCCTACCTCCAGTCAGCCACCTCTGCTCTGGCACCCACGGATCTTCGCCATCAATTAGAACGGAGGAGGGAAAGAAGAACTCTGGAGATCGAGGACGTCCCAGAGGTCATCGATGAGAATAAAGATCCTTAGGAGACACGATTTGCGGAACTTAACGATAAATTCTTGACATTGGAAAAGAAGAAACAATTGTCAACAGTTCCTGCTACAATCCAAGCAATGATGGAAGAGACCGAACCTCCCTTCACTTCCGCTATCATGGCTGAGGTGATGCCGCAGAGGTTTCGGATGCCTCCTGTCATCCAGTATTTGGGATCTGAAGACCCATCCGAATATCTATAAGCCTACCGATCGTGGATGCAAATCCAGACCGCGACGGATGTAATGATGTGCAGAGGGTTTTCCATCACCCTTACAGGGTCCGCTTGGATTTGGTATCGTCAACTCAAACCAAACTCCGTGGGCTCTTTCACAGAATTAAGTCGACTATTCTTTACACAGTTTATAAGCGGTAAGAGAAGTTGAAAACCCAACACTAACCTACTCACCATCAAGCAAGCTCCAAAATAATCGTTGAAAGACTACATCACTCGTTTTAATGAGGAAGCATTGCAGGTTGAAGACTATGATGACAAGATGACGCTTGTTGCCATTCTAAGTGGACTAAAGGAAGGAAAGTTTACTTTCTCCATAGGAAAGAATCCGCCGAAAATACTAGCAGACTTTATGGCGAAGGTTCAGAAGTATACTAATGTCGAGGAGTTCACTAATGCTCATAACGGTACGTAAGTAACTGACCTGACAAACAAAGGGAAGAGGCTTAGGAACGAAGACTCCTAACCGAATGACAAAGGGGCGGACGACGTGCTTCCCACAATCGTCGACCGAACCGCAGGCCAGAAGGAAAATTTCATTCTTATACTCCTCTTAATACGTCTGTCAAACAAATCCTACTGGAAAGCTACTTAACTGGCCAGTCTGCATGAGGGCTGACTTAGAACATTGGGACAAGCAGAAATTTTGTCGCTTTCACCGGGATCACGGTCACAACACGAACGATTGTGTGGACTTAAAAGACGAAATTAAAATTTTCATCCGTAAGGGACACTTATGTGGATACACCAAAAAAGAGAAGTCCGTTCGGAGAGAGGAACGACCGCAAGAACAGCCGAATAACCCCCTAGAAGAACCCGCTGAAATTCGTACTATCTTCGGAGGCTCAGCTGGGGAAGGGGATTCAAATAGGGCTCGAAAAGCTCATTTCTGGAGATCCGAGCCGGAACACTACGTTCATCTGACGGTACGTCCTAGCAAGGAACTCCAAGTCACTCCGTGCAGCTTGACTTTCACGAAAGATGATGCACGTAGGATCCAGCATCTGCACGATGACACACTAGTGGTCACGATGACCATAGCAAATTACAAGGTACATCGCATTCTGGTCGACACTGAAAGTTCGGCCAATGTGATGTACTCTGAAGTGTTCGAAAGGATGAAAATTCCACAGTCACGACTCTGACCCGTGAAGACTCCCCTACACAGCTTCGCTGGAGAAAGAGTAATCTCTGAAAGAGTTATTTTCCTCCTAGTAACAGCGGGAGAAGGGCAACATCAAGTCACACTCCTGGTGGACTTTTTAATTGTCAATGTTCCTTCTGTGCACACTGTGATCCTGGGCCGACCCTCCCTCAATGCGATGAGTGTAGTTGTCTCAACTTACTACTTAATGATGAAGTTTCCAGCTGAAGGTGGGATCGACTATCTCTGAGGTGACCAACGCGAGGCCCGAAGGTATTATGCGATAGCGGTTAGAAAATGAGCTGCCAAGCAGGCACTCGTCGTGGACGTCTTGGATCCCCGAGGACCAACAGAAAACTCATCAGTCGAAGATCTGGAAAAAGTATCCATTGATGAATCAGACTTGAGTAAAACTGTTTAGCTCAGGTCATCGTTGAATTCCGAGCAGAGGACCACGTTGTTGGCCTTCTTGAAGCAACACCGAGATGTCTTCGCATGTTCATATGCAGATATTCCATGAGGAATGGCAGAGGTGAATGTTGATCAATCCTCACGGTGAAAATGCTAATTGTGCCTTCTCATTCGTGATACTCTTGTTTGCCTACAGATCATGTCTTTCATTTGTACTAAAAACTTTGATACTGGTAGTGTGCAATGGAGGTTACGCAAGCACCTAGATTACTTAGAAATTGTATACGTGGCGTACAGGTCATTGAACTGTCCAAATTATGGCCCAATTTAGATGTATAATGAACAGAAAAGTT
Organism: Magnolia kwangsiensis; assembly: GCA_037074715.1. Taxonomy (NCBI): domain Eukaryota; kingdom Viridiplantae; phylum Streptophyta; class Magnoliopsida; order Magnoliales; family Magnoliaceae; genus Magnolia; species Magnolia kwangsiensis. The sequence continues at coordinate 19,097,189 of CM073583.1, forward strand.
ATGCTTGTGTTTGATCATCTATTGGTTATGTGGTCCTAGATGTATTGTCAGTTATCTAGAATATATATATTTTCATACAGGCAGCCATTAAATGACGCCAGAATGCTCTTGCTGCAGATGGGAGGAAGAAACACTGTTCTTTTAGATGCTATCAGTTGGAGGATACCATTGGTTAGTGATATACCAACTATAATATTTGGAGCGGATGTGACCCACCCAGAGAATGGAGAAGATTCCAGCCCTTCAATTGATGCTGTACTAATAAAAACATTTCTTCTTTTTGAGCTCCTTAATTGCCATGTGGACTGTTGAATATCTCAAATGCTGATAGATTTTGTTTCTGTTGTAGGTAGTAGCCTCTCAGGACTGGTTGGAGGTTACGAAATATGCCGGATTGGTTTGTGCTTAGGCACATAGGCAGGAACTTATGCAGGACTTGTACAAGACATGGCAATATCCTGTTAGAGGCCCCGTTAGTGGTGGCATGATTCGGTACAATGTCCTTTCAACTGTTTGTTGTGATAGTATTCTTTCTCGAGGAAATTAATATCTTCACTTTTCCCAATTGATTTGCTTACACCCCTTTTCCATTTTGGGATTTGAAAGTACATTTTCGTGTGTAAGCAAATCAATCAAGGTGGGCTGAAATGGTAGTTCCCTTTCTTAAACTCCATTCTTATTTCATTTTTATTGCAGGGATTTATTGGTTTCCTTTCGGAAGGCAACAGGGCAAAAACCATTGAGAATTATATTTTACAGCTCAATATGCCTATTGAGAATAGTGTCTACATGCATGATGCATGCATATATCATGCCCACAACTACATATATGATCAATCAGACATAGCTATGTAATACATGCATCCATGAATGAATGTATGCATGGGCTCATGCATGAACTGTAAAGACATACATAGACATGAGGATTGCTAATTCCACAAGCATCTACTTTCCTACTTTAATCATAACACCATTTGTCTTCAACTTGCTAAACAAATATCTTAATAAAAAATAAATGGAAGCTTCTATTAAACTGGAAAATAATGGAAACTAACTTGCTAAATATGCTAGTCATGAGTGTTGTGCAAATGTGTAAGTTATGTGATTTGACTAGATCACCTTTAGACCCACTAGTCTGATCAGGTTACGTGTCAGTCCCACAAGTCCACACACATGTCGAATCAGGCCATTAAACAGATTTTGTGGGCCTGATTACCAACCAGATAGGCTGTGGGGTTGGCCCTACATTACTAGTCTTTGCTAGGGGGCTCTTGTCCTGTACCAATAGACCTTTTCTGTGTGAAGATGAGCTAACACATTTTTGTTCTTATGCTTTAGGCATCCCTGGGGATGGAAGATGCTTGTTCAGATCTGTGGCTCACGGTGCTTGCTTGAGAACAACAATATAACTAACTTCACACTTCTTGTAAGTGAAAACAGCAGCTGCTTGTAAAAAGCTCTATTTAAGTCAAATCTGAAAGAACAAAAGGCATTTTCTGAATTGTGTAGTTAATATTGTTAGAATTTCCATCTTCCAAGTTGGCAATTCTAAAAGTGCTGACTGCTTTTTATTCATTATCTTTCTGGACTTGCAACTTCTATGGGATTTATTTTGCTAAATCGTTCCACATTCATACTAACTTTTGTTGAACTAACAAAAGTGTTTCATCACTAATTAAATAAATAATAATAATAAAACATAAGGGAAAATATTAAAGGTGTTCCATTGTTTATTTTTGCATAGTTTTCCATCTTTCGAACCTGACCTTATATTTTAAAATGGCAAGTTTGGTCTACTAATTATGTGAGTAGTATCTAGGAACCTACTCTCACTACCAGTGTCACATGCATGCTAGATCCAGGCTGTTCATCAGGTACAATCAAGCGTATATTGGCTGTGACCAAAAAATAGGTTGGTCCTGTCATTGAGTGGGCCCATGTGTGCAAAAGATGGATGGCTAGAAAAATGGCTGATGCTACACACTTAGGAGGCGTTTGGATCCGAAGTTGCTTAAGATAAGCTACTATAAGCTACTTACTCCACTAGTAGCTTCTCTTAGTTTCTACTTATTAAGAAGATAAGTATGTTTGGCAAACAACATACTTATCAGCTTCTCATCTCTTTCATCTACTGCTGTAATTAGAAAAGGTAACTTATTTGGTTGTATCCAAACGAGCCCTTAATGTTCATGCCCCCCGATGAGTGAACTGGCCTTAAGATGGCACATGTGCAGTGGGGTTTGCCTGATGAATAGCAGATCATGCAAAAAGAAAAAAAAAAAGAAAAAAAGAAAAAAAAAATGATAAAACTAGCAAACCTCGCATATATATATATCTTTTCAACTGAAGTAGAGAGAGTCTTGTGGGCAAGGATGGTGTGAGTGAAGGGCAGTTCTATCAAGTCCTTCTCTACGATGAGCTGCCTTGATTGCATGTAGATGAGCTGCCTTGTACATGCCTGCAGGCTTAGTAACCCTCTTATTTAGAAGGTCACATTTTCATTGAAGGCAGACATAAAAAGCTTGAGATTGGTTCGTGCTGAAAAATGGATTTAACTATGCATTGTTTCTTTGTTCTTTTCTTTTAACTATTTAACTATGCATCGTTGAATTCTTCCAATGGGGTTAGAGGCCTTATAGTCAATCCTCCAACTTTAGTTTTTGTAGTTGTTTTTTCAATCAACCATGGAGGAAGCTTAAAAACTAAATTTATACTGGATCTAGACTTATTTTGGATCAAAACACAAGATTTGAGTGATATTTGATAGATTGAAGTGAAATCAACCATTTTGAGAGAAAAATAGAAAAAGGTGAAAAGTATATACATATACATATATATTTCTTTCTTTATCTTCTTTCTGTTGCATTTCAATGTCATGGGCCATAATTTTGTCTTTGTGTGTTTATGCATATATTTGGGTGTAACTCCTTTTTCTGTCGAAACAATGATGACCCAATAGCAGTTTTCCGAATCTAAGACATGTCCTGTTGGTCTCAAAGAAAAGGTGCTTGCTCTTTTATGATCCATATTATAACTAAAGGTCCATATGGGTGTTTCTGCCTCTTTCAGCAGATGAGTTGTCTTCCCCTCAAATTTCAGTATTTCACTTAGATAGTTTCAAAATCTGAATTATCTGGATGTTGATTTGGGGGTTGAAAAGAGACTTCCTTGGCTAGCTTATTTAAATCACTCATTCACTACATACTTGTAATCTTGTAATCTTGTCTTGCAGGCCATATTGAACCGACGCCTTCAATTTTGCAATCTGTCATAGATTATCTAGTTCAATGGCACCTAAGTTCAGAGAGTAAGAAACCGAACAGTTGTATTATCAGCTTCTTTGATGAGGTAAGTCCTAATCCTCTCTTCTTCTTTTTTACTTTTTTTCTTCTTTTTTTTTTAGGGATGAAGAGTTAGGAGGGGCCTGGCCATTTGGACAGGCCGTGTCTATGTATATGCTTGAAATTAATGGAGTAGACTCGGATGTGCGTCAGAGCTATCTAGATGAGCGGGGGTCCCTGAAAGGTGAGAACCGCTGTTATGACCATGTGAAGCTGGCCATTTCCTATGGACAGCATTAGAAGGGCTTGGCCATTTGGACAGACCGTGTTTATATATTTGCTCGAAATTAATGGAGCAGGCCCGGATGTGCGTCGGAGCTATTCGGATGAGCGGGGGTCCCTAGAAGGTGGGAACCGCTGTTATGACCATGATGAAGCTGTTCATTTCCTATGGACAATATTGGAGGGGCGTGGCCATTTAGACAGGCTGTGTTTATATCTGTATTTGCAGGTACCACACCCTTAACCTAAACCACACCCTAAACCTATAACCTAAACCTATTCTCAATTCCTTAAAGCTATAACCTATAACCTAAACCTAACCCTAAACCAAAACCTATAACCTAAACATAAACCTAAACCTAAACCTATAACCTATACTTATAACCTTAACCTAAACTATAACCTTAACCTATAACATATACTTATAACCTTAACCTAAACTTATAACCTTAACCTAAATCTATTCTCAAATCCCAAAACCTATACCTATAACCTAAACCTAGACCTTAACCTAAACCTATAACCTATACTTATAACCTTAACCTAAAACTTAACCTAAACTTTAACCTAAAACTTGACCTAAACCTTAACCTATAACCCACACCCTATCTCGAACCCGAACCCTATAACCTATACCTAGACCTTAACCTAAACCCGAACCTGAACCTATAACCTAACCTAAACCTATACTTACAACGTAAAACTATTCCCAAATCCCAAAACATATAACCTAAACCTAACCTTTCCCTAAACCTATAACTTAAAGTTAATTTTCTAAAGCTAAACCTACACCTAATCCTAATCTCAACTCCCTAACCTAAACTTAAACCTAAACTTGAAAATCCAAACTTAAACCCAATCCCGAACATGAACCCGATTTCCTAAACCTAAACCCGAACCCATTCTCCAATCCAAAAACCTATAACCTTAACCTCAACCTAAAACCTATAACCTAAACCCGAACCCATTCTCAAATCCCAAAACCTATAACTTAAACCAAAACCAAAACCTATAACCTAAACCCGAACCCATTCTCAAATCCAAAAACCTATAACCAAAACCTAAACCTATAACGTATAACCTAAATCAAAACCTATAACCTAAACCAAAACCAAAACCTATAACTTAAACCCGAACCCATTCTCAAATTCCAAAACCTATAACATAAACCTTAACCTAAAGCTATAACCTATAACCTAAACTAAAACCTATAACCTAAACCAAAACCTATAACCTAAACCAAAACCAAAACCTATAACCTAAGCCTGAACCCATTCTCAAATCCAAAAACCTATAATTTATAACCTAAACCTGTAACCTATAACCTAAACCAAAACTAAAACCTATAACTTAAACCCGAACCCATTCTCAAATCCCAAAACCTATAACCTAAACCAAAATCAAAACCTTTAACCTAAACCCGAACCCATTCTCAAATTCAAAAACTTATAACCTAAACCTAAACCTTAACCTAAACCTATAAACTATAACCTAAATCAAAACCTATAAACTAAACCAAAATCAAAACCTATAACCTAAACCCGAACCCATTCTCAAATCCTAAAACCTATAACCAAAACCAAAACCAAAACGTATAACCTAAACTCAAATCACAAAACCTTAACCTATAACCTAACCTAAACCTATACTTATAACCTAAAACTATTCTCAAATCTCAAAACTTATAACCTAAGCCTAACCTTTCCCTAAACGTATAACCTAAACTCAATTCCCTAAAGCTAAACCTACACCTAATCTTAATCTCAACTTCCTAACCTAAACTTAAAAATCAAAACTTAAACCCAATCCCGAACATAAACCCGATTTCCTAAACCTAAACCATAACCCATTCTCAAATCCCAAAACCTATAACCTAAACCTAAACCAAAACCATAACCTATAACCTAAACCCGAACCCATTCTCAAATCCCAAAACCTATAACCTAAAACCGAACCCATTCTCAAATTCAAAAACCTATAACCTAAACCTAAACCTATAACTTATAACCTAAATCAAAACCTATAAATAAGCATCAAAACCTATAACTTAAACCCGAACCCATTCTCAAATTCCAAAACCTATATAACATAAACCTAAACCTAAACCTTAACCTAAACCTATAACCTATAACCTAAACCAAAACCTATAACCTATAACCAAAACCAAAACCAAAACCTATAACCTAAACCCGAACCCATTCTCAAATCCCAAAACCTATAACGTAAACCAAAACCAAAACCTATAACCTAAACCCAAACCCATTCTCAAAACCAAAAACCTATAATCTAAACCAAAACCTATGACCTAAACCCGAACCCATTCTCAAATCCAAAAACCTATAACCTATAACCTAAACCAAAACTTATAACCTAAACCAAAATCAAAACCTATAACCTAAACCCAAACCCATTCTCAAATCCCAAAACCTATAACCTAAACCTAAACCTAAACCTATAACCTATAACCTAAACCAAAACCTATAACCTAAACCAAAACCAAAACCTATAACCTAAACACGAACCCATTTTCAAATTCCAAAACTTATAACTTAAACCTAAACCTTAACCTAATCCTATAACCTAAAATCAAATCCCTAAACCTTAACCTAAACTTATACTTGTAACCTAAAACTATTTCCAAATCCCAAAACCTATAACCTAAACCTAACCTTTCCCTAAACCTATAACCTAAACTCAATTCCCTAAACCTAAACCTACACCTAATCTTAATCTCAACTCCCTAACCTAAATCTAAACCTAAACTTGAAAACCCAAACATAAACCCAATCCCGAACCTGAACCCGATTTCCTAAACCTAAACCATAACTCATTCTCAATTCCCTAAAGCTATAACCTATAACCTATAACCTAAACCTAACCTAAACCTATAAACTTTCCCTAAACTTAAAACCTAAATGTATTCTCAAATCCTTAAACCCAATCCTACACTTAATCCTAATCTCAACTCCTTAACCTAAACCTAAACCTAAACTTGAAAACCCAAACCTAAACCCGAACCCGATTTCCTAAACCTAAACCTTAACCTATAATCAATTTTCCAAAAGCTATAACCTATAACCTTAACCTAAACCTAAACCTAAACCTATAACCTTAACATAAACCAAAACCTATAACCTAAACCTTAACATATAACCTATAACCTAAGCTTAATTATATCATATAGCCTAACCTTAACCTAAACCTATAACCTAAACCTAAACCAAAATCTATAATCATATGGTGAGACCATTTATTTTGTGTCAATTTCATTTCTCTTTAAGTTTTTTTTAATTCATTAAGAAAAAAAAAAAAAAGTGATACGTGATACACTTCTTTCACTTTGTCTTTCTTTTCCCCAATGGGCATTTTAATTTATGAATGACATGACTTTTTGTATGATGATGGAATATATGAAGTTGTTGAAATTTGATGGTGAAGTCAAGCACATTTATCTAATGAAGCCAAAGATTTGTATTTTCAGCATTGTTGTAATTGTAATTGTAATTGATTAAATGAATTAGATTATAATTGTAATTGATTAAATGAATTGGATTGTAATTATAATTGATTGAATGAAGGATTATTATTGATTGTAATTGAATGAATAAATGATTGTACAAGTGGTAATTGAATGAACAAATGATTATATATAATTTTTTAATGTACAAAATAGCTACTGATATTGACCGTAGCCACCAATCTGACAGGTGTAGCCTTTATTAAATTTGACATATTGCTATGGACTTTTAGCTACAAATAATATCCGTAGCTGTTGGAACCAATAGGTCTATGGCTACGGATTTTATCCGTAGCCTTTGCCCGTTTTTCTGGTAGTAAGCCTATTGCTACGATTCTTGCTCAACTTTTAGCTACAGATATAATCCGTAGTTATAAGTACTTGAGGCTATAGAAACTATGGCTATGGTTTTAATTCGTATCCATTGATTCTATGGCTACGGATAGAATCCGTAACTATAGCTCTTTGACCTACGGCTACGGCATTAATGGATACGGTCGTGCTATGGACAATAACCAAAACCATAGGCTTTTGGCTACGGTTTTTATCCGTAGCCTTTGCCCCTTTTTTTGGTAGTGTCCCATCTCCCTTTGAAGATCAAGGGCTCATTTGGATGCATGGAATCATGTGAAACCATTTACCAATAATGTGATGCCTTGGAAAGGGGTTTGATTGGGGAAGGGCCTTGGAAACTTGGATTCAATAGTTGAAATGCAACCTTCCATGGAAGAGATTTCTCTTGAGGGCTCCTACTCCACGTCTCTATTGCATCCTAACGCCACCATGTGTTACCCAATTAGTAAATGGCCCAGGTTTTAAGACTGTCCCCTATTTAGGATCTACGTAGTCATCGGTTGACTCTCATGGTACAACAATAGAGTCGAGCTGGCGGACAAAATTGATTATTTGGATTGATTACGATGCTCGTTAGCAAAACTTTATTAAGAAATCTTCTTTTTTTAAGAAACTAAGTTTCTTATAGTTGGGTTTTGAGTTAGTATGTGATGCGAATATTAACCTGCAAGTAAATATTATTCAACTGTTTCTGTGGGTCCACCGTGTTGTGTGTATTCCATACACCCTATGTATCAAGAGACCTCATTTGCTTCTACTATGCTGACACGTGTTGTACGTGTTGTAACTCACCTCTTCCATGTATAATCGTGCACTCCATTGAATTTTTATCAAAGAACAAATTTCCTGAAGCCATTATCCATAGACAAGATCTCAACATCTAAGGAAACCCAAACACGGCTATCAAATGGAAATAGAAATCAGTGGAGCCAGGCATACATCCCAAAAACCAGCCTGATCCGGTCATAGGCATGCAGTGCCCCATCATTGAAATCAACGGACATCCGATTATCTTCTCAGTTTCATGTTATGGCCCACCTGATGAATAGATGGCCTAATTTTCAAGGCAGGAAATCTTTGTCGTCTGACCCATCTTCTGCATGGCTCGGACGTGAGAAAGATGGGACTGTATGTGATCGTTTCTCTTCAGAAACTCTGTAAGCTCTTTCAAGCTACAATTAGCTTCCTTTAACAAGCTTGTGTATTCTTCTTCTTCTTTTTTCGGCTGAAAACAGGACATCACTTTGGCAACTACACTAGTAAGGGTCGGATCGTTGTTTCGTGAAGATCTGTCAAATGCACCGATCTTTTCAGAGGAGAGATATGGGTCAGTTAGCCGAGCTTTCATCATATGCGATGAAGATGAAACGATTCCCAAAGATTTCCCGCAGTGGATGATTGAGAATAACCCAGTGAAAGAAGTGAAAGTGATCAATGGTTCTGATCACATGGCCATGATCTGCATAACCGCAGGAGCTATGCCACTATTTACTAGAGATAGCAGAGACGCAAACTTGATCCCTGAGACACTCTCGAGAAATTGACTGAGGTGTTTGGACATTGAATGCTTGATGAAATCTAATATTTTCTTTGTTATATTTTCTTTATTATTTCCTTTGCAAGCCAAACAGAGTATGAAGTGTTCTAAATAAGGGAAAGCAATGCATTTTACTTTCTTTTCATGACATTTCCCACGGCTTTAACTCAAGATTTCTAGTTATTTGTTATCGATAAGCTTGAACTTTTTCCTGAACACCAGGCCTGTTGGGATACCCGTTTTGGGATGCATTGTATCGTAGTAATGATTTGATGTTTTTTGTGTTTGGATTGGAGTGAATAGGAGTTGAATCCTATGCGGACCAATACAAACTCCAGCTAAAATTTTGAACTGACGGTAGAGTATTATCAGTGGATTCTATTACCGTCAATACTTCATATTCATTGTACTGTATTCCGCAAAGTATGAAAGTTTGAAATTTGTACGATTACAAGATATCCGGTACCTATGCAGTGTAAGATTGGGACCGTTCATTTGGTACATCTTAATGAGAAAATCATTTGGGCTAGAAATCAGAAAGTTCCATACGTTTAACAGGTCACCCGGCCTAATTAAGATTTTACAATACACAGACATAATACATCCGAACCAAACATTGATCTGTATAACGTATTGTATACTATGTCAAACAATACCTCCTATCCAAACATTGATTAGTATCTAATTGATTTGGATGTATTATGAAAACCGTTCAATGTATACATGAACAATATCCAAATACAATACAATACAATACTATACATGAATCCAAACAGGCCGTAAAATAATCCTTTTGATGGGGGAATGATGATAATACCCTTCATCTATTATTTTACTTTGTAAATAAAATCAAGCATTGTGTGGCCCACATGACATATGGCACGTGTATTGCATCAGAACCATCAAACTGGTGCACTCAACCAAGACAATTAGATGTCCCAGAAATCATGTCGATCCGATCTCCAGGAGGGATACAAGGTACAAAATAGGGCAAGTCATGTAGAAGTTCTTAATTCAGGTGTGGACAACATGATGATTAGATTGCCTTGAAAATTTATGTATACATATTTGTAGGTCATTCCAATCAGGCAACCCATCCATCTTAGATTGGTTGCATTCCTCTAAAATGCCTACTTTTTCGTGCATATGTGTCGATAGAGAGGGAACATAAAGTAGGAAATGAAGATTTCATAAAGCATAGGGCCTAGATATGCCAGGTGAAGACAGGCTGGGTCTAATAATTATTTTGTGTTTGGGCTTGGGCGGGGGTAGGCGTTGCATCCTAAGCGTCTAGCCTGCCTGTCCCGGCCCTAAGCCTAACATTGCCACCCCTAATGAGAAAACTCGATGCAATTGCTGTGAAGGCTAACTTATCAGGTGGGGCTAGGGGTGCACACAGTTCGGTTCGGTCCGGTTCTAGGGTAAAACCGGAACCAAACCGTTCTTAACGGTTCTGGGATTTTTGGAACCGGAACCGGACCGTTAGCATATTAAAACCGAACCAGAATCGGACCGTGAAAACCGGTTGGGTTTCGGTTTGGTTCCACGGTTCTAGGTTTTTAGAAAATTCAACAAAAGAAAAAAAAAAAGGTGAAAAAAAAAAAATACCATGTCATGGGGCCACGACGGGTACATGTATCTAGTATGCAGACTCCACAAAATCACCATATCATGGGGCCACGATGAGTACATGTATCTAGTATACCATGTCTTCCTTTCACATCTCAGCTTTTAACGGGCACATCTGGGCCTGCCACATGGTGGAGCTTGGGCCTAATCTTTAAGTCCTACAGATATATGGGCCTGGCCATGGCCTTGTCTTGGACAATAGCAGATCCTGGACCCAGGCATGACTTGGTTTACAGTAGGGTTGTCAATGGTCTGAGCTTAGAATGCAATATAAAATCCAGATTTGACACCAACCTGGCCCAGCCTATGATGATTATAGATGGATAAGGCCTGAGTCTGGCCCAACCTAAGCTTGACACCCTTGAGCCTACACGTATCTCATGAATGACGGGGAAAAGGAGATGCTGAAGTGGCTCCATGTGTTCAAGTGACTCATTTTCCCACACTTGAATTATCACACTAAAAATCTCACTTATTATTGGCTTGGTGGGTCTCATCAGAGATAGTCATACATGAATGATGAGATTAGTAGGGCTGTACATGGGCCTAGGAAGCAAGGTATAAAAAATAAAAAATGGAATGGTTCTGAATCCACGGTTCGGATCCAAGGTTTGGATCCACAGTTCAACACATCGGTTCCATGGTTCGGGTCCACGATTCGGTTAACGGTTCGGTTCAGTTCTACATGCCCCTAAACCGGAACCGAACCGTTCTTAACAGTTCTGGGATTTTCGGAACTGGAACCGAACCGTTAGCATACTAGAACCGAACCAAACCGGACCGATCCAACGGTTCCGGTCCGGTTCCACAGTTCTACCGGTTAAATGTGCACCCCTAGGTGGGGCATTCAGGTCTGTTGAATTTAAGGCGTTGGTCTTTATTTTTTTTGGCTGTCTATGCATCACAGAATGTTACTCTGATTCCTCACCTGATAGATGGCATGGATCTCATCCCTAAGCATGCTCCAACATGGTACTTGCATATGAGATCCCAGCACCATCAGATGAGCCCAACGAGGAGATGGCCTGCCCCAAAAACCAAGCCGGTCTACTTATCTCGGAGGCCCAGTGTTCTAACCAAAACAAATGAAGAGTCCTGTACTTTTCCATGGTTTGCCCATTTGCTTTGTACACATCCCTCTAAACGAACAGTCCCACCTGACTTTCGGGCCCGGGAGTGTACAAAGTGGGACCCGCTAATCGGACGCGGATTAGACACTGACAGGTTGAGTAGCGAGACTCCCTCTTGAAGTGACGTCACCAACTTCTGTGGGCCCAACTGTGATGTATGTTTTGTATCCACACCGTCCATTCATTTGGAGAGATTATATTAGGGCATAATCCAAAGAATGAGTCAGATCCAAAGCTCTAGCGGACCCACTACAGAAAACAGTGGGGAGAGTGACCCCACGGTTAAAAAGTTCTAAGGGCCACAAAAAGTTTTCGATCTAGCTGATATTTCTGTTTTCCCTTCTTTCATGTTTGCTTTAACACATGAACAGGTTGGATCTCAAATAAACATCGTGGTGGAACTTTGGAAGGTTTCAACGGTGCACGTTACTCTCTCTGTTGTTTTCTGTGGTGGGGTCCACTCCAGCCTTGGATCTACCTCATTCGTTGTATCATGCCCTAAAATGATCTCTCAAAATGTATGGACGGTGTGGATACAAAACATATATCATAGTTGGGCCCACATAACTTGGTGACGCCACTTCAGTAGCGAGCCCCACTACTCAACCTGTCGGTAGCTAATGCGCGTCCGTTCTAATCCGGCCACGTTGGGCTGGACCGGAAAAGAGGTTACGTGGATAATTGCAAAAACCACCCCATAGTTTCTGACAATTGAAAATACCTCCCCTCTTATTCGGAGCATTGCAAGTACGTCCCCTCTGGCCTTGAAGAAATTCTCCCGCACACGATCTACTAGCAGCAGCTCTCCCTTACTGGTTGAAGTGTAGCCCTACCATTGTGCGTGTATGTCATCTAACCCATTAATGTGTGGTCATGACACTCGGAAAATGGAAAACCCCAAAAATCAAGCTGATCCAACCATTAGCCGCCTACGACGTAAATTTAGAGTTTTTTGGGTGGGGGATGGTGTGGCCCATCTGATAATTGGATTAACTTAATTTTTTGGGTTTGAAATATTGATGGTGGAGAAACCCTTCTGAGTGGATTGGATACTATCTATAGGTAATGTCGGTTCACAAACATGGAGTTATTGTCATTTGTTTTAAGTCTCACTCATCTGCCGGCGTCCGTTGCAAATGGGAGAGGATGAGAAAGACTTGTAACAATCCAATTTAAAGAAGGTGTCTACAATTGTCAGAAACTAAAACAAAGTGCTTAAAAAAGAATTCATTATCAACCACGTAATCCTTTTTGGCCAGTGTCTCATCATCTAGGCATGCAGGGAGGCTTCCTGCAGTGTGAAATAACTACAGTGAATGAACTTTGACAAACCTTTGTGTCTGGCTGGTGATTCGACGATTTCACAATTCGCAATATTCCAGGAACATCAATTTTTTTCTTTTTTCTTTTTTCTTAAGGGAATTGGATTGCTGGTGTACCTCAAACAAGATGTCTAGCTGTTGTATTGACGTCAGTAAGTTCCGTGGGTCCTATAATGAGGTATGTGTTATATCCAAACCATCCATCCATATGGTGAGCTGGTTTCAAGCATGAGACGAAAAATAAGACAAATCTAAATATCATGTAGACCACACTGAAAAAAGCAGTGGGGGATTAAACGTCTACCATTGAAACCCTTTTTGAGGTCCCAGAAGTTTTGGATCAATATGAAATTTGTTTTTCTTCTTCATTCAAATCTTTGTGACCTTATGAACAGATTGGATGGAAAATAAATGTTATGGTGGGCCCTACGAATTGTTTAACAGTGAAAATCATTATCTCTGCTGCTATCTATGGTGTGGTTTAGGTGATCCTTGGATATGATTATTTTTTGGATAATGCTATAACTTTTGTCTTTGGTATCTTTTGTGTGCAACCGAGTTACGACTGTCCACACCATTATTTTTAGACCATGACAATTCACAATTTTAAGTACCCAAAACGGACAGTTTAAATCCAGTTCAGGTTAACACGTGTACATAAATGACATGCAATTGCAGTACCTCTACTACCTTCAAGGGAGAGCAGATCAGCTGAGGCTCGGGTAACAGCTTAGGGCCTGTTTGGCCAGGCAGATCCCACGGTATTAGGAGGGATGGGATTGGCAATATCCCCGGATAGGCATAACGAGCCAAACAGGTCCGGTGAACTTGTCCCGGGATATAAGCCATCCCATGGATCTTAAGACAATCCACTGACATCACCATCATTACCTTAAAATTGATCCTATCCCTTGGTTGAATGGATTGGAAGGTAAAATCCCGGGATATGGGGGCGTACCAAACAGACCCAGTGAACTTGTCCCGGGATATAAGCAATCCCATGGATCTTAAGACAATCCACTGACACCACCATCATTACCTTAAAATTGATCTCATCCCTCCTAATACCATGGGATCTGCCCGGCCAAACAGGCCCTTAGGGACGCGGATTGCATCCTACCCCGCCAGACGGTGGGACCCAAAGTGATGTAAGTGTTTTATTAACGCCGTTCATTGCTTTTCTAAGATTATTTTAAGGAATAACATAAAAACTTGAGCAGATCCACAGCTCCAGTGGACCACATCAAAGGAAGCTGCAGTGATAATGACTCTCACCGTTGAAACCTTTCTAAGGGCCACCATGATGTTTTTTTACCATCAAACCTATTAATAATATCATTCAAACGTGGATGAAGTGAAAACACAAATATCAGATTGATCCAAAACTTCTCCAGCTCCCAAGAAGATTTTTATGGTGGAAGTTAAATCCCCATTTTGTGCTACATTAAGCCTTTGAGCTACCTCATTTTTTGTATCAAAAATGAAAATGATCTGAGAAAAATTATGAACAGCATGGATAAAACACTTACATCACTTTGGGCCCCACATAGCCCTGCCCGGACGGATTACCGTCCGGGCGGAGGTAGGGCGCAATCCCCGTCCAACAGCTTAGTGGGTGAGGCCACGACCGTAGGCCCACCTTGATGTATGTGTTGTATATCTATCCAGGCCATTGGTTTTTCCACCTCATTTTATGACATGAGACTGAAATGTTACAGATACAAATCTCAGATTGCCCACACCGCAGTAAGTTGGGCTGTCAACGTTCCTTATTCAAGCTGGGCCCACTCCCCATGTCCTAGGCCCGAGTACGTATCAATGCTGTGATGAGCAAAAGGAAACAAGTCTGGTTCCTTACATGTGCTAAATCATGCATGTTATTGGCAAAAATACCCTTAAAACTTTACACGAGTTACTTTGGGCTCGGGAGACATTAAAAGACTTTTAGACACCCAAGCCCAGACTGACTAACAAGGCATTGATTTCTAAGCCCAGGCAAGCTCCGGTTTAGTTTTCTGCCCAAGCCCAGCGTGAAGTGGGCTGAGACCACAAGCACAAATCACAATGAGCCAGCCCAGTGAGTGCGTGGTGACTCTACTCCAGGTTTGCGCCGGGTCGCAGACCACACATGCCACTCTTGAGTTCCAGATATGGGCATGGGTATAGCATGGACGGTCAAGCCCTAACACAAAATAAAAAATAAAAAATTGGAGAGTATTGGGCCAGTCCCAACCTGAGCATCCAATAGTACCCATGCTACGGTTATCCATACCATTCATCTCGTTTTAGTTAGAGTTTAGGGTTTGAAATTTTGATCTTTAATATACAATCAATGTTAATACAAACTCATTACATATTAGAGATCAACATCTCCAATATGTATTTAAATGAGATAAACTCACTTCTAGATATTTACTGGATGGTTTATATATATAATTTTATTTGTTTTAGAAATTTTTATGTGATAGTTTGTTCTGATATTCACATACTCAATGTATCTTCAAATTTACAATACAAAAATCAAATGTTTAATATATATATAGTTCTTTCTTTATTTTTTTTTCTTTATTATTTTTTTTTTTTTTGTTTTTGTATTTCTTCTTTAATGTTTAATGCTTCATTTATAATTAAAGGATTCTGGATTTAAAAAAGAGTCTTTTTAGAAATTCTTCATTAATTTCAGCTATATAAAAAAAATAATTATGAATAGTAGTGATTTTACTATGAATACTAAACCCTTTATCTGGGATGACAACTGTTTTTATAAATAATAAACCCTTAATACAAATTTGCTTGTGCTTAAAATTAAATAAATTCATACACTGATTCTATACCTCCTTCAAAACCTAATCCGGTTTGTGAATTGTTACGATTCTATTTCTACTCTTTGCAAGCAATTATACATGCAAAGCAACTCCATTCCTCCTTTTAAAAAAATATCCACGGTTCAATCTTTTCACATATTGGCTTTTTAAGTATATTAGGAAACACTATGCAAAATCACCTCAATCTCTTTTAAATCCTTCTTCCGCTATAATTGACAATTTTGGTATGCCTTTAATTGTATTAGGAGTTAACAGTGCAATTATTCCCCTAGTAAATGCTTTACATAAGTGATATATTTCGGCTGTACCAGTCCCCTCTATACTTTAGATGGATGATAAGGTATCATCGTAAGTTTTGGTGGAGCTAATCTTTGTCTCAGTATGTACAGCTGAATCTGTAGTCTTGGAGGTATATACGTTTAAAAGTGCCGGTGAAGGAAGATTAGGGTAAAGACAGGAAGATCAATGAACAGTTTTAGATGCACAATAATATATTTGTGATTTATCTTTTATAAAATATGCGTGTTAATTTATGTGTGAGTAAACTTGTAAGTATATGTATAAATTCAACTTACATATTTCTTTAATACTTTAATTAATTTATAAATATTAATTAATTAATAATAAATTATCTTAATTTACAGAATTATAAAACTTAATATAAACTTTCACAATATTATTGAATAAAATTAGCGTGCATCAAAATCTTACTCTCACATAAAATTACGAGCATGATAAGGGTTCCTAAAGTTTTAGTTACTTCTGATATCTGAAACCCTTTCATTAAACAAATATATTTTCAAAAACATTAAGTTTACACTTAAAATGTATCTTATAATAATTGTAACCAATGCTAAACTTATAAGCATGAATCATAAATAAAAAATGAGTCTAATTGCAACTTTTACTGTGTTACATTCTAGACATGAAATAATGGTGGTGCAACATACAACATGAATGTGAGATGAGATTTTCATTTATTCCCAAGGTCATGCATGTGTTAATAGTTGACAAGTGTGGGATGCAAAGTGTTAACGGAGCTTTTGATGTGGTTGTAAAGTAATGATCAAATTCTTTTTCATAAAAATAAATAAATAAATAAATAAAAGAAGAAGATGCAAAAACACTCCACGTGTGAGCCACACTGTCTAAAGTTGATTGACAGTTTAAACAAATTAATTTCTAGCCGTCCACTGAATATTTCTGGTGACCGGATTCTATCAGCCCCATTGTGAAGTCATTGTTTAATCCATTCCATCCATCTATTTATTTTTTTCATAAAAAAGTAACGTTCTACTCCTCAGGTGAGCCTGAATGTTTAAAGTTGATTAACGATTTAAGCAAATTAATTTCTTGTCGTCCACTGAATATTCCTAGTGACCGGATTCTGTGGGGCCCATTGTGAAGTAGATGTTTAATCCACGCCGTCCATCTATTTTTCCAGCTCAAGTGCACCTCACCACAGGAAATAGCGAGGATTGAACACCTACATTTAAAGACTTCTTGGCAGGCAGAACAATTCATGCTGATATTTGTGTTTTCTCTTCGTCCGGGTCTTTGTGAGGTTCAATGGCAAGTAAACAGCACGGTGGGCCGTAGGAAGGTTTCAATGGTAGACATCATTATCCCCACTGTTTTCTGGTGATGTTGGGTCACCACCCAATCCGCAACATTAATAGTCTGCTCGAGTATGACCCTCCACGCTCTTGGATGATCTATGATCTCAAACCACGTGTGGGGCACACGTGTATGATGATCTGAGCCAGTCATCCTATAGGCTCCTCCTTTGATTGTCTATGAAGAAAAATCTGATTTAATTGAAAAATCCTAACTGTGGAACTTTTCTCAGTGAATGTAAGTCAATGCTAACTTTTGTTTTTTTTTTGGTATCCTTTTGTATGCCACCGAATTAGGATTATCTGCACCATTATTTTTAACATCCACAATTGTATATACCGAAAGAACGGTTTAGATTTAGTCCACGGTTGGCACATGCACAGAAATGACATGCAAGTGCAGTACCTTCAATGTAGGGAGAGGATCAGGTGACGCCCTGACCATGGGCCTACCTTGATGTATGTATTTTATATCCATGTTGTTCATCCGATTTTCCGGCTCATTTTATATGATGAGACCAGAAATTTTGCAGACCCAAATCTCAGGTGATCCACACCACACGAAACAATGGTGATTGACCATTGAAAATTTCTTGTGGGCCACTAAAGCTTTGGATCAAGATGATATCTGTGTTTAACCTTTTATCCAGATCTTCGTGACCTTATCAGCAGGTTGGATTGAAAATAAACATTACAGTGGGCCCTAGGAAGTTCTTAATGGTGTGCGCTCAATCACCTCTTTTTCCTATGGTGTAGGCTACTTTAGATTTGGGTCTGATTTAGTTTTGGGCTCCTGCCCTAAAATGTCCCATCGTTTGGGGCTCACGCACCAAGTTGTTATCCAGAACTCATGTAATCCGTGCGCGAGGTGACATGTAATCCGCGCGCGAGGTGACTGGGTTTGGCCGGTGACCCCAACACCAGCTTGCTAGTCGGTGTCAAAGGTATGCGGGCCCCACCGTGATTTGTATGTTTTATTCAATTTTTTCAGCTCATTTTAGGACCACTCGCCTTGCAAATTTGCAAACCGACCTTAAAACTGTCTTAGGTTTACGCAATCCGAGTATTGTTTGTGTAACCGGCCTTTACTGGTCGACGACAACCTTCAACTAGTTGAGGGTCATCTTCGACTAGTCGAGGATCTCGAAAATTAAAAGTTCATGTTGCTGGAGTTCAAGTTAAAGAATCCTCAACTAGTCAAGCATGAACCTTATACTGGTTGAATGAAGGCTAGTCAAAGTAGGTAAATTTTAAAGTTTTTTTTCTTTACTTTAAGTCTTTAATTCTCTTTATTCATTGATTTTCTTAGATTTTTGGTGTGTAAATTCTTCATTTTTAATTTTTTAAGTTTCAACTTTTGGTTTGATAACTCTTGAGCATTAAATCTATGCTTTTAGCATCTTTTTCAATCCAAGTTCTTAAATTTTCCTTACAACACAAACATGATTAAAATAGAACATTAAGTATTATCATATTCATAAAACCAATTAATAAATGGAGGATAATATGCGATATTTGACCCTCAATAAGTAAACTTGAAATCACTGCAAAACACAACTATGAACCTCATGTACAACTCATTGATGAGGGAAATCAAAATCACACTCCAAGAGAATGAGCCATTGAGAATATCTGAAAGAGAGAAAAGGCCTGTAAATCTAAATGATCACATCGTAATCTAAGAAACGGATTCCAAAATTGGCCCCAAAGAGAATGCCCAAACACTAAATGGGGATTCAATATGCCCTTGAATTTGGGCTGAATTAAAATGATATGGGCCTAGAATAGGATCTTCATCTAGTCAACCTCCATGCCTTAATTTGGCCCAAAATAATTAATTAGACTGTGTCCATGAGGTGGCCCCTTATCGTGAGTTGTTATACAGACCAAATTTAAGCTCAAGCCTAAATTAAAGATCATCCCAAGAGGCTAAGATGAACCCCAAACAAATCTTAAGTGGTCACCACGCATAAAGCGCTTATTGAACTTCTCAGCCCGATGGATAGGACCCATGAGACCAAATGGTCCATGAATATGCCCCGCATGTAATCTCAAGTGTGGCCAGGTGTAATCGTCGTGCCAGAGATAGAGCCCACAATTGAATCATAGGGCGCTGGGAAGCAAGGACAGGCGGTGCTGGCCCACAAAAATAAATAAATAAAGAGAAGAGAGGTCAACTTTCCGAGTAGCAAGGGTTGGAACCCTAACCCTCAAAGGTGCCATCTCCCTCCACTCCCTTCCATAAGATTGGCTACCGCAGGCAACCGGAAGGAAGAGTCGAAATATAGAGGAGCTGACAGTAGCTTAGAAGCTCTTCCGTTCCCAAACAACCACAGTTGATTGCCGGAATCAATAGTGGATCAAGGGATTTCATCGGAATCCTGATCGATAACTACACTACAGGAGACAATGAAGGTAATGACTTCCACCACTGTTGAAACCTTTGCAGGGCCCACAGTAATGTACTGTTCATTTGTCATATGCTCTGTTCATAAGGTAGAGCGGTAGGACAATGGTTGTAACCGTTGAAACATTCATAGGTCCACTGTAACATTTATTTTCCATCGAATCTGTTGATAAGGTCAAACAGACTGGATGAAGAGGAAAAACAAATTTCATACTGATACAAATCTTCTTTGACTCTAAAAAGATTTCGCTGGTAGACGTTCAATCCCCCCATTACTTTTTTGCAATAAGGTGCACTTGATGTCTTTTTCTGTTTATTTTTAATAAAGCCTCGCAAAGAGCTCATCAATTGAACCGATGGTTTGAATATAAAACATACCTCATAATGGGACCATAGAACTTGGTGACATAAAAGCACCCACAAGTTTGGTGGTGTGTGGTACACCATTGGTGGTGTGTGGTACACCAGCCAATCCGCTTATGATGAAGGGAAGATACGAATATTACCTTGATCCAAAACTTCTGTGGCCCCCAAAAAGTTTTCACCAACAAGCATTCATTTCCCACTCTTTTCCTGTAGTGTTGTCCACTTGAGCCTCAAGCATGCTTTCACTTCTGGGTACATACACTAAAATGATCCGAAAAAACAGATGGACAGTGTGAATAAGACACATACATCATCATTGTGGGCCCCACATTTTACTCGGCTCGCTATGGCTATGCAGTACGCAATTCACGTCCCACGTAGAGTGGAACACGGGCCCAAATCATCACACGTGTTCGAGATTTGTGTTGTACCATTGATATGCGCAGCTCCACGTACCCAAATTACATGTGCAAACATCATCCAGGCCCGACATAATAGCCTTTCTATTGAAATCAATCTTCACCGTTGGCTCTGCTTATTGATCGGATGGCTTGAGAGGCACGGACAACCCTAGGTGACTGAGATTGGAAGTCCCAGGATTTGCCCGATTGAGATTGATCATTGATCGGACGGCCAGGATCGTCTATCTATGGGCGACTACAGATAGATCAATGGTTGTAATCATTCTATGCCGATTTATAACTCATACTCAATAGACATCATCAATATTGTGGGTCCCACTGTGGTGTCTTTCTTCCAACCTCTTGCGTCACGGGATTGGAATAGTCCACACAACCTGATTTACCTAGCACCTAAAACACCTTAGGTATTTTGGCCCCACCATGTTTTATATATATATATATATATATATATACACACACACGGAAATGCTCACCTGCGAACCAGTTCGTACATACTAAGTACAAACTTTTTTGAGAACCTATCATACATGATGTGGATCCAAAATCTGAACCGTTCATGTGAAGCAGCCCCTCGTGAAATCCCCCGAGCCCAAGTTTTACTTTGGTCTAAAACTTTGATGGGCCATGAAAAATGAAAACCGTTTCCTCCCTTGATTTGCATTTTTCTTTGCTATGGCCCACCAGAATTTTAGATTGGGGTGAAAATTTGTCACATGAGGTTTCATGGGATTCAGCATCACATGGACCATTCAGATTAGACACCCATGGCACGTGCGCACGTGCGTAGGTGCGCAGGGTAGCATGCCTATATATATATATGGAATCCGCTCTGTCCATCAGGTGATAATCCTTATGTTTATAGTTGATTAATCACGCGTGAAACTTAAACGAGCCGCAACATTGGAAATAATGTAAAATTGTGCTTAAAACATTTAAATTCTCGCATCATAGGGTTTGATAATTTTAGATTGGGCTAATTTTGTATCTTTTTTTGAGTCACAAGTGATGAACGGGTTTAACTAAAGATGTGGCCCCACATGCAAACCTATGCATTCCCTACAGTGTGATTGACATGAGCTGTGAATTTCGATGATTTTTGGCTCATATCCTCGCATCGAGGAGCGCACCTAATGGTTCGAACTAGGGCAAGCTCATCCGATTCTGGGCGCATAACAAGACTTAAACCTAAACCCAGTCAAGTCTAAAATGAAAAGGCCCAAGCTTGGCTGTTTAGCCTGCGCTGAACCTATTTAACATATCTGAAATTGGAATAGTTATTTAGGAAAATATTAACTGATATTAAGAGTCATCAAGAAGAATATTATTTACTATTGAAATCATAATTAGAATAATTATTAAAAAAGTTAATTGCTATTAATAAGTTATTTAATATATATTACTAATTTTATATATATATATATATATATATATATATATATATATATATAGAGAGAGAGAGAGAGAGAGAGAGAGAGAGAGAGAGAGAGAGAGAGATTTTAAAATATTTATTTTAGAGGACATGTAAGTAGAGCTGGGCTTATTTTATAGAATGTGTGAGTAGAGCTGCGCATGGGATGACTTGACTCGGCAAACTCAACTTGTCCGATTAGTTCAAACCGACTTAATCTAAATTGATTGCATGAGTCGATCCGAACCAAGTAGATTTCATTTAGTCCGAACTCAAACCAAGTTGGGTTCAAGTCACCCAGTAACTCAGTTAGATTTGACCCGAAATCCAATACGGTACTAACTTGACTCGATCCCAAACTCAACTCGTGTGTGTGTGTATAACTCAGATATAACGTTTCATATATAATATGCCATGTAAAGTAATGAATTCAACCCGTGGATATCCATTGCCCCCAACCCGACTCGGTGTTGACTCAACCCGACTTGGTACTTGTGATCAAATCAGACTCGGTCCGAATTAGTCCAGGCTAGAGCCAGAATCGGATGGGGTCAGGCATGTTGGACTCGGTATACTTAGTCGGGTCGAGTTCGGATAAAGTTTATTTTAAAACTGGATTGAGTCGAGTTCGAATAAGGTCTATTTTAAAACTGAATTGAGTCTGGTCAGCCCTAACTTGGTCCGACTTAACTCGATACATAGCTCTATACGTTAGTCATGAATATTCTCTTAGAAACCATGAATGGCTGGGCTGAGAATGACTTAAGCTCGGCTTTATAAGCCTTTATACACAACTAAGGCCCAGCCCGTTTAAAAATGGGCTTCACTTTAGATCCCGAGCTCAGCCCTCCAGTCACATATGGCAGCCCAAGTCTAACCCAAAGCAGGTCAAGCCCTAGAGCCTGACTGGCCGGCCCTAACTATCATATGTGTGTGATTAACTATCCCGCTAGAGCACCGAAATTTGCTCCTCCATCATATCCTAATATTGAAGTGTTGTAACCCACTTATATTCAATTGGGTAAATGGTAAGGCGGTCCATTTTTCCTATTTGGGTATCCAGGGCTGAAAATGGGCAGTCCATGGACGGGGCCAGTGCATGGACCTGAAATTGAGCCCGATCCAGCCGTTGGATCCAATGGGCCTGCACCTAATCTTGATCTGGCCATCAATAGAAATGCTATGGAACTTGGTATTGGGCCAGACCTCTTTGATTATTGGGCTTTATAATCATGCTATGATTTGTCCCAAAATCTAGCCCGAATCCCTGTTTGTGGCCACTTGGCCTGGAGTAAAGATCTTACCGGTCCATATTGCTTTTTTTTTTCCTGTGGAATAAACTGAAAAAATGACAAGAAACCAACAATCTTAACCATCTGATCATAGACATCAAATGGGAGGTTTTAGAGAAAAAGGGTGAACAGTCCAAATTAGTTGGACGGTTAAGATCACCTAATCAGTGTGATTTAATGGTATGCGTCCTCCAAAAGTGGGCCCCACAGTTTTGCCAAGTTTACGGTTTCACCGATTGCACAAAATGCCCGCCTACCATGATTCCTGTGTAACATCCACTCCATCCATCAATTTCTCCGGCTCATGTCAGGACGTGATCCCAAAAATGTAGATCCAAAACTCAGATGGACCACACTATAAAATATATCAGGAATTGAACGCCTAGCATGGAAATGTTATTAGGGCCCACCATGATGTTTATATGCCACCTAATCTGTTCACAAGGTAATTTCTACCATGATGAAGGGAAAACACATATGTCAGCCTGATCTATAACTTCAGGGGGGCTTCCTGTGCTCAATACTCAATAGTGGGAAATAACTATATTGTTATCCCATATTATCATTCATGAAAAACACGTATAAATATCTAAAGCTTGTAAGCACCAACATAAGGCATGACCATAGATCCTAGCCATTGAATACCAACATAATGCATGACCCATAGATCATAACCATAAACTCCCCTCTTTTTTTTCACTTCACTAAAGTCAACACAATCATTTCAAAAAAATAATCTAATACATCTATTGTCTCACCCTTATCATTAAGCTGCATTGCAATCACACAATGTTTGAGTGCTGATCAAAACATGTTAGATATTGGGATGGATGTTAAAACTACTTTTCTTTCTTTCATGTGAGTTTAAAAGAACTTATTCTTCAATGGAGATAAATTACCATACATCTTGAATTGTTTGTGAACTTGGTAATCTATGAGTGCTTATGAGAACATTTTAGATTTTCAGATGGACATTAAAACTGTAAAAAACAAAAAAAAACAAAAACCCTTAAGTTCAGGAGTGCCAATTTTTCGACATTCCATTGCTAATGAAGATAAATTACCAAATGCCTTCAATCATCTGTGGGCCCAATTGCAATGTTTGTGTGGCATCCAAACTGTGCATCAAATGCACCCCAACATGAAGATGGGATGCCCAAAAATCAAGCTAAGCAATATAGAAGTGGGCCACACCATA
This sequence comes from Magnolia kwangsiensis, assembly GCA_037074715.1. Taxonomy (NCBI): domain Eukaryota; kingdom Viridiplantae; phylum Streptophyta; class Magnoliopsida; order Magnoliales; family Magnoliaceae; genus Magnolia; species Magnolia kwangsiensis. Next base: position 19,121,775 of record CM073583.1, read on the forward strand.
AAAACACAATGTAAAAGTGTGCCTAACCCTAGAAATTCAAGATGTGGCAGCTTGGTTTTTTGGGGCATCCCTGCATCTTGGTGGGGGTCACCTTGTGAACAAGTTGGATACAGGCCATGGTGCGTGTGACACACAATCTAGTTTATGGCCTTGTTAGTGAATGGTAAGCCATGGGCTAGATCAGGAATCTAGTTAATGGTGGACCCCAATAGCTAACACTAAACCATCGGCTAAATAAGGGAGAAGTGTGCGTGCGTGTGTGTGTGTCTCGGGAGTTGACTCGGTTAGCGTTGCTCCGATGGGTTGACTTGAGGACTTAAATGAGCTTTTACATGATTCAACTCGTTATTTAATAATTAAATTAATATTTTTTATAAATATTGTAAATAATGATATGGGTAAAATATCTATGCTCCACAAAACATGAGAAATGTTTGGGCATTTTTTCCCTCACAAATAATTTTTAGGATTCTAATATTCAAAGAATATGGCAAGGTTTTTTAATCAAAAGTAGGATATTTTAAGAACTCGAAAATGTTAACTATTGTCCAACTGAAAGCTCAAATTTCACCTACATTGCTAGCCAAGGAATTATCTTTTACTTGCAGTAAATCTTTTCACTAGAGTTTTTTTTTTTTTTTTTTAATCCAATTTCCAATGTGCACGGATAAGGGAACATCTTCATGTAGATGAGATCCACCCCATCAAACAAGTGCATCACCCTGTGTTTGGACTAGAGCTCCAAAACATAGGTTAATTCAACTCAAGTGGGCCACACCATGGAGGACAACCCAGATGGGAAGTCCCATCATTAAAATAGTCCTAATTGCATGTGGGGTCCACTGTGGTGCTTATATGCAATCCAATCCACTCTCTCCCATTCCGCACCAGGATTAACATGTATATTCCTCGAAAACTAAAACATTCCAATGCTTATGTTGGCCAAACCATGTGAATTGTTCTCTGCAATGTGGTCTTGTAAGTCTTGAATTTTACTGAATTTCCAAATCCATGGTGAAAATGTGATGGCCACTAATAGACAGCGTGGATCTGATGCATGTTTGTTCCACATGACAGTCTCAATTTCTCTCTTCCTTCCTCCCTCCCTCGGCATGGTTTGCATATGCTACATTCTCCAGTATAAATAATGAAAGAACATGTAATTATGTGGTGCTTTATTTGTTGGTCAAAGACATTTCTCTCTAAATTTGAGATTGAGTTCAAAACTCTATTATAAAACTCAACTTGAGCGAGCGACTCACTTCAACTTGATTTCAATTCTGATATGCAAAAAACTCAAAACATGAGCATAGGTTCAATATTTCAATAAATTGAACAAAATATACTTTTATGAAAAAATAAACAAATGTTATAATTAGCCACATTACTAGCAAATTGGCCGTATGAGCGTTTAAAGCTAGTAAATGACAACATTGAAAATATAAACAAATGTTATAATTAACCACATTACTAGCAAATTAACTATATAAGTGTCTAAAGCTTGTAAATGTTAACATCGGGTGTGACCACAGATCCCAACCATAAACTCTCATTATTTTCTTCTACTTCACTAAGACGTGAAGTAATCTTTCCAAATTTATCATTTAATGCCCTTGTGATCTCACCCTTCTCATTAAAACACATTCCAATTACACCGTTGATGAATGCTGGTTTTAATGTGTTAGATTTTCAGATAGATGTTAAAACCGCTTTTCTTTCATGTGAGTGCAAAAGAGCATTGTTGTTTAGAGTCTCACTACTGGCAATAGATACACAGAATTCTCTTCTAAGGATCCTTTTTAATTGCCACCCCATTTGCATAGGCAAGACCTTCAAGCAACACGGTCACCTCTTTGCTCTGTGGATCGTATTTCAATAATCTTTTTGCTTAATCGCTGCTTATAATGACTAATATGTTCCACTTACATAAATAATAATCATCCAAATGAAACCTAAATTATTAGTTTCTTCTAGTATCTCATTTTTTTTATAAAACAAATATTATTCTTAAAAATATTACTTTCACTCTTAAAATATCTATAATAATAATAATAAGTAAAATGGTAAATTTGTAAGCATAAATCATATATAAAAAATAACTCTTATATAACTTTTAGTGTGACGTGTTATACATAAAAAATAACTCTTATATAACTTTTAGTGTGACGTGTTATACATAAAATAATTGTGATGCAACATTGAACACACATGTAAGATCATATTTTCATCCAATAGGCATGAGCAGGTAAATACGCAACAAGTGTGTGACACTGAGCTTTTCATTCGTACCTGACTGTGTGGGGGCATGATGTGTGTGAGGCAATGAAATATGTGTGTTTTATCTGATTGCCCATCCATTGTGTGAGCTCACTTCAAGGCACTAGACCCAAAATTGAAGCATATCCAAAGTTTAAGTATACCACGCTACATGAAAAAATGAGAATTGAACGGCTACGGTTGAAATTGCTGATATTTGTGTTTTCCCTTCTTCAAAGTTTGCATTACTCTATGAACTGGTTGAATGGAAAATAAATATAACGGTGGGCTTTACACAGTTTTCCTTAAACGCCTCCACCATCCGTGCCCCAATCTCCTTCCTTCTTCGTCCTCTATCACCGCTGCAATTGTGGGACGTGACCCACTTATGGTAAATGCTAACGCCACCAGCCTCCAGATAGCAATCTCTACGCAGGCCATCCTCTTCCCAAAATGCCTCCACCATCCGCGCCCCGTTCTCCTTCCCTTTTTCTTCATCCTCCTTCACCGCTATAACTGTGGGACCTGCCCCACTGATGGTAAATCCTGACTCACCTGCCTCCAGAGCAGCACTTTAAACGGAAGCCATCCCTGGGATCAAGCTCGCTTCAACCAACCATTCCGATGACATCATATACCCTAACAGCCACTCATTTCCTTCAAACATAGCGCTCACCAACCCGTTTAATTGGTGGAAAGACAACGTAATATCATCCAACCAAAATCCTTGGGCATTGGAGGCCGCATCCTCTTTGTGGGTGACTCAAATTGTGGGGTTGCAATTATGAAGAACAATTTAGTAGAAAGACAAAGGAATTAGGAAAAAGAATTGGAATTGAATTATCTATAAGGGAAGGGCTGGGAAATTTCATTCACAGAGCCCCCAAGCATTTTTCCCGACGTTTAAGTAACGCGAGGGAGGGGCATGAGTTGGTCATCCGAGCAACTAACCTGGTAGGTTGGCCGGGTTGGTTCTCGCTGCATTGGACTCACAATCAGCATATGAATTAAAGTAGCAACAATTTCGATTTCAGTGTGTAAGATCCAGCAGCAGTTTCACCAATTCCTTTGATTGACCACCCCCGAAGGGACTTATCCCTCAATTAAAGTAGCAAAGTTAGTGGTTTCCCCTATCCACAACCAATAGTTGATTCGGGACCAGCATTCTCGCTTGTTAGAGAAGTCTGTAATCCAATTTGAGATCCTCCAGGGGTGGCAGTATTAAATTGTTCTTCGTAATTGCAACCCCACAATTTGAGTCACCTACGAAGAGGATGCAGCATCCAATGCCCAAGGATTTCCGGTTGGATGATATTGTGTTGTCTTTCCACCAGTTAAATAGGTTGGTGAACGCTGTGTTTGAAGGAAATGAATAACTATTAGGGTATATGATATCGTCGGAATGGTTGGTTTAAGCGAGCTTGATCCCAGGGATGGCTTGCTTGCAGAGGGCTCCTCTGGAGGCAGGTGCATTAGGATTTACCATCAGTGGGGTAGGTCCCACAGTTGTAGTGGCGACAGAGGACGAAGAAAAGAGAAGGAGATCGGGGCGCGGATGGTAGAGGCGTTTTAGGAAGAAGCAAAACTGAAAGTTGGCGACGGTTCGGAAGATTGATAGAGTTGGTGCGAGGATTATTTCCCGCAGCTTATGATTTTATTTTATTTTTCATCTGTTTGATCTGTTTCCCTTGTGATATTGGCATGGAAAATTACCAATCATGGAGTTTGTCTCTCTCTCTCTCCATTTGCAGTATAGGATTTTTCGGTTATGGGGTTCTAAGAACGACGACATAGTTGTTTGCAATTATTTGTCAGTTTACATGGTTTTGGTTATGCTTCTTCTTCTTCTTCTTCTTCTTCTTCTTTTTTAATGGATTTTTAATGCTATTGGATGGTTTATGCGAAAAGTTAATTTCTGATTTATTGTAATTGGGATTAATTTGTTTTTTAAATTAGCATCAACATATAACATCTGAAGGTTCAAGATTTCTGTGTTTTTCCGGGTCTCAGTTGGGATTGAAACCATTTTGCATGTGGATCTTGATTTTGTGGGATTTTATCTTTGTTTGTATAGGTTTTTTTTAAAAAAAATAATAATATATTTTTTGTCCATTTTTCTTTTGTTTCTTCTTTTGGGATTGGCCTGGTGAAGTTGTGAGCCTCTTCCAACAGGATGGAGTTTTAAAATGTGGTGCCTAATGAGGTTATTTTGGTGAATAGGTATATGGAAGAGAATCAAAATGGATTTAATATGATTCTAATGGCAGCTCTTATGGATGTTTATTGTAAGTGTGGGTGCATCTCTCTTGCTTAGAAACTGTTTGATGAAATATCTGAATTTGTTTGTTTCAGAATATTCTTGTTATCCAAAAAATTTCACTGCAACAGAAAGCATCTTGATCTGCCATGCAGGTTTTTTTTTTTGGTTTTAGAGATAGATTTCTAGAGTTCTTATTTCATGAAAATGTTATGGATCTGATCATAGTTATGACACAACATATCGCTGGTTTGTGTAACCGTCTCCATGAAGATAACCCCCTTTTACTTGAGACATTTCATTATATATTTTTCCTATTTGGATATCCAGGGCTGAAAATGGGCCGTCCATGGACAGGGCCAGTGCATGGGCCTGAATTTGAGCCCGATCCAGCCATTGGATCCAATGGGCCTAGACCTAATCTTGATGTGGCCATTAGTAGAAATACTATGGAACTTGGGATTGGGCCAGACCTCTTTGAGTATTGGGCTTTATAATCATGCTATGATTTGTCCCAAAATCTAGCCCGAATCCCTGTTTGTGGCCACTTCGCCTGGAGTAAAGATCTTACCGGTCCATATTGTTTTTTTTTTTTGTTTTTTTTTTTTGGAATAAACTGAAAAAATGACAAGAAACCAACAATCTTAACCATCTGATCATAGACATCAAATGGGAGGTTTTAGAGAAAAAGGGTGAACAGTCCAAATTAGTTGGACGGTTAAGATCACCTAATCAGTGTGATTTAATGGTATGCGTCCTCCAAAGTGGGCCCCACAGTTTTGCCAAGTTTACAGTTTCACCGATTGCACACAACGCCCACCTACCATGAATCCTGTGTAACATCCACTCCATCCATCAATTTCTCTGGCTCACGTTAGGACGTGATCCCAAAAATGAGGTAGATCTAAAACTCAGATGGACCACACTATAAAATATAGCAGGAATTGAACACAGAGCATGGAAATGTTAGTAGGGCCCACCATGATGTTTATATGCCATCTAATCTGTTCACAAGGTAATTCCTACCATGATGAAGGGAAAACACATGTATCAGCCTGATCCATAACTTCAGGGGGCTTACCTGTGCTCAGTACTCAATAGTGGGAAATAACTGTATGGTTATACCACTATCATTCATGAAAAACACATATAAATATATAAAGCTTGTAAGCACCAACATAAGGCATGACCATAGATCCTAGCCATTGAATACCAACATAATGCATGACCCATAGATCATAACCATAAACTCCCCTCTCTTTTTTTCACTTCACTAAAGTCATCACAATCATTTCAAAAAAATAATCTAATACATCTATTATCTCACCCTTATCATTAAGCGCATGGCAATCACTCAATCAAAACATGTTGGATATTGGGATGGATGTTAAAACTACCTTTCTTTCTTTCATGTGAGTTTAAGAGAACTTATTCTTCAATGGAGATAAATTACCATACATCTTAAATTGTTTATGAACTTGGTAATCTTTGAATGCTTATGAGAACATTAGATCAAAAGTGCCAATTTTTCGACATTCCATTGCCAATGAAGATAAATTACCAAATGCCTTCAATCATCTGTGGGCACAATTGTAGTGTTTGTGTGGCATCCAAACTGTGCATCAAATGCACCCCAACATGAAGATGGGATGCCCAAAAATCAAGCTAAGCAATATTGAAGTGGGCCACACCATAAAAACACAATGTAAAAGTGTGCCTAACCCTAGAAATTCAAGATGTGGCAGCTTGGTTTTTTGGGGCATCCCTGCATCTTGGTGGGGCTCACCTTGTGAACAAGTTGGATACAGGCCATGGTGCGTGAGACACACAATCTAGTGGATGGTGGGCCTTGTTAGTGAATGGTAAGCCATGGGCTAGATCAGGAATCTAGTTAATGGTGGACCCCAATAGCTAATACTGAACCATCGGCTAGATAAGGGGGAAGTGTGTGTGTGTGTGTGTGTGTGTTTTGGGAGTTGACTCAGTTAGTATTGCTCCGGTGGGTTGACTTGTGGACTTAAATGAGCTTTTACATGACTCGACTCGTTATTTGATAATCAAATTAATATTATTTATAAATATTGTAAATAGTGATATGGGTAAAATATCTATGCTCCACAGAACATAAGAAATGTTTGGGCATTTTTGCCCTCACAATTAATTTTTAGGATTCTAATATTTAAAAAATATGGTAAGGTTTTTTAATCAAAGCTAAGATATTTTAAGAACTTGAAAATGTATCTGTTGTCCAACTGAAGGTTCAAATTTCACCAACGTGGCTAGCCAAGGAATTATCTTTTACTGGCAGTAAATCTTTTCACTAGAGTAGTTTATTTTTTTTCTTTTTTTTTTTTTTAAATCCAATTTCCAATGTGCACGCATGAGGGAACATCTTCATGTAGATGAGATCCACCCCATCAAACAAGTGCATCACCCTGTGTTTGGACCAGGGCTCCAAAACTCAGGTTAATTCAACTCAAGTGGGCCACACCATGGAGGACAACCCAGATAGGAAGTCCCATCATTAAAATAGTCCAAATTGCATGTGGGGTCCACCGTGGTGGTTATATGCAATCCAATCCACTCTCTCCCATCCCACACTAGGATTAACATATATATTCCTCGAAAACTGAAACATTCTAATGCTTATGTTGGCCAAACCATGTGAATTTAAAAGTTTTAGGAATGATTTTACATTGTTCCCTGCAATGTGGTCTTGTAACTCTTGAATTTTACTGAATTTCCAGATCCATGGTGAAAATGTGATGGCCACTGCATGGATCTGGTGCATGTTTGTTCCACATGACAGTCTCAATCTCTCTCTTCTTTCCTCCCTCCCTCCACATCGGTTACATATGCTACATTCTCCAATGTAATAATGAAAGAACATGTAATTATGTGGTGCTTTATTTGTTGGTCAGAGACATTTCTCTCTTAATTTGAGATCTTGAGTTCAAAACTCTATTATAAAACTCAACTTAAGCGAGCGACTTACTTCAACTTATTTCAAGTCGAGTTAGTGAGTTTTAGATTCTAATATGCAAAAAACTCAAAACATAAGCATAGGTTCAATATTTCAATAAATTGAACAAAATATAATTTTATAAAAACATAAACAAATATTATAATTAACCACATTACTAGCAAATTAACTATATAAGTGTCTAAAGCTTGTAAATGACAACATTGAAAACATAAACAAATGTTATAATTAACCACATTACTAGCAAATTAACTATATAAGTATCTAAAGCTTGTAAATATCAACATCGGGTGCGACCACATATCCCAACCATAAAGTCCCATTGTTTTCTTCTACTTAACTAAGACATGAAGTAATCTTTCCAAATTTATCATTTAATACCTTCATGATCTCACCCTTTTCATTAAAACACATTCCAATCACATCGTTGATGAATGCTGGTTTTAATGCGTTAAATTTCTAGATGGATGTTAAAACTGTTTTTCTTTCATGTGAGTGCAAAAGAGCGTCGTTTATTAGAATGTCACTACTGGTGAAAGACACAGAATTCTCCTCTAGGGTTCCTTTTTAATTGTCACCCCATTTGCATAGGCGAGACTTTCAAGCAACAAGGTCACCTCTTTGCTCCATGGATCATATTTCAACAATCTTTTTGTCTGATCGCCGCTTATAATGACCAATATGTTCCACTTACATAAATAATAATCATCCAAATAAAATCTAAATTATTAGTTTCTTCCAATATCTCATTTTTTTTATAAAACAAATATTATTCTTAAAAATATTACTTTCACGCTTAAAATATCTGTAATAATAATAATAATAATAATAATAATAAGTAAAATGGTAAATTTGTAAGCATAAATCATATATAAAAAATAACTCTTATATAACTTTTAGTGTGACGTGTTATGCGTAAAATAATTGTGATGCAATATTGAACGCACATGTAAGATCATATTTTCATCTAAAAGGCATGAACATATAAATAGGCAACAAGTGTGCGACACTGAGCTTTTCATTCGGACCTGAGTGCGTGGGGGCATGAAGTATGTGTGTGAGGCCATGAAATATGTGTTTTATCTTGTTGTCCATCTATTTTGTGAGCTCATTTCAAGATATTAGCCCTAAATTGAAGCATATCCAAAGTTCAAGTGTACCACTCTACGCGAAACAATGAGAATTGAACGGCTACTGTTGAATTTGCTGATATTTGTGTTTTCTCTTCTTCAAAGTTTGTGTGACTCTCTGAACTGGTTGGATGGAAAATAAATATAACGGTGGGCCTTAGGAAGGTTTCAACGGTGGATGTCATTATTCCATTGTTTCTCGTGGTGTGTTATACTCGCTTTGGATCTGCTTTGTTTTTAGGCTCATTTTTAAGAATGATCTGACAAAAATGGATGGCCGTGGTGGATATAAAAGAGATACATCATGGTGGGCCCCACAGGGCCAAACACCACGTATCTATCATCAACTTCTACAACATTCATTTATTAGTCGAGTATGACGATCAATGCACGTGCATGATGATCCAAGACACACGTGGGGAACGTGTATTATGATCTGAGCGAGTTATCCTGCATGCCCCTCCTTTGATTGGCTACAAAGACATTGGCTTTAATCGAAAAATCCTAACCGTCTAAGTGATGGACTTCTCTCACATAATGTGGGTGTGTGTGTGTGTGTGTGTGTGTGTGTGTAGGTATATATATATATATATATATATATATATATATATATATATATATATATATACCTACACACACACACCCCACGGAGTTAGTATTGTCCACACCGCTTTTAGATCACTGCAATTCACAATTTTAAATAACAAAACGAATGGTTTAGATCTAGTCCAGGTTAGCACGTGCATAGAAATAACATGCAAGTGCAGTACATCCAATGCTTTGGAAGGGGAAGCGGATAAAGGAGGTCCGAATAGCTGAGTGGGTGAAGCCCTGACCGTGGGGCGGATAAAGGAGGTCCGAATAGCTGAGTGGGTGAAGCCCTGACTGTGGGGCCCATCTTGATGTATGTGTTGTATATTCACGCCGTATATCAGTTTTTCCATCTCATTTTATGGCTTGAGATCAGAAATATATCAGATAAAATCATAAAAATATCAAGTGGACCACGCCACAAGAAACAGTGGTTATAGACCATTAAAAACTTCTGGTGGGCCATAGCTACATTGGTTGGTATGTTCACTTCCAAAACCGAGTTCTATTTATGTGTGTTTCAGGGAGGGAGTTATTTGATCCTCTTGTTACCTGTGACACTTGATACACAGGCTGTCTGAAACAGTATGTATATATGGGCCATGGAGATCAAATGCTTAATATCATCAGATCAAAGTAAAATCTTAAGAGGGATAGGCAACCGAAGTTGCGCCCCACATGACGAGGACATCCGACTTTAGATAGTTGAGACCGGGCACATATACATCATCGACTTCAACCCCACTATCTCTAAGAATCTTAGCTCGCATCCCCAATCAAATTGTGTCATAATCGCTGCAATTTCGCATGATTGGCATCAGCTCAGTGGGCATCTCAAAATCCCTGTAGAAAGATTGTTGATTGGTAAAGGCCCTGTGTCACTAGTAGCTTAAATGCTGCCGTCGTCATTTTCAATTAATTATTTTGATGCACCACTGTATAATGAGAATCTTGACTTTATTGGACTCGAATCAAGCCGAAGTTTAGTGGTTATCATGCTGATCATCTGAGGTGTACATGAGTCGAGCCGAGCCAAGTTTTGCCCAGCTCATGCTCGACTTGGACTGCTCGAGTCTCGGCTCGTGCTCGGCTCGGCTCAACCTTCGAGCTTGGAACAGCAGCTCGTGCTCGGCTCGACCAAGTTTGAGCAGAGTTCATGCCGGACTGACAGAGGGGGAGGAAGACGGGCCGTGTGTCGGTGCGGTCGTACAGGTAAGGAAGGATGAGGGAGAGAGTAGAGAGAGAGAGAGGGAGGAGCTTCGTCCAACAGAGAGGGAGGAAGACGGCCGTGCTTCGGTGCGGCCGTGTGGTTAAGGAAGGATGAGGGAAAGTCAAAGAGTAGAGAGAGAGAAAGGGAGGAGCTTCGCCGGCTGGACTGAAAGAGGGAGGAAGAGAGGGTTAGGTCTAGGGTTCGTGTTTTTTTTTTTCTTTGAAGGGTATATATACCCTGTACTGAGTCAAGCCGAGTTCGAGTCGAGTCGAGCTGGAGCAAGATCGAACTCGGCTCGAACTCGTTTTGAACTCAAAAAATCACCTCAACTCGGTTCGAACTTAGCTTCAATCCGATTCAAGTCGAGCTTTTTCCAGTCGAGTCAAGCGAGCTACCGAGCTAACTCTGCTCATGTACAGCTCTACTGGTCACTCTACTGATCATATTACCTCGACAAACATGGGCAGATTCATATAATTTATTCAGAACTATAAACTGCTCAAAGTGATGCAGCTTAGTTTCCAACCACTAGTTAGCTACTCGTCGTACTTGACACCTTGAAATTTGGGACAGTCTTTCTATAGTTTCTGATTGAATAATTTGAATGCATGTCTCTGCAACTTTAAAGTATGTCATCAAAAACTTCAGGTATCAAGATATTGAAATGGTACTTTAGCTATGATTTAGCTAACGTTTTTGTCCCTACCAGACTTTCATTTTCACAGTTACATTCCATTAGACTAATAAGACCCCTTATTCACAGTCACAGAGTATAACAATGAAGCAGAGACACTCTTTGTACATGTGAGACAAAGGTTTATTGGGTGAGATTGGTCAGGCCCACTACAGTGTTAGTGTGACATCCACTCAGTCCATCTATTTTGCGAGCTCATGGAATGACATGAAGTCAAAAAATTTCCAGGTCCCAAACTTAGGTGGGCCACACCATAGGAAACTGTGGGATTGAAAACAACCATTGAAAATATCATCACCCACTGTTGCGCTCGTGTTGGCCCACTCGAGCATTAGATCTGCCTGGTTTTCGGGTTTCCACCCTTCTACCACCTCACAAATCTGATGGGTAGAGTGGATGTTACAAAAGCATTAGTAGTGGACCATACCATGCAAAACAGTGTAGATTGAATGCCCACCACTGAACACTTCTTGGGGCCATAGAAGTTTTGGATAAAGCTGGTATTTGTTTGTGTTTTCTCTTTTTATCTTGGTGATGAAAAAGGTGTTAGGCACCCTTCTCCACTTGCATGGATGTTTAGACTTTTGTGGGATTTTTAGGGATCACAAGTTCCAGAATAATCCTGTTACCTAATCAGTTAGAAACAAGATCTGGAGCCAACTAAAAAGCTCTACTCGGTTATAGCTATGGATGCAGCTTGCTTACATGAATTATAACTGAGGAGTAATTAAAAGTAAAAGAAGCAAAAACTAGGCACCCACCAAGGTTTGAGAAATCCAACAAGGCACTGAGAATACACTAAGAAGTTGCCTAAAAAAGCAGGGAGGTGTATGAGAAGTAGAATGTTGGGAATGATTATAAACAAAAGTACAAAAGCAGTAAATGATGCCATGTGAGATGACTAGCAAATAGAGATGTGAGAGAAGGAAGAAGAGACTAGACAATCTTCACATACAAGATGATTGGATATCTTCAACCATAACTCTACTCCACAAGATTTAGACGATTGAGATAATTTGCGTTGGTTGGGTGATCGCTTTGGATGAATTGGATTGATTTAAATGTGATCTAGGGTTTGAATGTATGGGTGGGTAGCTTAAGTATATTAGGTTGGATTAGGTGGGTAGGATGAGTATTTTGAATTGGCTAGATTGGTTAGATTACTAGGATAGATTGGATGGTTATGGTTAAATTGGGTTGGATGGCTTGGATGTGATCTAAGGTTGGATGAGTGGCTTGGATGGATGGGATGAATACCTTCGTAGATTAAGCTGCATTAGATGGGTTGAATGAGTGGCTTGAATTAGCTAGAGTGAATGGTTTTGGTTAGATTGGGTTGGATAGCTACGTTAAATTGGTTTAGATGGGTTAGATTGGGTTGGATAGCTACGTTAAATTGGTTTAGATGGGTTAGATTGGGCTGGATGGGAGGAGTGACTAGGCTAGGATGGCTAAAGGGAGGAGTGGCCAAGACTAGGGTAATGAAGTGAAGGGCTTATATAGGGAGAGTTGATGGCATTTATGTAATGCAAGGGTAGTTAAGGGATGAAATGACATGTGTTTGGCTTTGATTAGATAGAGGAAGTCTAGGACATATATGTCACTCTTTCATTGGTCCTTGTGATGGCATCCTAAGTAATTTGTAAAAAGTAGGGGGGCCATTTTAAGGAAAGTAGAAGTTCAAATAGGATGCGGATTGCATTTATAATGAGAAGAACATTCATACTCGACAAGATTTTGAGGAGAAGACTCATACATCATTTAAGCATTCAAAACCATTTCTCTTGTTTATAATGAGAAGAACATTCATACTCCATATAAAAAAAACAAAAAAACAATAAAACAATAAAAAAAAGATCACAGATAAATATAAACAGATCATACATTCCGTCCAACACCATAAACACATTAACTATGATTAGACAAACCACAACTTCATCAAAACCAGAATGAACAAGAAAAACACTTGACCCAAGACCCATTTGGATTCTCTCAATTTACAGTTCATTGAAAAAACCAGGAATACCCAATATCCAAAAGTAAGATATGAGAGTCCAAGCAGATGTAAGACTCATTGAGAAAAACCAGCATACCCAATATCCAAAAACCCACACATGAGAGAGTCCCAAGTGTTTGTAGAAGTTCAAAATGCAAGACCCATTTGAGAAAACCAGCAACACCCAATATCCAAAATCAAGATAGGAGAGAGTCTAACTGAATGTAGAAGTTCAAAATGCAAGACCCATTAGGGAAAAACCTGAGATACCAATATACAAAAACACCAGATATGATAGTCCAAGTGCACGTAGAAGTTCAAAATGCAAACCCCAACTCAGAAAATCAGTAATAACCAATATCCAAAAAACTAGATATGAGAGATTCCAGGTTCCTGTACAAGTTAAAAATGCAACAACCAGTTGAGAAAACCAGCAATACCCGAAAAACCAGATTTGGGAGAGTTCAAGTGCATGTAGACATTCAAAATGCAAGACCCAATTGAGACTACCAGCAATACCCAATTTCCAAAAAGTCTGATATGAGAGTTATCCCCCCAAAAAAACAACATTTGAAAATGCCCAAAGGCAAGACCCAATTAACAAAACCAACTATACCCATAGAGATGGGAAAACCCACCTGTAGATACATCCTAACAGAAGCCATTCCTTCCATGATATATTATCCACTTCAATGCCCAAGAACTGTAAAGTTTAAATAACTGTTTTCAAAATAAGTTGTTTCATTTGCATATCATAATCAAACAAGCAAGAAGAAGAAAAAGAAGAGAATCATGTAAGTCATTCCATTTGCAGTTCAAGTAACTTCCAAATTGGGAAGTCTCTAAATGATCTCTTAACATTTTACAAGTTGTTCCCAGCAACAAGAACTCTAAATGGGACCTCTCTCTTTTGGCTATCATTTGGGCCATTTGGGTGGAAAGAAATGACTGCATTTTCAGGAATAGAAGCAGCTCTTCTTATGCGATTGGTTGTAGGGTGATGTATCTTGTGAGAGATTGGACATCTAGATAGTTGTTTCTGGGTTGCCAAGTCTGCCCTTCAGGCTTTAATAAAATTCAGTATCTTTCAAAGCCCGTAAAGCCTTTACAGGTAAATACATGCATCCAAACAGTCCCTGTAATCCCTTTACAACTTAAGTGTTGGACGTATGCCAGTGGGGCCCACCTACATTAAGGACCTTGCAGGCATCCAAACTTGCCAAATTCAATCTAACATCAAATAACCAAACCAGACCAAATGACAAATACAGAACAACACTCAGCAACCAACGACAGCTTACTGTAAATGGTGTAACTGCCAAAAGCATGTATACCGGCTTCATGCCAAATGTCCTTGTCATACTGTCACTCACATTCCATCTCTTCCTGGGGTCTGAATCCAGCCTGTTCAAAGTCTCCTTAAATGCCTACTCCAAATTAGAACTAAGGTCATGGGTTTGAGTACCCATTGCTATGTGTGGGTGTGGGTGTGTGTGTATATATATATATATAGAGGAACGCTCACCTGCGAACCAGTTCGTACGTACTACGTACGAACTTTTTTGAGAACCCATCATAGGTGATGTGGATCCTAAATCTGAACCGTTCATGTGAAGCAGCACCCCGTGAAACCACCAAGGCCGAAGTTTTTTTTTCAAAAATGCTGGTGGGCCATAGCAAAGAGAAATGCAAATCAAGGGAGGAAACTGTTTTCATATTTCATGGCCCATCAAGTTTTGGATCAAATTAAAACTTTGGACAGAGGGGTTTCACGGGGTGCTGCTTCACATGAATGGTTCAGATTTAGGATCCACATCACCTATGATGGGTTCTCAAAAAAGTTCGTACGTAGTACGTACGAACCGGTTCGCAGGTGAGCATTCCTCTATATATATATATATATATATATATATATAATAATAAAGAAGAAGAAGAAGAAGCAAGAAGGATGAAAGGACAAGGCACTCGCCACTAACATCTACAAAAGGATAAAGAACGATTACCATCTAACATGGCGATTTGATATGCAACTGTGAAATAATGCACGAAAAGTATGGGTTTCCCGTGAGCGCCACGATTTCTTCCTCCCCCAAAGGTGTGGTAGAATCCATTGAAGTCAGGGTGCATGTATAGCTACAATCAGATATGCACAACAGTTCCTACGGAAAACGTTAATGGGCCATGGAAAATTCATGGGTTATGCTGTATTTCAATCAATCCACTACCAAAAAATGTGTTGTTCATCAAGACATCAAAGCTAATAATTAAGGCTGACTGATCATGTAGCTTTAACGAATCAGAACAAAACCCACCGACATATGTACCCTCGCTAATCTTCTTTTGAGCCTGTTTTCTTTCCGAGAAATTCCACAATGTTCTCCAGCTGAAGGATCTTCCTGCAAACTATGGCCAAAAGCATCAGGTAATTTTGAAAATCATCGAAGTGCAGCAAGAAAAATCTCAACCATCAGTTCATACCATAAGTGACCATGGAATGCATCATGTTTCCTCTAATAAAATTCATGCTGTCAGAATAGTTAAAAATAAAATAATCATTCCAAGTTCGTTGGAGAAATTGTTTAGAGAGGTTTTGAAGCATCTATTTCATTCAATCTCTTTGAGTTTCCTAAAAAAAAGGAGCTTTCTTAGCATGTAACATAACATGGTTTTTGTGTGTGTGTGTGTGTGTTTCTTTTTCTTTTTCAATTAGCTACATGTTCCAAGAGACCCACTGCATCTGTTCACATATAATTGCAAAACCATCAGTTTTGTAACCATATTCTTGGATTGAAATAGAACTGTAGAGACTGTGGTGTCTTGTGACATCCAAGTAAATGAGGTGACTACTGTGAAATGAGAATTACTAAATCTGGTATACCACAGACAGGAAACGGTGATGATTGAGCCCACAAAAGTTTTGGATCAAGCTGATATTTGTGTGGTCCTTTCAAGTTGGATGGAAAATGCACTGGTGGCCCCCAAGAAATTTTTAATGGTGAGCGTTCAATCACCATTGTTTCATGAGGTGTGGTCCACCCGAGCTTTGGATCTCCTGACAACCCTGTCAAACAAACAGACATCAACAGCAATAGCAGAAAAAGAAAAAGAAAACAGAAAAAAGATCATGCATGAAAACCAATACATGAAATACCTACAATCAGAAGATTCGATGTGGACGCTATAAGCAAGGCAATAGTAGCAGCGATCAACTTCCTTGCATCAGGTTTTGCCTGTACGAGGATGAGATGTTAATATCTTTCAATAAAGTGGCTTCATATGCAATTATATAATTTGCTCAAAGAAGCTGCCATTTACCAGTAGTACTCTGCAAAATCCAACATGGGCAGCCTCAGTTTTTCAAACTAGCATTGTCAATACAATTTCACTACGAAATAAACAATAGAAAATGATCTGCTGAATTACCAGCATTTAGTACAAGTGAAGGTCCATCATTCAGTATCCAGACTTATCATCTGGTTGGCCATCCTATGGATGGTTGACACCATGTGGATGAACAATCCAAGCCATATGATCGAACAATGCATCTGGAACTCATCAGAGTCACTAAACTCAGCTTGACTCAACAGACATTCTAGGTGAGTCAAGTTTTCAAGTTCTTACATTATGGTCTAGTCATTACCCAGTGATTTGTGACTTCGAAGCTCTCATGTTTTACTCATGAAACTAAGTTCAATATAGGAGTGAACCAATTGAGATATTTTATTTTCAGTTTTAATAAAGGCGTTCAATGCAATTTAGACCACCAAAAGACTACACAATCAGTTGTGTGCCACTGGTCCATGGGATAAATAACCAATGCCCTTGGATTCTCCCAAGGAATGAAAAGAGCATCCGATCTACTTGGTGTTTCTTCATCATCAATGAATAATGGCACCTGCATTGAAAGAAAATTTGAGAAAGACTTAAGAAGGGCTGCTAGAAGATGTATTTTACAAACTTTTTCTGTATTAGACCATCATTTCTAATATGATATTTCCTGCCAGGCAACCTAATCCTTCTTTGAGACAAGTTTCTAGGAGTCAATGTGTTTTTCATTTTTGTTTCATTTGCATATATAGAACACTAACCACTTGGTTGAGGTAGTTAACTGAAGCAATCTTGGAGATGGGGCCTCTAGCTGAAGTTCGATAAAAATGTGAAGAAAATAAAAATAAAAGAAAAAAGAAAAATGTCCGTAATGATATGCTATATACCTCTAATGATAATAGTTTAACAAAACAAATAAAGCCATTAAGCAAATGTTAATACCTCTTAACACAGCTAACCCACAACAGTAACACGGTGATATTCTATTAGGAAAAACCAGAGAGACACCAAAGGATGAACTTTGCATGTGTAGAAGTGTTAAATCAGCCTCCACAGTGGTGGGTTTTTTTTGTTTTTTTTTTTGTGTGGGTGCTTATGACTTAACGACCTATTTGGATATAAACAAATCAGCTATTTTTTTCTTCTTTGGAACAAATATGCATCTATTCCTCTGTACATTTTGGGTAATGCACGAAGGTTCACATTTTCTGTTTTATTTGTTTTGTTTTTTGAACCATAATCTCATTTTCTGTTTTAGCCTCATATATTGAAACTAACTATTTGTGGAAAAAAAAAAAACAAAAAAACATTACATCCAGAAGGACACAAAGTCAATCAATTAACCTAATAGGACAGAGGGAAAATGTGTAAAAGAGGAAAAAAATATCAGAATTCATTGGAACCAAGCAGTAATGCCCTATAATCGGAACTCGAGCATTGTGAACTAAAGCCAACGACTCCATCACCATCAACTTTTCTTTTTAAAACCCATTTAGACCCCAAGGAAACTCTTATTTTTCACTACATCAATGAAGTTTAAAGCATAACCTATCATCCATAATTTCACAGTCCTGACTGAGAATAGAAATAATATGCCATTGGAAACATAAAAACCTCAAAATTAGGCAAAAAATGTTTTTTTTTTTTCCTGGTAAGTAACATACCGAAAGATATTGAAACAATCCCTCTAAATGCTAGGGCTTCATATGGACACCCCCTGTTATGTACAAGGTCTGGTATTCAAAATCACAGTGTAAGTAACAGAAAGGCCATGTTAACGTTACGTTCTGACCTAACATATAAAAACATGATCCCAAAATTACCACCTGTTGAAGGAAGGCGGGGTGCTGAATGCAAACAGTACAATGTTAGTCTATAGGAACCTGCAGATGACAACAAGTTCCAGCATGCATGCATGCATGGTTATTGGAGTGAGAAGGTTCCGTGCCTTAGCATATACCAGCCCCAACACCATATCTGTGGAGGCAAAGGCAACATATATCAGACATGAACAGAAACTAGGACAGGGCTGTATTATTATTATTTTTTTCTTTTAATCGCATCAACAAGAATCAAGAGCCTAAGAATTTGGAGTCATCGATTAGAACCAACATGCATATTTAATTCACAGTTAAAATGAGAGTTTCAACTTCTGAAGGAGTATACCTTATTCATCATATTCCACTGACCCACTTGGGGCAAGCAATCCTTTTCTCTACCAGTGTCATGGAATTTAAGCTACAATACCAACCAGAAGCAATGACGAAAAATTAAAAAGCACTCAAAGGAAGGAGTTCCTGTAGTTAAACTAGCTAGTGAATGAAACAAATCTGGCATTTGCTAAAAAAATACCAATTTACTTACCCTAGTGTAGGTAAAATGCGTGCCTCAACCGAAGCAAGTTTCTCACTGATTTTGATGCCAAACTCCTTTGCATAAGGATCTTTGTGGTAAGTATTGTGGTGAACCGTCTAACCAAAGAAAAATGAAGCTTCAGGGTACTTCATTCTGACACAAGCATTAACGAAGAGTAACTACGAAGCCAGTGCCAATCACCATGTTAATGCACTAAAGAATAGTTTCCAGGAATTTCATGTGCTTGCTCTGCATACTTTTGGAATGTTCTCTAGGCATGGTAAGAATAACTTGCATTTTTTATTTTATTTTTTTGTGCGACATTGGAACATCTTTTGTGTTCAAGCCTGATAAATAGCAACACTTTTGGGGAAGTTCTCCATTATTGTCTAAGCAGATCTATTGGGGATTGCAACTAATTTGGTCTGTATCAACTGTTTCACATGTTATTCAACCTCTGTGTACTTTAAAAATAAAAAATAAAAAAACCCTAAGGTTTGTATTTAATGTACTCTCAAATGGTAAAGAAAACATAAATTCAGTATCACAAAGATATAAATACACATGTAACAGGATTTCTTTCATTCAGATGCTCTAAGTTCTCAAATCAATGCATTCCCAAATTACTTTCTTTTTGTTCTAACAAATCAAAAATTAGTTAATGGGTTGCCCTCCAGTACCACCCGGGTAAAGCAAACGTGGTGGCAGATGCCCTCAGCCGTCAGCCACGAGGCTTAGTGGCGCATATGATGATTCAAGAGTGGCGGATGCTTGAGGATATTGCTGCGTATGACTTTGAGTTCGGCCTACAGTCTTCCATTGTACAGTTATCGAACCTGTCGATTCAACCCTCTCTTGTCGCTAGGGTGATCGAGGCTCAGCAGGCTGATCAGTCGTTGAAGAGTTATATGGCTGAGGCAGCATCTGAGGGTCAGGTTGATTGGCAGATCGGTACAGACGGTGGACTTCGCTTCAGATGCCGATTATGTGTCCCGGATATTCCAGAGTTACGCAGAGATCTTATGACCGAGGCACATCGATCGCGGTTTTCTATCCACCCAGGCTCGACGAAGATGTACCGAGACATGAGGCGACAGTATTTTTGGGCGGGGATGAAGCGCCATATCGCCAGTTTTGTGGCCGAGTGTGACACGTGCCAGCGTGTCAAGGCCGATCATCAGAGACCTCCTGGTCTTTTGCAGCCATTGAACGTCCCAATGTGGAAGTAGGAGCACGTGTCGACTGATTTCATTATAGGTTTGCCGAGGACTCAGCGCGGTCATGACACCATTTGGGTTGTTGTGGATCGTCTGACGAAGTCGGCACATTTCCTTGCGATGCGTGCGACTTGGTCTATGGACCGGCTTGCGAGACTGTTTATTGAGGAGATTGTGAGACTGCATGGCGTTCCAATCTCGATCTTTTCTGACCGAGACTCAAGGTTCACGTCTCAGTTTTGGGGGAGCTTCCAGCGAGCGATGGGGACTGATTTGCAGCTCAGCACCGCGTACCATCCGCAGACCGATGGCCAGACCGAGAGGGTCAATCAGATACTTGAGGATATGCTTCGGGCCTGCGCGATTGACTTCGGGGGTAGCTGGGATGAGCATCTTCGATTGGCTGAGTTCGCGTACAATAACAGCTATCAGGCGACCATCGGCATGGCTCCTTTTGAGGCACTATATGGCAGACCATGCAGATCACCGAGTTGTTGGACCGAGGTTGGAGAGCGCCGTTTCCTAGGTCCCGAGCTTGTGCAGGAGACTTCAGAGGCTATTGATATCATCAGGCAGAGGATGCGCACAGCTCAGAGCCGACAGAAGAGTTCTGCTGATCGTCGGCGTCGTCCCTTGAAGTTTGATGTAGGGGACCATGTGTATCTCAAGGTCTCGCCCATGAAGAGCGTAGTTCGATTTGGAGCAAAGGGCAAGCTTGCCCCGAGATTCATATGACCTTTTAAGATCACTGGGCGCGTTGGCGCCGTGGCCTATCGGCTTGCCTTTCCATCTCAGTTGTCTGGCGTCCACAACGTGTTTCACGTCTCCATGTTGAGGAA
Source organism: Magnolia kwangsiensis (assembly GCA_037074715.1). Lineage (NCBI taxonomy): Eukaryota > Viridiplantae > Streptophyta > Magnoliopsida > Magnoliales > Magnoliaceae > Magnolia > Magnolia kwangsiensis. The sequence continues at coordinate 19,142,630 of CM073583.1, forward strand.
GTGTGGGTCAGACATAGTTTCCGTCATTGATTGGCAGCCGTTGGAGGTTCGTGAGGACGCTTCTTACATTGAGCAGCCAGTTCGTATCCTTGATCGGAAGGAGCAGGTCCTCAGAACCAAGGTCATTCCGTTGGTAAAGGTGCAGTGGGGTCACCATTCTGTAGAGGAGGCTTCTTGGGAGCGTGAGGCGGAGATTCGAGAGCGTTATCCTCATCTCTTTGATGGTTGATCATGTGATGTATTTTGTACGCTGTCCCTGAATTCTATATGATGACGTACTGTTTCTTATTTTTCGCGAGTTATGCTTAGATGCGATACTTGTGTAAATTTCGAGGACAAAATTTTTATAAGGAGGGGAGAGCTGTGAGACCCGTATCTTGGTCTGTACCTTTCCGTACACTTCCGCGGTCGTACCGGTCGAATTCCGGCAACCTTCGACCCTTAAAAGATATCGACGCGCGACCCTGATTCATATGCCGACAACCCGAGTCGACTCAACCCGAGACCAATACCATAGCGACCGCGCCGTCGTTGCGGTTCCGATACCGCGACTCGCGCGCCGAGGCGATACCCTGGTCAAGAGATATGGGCCAACGTTCGGTGCGAGAAAACGCCGCGCGTTGCGAAAACCAAGGGAATCTCAACAATGTGTCACATCAATCACATCAATCCCATCAATCAATCACCCATCAAGCCATCACATGTCAAGTACACATCACTTCCATCCCTTTTCCCAAGCAACCACAAAAGTCTTCCTAACCTATACCTTTCTTACACAAAAGACCACAAAAGTCTTCACCACCCATACCTCTCTTACACAAAAGCCACAAAAGTCAAGTTTTTCTTACACAACCATCACTCACCCATCCATCCATCACTCTCTCTCTCCCTTTACATCACTCTCTCTCTTTCTCTCTTTCTCATTCCAAAATTTCCAAGCAACAAAAATTCCAAGAGCCCCATACGTATGGAAATTTCCCAACTTTCCTAAGCTCTAAGTGGCCCACCTTCCTACCCCAAAATCTCCCATCTCAACCCTCCATTCTTCATCTTAGTCATTGAAGTTGAAGACAAGGTGCCAAGGAACCTCTAGGAGCAAGAAGATCGGACGGTGGGTGCCTCTATAGGGTAGTTTTCCTTATTTTTATGGTGGACTAAGTGAGGCCCACCGATCAATGGTGTGGATCTCACTTGGAACCCTAAAAGGTGGCCGATGGACCACATGGATCATCATGATCATTCCATGATGGGGCCATTCTCCATGGACCCCATCATGATGTTTATTTTCTCTTCAAAGGTCTTCTAGACCGTCCATGTTGGTGGGGAAAGGATCCCCACCGTTGATTTTAAATTTCGGTGGTCCCACATGTTTTAAGGCCCACTTGTTGTATGATTTGTTGCTAGGGAGGGCCCATAATGACGGGGTCCCTCCATCACAAGCCGTGTCCCACTCTCCATGTCTCTCTCTCTCTCTCTTTTATTTTATTTTATTTTATTTTATTGCAATAGGATGGTGTGGCCCACTTGAATGGATCCCATCTTGATGTATTTATTTTATTCAAGTAGGGCCCACCTTAGATGTTATTCCCATGCCGCCCATCATGTGGTGGCCCACTTCATCAGGGCCCACCACTATCAAAAAATATATATATATAAAATATCAAAAAACCGTCCAGCGTCAGGGACGCTGGACGTTTCTAAAAGAAAAAGGAAAGAAGGAAAGAAGGTGAACTTGGGTGGCCCACTTGTTTAGGCCCCACCGTGTTGTACCCAGGCAATCCAAGCCGTCTACCCTCTTACTTACAGAGTTTTAACCGTTGGGTAGAAGTTTGGGATTGATTGGAAGACCTGGTGGGCCACCTTGACCATTCAAGGATCCATTTTCTCATTTTATTCATTTCCTAGCGTCAAAAAATTCAAACTCTGGACTTATTTGGACGGCCTCGGGCCACTGATCGAAATGGCTGGGGCAGATTTCACTTTAGAGGGCCCCGCGTACGAAAAACTCCGAAAACAAGTTTTTCCCCAAAAATTGAAAGAGGCAGAGCCTCTGCGTTGGGGTGTCAGGCGTGCAGCGCTGCACGCTGTTGCGTGCAGCAGCTTAGGCGGGCGGGCGGCGTCCAAGCCAGGGACCCACGGCCCCAGCCGTGGGCCCCACCTTAATGTTTATTTGACATTCAGACCGTTCTTCGGGTGGGCCACCCCCTAAAGTGACCCCCCTCCAAAGTTCGGCCAGATCCAAAACTCAGGTGGCCCACACCACTTAAAACAGTGGAATTAAACGGCTACCATTGAAATCTGTTTGGGGCCCACTGAAGTGTTGGATCGAGCTGAAATTTGTGTTGTCCCTTCATCCAGGTCCGAGTGACCATATGAACGAGTTGGATGGCGAATAAATATTACTGGGTGGGCCCCACTTGGGACCCACAATGATCCATGTGTTAAGCCCACCGTCCAGGCGGATGGTGGCACCCACCTGACGCACGGGCTGCCTCCACCGTCCACGGACGGTGGGGCCCTGTGTGAGGTATGTGTTATATCCTCACTGTCCACTGGACAGTGGGACCCACCATGATGCCTGTGATGCATCCGGACCGTCTATTCACTTTAACACATAAGGCCTACGGGTTAAGCCCTTTGGACTGTAAAAAAAAAAGGGCTATGACTTAGGTCCATTTGATTTATAAAATGCTTATGGGCTGGGCCCATTTGATTCAATTAAGACCTAAGAATTTGGGCCCACTTGAAATGTAAAGCCTATGGGCTTAGGCTCACTTGATATTTAAGGCTTATGGGCTAGGCACATTTGAATTTCGAAAGGGCATGGGCTAGGCCCATTGGATTTATAAAATGCCTATGGGCTAGGCCCATTTGATTCATATAAGGCCTATGGACTCAGGCCCATTTGATGTGTTGCAAGTCCATGGGACTAGACCCATTTGATGTGCTTCAAGGCCTAGGGGTTTAGGCCCATTGAACTCATGTTAGGTCTGTGGGTTAAGGCCCACTTGACCTACATGTGGGACCCATCGGTGAGGCCCATTGATCACATGTTAGGCGCATGAGACTAAGCTCATTTGATACATATTAGACTTATATGACTAGGTCCAATTGATGCAATCCAAGGCCCTCGGGTTTTGACCCATTGCAATGCACATAAGACCCATTGGTGTGGCCCATTTATATGGCCCATCTGATGAATAAAAGGCCCATAAGACATGGCCCATTTGATATATATGTAAGGCCCAATGGGATGAACCTACGGTCCATTGCAATGTGTAATTCCCATACAGTCTATCTAGCGCTGTTTACAAAGATCGTGCCTAAGATGCAATGTTGGTTTGACGTCCACATTGCGAGTGTAATGATGGTTGGATGTCCACATTACGACTCTCTTTAGGGCCCATTACTGGGCCGTACTTTTTGTATTTCGGCCGTTCAGGCCCATCTGCGTTGTAAGGATGGTTCATCACTCATTTACATGTTAGTATAGTTTCAAGACTCATGATCATACGCATCATATGTATGTTTGATATGGGGATTGACTGATCATGGCATATGCCTTCGGGCAGGTTGTTTATGGGCTCCCAGTTAGGGGTGTTGCCCTACATGAGCGCACGATATGCGTAGGATTGGTTGCATGACTGGATAGCGTGATTCATGCATTCTACATTTGTGTGACATGGTTATTGTACGCCCTAGCGACATCGGGGCCGTAGCCTCCACAGACAGATCGTGGTTGGCAGGATTGGATACCGAAAATCTTGTTCTACATAGGGTACTATAGATATCCCTGGGTGAAAGTCCCTAAACCCTTATGGTACCAAGAGGTTGCTCCAACGTCTAGACCGAGTGGGTAGATGAGCGCTGAGTGCCGAATACCAGTTGGCTGTGCTCTCCACTGTGTCGTGGTCGGTTGGAAGGGGGTGCGGCCTTACCCGCCCGAGAGTAGGGGGCAATGCTAGGCTGAGTTTGACCAACTCGAGGAATGGGTCCGCTATCGACGAGTCGTGCCCGATATTGGCAGACGGATAGTGAGGTCTCATCCACTTATGTCACGCCCCAAACTCGGAAACCGGGCTCACAGAATTCCCGATCGCCGAATCCGGCGCCGACAGCCTCCGTAGAACCCCATTCTCGGCTCCTAGCTCCCATTCGCCAGGTTCCGATCCTGGGATGCTACGAGGAGGATTTTCAATGTCAGTCTGATTCGTAATAAGCATAACCAAAGGCATAACCCACAAACAACAACCAAGAAATCCATTACATTTCCACTATGATCAAAAACTTTACAAGTACAATGGGCATAAAGGGAAATACGAGGGTAAATAACAGAAAAACTCCAAAATGATCAGCAACGTGCTCCTGCCTCAACGCTGCTGCGATCCAACGTCACCTGCACGCAACGGTCGTGCATAAGCTTACAGAAAGCTTAGAGGGTGGTGAAAGTGTGTGCGCAAGGTAGTAATATGAATGCAATGTCAGAGTAATGCGGAATATGCAGATGGAACCAAAACGTCATGAGCCGTACCAAGGCTATGCAATGCAAGACATGAATGGTATCGGCCATCCCAAGGCCATGCAATGTACAATGCAACTCAAGCATACAGATACTCATCAATGTCCACACGTCAATACAGCTCAAAGTATGGAATATCACCGGGGTCTAGTACACTCTAAATCAGATTGCCGCCACATCGCGCACAATAAGGTAAGTGGAAGAGACCTCACTATCCGTCTGCCAATATCGGGCGCGACTCGTCGATAGCGGACCCATTCCTCGAGCTGGTCAGACTCAGCCTAGCATTGCCCCCTACACTCGGGCGGGTAAGGCCGCACCCCCTTCCAACCGACCACGACACAGTGGAGAGCGTAACCGTCTGGTAATCGGCACTCAACGCTCATCTACCCACTCGGTCTAGACGTTGGAGCAACATCTTGGTACCATAAGGGTTTAGGGACTTTCACCCAGGGATATCTATAGTACCCCATGTAGAACAAGATTTCCGGGATCCAATCCTGCCAACCACGATGCGTCTGTGGAGGCTACGGCCCTGATGTTGTTAGGGCGTACAATACCCATGTCACACAAGTGCGAAATGCATGATTCACGCTGTCCAGTCATGCAACAATCCATGCGCATATCGTGCGCTCATGTAGGGCAATACTACCTAACCAGGAGCCCATAACAACCTGCCCGAAGGCATATGCTATGATCAGTCAGTCCTCATATCAAGCATACATATGATGCATATGATCATGAGTCATGAAACTATACTAAACATGTTATAATGAAATGAACTATTTTACAATGCAGACGGACCTGGATGGCCTATAAATGGCAAGTACGGCCGGTAATGGGCCCTAAGGAGAGTCGTAATGTGGACATCCAACCAACATTACACTCGCAATGTGGACGTCAAACCAACATTGCTCCCAAGGCACGATCTTTGTAAACATCAACACTTAGTCTGTAATGGATTTACACATTGCAATGGACCGTAGGTTGTCCCCATTGGACCTTATATATATATCAAATGGGCCATATCCTATGGGCTCTCATTCATCAGATGGGCCACATAAATGGGCCAAACCAATGGGCCTTAAGTGCATTGCAATGGGTCAAACCCATGGGCTTGGATTGCATCAATTGGACCTAGTCATATGAGTCTAATATGCATCAAATGGGCCATACCAATTGGGATCCCACATACAGGTCAAGTGGGCCTCAACCCACAGACCTAACATGAGTCAAATGGGCCTAAATTCCTAGGCCTTAAGCAAATCAAATGAGTCTAACCCATGAGCCTCAAACAAATCTAATGGGCCTAATCCCATGGGCCCTTTTATAATCAAATGGGTTTAATCCCATGGGCCTTATAATATATCAAATGGCCTGCTACTATGGGCTTTAAAATTTCAACAAAAAGGGTCAATTACATGGGCCTTGAAGTACATTACATGGGCCTAGGATCCTAGGCCTTAAGTGGATCCAATGGGCCTAGCCCATAAGCATTTCATAAGCCAAATGAGCCTAGCCCATAGCCCTTTTTAAATTCAAATGGGCCCAATCCCATAGGCCTTAAATAACACAAATGGGCCTATCCTATAAGCATTTCATAAATCAAATGGGCCTAGCCCATAGGCCTGTTTTAAAATCAAATAGGCCTAGCCCATAAGTGAGTGGTCCACCCAACCAACAACCTATATTTTAAAATGATCTCACTAGGCGGATAGACGGTCTAGATGCACCACATACATCATGGGGGGTCCCACTGTCCAGTGGACAGTGCGGATATAACACATTCATCACACAGGGCCCCACCGTCCGTGGACGGTGGAGGCAGTCCATCCGTCAGGTGGGTGCCACCGTCCGCCTGGACGGTGGGCTACAACAAATACATCAATGTGGGTCCCATGCGGGGCCCACTCTGAATGTTAATTTTTACCATCCAACCCATTCATAAGGTCACTCATCCTGGATGAAGGGAAAACACAAAATTTCAGCTTGATCCAACACTTCTATGGCCCAGCAACAGGTTTCAACGGTAAAATTCAATTCACACTGTTTCTTATGGTGTGGGCCACCTGAGTTTTTGTTCGGCCCGAAATTTGGAGGGGGCCCACCTGAGGTTGGGACCCACCTCATGGACGACTTGGATAGCATACAAACATCAAGGTGGGGCCCACGGCTGGAGGCCGTGGGGCTGGCGTCCGTCCGCCCACGTCGCTGCAGCGCCTGCTGCAGCAGGCCCTCTCTTTCATCTCTTATTTTTTTTTTGAAAAATCTAGTTTCTGTGGTTTTTCACAGATGGGACCCAAGTTCGAAAGATCCATCCCGTCCACGGGACTCTACAACTCGAGACAAACACAATGAGTCTAAAGTTCGGAAATTTTGGACGCATAGAATCATCAGGAAGTGTTTTTTTTTTTTTTTTAAGGATAATCACCCAAATTTCTAACATTATGGCCCACTGGATGATCATGTCAGCCTCATTCTGTGGCTCAATGGTTAAACTGTTCCAGGAAGAGTGGTGGATGGCGTGGATTGAACATAAACATCAGGGTGGAGCCTATGCAAGTGGGCCACCCCAAAAATACCATTCCCCTTTTCTTTTTCTTTTTTTTTTTTGTTTTGGTTGAAACGTCCAGCGTCTCTGACGCTGGACGGTTTTCTTTTCTTCTCTCTTTTTTTTTTTTGTTGTGGGCCTTGATGAAGTGGGCCACCACAGATAGGTGTACAACACATATGGTGGGCCCCACTTGAATAGATCAAAAATATATAATGCCAAGGTGGGATCCATTCAAGTGGGCCACACAATCCTTTTGCACAAAAATAAAATAAAATAGAATAAAATAAAATAAAATAAATAAAAGAGAGAGAGAGTCATGGAGAGTGGGACACGGCTAATGATGGAGGGACCCCGTCACTATGGGCCCTCCCATGCATGAAATCATACATCAATTGGGTCATTTTGTACATGTGATCCTCAAAATTAAAGATCAACGGTGGGGATCCCTTCCCCACCAATATGAATGGTCTAGATGACCTTTCCAAATGAAAATAAACATCATGATGGGGTCCATGGAGAATGGCCCCATCATGGAATGATCATGATGATCCAAGTGGTCCATCGGCCACAAATAAGGGTCCCAAGTGAGATCCACACCATGGATCGGTGGGTCTCACTTGGTCCACCATAAAAATAATAAAAACTACCCTATAGAAGCACCCACCGTCCGATCTTCTCGCTCCTAGGGGTTCCTTGGCACCTTGTCTTCAACTTCAATGGCTAAGATGAAGAATGGAGGGTTGAGATGGAAGATTTTGGGGTAAGAAGGTGGGCCACTTGAAGTTTAGAGGGACTTGGAAAATTCCATATGTATGGAACCCTTGCAATTTTTTTGTTGCTTGGAAGTTTTGGAATGAGAAAGAGAGAAAGAGAGAGAGTGATGTAAAGGGAGAGAGAGAGAGTGATGGATGGATGGGTGAGTGATGGTGGTGTAAGAGAAATTTGACTTTTGTGGCTTTTGTGTAAGAGAAGTATGGGTTAAGAAGACTTTTGTGGCTTTTTGTGTAAGAGAGGTATGGGTTTGGGAGACTTTTGTAGTTGCTTGGGAAAAGGGATGGAAGTGATGTGTACTTGACATGTGATGGATTGATGGGTGATTGATTGATGGGATTGAGGTGATTGATGTGACACATCGTTGAGATTCCCTTGGTTTTCGCAACGCGCGGCGTTTTCTCGCACCGAACGTTGGCCCATATCTCTTGATCAGGGTATCGCCTCGGCGCGTGAGTCGCGGTACCGGAACCGCGGCGACGGTGCGGTCGCTATGGTATTGGTCTCGGGTTGAGTCGACTCGGGTTGTCGGTACATGAATCCAGGTCGCGCGTCGATATTGTTTAAGGGTCGAAAGTTGCCGGAATTCGACCGGTACGACCGCGGGAGTGTACGGAAAGGTACGGACCAAGATACGGGTCTTACAACTTACCTTATTGCGCGCGATGTGGCGGCAATCTAGTTTAGAGTGTACTAGACCCCGGTGATATTCCATATTTGAGTTGTACTGATATGTGGACATAGATGAGGACCTGTATGCTTGAGTTGTATTGTACATCGCATGGCCTTGTGGTGGCCGATACATTCATGTCTGGCATTGTATAGCCTTGGTACGGCTCATGATATCATAGTTCCATTTGCATATTCCGCATCACTCTGACGTTGCATGTACATATTACTACCTTACGCACACACTTTCACCACCCTCTAAGCTTTCTGTAAGCTTATGCACGACCGTTGCGTGCAGGTGACGTTGGTTCGCAGCAGCGTTGAGACAGGAGCACGTTGCAGAGCATTTTGGAGTTTTTTTGTTCTTTACCATTGTATTTCCCTTTATGCTCGTTGTACTTGTAAAGTTTTTTTTTGATCATAGTGGAAATGTAATGGAGTGCTTGGTTGTTGTTTGTGGGTTATGCCTTTGGTTATGCTTATTACGAATCAAACTGATATTGAAAATCCTCCTCGTAACATCCCAGGATCGGAACCTGGCGAATGGGAGCTAGGAGCCGAGAATGGAGTTCTACGGAGGCTGTCGGCGCCGGATTCGGCGATCGGGAATTTTGTGAGCCCGGTTTTCGAGTTTGGGGCGTGACAAAAAGGTCTCTAATTTAGCAAGGGGTAATACATGTATAAGATAAAGTCATCAAATAAGAAACTAGGGAAAGTGGAGAGGTGGATAAGAGGAAGCTAAAGATGCTCATGGGAATGCTCTAATATAATAGAGACTTCTCTTTTTTCTTTTCTTTTTTTAAATAAAAAAATATATCATTGTTTTCTTTACTTCTTCATTAGCAGTCTCTTATCTCAACTACGTTCTAAGCCCTCTTTTCTTACAATTTCCAGGATTTCAAATTGGGAAATAAACTCAAGTCGACCAATTGTGCAATATAATGATGAATAATTAAGATGTAATCAAGTGGGGTGGAAGAAAATGGAGATGTGCCTCTAGAGTTTTATGTGATCGTCATGTACTTGATTAATGACTATCACAAGAGTCTGGAAAACAATATGTGAGGAAAAATATAAGTCCACACCATTTTCAAAACGGTGATGACTATCACAAGAGTCTTCCCTTTGGTGAGTTACTAGTACTTCAACAGTGGGCAATTGATGAGACATAGGCACCAGGACTTGTAACTTGTACAAGGCACACACTACTCAAATTAAACTATCCAAGTTGTGTGGCCCACTACAAATAGTTCATCACATCAAGACCAAATTGAGTGAATGATCATAACACCTGATTGCTGAACATTTGCTTGTTGAATTAAAAGTGTCAACAAATGTTTGACATGATAGGAAAGACAAAAGGAACCCAAGCCTCCATCTATGGAGAAACCAAATGTTTCACATGATAGGTGCTGGCCGAGACCACTACTCTTTTACACTAAAAAAATACAACCGTTTGTTTCTTTCCAAATAGCCCAAAAAATCAGTTCCAGCGTTATATTTCAGTAAGAGAAAACACTGCACCATCCGATTCCTAAACTGTAAACAAGAACACAAGGTAATGGAAGAGAGGTGATATACCTTCATCACAGGGAAACCAATCTCGTGAGCAAGCTTGATAGCCTCCTCCATGGACTGAAATTTCAACAAAGATTAAGATTCAGTCATCAATACCAAATTTAAGGGTAATAGTAAATATGCTCCTACGATTAACCAATGTCCAGAAAGCATATGGCTTGTTACCTGTAACAATCCGTCGCTTCCAGGTACAGTTAGTACACCAACTTTTCATTGTTTCTCTAGCAGAGCTTTATCATCCATAACCCAAATGCTGTCAGGCTGCAAGAAAATAAAATTGGAAGTCCACAGAATTAGAAAAATTATGTATGCCACAAACAAACAAGACAAATGGATGAGGTGAATTCAATCTTCAGTTGACAGTGATTAAATAGGAGAACTAAGCAGCATTTTCAATTGCTTCAATGCATTTCAACACAGTAGCCTCGTTCGACATTGCATTTAAAAAAAAACAAAATAACAAAATAAAATTCAGAAACTTCAGATTATACTGTGTTATCCTTTCGAGATGCTCCTATGCAATCATAGGGTGTCCAACAGCCATTTAAATTCAGACAAAAAGAAGAAGAACAGAACAAATAGCTTGTCATTCATAAATTCATCGAATTCGGCAAGATAGTAGAAAGAATTCCCAATTCGAAGTGGATCCATTTAAACACTTTCCTTGGCTACGGTTTCGGCAATAACATTTGCCTCTCTAAGGACATGGGTAAACAATATGTTTAAGTGTGTTTGGTTGCACCAAATTTCATGAAATGGCATGAAAATTTGCATCAAATTAAATTGACTAATACTAAAATATCATGAAATTTCTTGATATTCGGTGCAACCAAATGCACTCCGACTTAAGAGCCCAAATCATGGATCCCAAATAGTAAAACAAATGCCCATTGCCACAGTTCACAAGAAGGGTCAGAGACTCGAACTCAGATAGTGTAAACAGAGATACAAGTGATTGCTAGTCTTTAAGACATACTTTGATGGTGAAAATCAGCCCTTTTAAGATTTCTATAGCTATTGATTGGTTTCCTTTGTAAAATTCATCTCACAGGCATGTGACTTATTGTCTTTTGCACTGATCAAACAAGGAAAAATGGAGGACTCCCCCTGCATGTCCTCCATTGCCTTCAAAATCCACCTTAATACTTGCCGGCACAGCAATAGCAGTTACGAAACCAATAGAAACACCTAGATGCCGATATTTCGCATTAACAAAATTTTAAAATGGGGAAAGCAAAGGGCTTTTAGTCTGAGATGAAACATACCTTCTTTTCCAGTATGGGACCCTGCTCTATGCATAACTTTAGAAAAGTCAAGTCCCCTTCTTTACAAACATGCTAGATAGATCCACTCGATTTTTGGTGTAGCCAGCAGATCTTACAGCATCAAGAAAAGAAATATTTTGATCATCTACTGTTCCCTTGAGAGTTTGAGAAAGTGGCTCACTCCCAGCCATCAAGCGGCTGCACATTTAGTGTAGCATACAAACCTCAATGCTTAAGATAACCATATAGATATTACCTATAAAAAAAAAGGTAAGCATCTAGACACGTAGTAATTCATGCTCCCTTTGCAAGACATGAGCTGTGGGACATCAGCATCATTAGTAAAAATAGATCATGCTTAAAGTTGAGAGCATCCTTATCAATGCTCGAAGATAAGAGTTAACAGCAATAGTGAACAACTACTTATTGTTATATTGTGAACGATCCAAAACTCAGTTTCAACCCAGGGCTGAAATCATTATACTTCACCCAAATGACAAATATTTCAGGTGTGACTCAGTTCATTCTCCAGAAAAACAGAGTCAATTTCCACAAGTTCTTACTTTGGTTTAAGTCACAACAAATAAAGCCACCAGCAAGATAATTGTATCACCTCAAGCTTTGAAAAAAAAAAAGCATTTGTGAAAAGAATCTAGGTGAGGCTCATTAGAAACCATCGAGCGTCAGGCTCAAACTATATGGATATCGTCAAATAAAAGGTAGCGGTCCACAAAAAATGGTTTTCTCGAATTTTTGAACATGTAGGAACTTAACTGTTACAATTTCCATAATTCCTTTTCAAGAAAAGAAACCTAAATGAATACAATTGAATTCTAAAGTAAAAAAGTAAAAGGCAAAACCACATGAACTAGCATTCTGTTTAGCTAAAGGAGTAAATGGATAATTGCTTGCTGCGTCAATTTCAACAAGATATGAAGAACATAGACATGGTATTAGCGTGAATCATTCACAAAGATAACCTGATCAAAGATACTGCTTAGAAAACATCATGAAAAACCAAAAATATTAATGCTATCACCATGGAAAACTGTAAATTTAAACTGTATGAAACATTCCTTAAAGTGAAGCAGGCAGAGATGTATATTTACAAAAAGTTTCCATCCAAAACACATTTCCTGTTAGAAGACAACCCAGAAAGAGAAAAAAACAATGTCAAAATTTTCACATGATGAAAGCAATCAGTAAGATGTATCAATTACAACCGTAGACGTCCAGTGTCACAAGGGAAACAGATGAAGGAAAAAAATAATCAGACGCTGCGGGAAATAATCCTCGCACCAACTCTATCAGTATTCCGAACTGTTGCCCACGCTTTCAGTTTTCCTTCTTCCCGAAATGCCTCCACCATCCGCACCGCAATCACCTTCCCTTTTTCTTCATTTTCCGTCATTGCTATAACTGTGGGACCTGCCCCACTGATGGCAAATCCTAATGCGCCTGCCTCCAGAGCAGCCCTATGTACGCAAGCTATCCCTGGGATCAAGCTTGCTTCAACCATCCATTCTGATGACATCATATACCCAAACAGCCTCACATTGCCCTCAAACACAGCGGTCGCCAGCGCGTTTAACTGGTAGAAAGACCGTGTAATATCGTAGAACCCGAAATCCCTTGGCATTGGAGGCCGCAGCCTCTTCATGGTTGACTCAAAATGCGGGGTCGCAATTACAAAGAACAATTTGCTAGTGACTGGGAAGAGTATCTTGAACACATCGAGCGGACTATAGTTGACGATCCATACGAATCCGCCCATAATCGCAGGGGCGATATGGTCAGCAGGTAACCCACTTACCTTCAATTCTGATTCGTAACCCGGAGCTATAAGACGCTTGTAGTACAGTGGCGGGCCAAATAATTCATTGACAGCGTACGCTGCAGCTGCTGCGCTAGCTGCACTAGACCCGAGGCCCATACCAAGTGGTACTTCCTTCTCCAGCGATATCGACAGTCCAACTGACCGGATGCTGAGCATTCGCATCACAGCGGTTGCTGCTATCCCCGCACAATTCCATAGGGGATCCAACTTCAGCTTCTCGGATTCGAATCCACTGATGGAGGAGATGGAAAGGGAGCCAGGAGGGACGGCTGGATCAATGGTGACAGTGACAGTGACAGTGTCACCCATACCATCTATAGCACAGCCCAAAGCATTGAAGCCGGGACCAAGATTTGCAATTGTCGCTGGTGCGAAGGACTTGACAGAGGAGAACTTCGGAGAGGGATCGGAGATACCGTCGGTCTTGTGAGATGGGATATAGCATCGGATGGTTAGGGAGTGAGTGTGGGCGAGGATGGAACGGCTGGGATTAGGGATTGACGGATAGATGGCGTGGGTTGGGGTTTGAAGGAAGTGGTGCTGCAGAATCGATTGCTTGAGGACATCCATGGAGTTTTCTTGGTTGAGAGAGTGTCGGAAGTTCAAAGGGTGTAGGGTTTATATAGACGCGGCGAGATTTCTTTCATTTTTTCAATTTTACCAAAATGCCCCCAGGAATGGACGGGAAAACGGTTATTGGATTGTTGATAAACAGAAGTTAGTTGCGGAACTAGTTCTTGAGTTCTTGATATTTGAATGGCGGGAAAACGGTTGATTGGATTCAGTTAGATTTCTTGATTTTTTTTCAATTTCCAAGCGAGTCCGTTCACCAAGAGGGGCCCAATCTTCTGTTGGACAGGGTTTCAACGGCGCTGATGAGGGTTTGGGGAGAGAGATGAGATAGGAGGATTTTCTTGCCAGAGAGAGAGAAGGAGAGTTTCCCTTAGTTCTGGTTTTGAGTGGAGGAAGGGCGGGAGAGGATGAAAACGGACGCGGATTCAGTTAAGTCGGTGACTGAACAAATTCGGTCAGGCCGTTACCGTGGGGTCCACATTGAAGTATTTTTGTACATCCACGCCGTCCATCCGTTTTCAAAGATCATTTTAATACTGTGGCATGAAATGAAGAAGATATAGTCTCAGGTGGCTAACAAAACAGAAATAGTGATGATTGACCATTGAGAACTTTCTGTGAGTGGAACAAATTTTATATCCAGCTGATATTTTTTAAAACCCTTCATCCAGGTCCTTTTGACATTATCAACAGGTTTGATGGAAAATAAAATTTACGATGGACCCAGGAATGTTTTAATCTTAGGCATTCAATCAGCACTCTTTCCTCTGGTGTGGTCCACCTGAAAATTTGAATCTGCTTCAGTTTTTTATCTACGTCTTAAATTTATCTTTAAACACCGATGGACGGAGTGGATATAAAACAAATACATAAACGTGGGACCCGCAACCATGGACTTACCGAACTCAGTCTAGCCCTGACCGGACTGAATCAGCGTCGCACTGGAGGAGTTATATAATACTCGCGCTACGTATCACGCTTGATACACATGCACCAAGAAATTGCACACGTGGCATACATTTACTCAAATAAAACTTGTCGTTGCAAAAATCTGTCGGCCCTCTCTCCACTTCACCCTCTGCGTATTGTCTCTAAAACCTGCACCAAGAGGAAAGGCAAAGGTAACCCTGGCTAAGTTGGGGGACCCTCCGATGCGTAAGTCAGGACAAGGGAATCAGGGTCTAGGTAGAGTAGAAGAGAGCTCGATTTCGCGTACTAGTAGACATAGCACTGCCGGCTATTTATACTTGCCTGTGGGATGGTTCGGATCCGATGATCTCGGCACGATTAGAGAGATTCGAGGATCATGGAGATACTGCCTGCAATCTATTGATCGCGTAGCGTATCTGGCGGATCGTGCACATCTGCGAGCGAAGTTATCGGCCACGTTTGGTTATGGCAGTTTCCATGTTTAGTGAGTGGGATACACACGTCAGAACGGTTGCTCGGCTCGGCTCGGCTTGCCAGGCCATATCGAAGAACACTCCGATCAAGACGCCATCCGACCAGTCATACCGAAGCCAATCCGACTGATTTAAGCGCCCCGGAGTTAGGGGTAGCGGGTTATCTGATCTGACAATTAGGACCGACTCCGAGCTGACTTTGACTCAAAGACGTTCGCGTGTTGTTGTTACGATGCTGTAGTCTTGATCAGATGGATCATGCCTTGGGCGCCTCAGCTCGGACTTAAAGTCCGATTAACGTTTTGCCACGGGCTCGGATCTCTCCATAACAGAAGCCCCCCACTCTTTGAGCTTGCTTGCGGGCTCGGAGAGTACTTCTAGAGAGAATCTCCAGCACTCATCGCAATAATGACGGGTCTCGAATTGCGCGTGCTGGTCGCTTTGGTTAATGCATGGCGACGGTTACGATCCCGGATCTTCTCCCAGCCTATGAGAAGTTGCCACGAAGGCTTGAGGTAACGTATTTATGATGGCTCTGACTGTCGGGGCGTCGCTTCGCATGTCAAGGCACACTGTCCGATGTCAGAGCCGTACTGACGGTTCGATACTCATCCAATGCGGTGTTGCCATGTGTGCTCGGAGATCAGCTCGTGCCGATTCGGCTGCTGCCATTAAAGCTTGCCATTAATGCGAAAATTCTTCGCTGCCTATATAAGGCGCCCCGGACTTTCGTTTTCCATTTTACGTTCTTATTTGTGAGAGCCCACCGGAGAAGGCGATTTCCGACGAGAGGCGATTCCGACCGAATTCGAAGTTTCCGACAGAAGGTGATTTCCGGCAATCACCCGGTGAGTTTGTTGACCTTCGCCCTTCTTTTTGCTATGTCTTCCGATCTGGAAATGGTTCGCGAATACAACGATAACTCTGAGCCGGGGACTACTGAAAGTGGGAGTGGGTCTTCCAAAGGCCCTTTCGAGACCACTCTCCTGTACCCCCGCCTCAGAAGCAAAAAATGTTGGCTTCTAAGACTAAGCAGCCCAGCAAGAGGACAGCCTCCCGAGCCCGCCGAGTCGAGACCACTGCCACCACCGAAATGCCTGCGAGCCTGCGTACCGCAGAGGTAGTTCCCGGAGGTTCTGTCATGTCAGAATCTCAGATGGAGTGGATTCGCTCGGAGTTCCAGATCCTTGACTCCGTTCGGATACGGGCTCCCGGTCCTTTAAACGCTGCTGGCACTCCTACAGAGGGGGAAGTGGCCATCTTCCTTTGTGCGCTGCAATACGAGGTCTGGCTCCCTCTACATCCCTTCATCAGGAAGGTTGCGGCTCATATCGGATTGGCCCCCGGACAGTTTACTCCGAATGCCTGAAGGGTGATGATCTCTGCCTACATTATCTGGAAGCAAGTTAGTAACTCTGAGCTGACCCCAGAGGAGCTGCTGAGCCTATACCTGATCAAGCATGATAGCAACGATCCATTGTACTATTTTGAGACTCGGGGGAGTAAGGGGTCGGGATTAATGATGCACCTGCCGACTTCCAATAAGGACTGGAAGAATAAGTGGTTCTGGGCGGCAAGTGACTGGGAGGCACCAGCAACTGAGCTTAGGGCCTCGACGGCTCGTATTCCGACCCACTTTACGAAACCAGGTCAGACTTCATCTGGCATCCGGGTTGTTGTCTTGGTTTTCACATATTTCTGTTGAAGTGACATCTCTTTTTTTATTTTGCAGCTTTCGCAAAGGGGTTGCCGCTCATCGACTCAGACCAGAAGAATCAAATTGTAAAGGCCAGAGCGCGGTCGGAGACGCTTCTCTCCTGGGCGGATCTGATCACTGTGGCTAACCTCCACTGATCTGGGCTTTGCAAATCCCCACATTTGCTCACGTCCCTCAGTAAGCTGTCCTGATCTCTTCGATGAACTTTCCTTCATTTATGTAGTAGCTGACATGATCTTCTTTTTCGCAGGCATGGCCGAGGCGTCAAGGCTCGGAAGAGGAAAGCAGCCCCGACCGAGGCGGAGTTGCTAAAGGAAGCCCCCCGAGTGAAGATCACTCAGAAAAAGGCGGCTCCCCCTCGTGTGGGGGAATCCTCCACTGAGCCGACCCCGGCAGCCTCAACACCGAGGCCAGTCGGTTCCTCCGCACTGCCGACTCTGGAGCGCCCTAGCACTGCCGCGGCTCCTTCGGCAGTCTTGCGCCCATTGATACGTCCTCCACCAGGGCTCGTCCAAATGACTGTGGTTGGCACCCCAGTCGTGCCGAGCTCCGTTGCTCCTCGAGCTTCCGCTTTCACCGTTCCCCCTACCGCGGAGGTGCCTGCCGCAGCCTCCGAGCTCCCCATCATTGTTCCTTCCTCCTCCGAACGGGAGGCCAATAAAATGGCTGACAATACGCTTTCCCCCCCTGAGGTCGGGGGAGAGGTCCGCGCCGAAGGTCAAAACTCAGCCGGCAGCAGGGTGGGGGCCGAGGCGGCTGAGGCCTCGGCACAGGCTGGCACAAGCGGTGGGAGGTTTGAGCCCGGCTATCATATGTCGTGCTTGGCTCCGTGGGCTGCCAAGCACGCAAAGGAGGAGGATATCGCTCAGAACCTTAAGCGGTCGGATGGCGGCTTCTTGGACGACCTTGCCTCCGTATGTTACATGGTACGTCTCCGAGAAGACTTTCTTTCATTTCGTTATACACTGTAGATTCTGATCTTTGTTTCCTGTTCAGGCTGTCCCGGTGCTACTCTCGATTCGGCAGAGGGTGCGGGAGCACAAGAGGAGGGAGGAGGAGTTAGAGGCTCTTCAAGCAGAGGCAGCGGCCTTGAGGTCTGAGCAGACTAATCTGCGCCAACAGCTCACTGGCGAGAGGGTCAGGGTTAGGCGACTGCAGGGAGTCGTCGTCGACTTGGAAGCCAGGGAGCTACATCTGGAGGACAAGGCAGATGACTTTAAGAAGAGTGGCGATGCAACGTCCACTGAACTGACCTGCATCAGGGCCCACGCGGACTCTTTGGCCCTGGAGACCACTCGGCTCGCTGAAGCCCTGGAACACACCAAGGTCGTGGCGGCTGAAGAACAGGCCCGAGCCATCGCCCAGGCTGTGGAGGCCCAGCGGGTCAAGGATGAAGCTTCCTCGGCTGCGGCAGTTGCTGCTGCAATTAAAACTTCAAAACCTCCAAGGAGAGGGACGTGGATGCCGTGACGTTTTATAATCGCGGATTCAACGCTTATATCGAGGCGATCCAGGGTCTATACACAGACCTTGACCTTGATCCTCTTTTGCCTAAGGACCCTGAAGACGCCTTTGCCAAAGCCCTCCAGTCGGATCAAGCTCCTGATGCCCAAGCACCTCCATCGTGAAGGCCTTGTTTTTTTTTTTGGACTGTCGTAGTTAATTGTGTTGATGTACTTTTTGCCCCTCCGAGGGGATTTAATGAGGAAGATTCTTCTGAACGTCTATATATTTTTTGCAATGTCGCTTTGTCACTGACCTGACTTCATTGTAGGTCTAGCCCCTTATTTGTTGCTTAATCCGTTTTCGGCCCAAGTCTTAGTTGGGTCTGATCTTTTGAAGTGCTCGATTCGTCGCATATCAGGCGAGAGCTTTTCATTGTCATATGTCGAGTCGAATACTCCACTGGAGAATCGGATTTTGGTTAGGCTTTCTCCCTCAAAAGAGATGCCTTGTCGATCTTTGTAGGATTAGGCTCCGACCCCTTAGGGGTCGGACCATTAGGTCATAGTCGTACTAACCAAGACAGTCGAGTAAACATCCGAGGCCGCATTGAAATTTTTATTAAGAGCCTTAAAGGCTAGTCGCTCGGAGGCGTACATTTTATTATGAGCCTTAAAGGCTAGTTCCTCATGGATAGTAGATCTTCAAGTGCTCGGCGTTCCAAGGGTGAGGGAGATGACGGCCTTTGAGGTCTTCCAGGTAATACGAACCTGATTTAGCGGATCTGACCACGCGATACGGACCTTCCTAATTGGGTCCGAGCGCTCCTGCCCCTGGCTCAGCCGTGTTTTGGAAGACCCGTCGGAGGACTAAGTCCCCTTGTCGAAAACGTCTGGCTTTGACCTTTGAATTGTAGAAGCGCGCTACCTACTGGTGCCGAGCCGCCATTCGGAGCCTTGAAACCTTTCTGAGTTCTTCGAGCAAGTCTAGATTAGCAGCGATCTGCTCGGAGTTATGATTTTCTTCGAAGCTCCTTACCCGTGCCGTAGGGAGTCCGATTTCTACTGGCACCATTGCCTCCGAGCCATAGGATAACAAAAATGGGGTTTCACCCGTCGAGGTCTGGACTGTGGTCCGGTAACCCAGAGGACGAAGGGGAGCTCCTCTGCCCAATTTTCCTTTGCTTTTTCCAGCTTTGTCTTGAGATGATGTTTGATGACCTTGTTGACCGCCTCTCCCTGTCCATTTGACTGTGGGTGCCGAGGTGATGAGTAAGCGTTCACAATGTCAAGCCCTTAACACACACTACGGAACTTGACATTATCGAATTGGCGGCCGTTATCGGAAACGATGGTTTGTGGGATTCCGAACCGGCAAATGATATTCTTCCACACGAAGTCGATTACTTTCTGCTCAATGATCTTCGCAACTAGCTCGGCCTCGGCCCACTTGGTGAAGTAGTCGACCACAACTATAGCGAACTTTACTTGTCCCTTCCCATTGGGCAAGGGACCGATGATGTCGATCCCCCATTGGGCGAACGGCCACGGCCCACTCATGGGGGTCATCTCCTCTGCCGGTAGCCTCGGCATGGCAGCAAAACGCTGACACTTATTGCACTTCCGAACGAAATCTTTGGAGTCTTGCTTAAGAGTCGGCCAGAAATACCCTTGACGAAGTATCTTCATAGCCAAGGCGCGACTGCCTGAATGGTTTCTGCAGATTCCCTCGTGAATTTTTCGAATCACGTAGTCAGCTTCATCCGGTCGGAGGCATCTAAGGTAAGGCTGAGAATACCCCTTCTTGTACAGCACTCCGTCCAATATATCGTATCGGGCCGCTCTGACCCTAAGTCGCCTCGCCTCTAGTTTGTCTGAGGGGGTTTCACCGGATGATAGATAATTGAAGATTGGGTCCATCCAACTAGGAATGGACTGGACGGGATTGACTTTCTCCGACTGGCTGACGCTTGGGTGTTCAACAAACTCGACCGAGACGAAACGCGGGATCTTTCCCTCGGAGGACGAGGTGAGTTTTGCTAACACATCGGCCCATGAGTTCTCGACTCTAGGGATCTGCTGGATGGTGCAACTCTAAAATTTCTCGATCAGTTTCTCACTTCCTCGAGGTAAGCGATCATTCTGACTTCCTTGGCTTCGTACTCCGAGGAGATGTGGTTCACCACCATCTATGAGTCGCAACGGACTTGCAGGGTCTGAACGCCCAGGTTCGCTGCTAGCCTGAGCCCAGCTAATAACGCTTCATACTCGGCCTCATTGTTTGAAGCTTTGAATCCAAGTATGACCGCATATTGGATCGCCGTTGAATCAGGGGCGACTAGGACAATCCCGACTCCTGCCCCTTTGATGTTGGAAGACCCATCGACATAAAGGACCCATCTCGGATCCGACGCTTCCTCTTAGTCGCTCAACGGGACGGGTGACGTCATCTTGACTTCCTTGCTAATCTATTCCTCACTCGGAACGGTGAATTCGGCGATACCGCTTGACCCTTGATTGTCACCCTAGGGCGAAACTGAATGTCGAACTCTCCGAGCTCCACGGCCCACTTGGTGATCCGACCTGACACGTCAGGTCTCTGGAGGACCTGCCTCAGAGGAGAGTCCGTTAGCACAACTATAAAGTGGGCTTGGAAATATGGCCGCAGTCTTCTGGCCACTACGACGAGGCAAAGCGTCAGTTTCTCCAATGACTGGTACCTTGTTTCAGCTGGTACCATGACTTTGCTTACATAGTACACGGGGTACTGCTTGCCTCCGACTTCTCTGATCAGAGCCGAACTAACAGCTGAAGCCGAGACAGCGAGGTAGAGGAGCAGAGGCTCCCCTTCTTCGGGCTTGGATAATAGGGGCGGAGAATCCAAGTACTGTTTCAATTGCTGAAAGGTCTGCTCGCACTCTGGCGTCCACTCCACCTTCTTATGGCCCTTCAGCTGCTGGAAGAAGGGAAGGAATTTATCTGTAGCCTTGAATATGAAGCGTCCGAGGGCGGCAACTCTTCCCGTGAGACACTGTATCTCCTTAAGAGTCCGAGACGAATTCATGTCGAGGAGGGCCTTGATTTTATCTGGGTTGGCCTCGATCCCTCGCTGACTGACTTGAAAGCCAAGGAACTTCCCCGACTCGACTCCGAACGCACACTTAGCAGGATTAAGCTTCATCTGATATTCTGGGAGGACGCTGAATGTTTCTCCGAGGTGAGTAAGGTGGTTGGAGGCTTGGGTACTCTTCACTAACATGTCATCCACATACACCTCCATGGTGCGTCCAATCTGGTTGGCAAACATCTGATTCACCAACTTCTGATATGTTGCCCCAGTATTTTTCAGGCCAAACGGCATGACCCGGTAACAATAGAGCCCTCTGTCGATGACAAAGGTAGTCTTCTGCCTATCTAGGGGATGCATAGCGATTTGGTTGTATCCGGAATAAGCGTCCAGAAACGAGAGTAACTCATGTCCGACCGTGCTGTCCACCAGTTGGTCGATCCGAGGCAACGGGAAGCTGTCTTTGGAACACGCTTTATTCAGATCGGAATATTCTATACAGACCAGCCACTTCCCGTTAGACTTCCTGAGGAGCACAACATTTGCTATCCAGTCAGGGTAATATACCTCTTCTATGAAGCCCGCATCGAGCAAGACGGAGACCTCCTCGGCAATGGCTTCATATTGTTCGGCATCAAACGGTCTTCTCCTTTGCTTGACTGGCTTATGATCTGGGTCCACGTTCAACCTGTGAACCAGTACATCAGGAGAGATTCCCGGCATATCCGCATGCGACCATGCGAAGACATCTCGATGCTGCTTCAAGAAGGCTAGCAGTTGGTTCCTCCGCTCGGGATTCAGTGATGATCCGACCTGAACAGTTTTGCTCGGGTCTGATTCATCGAGCGGTACTTTCATCAGATCTTCGATGAAGGAGCTTTCTATCGGTCCTCGAGGATCCAAGGCGTCCACCACGAGCGTTTGTTTGGCAGCTCCTTTTCTCATGGCTATCGCATAACATCTCCGGGCCTCGCGTTGATTGCCTCGGAGATAACCAATCCCACCTTCAGCTGGGAACTTCATCATCAGATGATAAGTTGAGACGACTGCTCTCATTGCGTTGAGGGAGGGTCGGCCCAGGATCACGTTGTGAACTGATGGAACATTGACAACTAAAAAGTCTACCAAAAGTGTGACTTGATGTTGCCCTTCTCCTACTGTTACTGGGAGGGAGATGGCCCCTTCGGAGATGACTCTCTCTCCGGCGAAGCCTTGCAAGGGAGTCTTCACAGGTCGGAGCCTGGACCGTGGAATTCCCATCTTCTCGAACGCCTCGGAATACATAACATCAACCGAACTCCCGGTGTCGATTAGGATGCGGAACACCTTGTCATTTGCTATGGTCATGGTAACCACTAGCGCGTCATCATGCGGATGCTGGATCCCGCGCGCATCATCTTCCGTGAAGGTCAAGCTGCATGAAGCGACCCGGAGTTCCTTGCTGAGACGTTCCGCCAGGTGAACGCGGTGTTCCGGCTCGGACCTCCGGGAATGGGCCTTTCGCGGCCTGTTTGAATCTCCTCCCTCAGAACCCCCGAAGATGGTGCGAATTTCAGCAGGCTCTTCTGGGGGGTTGTTTGGTTGCTCCCGTGGCCATTCCTCCCTCCGAGCGGACTTCTTCTTTTTAGTGTAACGACGCAGATGTCCTTTGCGGATGAGGGACTCAATCTCCTCTTTCAGATCTACGCAATCGTCCGTATTGTGACCGTGGTCCCGGTGGAAACGGCAGAATTTTCGCTTGTCCCGGTGCTCTGGGTCAGCCCTCATGCAGACTGGCCAACTTAGTAATCTATCTCCTCGGATATCCAGCAGAATCTGTTCGGCGGATGTATTGAGCCAGGTATAGGAACGAAATTTTCCTTCCGTCCTGCGGCTCGGTCGACGATCGCGAGAAACGCGGTCATCCGACCCTTTGCCAGTCGGCTGGGAATCATCGTTCCGAGGTCTCTTCCCTTTGTTCATCGAGTCGGACACTTGTGCTCCTTTTCGAGCGTTAGTGAACTCTTCGGCATTAGTGTACTTCTGGGCTTTCGCTATGAAGTCCACTAGTGTCTTTGGCAGATTCTTCCCGATAGAAAAAGCGAACTTTCCTTCTTTCAGTCCGCTCAGAATGGCAGCGAGGGCCATCTTATCATCGTAATCGTCGACATGTAACGCTTCTTCGTTTAAGCGTGCAATGTAATCTTTCAGCGACTCTTTCGGTGCCTGCTTGATGGTAAGCAAGTGAGTGTTGGGCTTCCGACTTCTCTTACCGCTTATAAACTACGTAAGGAATAGTCGACTCAGCTCCATGAAAGAGCCCACGAAATTAGGTTTCAACTGGCGGTACCAAATCCGATCGGACCCTATGAGGGTGATTGAGAACCCCCTGCACATCATTGCATCCGTTGCAGTCTGGATCTGCATCCACGATCGGTAGGATTCCAGGTGTTCGGATGGATCCCCAGATCCTGAATACTGGACGACAGGAGGCATCCGAAACCTCTGCGGCATCACTTCAGCCATGATGGCTGAGGTGAAAGGAGGCTCGGTCTCTTCCATCATCGCCTGGATCGTGGCTGGAACTGTCAATTGTTGTTGCTTCTTCTCCAATATCAGGAACTTGTCCTTCAACTCCGCAAATCATGCCTCTCATGGGTCCATATTTTTCGCGACGACCTCTGGGGTATCCTCGCCCTCCAGTGTTCTCCCTTCTCTCCTTCGTTCTAACTGATGACGGAGGTCCGTGGGCGGCAGAGCGGATGTAGCGGAATGAACGGTTGTGGGAACCCGGGTAGCGGCATTCCGTGCGGATCCCTCGTCATGCACGGCAGGAGGGTTCTATCCTGAACGTGGCGCCCCTGAATGCTGAGGGCCTCAGGTCTTACACTCCTTGGCACAGAGCGGGTCTCCACGAATAGTCCCATCGGTTCGAGAACAGGCTGTTCCTGAACCGGACGTGACTCTGGTTCCCTCTGCTGCTTCATCTTGTTGATCTCGTTGCGCAGGGCCTGGATCTCGTTCTGCATAGAGCGGTATTTACCTGACCGATTACGAGAACGTTGGGAAGGTCCTAGTGCGGACTCGGCATGAAGCGTTGATGATGACCGAGCCTACTCGCTTGGTACCGGTTCCACCACTACAGCTTTCTTCTTCCTTATCATTGCTTAGGTGAATGAGAACCTGACTTCTAGTTTCAGTTTCCCACAGACGGCGCCAAAAAATGTTGATGCAAAAATCTGGTCAGCCCTCTCTCCACTTCACCCTCTATATATTGTCCCTAAAACCTGCACCAAGAGGAAAGGCAAAGGTGACCTTGGCTAAGCCGGGGGACCCTCCGATGCCTAAGTCAGGACAAGGGAATTAGAGTCTAGGTAGAGTAGAAGAGAGCTCGATTTCGCGTACCTGTAGACATAGCACTGCGGGCTATTTATACTTGCCTGTGGGATGGTCCGGATCCGATGATCTCGGCACGATAAGAGGGATTCGGGGATCATGGAGAGACTGCCCGCAATCTATTGATCGCGTAGCGTATCTGGCGGATCGTGCACATCTGCGAGCGAAGTTATCGGTCACATTTGGTTATAACAGTTTTCATGTTTAGCGAGTGGGATACACACATCAGAAGGTTTGCTCGGCTCGGCTTGCCAGGCCATATCGAAAAACACTCCGATCGAGACGCCATCCGACCAGTCATACCGAAGCCGATCCGACTGATTTAAGCGCCTTGGAGTTGGGAGTAGCGGGTTATCTGATCTGACAATTATGACCAACTCCGAGGTGACTTTGACTCGAAAACGTTCGCGTGTTGTTGTTGCGATGTTGTACTCTTGATCAGATGGATCATGCCTTGGGCGTCTCAGCTCGGACTTAAAGTCCGATTAACGTTTTGCCACGAGTTCGGATCTCTCCATAACAAAACTAATTATATTGTAAATCTCGTTCTTTACCGATCATAATAGCAAGATCAGATTCGCTGAAGAATCTTGACTCTAATTATTGGACACTTGTTTATGTTTATTTTTATTTTCATTTTTTACTGTAAAATAAATACACCAATCCTATAGTCGGAGAATCGGAAAAAAGTTTATTTTTGTTTTCATGATACATATACACGGTTACCAAAATCTGGACGGTCTAATTTTACTAATATGACATATGTGCAATTTCTCAGTATTTTCTAAGTGCCTGCGTATCATTAGTCACTGTCTACGAGAGAATCAAACCTTTCCTGTATATTCGTTTTCGTCTGTCGCGATGCATCCCAAGCGTATGTAGTAGCTCACAGTGGCCTATACTTTGAGTGGTTTGATGATCGGAGCCGTCCATGTTGTGAAATCTTTCCAAATATGCCTTTCTATAAATAGTCAATCATTAAGGAGTTGTTATAAGATAGATTACAATAATAATATTTAGTGTTATAAGGGCATAACAGGTCATATATCCATGATTTGACCATTGATGATAGAATCAGAACAAATCCAACCGTTGGATTTACTTGGCCAACAGGAAAGGACCTTAATTCAACTAGTATGGCCCACCTAAGAATTAGATCTGCTTGATTTTCTGGTATAGGCCTTGATAGGCCTCCCCAAACTGAACGGACGAAGTGGATTGATCACAGAATCACGGTGGACCCCACACACCAGTTGCATGTGCCCCAAGGGTGGAGCACCCGCTGTGCACTAAGCCAATGGGCACGGTCACACGTCTCTGACCCGTGTCCCTCCGAAAAAGGATAAATCTCTCCCTCTCTCCTCTGTTTCTACAACCGACGGACGCACGTCCGTTTCTTTGACCGTTGGCCCACCACCTTACCCCTTTGGGGAAATCCAAACCGTCCATTGTGATCAGGGCTTGGGATCGACTGAAACCTTGCTATCTTGCACGTTGGGGAACATGTGCATGGGCACAATTTACCGTGCAAACGGGCTCTACAAAACCAACATTCCGAAAATGGAGTCTGTCCTTGCTGCCAAGACCAGCGATCCGTGTAAGCTCCTCTCTTTACATTTCCACCGTTCATTGGAGTGATCTTGAACGTCCTAGCTAGGTTTAAGAAAAGGAAAGAGAATGAGTGGGAGAAAACAGCCATTTTTCCCCAACCTCAAACCCGCCATGAAAACATCCTTGGAGCTTCACTCCAACCATTCTCTGAGCCCCTCTGAGCCTATACACACCCTCTGTAACAATCAGTTCGAAGGAATAAGTCCCTGTTTCCAATTGGCCATTAACGCTCCATCCCTTTCTTCGTCGGCAGACAACCATGGTCCGAGCTGGACCAGGTTCGTGACATGGTGGGGTTCCGGCAAAAGCCCAGAGGAAGAGAAAGAGAAAGGTCAGAGATAGGACGAGAACAAGTGAGGAAATGAGGGGGAGATGGGAGTTTGAGTTAGGCCGGATCGTGGCTCAGTGCACCGGGCCGAACTCTGTCCGAGTCCCAGAGTTGCTGGCCTTCAAAAGATCATAGAAAAAGGAAGAAAGAAGAAGAAAGAAACGGAAATGAGAGAGAGATCCAGAGAGCAGAGAAATGAAAGAGAAGAAGAAAGAGAAATAGAGGGAGAGAGTTCTGCCGCGGCCAGCTCAACCTGACCGAGTTGCGGGCTGAGTCAATGCATTTGGGCACGTTTGGTGGGCCCTGTCTGAGTCAATAGTTGCTGGAATTCCAGCAAGGAGAAGAGTAAATGGAGGGAAAAGGGAAGGAGAGGAGGAGAAGGAAAGAGAAGAAACAAAGGGAGACTGAGAGAGGTGGTGCATGATTTCACCAACTCAAACCAAGCCGAGTTCGACTCACTGATGGGTTCGAGCTCGAGTTCAGGTCGACCCAGCTAGGTTGAGTTGGCTTGGATCTGCTCCAGGCCTCACTAGAGTCCTAGCAAATGAAGAGGGTAGGGAAGAAAAGAGAAAAGAGGAAAGGAGAAGGATGTTGCCTCCTTCGCCTAGTTTTTGTCGAGTCAACCTGCTGACTCGTTGGGTAACTCAATGTGACCAAGGGTGCTGCTGGTTCGGCCCAAGAAAAGGAGAAAGAAATGGGAGAAAGAAAAGGGAGATGGGAGAGAGGGAGAAGGCCGAGTCAACTCGATTTCAAACCAAGTCAACATTAGTGAGATTCTTCGCCTCTTTCATCATTAATTACTTTGGTTTTGTTCTTATCTGTTATAGTGTTTAATTAGAGTTATTTTAATGCTATTAACTAGAAATCTTAATTAATATTATAATGTGATAATTA
Organism: Magnolia kwangsiensis; assembly: GCA_037074715.1. NCBI lineage: Eukaryota > Viridiplantae > Streptophyta > Magnoliopsida > Magnoliales > Magnoliaceae > Magnolia > Magnolia kwangsiensis. The sequence continues at coordinate 19,170,233 of CM073583.1, forward strand.
GTGTTGTTGTTATTTAGCCATTTTTAAATTATTATTTTAAGTTAGTCATATCATCAATACCGTTATTATATCAAATAGAAATTAAATCCAAAAATCTAAACATAAACCTAAACTCTAGGGTGAAATCCTATACCTAAGTAATCTAAACCATAGGCTGACACTTAAAACATAAATAGTAAGTTAGGTTGGATCTAATGGTGTAATTTCAAAAATTATGGTAGGATCAAGGTCCGCTTTATAACCTAGCTATTGTAAACAAAATTGTGATTTTCAAATGATAGTAATTTATTTCTTGATAGATCATAGTATATATTATCGAGACTATATTCATTATTTACAATTACGATTATTATCATTAGGAAATATTATCATTTTCCTTATGGGGTTAGTGTAATTCCTGTAATATGATTACTATCAATATTAGTCATTATCATTTTACTTTAAGAAAATACTCTATTACCTCTATTGTTTAATAGATTATTAGCCATTATGAGAATATTAGAGATTGTTGTGGCATATATATTTAAATATAAACCCGTGAATCATCATTGTTAATATCGATGGATTAATACTCCTATTACGAATATTATTTAACCCATTATACAACAATAATATTAATAATAATTTAGGATTCAAAATCTTAGAATCTAAAATTAAGACTAAAACCTAAGATGAAAACCCTAATCTCACATCAAAATCCTAAAAATAAGCAATCCAAACCCTAGGCTATGATCTTAAACCTTAGGTATTTTGTAGGACCTGGATCTAATCATACAAATTCCTGATTTATGGTAGGATTTGATTTTACGGGAACACGTTTCCTAGCAACATCAGTAGGCGGTTCAAAGTATAAAGTGATGATTCTTCCCCTTGAACTTTTCATTTTCTCATTAGCTTAAGTTATAGTTTTTATTTTAATTTATAATTAATATCTCCATTTCATAGTCACATATATAAATTGTTGAAATTGAATTGCTACATTACATACTTAATTTGTTTATCATGCATATTCATTCATGCTTGTGGATTATTTGTGTATTGCTTATGAAACTTAAACTGGTACATCAGTGGGAAACCCCCACCTATATATGTACACTCATACTTGGGATATAACCCGACTGGTTGTGATTGTAATGGACCTTTGGCTTAATGGTTATTGAATGATGGTTTAAATTGACTATTAATGTGGACCTATCATCAAGGATTATTGTGTCCAATGGTTTTCAAGGGTGGTCTTTTATCGCATTGTTTTGATACTTGCCCTATGTGGCCTATTCTGATAATTGTCCTATACGGCTTGTTTTGATATCGCCCTATGTAGTTTATTCTGGTATTTTTTCTATATGGGTTCGATGTTTTATACTGTGCAACTATGCAATGGTAAGCCCTATATACTGTAATATGATTAGCCACTAGTCGACGGGTTTCCATTAAACATCCTAATATGATAGTCTCATGAGCCGGGGATGGTGATATGGGACCTATGCCCAAGCTGTCGGCCTACACTGGTGACGAGCCCCTATAATAACCTTGAGCTTATTTAAATTGGCTGATTGTAACTGGACTAATAATGGTTTGGCTAATCATACGTCCATAGCATATTAGCAATGACGGGTGGCTAATTCTAGATACTGTATCACGTACCCTTAGGATCTTAGGGGTATCGTTTCGCTAGCTCCTAAACCACCGACTATAGATCTATTGTTCTGATTGGATGATTTTCCCAGGTCGATGATTTGCATGGGTGACAAGCCTACTGTCCTTACGGATGAGTATACCCGGGCCGATGATTGTATTCACGCATCCATGCATCTAATAAGACCTACATCATGTATTGTTTTGTGTATTTGTTTTATAACTATGCTCACCTAATGCGGCGATGTGTAATCTTGAGGGGAGTTCACACTGAGTTGGTCACTCATCCATCAAATATACAACCGTATAGGTAATACAGGTGGCTTAAGTGATATGCAAGTTCAGACTGATGAGGAGCCATTATGATAGTCGAGTATGCGTGATTGTACTTGTTAAGGAAGCTGCGCGATCTTGCAACTTTCATTTATATATTTTCTTTTACATTTCTCATGTATGTAAATCTTGTAATTGTTAACATTGAGACATTGGTTTGTATAAGTCATTATGGGCAACCTCTTGTATATCCTAAATGTAATTGTCAATTTTTCTTTATGCTTACTTGTTCATTCTACACTCATCTACTTATTCTTATAAAGAAAAATATATATATACACTTAAATTTGACCATCCTTTAAGGTTAACACTCGGATTTTGATATACGAGTCATATACTTGGGTCTTGAAAAAATGGGACGTTACATGGCCTATGTAAACTCAGAAGGAGTTAACTCGGCCTGATAAGCAGTCCTTAAGGATGGTACAGTTACCTCTGTGGGCATCACTGCATCATGTCCTTAGGTTAACTCAAATGGACTCATCCCAGTATAATGCAGGGCATTTTCACACCGGGTCGAGTGGGGTTACCTATGGGATGCAGGGGCACACTCGAGGTGGGCGGCTTGTGTGAGGTGGGTAGCTCGTGGGAGGCGTGCCCCACCCATGTGAGCCGGTTGGCTCATGTGAGGAGATACCTATGTGATTTAGGGCCCACGAGGGGGTTCAGACAAGGTCCTAACTCATGAGATGTGGAGTCTGGGCTATGAGATAAAGAGATTAATTCGTCATGCTCTAATAGTTTGAGCTTTTAGAGCAAGTGGTTAATTATCCTATATCAAAATGGAATCAGAGCAGGAGGTCTCATGCTCAAGACTCCTCATCGGGGGTGATTAATGACCTTGTTACTGGCATCGGCCTGGCCATTGGCCTATGCATAATTTGGCATTGAATGTAAGATTTTTACCCAATATTTGTCCACCATCACATGCACCTCTTTTGCCGAAAATACCGCGCCTCAATCTATCGTTATGGATTTTGGGATTTCGAATCGATGGATGATATTATTTAAAACAAATTCCATGATTTGTCAATGACCGACCCATTTCATAGGCTTTGCTTTCACCCATTTAGTAAAATAATGAACAAATCTATTCGTGACGAAGGCAGACGAATTTTTCCTATCAAATTGATCACCTAATCTCAGAAATTAAGGCCAAGGTTTTATGATAGAATGTATTTCAGTGGCGGGCACATGCTAAATTAATGGCCCATCCATTTTCCAAGCTTCACAACCCTTGGCATATCGTATGTAATCAACCATCATTGTTGGCCAAAAATAGCCAAAATACCTAAATGTGAGTCTCATTTTTCTCCCTGCCTAATGAGCTCTGCATATCCCTTCATGGACCTCACCCATTGCTAGTAAAGTCTCTTTTTTGGATAGGTATCAGAGAAGATTCCGTTGGCCCCTTTTCGATAGAGTTCATTGTCCATCATGTTATAACTTGTGGTCAATCTCCTAACATGCCTGTCGACCTTAATACGTGAGATCTGAAGATAACCCATGGGAGGAGCCCTCCAATCTTCTCTCTCTAACTTTATTTGGACTATTTTAATAGTACTTCCTCTTCCGAATATAGATGGTAAGGATTTTTACTGGATAGAAGTCATCCTTTTAGCTGATCCTCCCAACACATCGAGTCCTGTAGTTAATTGTGTCATTTCATTAGCATGCATGTTATGATCCTTGGTGATGTGCATCAGTTCCACTTCTTTAAAACTATCCATCATCTAAGTGGGGAAGGCATAATATGACGATAAAGTTGTGATAGCACACTTAAAGAGCCCTACCATCTGATTGATCAATAATTGTGAATCTTCTATCACCGATTCACCGTCACAGTTCTTGCCCCTAAATCCATCAATAATTCTAGGCCGATTATCATAGCTTCATTATCAGCCTGATTATTGGTGCAGTTAAATTCCAATTGAAACGTAAACTCCTGTCTGTTTCCATTTGGTGCGATTAAAATTATGTCTGCTCCTTATACCCTATCTGTTCTTGACCCATCAAAAATCAACTTTCATAACATCAACTATACACAATATAGATCTCTGATCTCTGGAGAAATTTGTTCCCCTAGATCAGATGCGTTTTGTGAAATGTAATAAAGATCAAATTCAGATAGATCTAGTACCCATTTTCCAATATGACCATTTAGAATCGGCATATTTAACATATATTTCACTAAGTTGGTCATTGCTATTACATTTACTCTTTCAGCCAACAAATAGTCTTAATTTAGTGGCCACAAAGTACGATGATAGGCATAACTTCTCTATAGATGAATAACGTTTCTCTGTGTCAAGCAATGTTTGGGTTAAATAATAAATTGCACACTCTTTCTGAGTTTCATCGTCATGGGCTAAAAGAGATTCAATCGACTCTACGGATGCTATGACTTAAAACTTGAGCAGTCGACTGTCAACTGGTGGCATTAACACTGGTGGCTTCATCAAATATTCCTTGATTTTATCGAAAGCTAGTTAATGTTCTACCTCCCATTTGAACTCAGACCCTTGCTTCAACTTTATTAATGGCAAAAATATGTTGGTTTTTCCTGCACAATTAAATATGAATTTCCATATGAAATTAACATGACCTATGAATCGTTACAGTTTGACTTTATTCTTTGGCATATGAGCATTAATGATTGCTCAAACCTTATTTTGATCGACCTCTATTCCTCTTTGATGCATCGGGAGCCCTAGAAAATTTTCGACCGAAACCCTAAAAGTACACTTTAGGGGGTTTGTTTTTATCTTACAAAGTCTCATTCATTTAAATGATTTGCACAATTTGACGATATGGTCTTCCATGTCAGCCAACTTGACCACTACATCGTCCATATAGACTTTTATATACCAGTTGATCATATCATTGAATATATTATTCATTGCTCTTTGATATACGACTCCTGCATTTTTAAGTTCAGAAGGCATTATCACTCAATAGTAAGTTCCCAACGAACCTGGATACCTAAATGTCATCTTTGGCACATCGTCCGCTACGATATAAATCTGGTTATATCCAGAATGGCCATCCATAAAGGATACAATCTAATGTCCAATAGCCCTATCAATTAGCTGATCGGCCACCAACATTAGGTATTCATCTTTTGGTGTGGCTAGATTCAAGTTTCAGACATCAATGCAAATCCGTAATTTACCATTTTTTTAAAATTACTATGAGAATATTCAAAATCCACTTGACATATTTGAGACACATAATGAAACCAGCCTTCAGAAGCTGTTCAATTTCTTCTTTTAACTTATGTGTTACTTCCATTGTCATTCGCCTGGACGGTTGCTTATGTGGTTGATACCCTTCTTTTATAGGTAGCTTGTGCTTAACTAAACCACGATTGAGTCCTGACATCTCATGGTAATCCCATACAAAGAAATCGACGAACTCATAAAGTAAGTTAACCAGTCGTGCTTTCTCTTGAGATCTCAGCAAATCGCTGACGAATGTGGGATGTGGATCTTACATGGTCCCTAAATTGACCTCTACTAAAGGATCTTAAACTTTTTGTCAAGAATCCTCGAATTTATCCTGGTCTTCTTTAGGTTTCATATCCTCATCTTCAGTCGAGATATCCATATCGGCCAAATTTACTAAACAACCGTCATCTGTATCTTTCAAGCTTTCTTCAGCTTTTTTTATCTTAGTCATAAAATCGGCCTGATGTTGCTTATCCCTTGATGTATTGATCATAGGATTTCTTCGATGGAACAACGTATAACTAGCTGATAAGGAACTATGTCCCTCGGTAGGATATCTCTTGGTTAAATTACTTCTGTAATGGCTTGCGCACAACACTATTTGGATTCTTTTTTACAGATATTCTAGTTGGTCGGCCGAACTTGTTTCTCCCAGTGAACCGAATTGGTACCACTTCTTTCCCATAATAATAGGCTTTATTTGCATTTGAAGTGGCCAAGAAGGATTTATTATCGGACAAAATTATTTCAACTTTATTCTGATTCTAGAAGATTATGAATTGATGTAGGGACGACAAGATACATGTGAAGGAGTGAACCCAGTCTCTGCCTAGTAGGGCATTGTATCTAGATGAAGTATCGACCATAAAAAAATAAAATAAAAATAGAGCCAATACTATTTTGGTCTTAATAATTAAGTCAACTGGCAAGACCCCATGAGTGTTTGTAATGTGACCAACAAAATTACTGATGGTAACCTCCGAAGGGATTAAATCGGTCATTGTCTTTCCTAATTTTGACATCATTCTCAATGGAAAAAAGGTTGACGATGGCCTCATTATCAACCTGGATTCTGGTGACTGGGCATCTTTCAAGATAATGAGATATGTATAACAGCTTGAGATGTTACATCATGTAAAGAGTAGGTCTTTCTATGACCACTCTTTTTGACGTAGTCCCTGACTCTACTATGACTATGTTTACATGTGAGGTTTCATCCATCTTAGATTTATTTCATGTCGCCTCCTCAAATGGAAAAGAGGCATATTGTATCACTATTAGGATTCTTCTATATCACTTACCATTTTATTTAGCTGGGCTAGTCTGGCCTGAAAGATGGAAGGAAGTGTCAATACCATGTTACAATGAAACATGAACGGTGGCAATGTTCCGAAAACAACACATTGCCTCCCTAGTGTTTCTGAATCCATTTTTGTATCAAGGTCTTTGTCTTGCTTGATGCTTTCGTCAGCCATAAGGCTAGTTGAGGCGCTTGATGGTGAGATGACTTGTAGTGCTTTGATAGTTGTTTCTAATTCATTAACCAACCATTCATCCCCTAAAAAACATTCAAAGATAATCTGATAGATTACCGCAAACATCTTCCTCCTTTGGACTAGTTGAATGATCGGTTCGGTCGAAAACATTAGAGTCCAGGTCAAGTAACACAGGTAGCAGGACTGCCCCTACCATGTTTACAGCCACTGTTAGTGTACTCATTTTTGCACCCTAGGTTGTCAATCACTTGAGTCGTTATGTTGTAAAGTCGGTTGAGCCTTTGGAAAGTGAAGACCGAAGACAATTTCTTAACCCTTGATGATTTGGACCCAATAGCATAACCCATTTTGATCATCCTTAAGCCATGAAAACCTATATCCCATCAACTTTGGTTTGGCTTCCGAGGTTTAAGTTGCTGAAATAAACAGTTGAAATCAGCAACCTTCGGTCCAACCGAAGATGGTTTCAGTCTGACCGAATCTGGCCATTACAGGACAAAACAAAATAGGAAAATATGGTCGATGTTCGATTGGACTCGATCTGACCAAATGGCAACTTCAGCCCAATCAAAGTATCCTTCAATCCGACCGAAATTGGCCAAAACAGTCCAGAAAAGCCTCGGCCCAAATTCGGTCCGACCGAGTGCGACTGAAGATCAGCTTCAGTCCGACCAAAAATGGTTAAAACTGTCTAATAGCTTTTGGTCCTTATTCGGTCCAACCGAGGAAAAAATTTGGTCTGACTGAAGGCCCTCTCAGTGGAATCGAAATATAGTCGTTAAAGATCCGTTGGGACTTTTTTCTTGTAAAAATAGCATCCATATCTTTACGAAAAATATAGATTTTGTCATTTTAAAGACTCTAATACATCTCAAGCCTAATCTATAGCTTAGAACTTTTTCCCATTGAGATTCATGTCTTCCTCTTGGTGATTTCTCACTCAAACAAGCATTCCATACTTCTATTCAAGAAGAACATGATCTCATACCTTCTCTAGAGTATTGAGACCAATTTTATAGGTATATTTACAATCTCTATCATAATTTAGAGTATCCATCGGTTGAATCCCCTAGGTAAAACAACTTTTCATTAGTGTTAGGAGATTCAACTCACTCCCATCACCTTGGTCATCTTGAAGACATATCAAATGCAAGGAGATTAATCATGGAGCCAAATCCTTAGTGAAGCAGTTGCAACATGATCAGGGCAGTATCAGGGAGCTGATTGAAGCATGGGAGAGCGGAGATCAACCAACCCAATAGGCACAACAAGTGGGGCTCAATCAGACAAATAAGTTTTCATTTTTAGAGTCCATTGTTGTGCTCCTTCCTTATGTAGGTTGGAGTACAATAGTTTATATTCAAACTCACATAGATTCTTTTGTAGGACATTGGCCTGTGTAGCCTAAATCTGTGGTTCTTTTGTAGAACTTAGGCTATTGGTTAGCCGAAAGGAAAAATCAACTCAAGTCCTTATGTAGGCCTCTGGTAGGAGAATATGTGTCAGGTTCGGGAGTAGGACCCTTGCTCTTGTGTAGGGTATAAATCTTAAGTTCGGAATTAGGACCTTGGCTTATGTGGCCTAAATTATCAAGTTTAGGATTAGGACCCCTATCCTTGTGTAGGACATAAAGTCTAGGTTCCTTCGTAGGACCTTTACTCTTGTATATGGCATTAATTGTGGAGTCCTTGTGTAGGGCTTTAAAGGTTTGAAGTGAACCTAATTTAAAACCTCTGATAGTGACATCCAGTACACTCATGGGTTGAGTACATCCGCCAGGAGTGGAGTAGGCACATATCTGAACCACTATATATGCTTGTATTTGAGATTGTCATTTGATCATTTGTTTAATTATGCAATGAGGTTTAATGTTTAATTATATGATAGTATGATTAGATAAATGTTATGATTGAAATGTAGCATATCACATACTCACATGTTCACTATATTATATGTTAGTTGCTTAATTTGTATATCTTAAGTAGCCTATGTGATTGGACCCTCTATTGACTTGGAAGCCTTAGAGTTATATTGCTTAGTTTAGTTTAAACTAAGTAATATTGTTTTTAATAGGCATATTTTTAAATAGGTCCTAATCACCCCCCACCCCCTCCCCTTTAAGACTTAGTCTACATTCTATAGATCCACCAAATTTCACGCTCAGATGCATTGCGGCCCATTACCGCAATTTCAGCCACTCAAATACAAGAATTCTCCAGAATGGTCGTAGTTGGACTATCTCCGACCAAGGCAGATCTACGACTTCTTCTGATTCTCTTCTTATATATGCTTGTCACCTTTACCATCGATGCTTCTAAGTTTAAGCCAATACCTTTGGTGCTGATGAAAATTTCGGATGCATAACCTGCTTCCATACTCCCTCTCGGGTTATTGGGGGCTTGACCATCCTTTGGTTAGGTATCCCAACCACTTAGTGGCAGCTAAGGGTCGTCCATTGTAGTTAATGTTGATTGTCCGTCCCATGTTACTTAGGAGTTGTACAATGGTTGTGCAGCCTTACTTCGAAAGGATCTCCCCATCCAGGAATAGTACTTATAGTACATCAATCGCACAGTTGTGAACCTTACCTATCTTATCGGATTGTGTTCAGTCAAGCGGCATTTAAATGAGAAGACCAACGTCGCCCTCACACTCGTTGTTGTGGTGTCCCTTCCTCATTAATTGGGCCAAAATCCATCTTTGCTCGTGGCCAATTGGGCTTTTTTAGACTCGATGTGACCATATTAACCTTATGATTGGGAGGGAATGAATCCATATCGATCAACATGGCTCTTCGTCTTTTTTTAAAAATTTTCGCAACCCACGGTTGATGTTATCTTAGACAACGTTCCTGAATACAACACATTTATTAGTCAAATGAGACCGAGTTTCGTGCCACTTGGAATACTCGATCTTTTGTACTTCGTAATCTGCAATTATCATGTAATTCATAGGAATCTTAATAAACTTTCCGACTAACAGAATTTCAAATATCTCATCGGCTCTCGTTATGTCAAAAGTATAAACCTTTTGAGCCTTTTGTGCAGTTGATGTCATCGATTCCGCTTTGACCAATGACGAACATATGAGTGGTTTCTTGGCCAAAACCTCGACAATCGTGCCCTCATAATTTGGGTCATGATAGTAAGTTCCTATCGACGATTTTTTTATTGGGCGCCTTCTTGTAACAACTCCTTATACATGGAGACCTTTCTATTCAGATCATATAAGTCCATGAACTATGTCCATATGAACTTCTTATAAAGTATATGCTTAAGCTCATCTTATGCTATCTGCACAAATTCGGCTTCAGTCATGACAATCTTACATCAACTCTTTATCCTCTTGAATCGAGTAATATAATTCTCACAAGTCTCTCCCAGTAATTGTTAAAAATGGACGAGATCGGACATTGTTATTTCTCTTTTCTTAGAGAAAAACTAAGCATGAAATTTGTCTTCAATTTCTTGCTAAGTGCACACTGAATCTAGCAAAAGTTTGAATACCATGTAAAGGTTGTTGTTGTTAGCAAATGATTGAATAATTGCAACTTGATAGTCATTATTTGCCAACTCTCCACACTGCATAGTGAATCGGCACATATATTTGATAATCAACTGACCAGGATCACCTAAAAACAAAGCACAGTCTAGTCGATATTACCGATCTATCCATTCAGGATGTGGTTTATGATATACCGGGATGATATTATGGTCGAGTACTTACCAAGCAACCACTTGGACAATTTTCATGATTTGGTCACAATCCACTCACTGAAGTTCAACGACTGGTGGTGGATCAAGGTCAAATCGGTTCAATTGTTCTTAGAATAAAGGATTCATGGGGAAAGGATTAAATCTTCCTGCTAATCAATGATTTTGATTTTCAAGTATGAAATTTCTAGTCTCTCAATCCAGTCATCTAAGTTCTACAGGAGGCGTAATATTTCGCATCTCTTAAACTGGGACCAGTGGTGGATTCTTTTGTAAAGACGGCACAGATGGCAGGTGAGTTGCATTGCTGATAAAACTTCCTTCGGTGTGATATTGCATCACTGATGACATTCGTTCGACTATCATAGTTATTAATTGATACATATATAGCCTCAATCTGGCTAGCTATGTATCTGTTGGTTTTCTTATTTTGAATACGAAATTACTCGACTTGGGCTCTTTCATATTATTGTATATGTTGAATACTCAGTTGTACATCTCGAAGTACGACTACTGTCTCATTTGGAGGAAAGTCTAGGAGGTGAATGCTCCTTCCTAGTCCCCAGTACCAAGCATTTGACTATTGTTCAAATTCAACTCTTCAAGGGCCTCTTGAACCGACATATCTTCTACTGAAGGTAGTGCAGTTGGCGTAAAGGGATCAATCCCAGCAATTCAAGTACTTCTTCTATTAATTATTAGTAGTATTATGCTAGTAAATTAGAGACAGGGTCCCACCGGACGTACCAAAAAATGTTGTTGCTGGATTTGGTTTTTGATAATTGAAATGCGGGTAAGCTAGAATTGGATTTATAACTCAATTCAAACCAAACAATTATGACCTAAGCACTAAGATAGGCAGACACGTAGTGTATAACTAAGATTTAATGAGATTGATCGCTATTCAACCACTTACTCAATGTGTAAATAGGATCATGCAATATTCAGACGGTAGGGTTCGCCTCTGATAAACAGAAATGAAAAATGGATTCATACAGTTAGTCGTGAAGAACATCTATGAAACACTTCTCTTGATGTAGAACTTAATTGAGCATACGAGCATAAACTTAAATTACAGCTAAGCTTATTAGCTACTTTATTAATGCTACATATTACACTATGGAATGTAAAGCAAAGCAAAAGGTAAAAAACTTACACTAAGGAATATAATTTACTTGGCACAATAAGTAAAGTGATTAAACTATAAAATGTAAAGATAATATTTGGTATAATTCGGTTAGCATGAGATGTTTTTTCTTTATAAATTTCTTTATTATTTATAATCATAGCTTGAATATGTAAGATGCCTCACATGTCCTTACTGTTGATGTAACTGTTCAGCCCATCTTCACGAAGGCATGGCATTCATTATGCATTCAGCTATGTTATCAAGAAATTTACATTTATGCGGATCTATAAAACATCATCTATACAGATCACACTAACCTACCCTGATTGGTTATCACAAGGATCAGCAACCATGGTCTATACATCACGTGGCCCCACTTCCGTTTGCTACCACCCTTTGCTTACAGGGACACGGATTCCTGCGATAGCCTTTTGCAGGAAGTTCCTCAGCAAGGATGCTGGGTGGGACCCACCTCGATGTGTATAAAAAATCCACCCTGTTCAACTGTTCTGAGATATCATTTTAGGACATGCAATCGAAAATGAGGTGGATTCAAAACTAAAGTGAGTCAGACGAGAGGGAAAATTGGGAAAACAAATTTCCACCATTGAAACTTTCCTGGGCTCCACCTGATGTTTTTATCCCATCCAAACCGTTTATAAGTTCATTAACACTAGGAAGAAGTGAAAATGCTAAAAATAGGACGTGGATTTCCTGCGAAATGACTTTCGCAGGAAGTTCCTACGCTGAAAACTAGGGTGAGGCCCATTGTGATGTTTGTGAGAAATTCTACCCGTCCATCCATTTTTTTAATTTATTTTAAAACATTATGCCAAAAATGAACCGTTTCCAGGTCTCAAGTGGGCCAAAAACTTGATAATTAAATATCCATAGTTGAAATATTCGTGGGCCCCGGAAGTATTGAACAATGCTAATATTTGTGACTTCAGTTCATCCCAGTAGGAATGAAGTTATTAACGCTATGGATGGCATGTAAACATCACTGTCGAACCCAGGTGGGTTTCAACTGTAGGAGTCTTTCTAACCACATTTTCCGGACCACTTGAGATCTAGATACGGCCCATTTTTGGCGTCAAGTCCATGAACTCACAGAACTAATGGAAGGGGAGGATTTCTCACAAACATCACAACTGCCCCAACTGAGATCCCAGTGCAGGAACTTCCTGTGAAAGGCTTTCGCAGGGAATCCGCCCCCGTAAAAATAAAATACTAATAATAAATAATAAATATAAAAAACACTCCTAACAAATAAATTTGATTACCATTCCTCTCGTGTGACCGACTTAAGTTTTGGATACGTATCATTTTTGGTCGAATGTCCCGAAATGGTAACGGATTGGCTACTACCCCTGCCACCAGTCCCGGAGGTGGTGGTCGGTGCTATGTGGCCCCATCATGATGTATGTGTTTCATTCCTTCCGTCCATCTATTTTTCTGGATCAATTTATGGTAATACAAAAAAATTAAAAATTGAAGTATATCCGAGTCTCAAGTGGACAACATTACAGGAAACAGTGTGGAATGAACTACTACCACTAAAAACTTTTTGGGGCCATAAAAGTATTGGATCATGTCGATTTTTGTTTTTACCCTTCATCTGGGTCTTTATGACCTAATCAATAGATTGGATGTCAAATAAACAGTACAGTAGGCGTTGGGAGGATTTAAATGATGGATATCCAATCACTATTGTTTTCCTGTGATGTGGTTGACCTTAGATTTATATCCCTCTCATTTTTTGGGTGAAAACTTAAAATGATATTTAAAAATGGATGAATGGAATGGATGAAACACATACATCATGGTGGGGCCCACAGAGCACCGACCACCAGCTCCGGGGCTGGTGTCAGGGGGAGTAGCCCATCCGTTTCCGACTGAAATGAGCTCTCGGGGGTGGATTTTTCATAAACATAGCATCGTTGCGCAGGAAATTCCTGCGAAAGCCTTTCGCAGGAAATCCGGCGTACAGCTTACGGTAGTACCGTTGCCACCGAAGCGAGCCCTTGGGGCCATGTATACAGTTTCAGACGGCCTGTGTACAAAGTTTCACAGGGAGCCAGAGTATCAAATAACTCCCCTCAAATAAACACAGCCCATCTGAATTTCCAATCATCCGTCTCAGATATGAAAGGAAAACTGAAATTCAAATCAGCCAAAGCCACTTATCAGTACACAGGAATGCAATCAAGAACATCAATGTCTTTCGAACTCGCCTTAATCCGCCCGCTGTAATGGATCTGCTACGACACCCCAGCCGCCGCAGGCGCCAGCACCTCCCGAAGGCCATGAACGACGATCAGATCACGCTCCCCGATACAGAGACATTGATCGTAAAACCCTCAGAGAATGTTCCCAGCTCCGTCCAATCATCGACCTTGATCAGATCCGCCCACGTCAGCCGGCATGGACGATGTGCTTCTCGAAGATCTTCAAGCCTTCAGCGAAATCCTTCCAGTTCTGCTGCAGTCTGCCGTCCGTCAGCGTGAATGCGGTAATTGCCGAGGTCTGATTGCGGCCGTCCAGCAACTGGGAATCAAGAAAACGCAGCGGCTGTAGAATAACCCTTGGATTGCAAGAGATCCAAGGCACGTGCGAAGGAATTGACGCCGGGGGCGTGCAGATCGGGGGACAAGCAGTGGCGATTGTGAGGGATCTCGAAGAAGCGGTCGACAGGGTAGATGATGAGGGATCCGTCATCGTAGATAGCCAGCAGAGGTGTTGATTTTGATAGAACTGAGGGAGATCTGACCGTGAGAGGCGTTAGATGTGATGGAGAGGGAGAGATCGGGAGCGAGGGTTGGGATTTTGTTTGGGGGGGAGAGAGAGAGAGAGAGAGAGAGAGGTGGTAGAAGAGAAGGAGGAGAGAGGGTTGGCCAAATGAGGAGAAGGCGGTGTCGGGAGGGGAGAAGATGTAAAGGAGAGAGAAGGGGAAGAGGTGAGGAGGGAAGGGAGGTGAGTTGGGAGGGGGAGAGTCATGTACAGGAATCAGGTGCTGGACAGTTGATGACGATTTGGGAGGTTGGTGGGGCCGAGATAGGGAAGATAGATATATGTTTGGCCTCATGTCCGTTAAATGAGCTCACAAAAAGGATGGACAGTGTGGATTTCTCATAAACATCACGGTGGGCCCCACTTCCTGCGAAAGGCTTTCGCAGGATATTCGCGTTTTGGGGAGGAAAAAGGCGGGAGAGGTTTATATCTAGCGGAGTTATATGATACTCGGTCTGCGTTTGACACCTGATACAAAGGCACTCAGAAATTGTACACAATCCGGCTGTTTCCATGTCACAATCCTAAGATCGGATTGGTTAGAGAATCTTCACTCAGATTATTGGTGATTGTTTCTGAAAATAGGACCCTTTATTTTCCATTTTTAGCTGTTAAATAAATGTCCACCTATCCGATAGTCAGACAATAATGCAAGCTTAGTTTTTTTTAAAAAAAAATTATTATTATGTGATACATCTATACCAGTTACCATAATTTTACCGGTATAATTTGATTAATTGTATGCCAAATGTGCAATTTCTAAGTGCTTGAGTATTAGATGTCACAGGCTTCCAGAGTATCAAAGTTTTTCTCTTAACTGAAAGAGTTCGGTTTTCGTCTGTGGCGATGGAATATGGAGCATGTGTCGCAGTTCAAAGGGGTCCACATTTTGAGTAGTTCGTTAATCGAAACCGTACATATTGTGAAATATTTCTGCCAACGACCCCTTGTAGAAAATTAAGCTGAAAGGTTAATTTTTACCATAACCATCTGTATATAAATATTCAAAGAGCGAAACAAAATTTTAATGGATCCCATTAGACTAAAAAATGTCAAAGGTTAGAATCATCAATGAAGAATTATTATGTGAAACAGATCTTTTATAATAGTAAAGATAATATGAACAGTTTAGATCATAGGATAATCCATGGACCCCAATGAGTAGCAACACATGCTTGTTTCTGTGTCGCAACGCTGGCAAAACGAACTCCTAACTGAAACGGACCGGGTTTCTTTAGGACGCGGTTTGGCTGGTGACCCGAATACCAGCCAGATAGCTTGTGTGAAAGCTCTGTGGGCCCAACATGATGTATGTATTTTATCCACGCCATCCATCCATTTTTCCATCTGATTTTAGGGCATGAGATCAAAAATGGGGCAGACTTAAATCTCAGGTGGACCACACTAAAGGAAACATTAGGGATTTAACGCTTAACGTTCAATCAACACTATTTTCCTGTGGTGTGGTCTACCTGAGATTTGCATCTGTCTCTTTTTTTGGGCTCGTGCCCTAAACTCAAATGAAAAATTGATAGACGGCGTGGATAAAACACATACATTATGGTGAGGCCCATCTAGCTTTCACACCAGCTAGCTGAATGGGTTCAGATCACTAGCCAAACCTCGTCAGTGCTGTAAAAGCTGTGTAGCCCCGCCATGATGGATGTGCTTCATCCACGCCGTCCATCGATTTTTTAAGCTCATTTTAGGGCATGGGCCTAAAATTGAGGCAGATCCAAATATCAGGGGAACAACCCTACTGGAAAAAGCGGTTTGAATACCCACCATTAAAACTTCTTGGATGCCACAAAAGTTGAAGATCCTGATCATGTGGGGCCACCTTTGGTAGCCAATCCCTCTTAAGATTTACTTTGATCCGTGTCTAAAATCCCCACCTTCTTTTGATTCATAACCCCACACGGATGCCTCTGTGTAGCATCCACCATATTCCAGCACATCGTGTTGGATTTGTTTTTTTTTTTTTTTTTTTCAGTGATCCGAACCGCTTATCTGATAGGACTTCCCCTACATGGAGGATAGCCCGTAAAACCCTCAGATTGAATATGTAACCCTTTGATACTACAAATACTATCGCCACCGTTCAGGTTCAAATCAAATGAGGGTCTCTTCCTCTTACCCGGGTGGTACTCCTTGGAGTTTCAACACCGGGTCTCAGGTTCGAATACCCACAGTGGTGACGGCTAGGATCCCAATGGCGTGCGTGTGTGGGGTGTGTGTGCGTGTGTAAAAAAAAAAAAAAAAAAAAAAGATGTTCAAATCAAATGAGCCAAATTATCAAAAGTTGAAATAATCCAATTGAAAGCTTTTATTTGTTGATTTCCAACCCTACAAAGTGAGACTAATCGCATAAACGGGGTTCGGATCATTGGAACATGAGCCGGATTCAAAGGCTAAAGCCTCGAGATAAACATGTCGATGCATCTGAGCAAACCTCCTCTACCAAAGCATTATGAAATAAAGAGAAACTTTGATACTCTGGTAGAGTGTCATAGATGATACGCAGTCACTTCAAAATTGCATATACATATACAGATAATTCAATCTAAACTGTCCAAATTATGGGTCTTGGTTTAGATGCCCCATGACCCAAAAATTGCACGCTTTATTATTATTATTTTGTCATCCTACTATCAGTTTGGTGAACTTTTATTGGACGATTATCCAAACAAGAAGAAGTTTCCAGGTGCACTCTAGTGGGCCCAGGTAGATGTGGGGCTTTATGCAGGACATCCAACCGGTCCATCAGATTCAGGAACTGAAGTTACCACACATAAAAAGAAAATCAGCTGAGTCGAGCAATCATGGGGGCCACAGCACAGGGAACAAGATGGGAGGGAATGCCCACCCTTCATCTGCACTTGCAAATATTTAGGTTGCAAAACAGCCTGATTTTGGCCTGACCCTTCATCCAGGCTAGATGAAGGGTCTGAATGGCCTGGATTGCAGATACATTACACAGTGGGCCCCCTATTCAAATCAACCATAGGCCTCTCTGCTCTCAATCTGTTTCTACGGTGCAGCCCACCTGAATCTTGGGTCAGACTGAGCTTTGGGTATCAGAGGGTAACTTGAGGTCTAGCATCTGATGGACGGATTGGATGTCATGAATACATCACGTGGGCCCCACTTCTGTTTGCTACCAGCCTACCTTACAATGGTACCAGAGCGCGCCCGTGCCATGTATACAATTTCATATGGCCTGTGTATCAAGTGACACACGAAACCAGAGTATCAAATAACTCCCCTAAAACACACGAATAGAACTCAGTTTTGGAAGTGAACAAGGATTGCTCTCTACCCTAAACAATGTAGCCTTTAAAAAAAGATAAGACTACATTCCAAAGTAACATCAATCTCACCTTATTTGAGAATTTTGAGAATTTGTCAACCCTCAAAATACATTTTCTAAAAGACCCTTCTCTTCAAACTCAAAGAGATTCTCGAAGGGATTACCGCCTCCTAGAACTCTATAACAATGACCGAAGAATGCCGTGTGGGGGTTGAATCGTTAAGCCCATGGCTTGAAACCGATCCAACCACCTTGTCTGGGTGGAGAGAAGGGCAGACTCTTGGAACCCGACTTAGCACGGTACCAAAGGAATGCGGCGGCACATCCGACTGGAACTCGGAGTTTGGGATTTTGGACGGGTTCAATTCTTGTGTAGACCCTTGAACAGAAAGATACCTATACCACCAATTGCAAACATGAGAATAAGATTCGGGAAAACAGCGACGTCAGTTGTTCTGCTCTTGTTGGCCGTTCTTCCTTGGTGGGCCATCCCTCCTATGTTCTCGTGGAGGAGATTGCCGAGGTTGTCTAATTGATGCATGATCTGACGTTGACTACGTGCAATGCCCGTAATCTATTCATGATAACCATCAAGGAATTAGACAGACTTTATGAATCAATAAATAAATAAAGAACTAGTTATGATAAACTACAGCAATTTATATGAAGGTTTCAAAATTGGTTTTACACGAACAAACGGCCAAGCAGCATTACTCTTAGGGGTTGTTTGGCAAGTGAGTATCCAAATACTGGAGATTTTCAAACCTGGATTATAAGTTCTTTCAGTTGCATTTGGCAGCCTGGGTTTTCAATCTTATCGAATCCAGAAGTTATATTCAGTAGCCTGGATTTTGGCTCAAGGGGGCCTTAACACGCAACATATTGACTAACAGTAATGGCAGCTGTAACAGCCAGCCTTATAGCCATCAAGATACAAGCTGTAACAGTCCAAATTATTTTTTTAAGGAAACATGCATTGGCACTGTATCAGCCTTTTACATGTCTGTATCAGTCCGTTATGGTCCCATATTGGCCCATGACAGCCCATTATTTTCAAATCAGACGTTACAGACGCATATTGTGTGACAGGCACCATGGCTACCATTACGTAATGGCAGTGACGTAACTGTGATTTAATACCATGCTTAAAAGAGAGGAGAGCAGTTATGACAGCTGGAAAGGATTGAAAATCCAATATTTTGCACCCCGCCTTTTCTATGTTTAAGAAGGGCCCTTTTTGAGGATATTCAATCCAAATTGGATTTGAAATCCAGGATTCTAAGGGGTGCCAAACATGATTTGGATTGAAAATCCTGGATTCCAATTCCTAACTGCCAAAGATCCAAGCTACCAAATGACCACTTATGTAATGGTTAGAGCTGGTTTTGACAATTGGTTCTCAAAGAAGTGGAAAACAATGGTAATCTGGTGAAGTGTGGTGGATGATAAGCAAGCACTGAGCAATTGCAGCTGTGACATATAAGCAAATTCAAATTGAACTGGCCAAATCATGGATACTAGTTTAGATGTATCATAAACCCAAAAAAAAAAAAAAAAACCGACACTTTATATATATATATATATATATATATAAACTATCTGAATGGTGGTGTTTATTCGAAGGTTGAAATGAATAATATCCAATGGTCCTGCTTCAGCAAACATGTGTCCATGAATCAGAGGTAAACTTGTTTCAACAATTTGATTTTGGGATTGTGACTTAGTTATAGTAGTTTCTACAATTAAGGTGGTTTGAGTTGATGTAATTCAGGGCCACCTATGATAGGGCCCATCTAGGCCCACTATGTGGCCCAAAAAAGCGTAGGCCCATAACCCACTGTAGGCCCAACATGTGTTGATTATTTACAGATTTGAATATTATAATTAATTATTTTTGGGAGATACGTGGGGCTGATTTAAAGATATGATTGAAGATATGAGCCACATTTAGAGATTTGATTACTTTCCATGTTTGCTTTTCTTTATACTTCTGCCATATATATTTTATAAAAAAAATTTAGATTAGGGTGCATTAAATTGCGATTGATTCTCTTAGTTGTAGAGATTTTAATCAAGGATTTCTTTAGGATCTATAAAAGGGGGGTAGTTGTGTAGGAGTGAGGAGAATTGAATATTTTCTAAGTGTGGTTTTTTTTCTTCAACTTTTGTAAGAGGAAATGTTCATATCAATAAAAGTTCTCTCCCTCTCAACTCCATTATTCTTGTGAGTATTCTTCTTTTTTTTTGCAATTTGGATATCAAGATCTTATTGACTCGATAACCAGGTTGCACCATTTTGGTATCAGAGCAGGTTGTCTTCAGCTGAGTGAAGGATACCTCGTTTCAACATTGAGGTCTTGGTGTTGATTCCCTAGTGGGGGTGGCTAACAGTGAAGTGTAAACTGACAGTGGGGTGTACTAACAAGCTAACAAAAAAAAAAAAGGTCTCTTAATGGCGTTGAAAGAGGTAACACAAGAAGAGTTTGCAAAAGTAGTTCAATTGATCCATATACTTGCAGAACGAGTAGATGAACTCATGCATGCAGTAAGAAATCTCACTAATCAAGTGGAGAAGCTCCGGCATGGAGGGAATCCGGAGACCGAAGTTGGAGCAAGTGGACATGTAGGGGGAAGATCCCCCACCAATGTCCTAAACAACAACGGGCGGCCCTGGCTCATGAAGACACCAATAATCAAATCCTTTGATTGTTGGAACGTGATAGAGAGCCTGGCCGAGCCGATGCTTAGGGTTACATCATCTTCTACAAAGTAGAAGAAGATTCGTCATATTTTTTTGACTAGTAACAGATAATTTTATAAAGAAAAGAGAAAAAACAAAACAAAGGAGAGCCGAGATAGCCTCTTTGCTACTCCCTGAGAAAAAGAAAATTGCAATTCTTTAGATTATCAACAGCATAAGCCCATTCTACTATAAAATAGATCACCCTATTAGCAGTACCCTGAGAAGAATTTGACATGTCATTAAAGACCCTCCCATTTCTTTCTTCCCAAACAGCCAATAGAGCCATTTTCCACAACTTTGATCTATAGTTTCCAAAACTTATGCCATGCCAAGCCTGCTGCAAACCTCTCACAGATTGAGGAAAAGACCATTGGATGTTAAAGTGTAGCAGGATGGCAGTCCAGATCCGATATGTGAAGGGGCAGTGGATGAAAAGATGATCCACCGTTTCTTCATTTCCCAAACAGCAAATGCAAATGTTAGGAATAACCATGCCCCCTTTTCTCAAATTGTCCACAGTCAGGATCTTTTTCTTGCAAACCAACCAACCGAATGCTGCTATCTTTGGGGGGACATGGTATTTCCAAATCTGATGCGTTAGATCCTCTTCTGTAAAAAGGACGTTTTTTGTAATATGCCTGTAGAATGATTTTACCGAGAATAAACCTAATTTGTCAAGCTGCCAGACTAGAGAATCTTGAGAGGAGAGATCCAGTTTACTGCCTTGTAAACGATTGAGAAGCAATACATATTCTTCCATCTCTCGGTCCTGAAGGTGTCTTCTACAAATCGGGTTCCAAACCACTTCTCCTGTAACCAAATAACAATCTTTCACAAATACGGACTGATTCTGGGCCAAGCGATAAATGCGTGGAAAACTATCACGGAGAGATTCGACCCCTACCCAAATGCCTTCCCAAAAGCGAGTATGCTCACCGTTTCCAATTGCGATGCTCGTTCCTTTGACAACCTCGACCTTAATGGATAGAATTCCTCTCCAAAAAGCTAAAGCTTTGTATTTGGAGGATTTCTTTGTCCACTAACCCCCTTCTGAATAGCCATACTTACTTTTGATCACCTTATTCCATAGTGTCATTTTCGGTTCCTAATCTCCATGTCCATTTGCCTAAAAGAGCCCGATTCATGCATTTAAGATCTTTTCTACCTGCCCCTCCTTGAATATGCTTACAAACTTCCTTCCAATTTACTAGATGGAATTTTTTCTTGTCTGCCTTACCCTGCCACAGAAAATCCTGTCTGATTCTCTCTAAAGATGCCAAAATAGGAGGAGGGCAAGTAAAGAGAGACATAAAATATAAAGGCAAGTTCGACAAAGCCGCCTTTATGAGAGTTAACCGACCTCCCAAGGATAAAAATCTGCATTTCTATCTAGCGAGGTAAGATCGAAATCTGTCTATTACCTTGTCCCATAAAGCATTTGGAGGCTTTCCTATGCATAGCGGTAATCCGACAAAGGTTGAGGAAAGAGAACCCGATGCACAATGAAAGAAATCGGCGTAATTTTGGATCTCCTCATCCTCCATATTCACCCCGATCATTTTAGATTTTGCCATATTAACTTTCAATCCCAACACTGCTTCAAAACATCTTATGATAGTCCGAAGATTACTCACTTTATTCTGTCCTATGTCAGAAAATAGAAGAGTGTCGTCCGCAAATTGAATAGGAGAAATCAGATTTTCCATCCCTTCCACTTTGAACCCGCTTATGATACCTTTAACATTCTGGGAAAAGCCTCCCCCATAATTAAGAATAAGAAAGGAGATAAAGGATCTCCTTGGCGAAGGCCCTTGGAACTTTTGAAGAAACCTTTTGGAGAACCGTTTATTAAGACGGAAAAGAAAGCTGAGCCAACACATTCCTGAATCCATTTAACTGGAAAGCCCATCCGTCTTAGCATATACTGATGAAAACCCCAATCTACGTGGTCATATGTTTTTTTGATATCTAGTTTACATAGAAGACCCTTTGATTTGGATCTGTCTCGAATCCAAACATTCCAACGCAATGAGTGAACTATCCACAATCTGCCGCCCCAGAATAAATGTGCTCTGATTTTCTGAAATTATGGATCCTATTACCCCTTTAAGACGAGATGCCAAAACCTTTGCTAGAATCTTGTAAGGGCCTCCTAAGAGACTTATTGGTCTAAAGTCCTTAAGAGAATCAGCTCCCGAAATCTTTGGAATCGGCACAATGAATGAGGCCCTAAATCTTTTGAAATTCTACCCTTGTCGAAAAAATCCTTCATGAAATCCAGAATATCCTCTTTTAACATCTCCCCAAAAGTCTAAAAGAATGCCATTGGATACCTGTCTGGACCGGGAGCCTTATCCCCTCCCAGAGCATCACAGTCCCTTCAACCTCAAGCAAAGAAAAAGGGGATTCAATAGCCACAGCGTCTGCTTGAGATATTTGGTCCAAATCGAGATGATCTAAAGGTAGTACGGGTCTAAAGGTTGAGATTGGTTTCCAACTCGAGGTCGAGTTCTTTCGAAGCCGGGGAGAATTGATGTAGGCCCACTAGGCCCACTATGTGGCCCAACAAAACATAGCTCATAACCCACCGTAAGCCCAACATGTGCTAATTTTTAGGTTGATTATTTATAAATTTGGATATTATAATAAACTATTTTTTAAGAGATATGGGGGGTGATTTAAAGATATGAATAAGGTGTTCGGTATGGGTTACGTATCGGCCGACACCGTTACGCGATACGATGTCGAAACGGGCACCCCCCCCCCCCCCCCCCCCCCCCCCCGCGCTTTCTATGACTGTAACGGCCATTACGGCCCCGTAATGGCTGTTATGGGCCTAAAGAAAAAAAGGAAAAAAATGGAAAAATGATTTTTTTTAAAAAAAAACTTACCTTTTTTTTTTTTTTTCCTTTTGTTCCTTCTTCTTCCTCTTCTTCTTCTTCTTCTCGGGTTGCGGTTGCGGCCCCTCTCGTTTTCTCCTTCTTCTTCTTCTTCTTCTTCTCTTTCTTCTCACGTTGCAGCTGCGGCCCTGCTGCAGCTGCAACTCTCGTTTTCTCTTTCTTTCCCTCTCGTTATCTCCTTCTCTCTCGTTTTCTCTTTCTTTCCCTCTCGTTTTCTTCTTCTCTCATTTTCCCTTTCTTTCCCTCTCATTATTTCCTTTTTCCTTCTCATTTCTCTCTCCCTCTCTCGGTCTGGAAAAAAATGAATGGGTGCGTGCCACGCACCTTATTTGTTTAAGTGGTCTACGGCACATGCCGCTTAGTACACTTGCACTGTTTTAATGCATGCGGCCCACCTAGGTTTATGTATTGTATTATATATCCATGCCACCCATTAGTTTTTCCTGATCATTTCAAAGTATGGTCCCTAAAATGAAGCAGATCCAGATCTCGAGTGGACCGCATAGTAGGATTGAATGCCCACTATGCACTTGCATTGTTTTAGTGCATGTGGCCCACCTTGATTTATGTGTTGTATTATATATCCATGCCACCCATTAGTTTTTCCTGATCATTTCAAGGCATGGTCCCTAAAATGAAGCAGATCTAGATCTCAAGTGGACCGCACAATAGGATTAAATGCCCACTGTGCACTTGCATTGTTTTAGTGCATGCGGCCCACCTTGATTTATGTGTTGTATTATGTATCCATGCTACCCATCAGTTTTTCCTGATCATTTCAAGGCATGGTCCCTAAAATGATGCAGATCCATATCTCAAGTGGACCACACAGTAGGATTGAATGCCCACTGTTAAAAACTTACTGTAATGTTTATGTACCATCGAAACTACTGATAAGGTTGCATGGACCTGGATCAAGGAAAACAAAAGCGCAACTTAAATAATAATAATAAAAGTTTTAATTGTGGGAATTCAATCCCTACTGTATGGTCCACAAAAGATTTGGATTTGCCTCATTTTTTGGACCATGCCCTAAAATTAGTTGGCAAAAAGGATGGATAGCATAAATAAACAACAAATGCATTAAGAATTCAAGGTGGGTCCTATGTTCTGGGCGTCATTCACTAACGGTCCACCTAAGGTTTAAATCTGCCTGTTTTTTTGGATCATGTTTTAAAGTAAGCTGGCAAAATAGATTGACGACACGGATATACAAATACATTAAGGTGGACACCAATTTCAAGGCCTCACCCACTAGTGGTCCACCTTAGATACGGATCTACCTCATTTTTGGACCATGCCTTAAAATGATTTGATAAAACAGATGGATGTCATTGATATACAATACATACATCATGGTGGGCCCTATGTACATGGTCGTTAAAATTGTCCATGAGGCATACATTAACTCAAAATTAATAAATTAAATTATGGCACTATTGTTGCCATGTCACAATTCCAAAATTAAATTATTTAAATGATTTTCACCGTTAATTTGCAAACACTTGTTTTTCTGAAATAGGATCATTTGATATTTTTCATTCATCATTGTTCAATAAATATCCACCAATCCATTAGTGAGATAAGTGCCAATAGATTGCATGAATTTAACGTTGATTTAGGGCATCAAATGGTCCACCAAATCAGCTCTAAATCGAGAACAATATTTACTTGAATATAATTTCAAATTTTTTCTTAGGATTTCTAGGGAAAAATTATATTAATTTGTTAGACATGAATTATATAATTGGACATAAAAGTCCCTGGATTGTATGTTGAAATAAAATGTACACAAGTCACAAGGTATGTAATACACTAATACCTACAAATATGAGATATTTTGGTATTAGATTTATTCTAATTAATTCATATTGATATTATATAGTTAGATAATTAAATATAAAATACTATAGCCAATACCAGGTTGTCTGGTTCATAAATTCATCAGACAGTCTGATACAGCTTCTCACCAAAGAGTGGACCGTTACACCACCACAAACATGTTCCAATTTATAAATGAATGCATACTTGGAATGCTTAGAATATTCTAGATTTAATCCATATTTTTTCATATTTTTTGGCAAAAAAATAAAAATAAAAATTTGCACTGTTACGGGCCGTTACGCCCCCGTATCACTGATACACCCCTGTATCCATATCAGTATCGGTGGGCACCGTTACGCCACTGATACTGATATGGAATACCCTGGATATGATTAAGGATATGGCTAGATTTATTAGAAATTTGATTGCTTACCATTTTTGCTTTTCTTTAGACTTTTGCCATACGAAAAAAGATTAGATTAGGGTGCCATAAATTGTGATTGATTCTCTTAGTTGTAGAGATTTCAATCAAGATTTCTTTAGGATATATAAAATGGGGTAGTGGTGTAGGAGCAGTGTTCGAAATGTCAGTATCACGTTATGTATCGCATTCTTGGGATACGGATACGTATTGGTTATTGCATGAGATATATCGGTTGTATTGTGTAATGTATCGCTATTGTTGGAAACATGGGGAAACATTGGGAAATTGGTTGATTTTTTCAATGAAACTTTAATGATTATTAAAAAAGACATCAATACACACTTATAAATCAAAACATTACAAAAAATGAGTACACATAATAGGTTTTCTTTGTATGGGGTTCGAATCTATGTGTTGTCTAACTGAATTGATGCAAGTATATTCAATGTCTATTCATATAATTTATAAATGTAAGAAGACGTGTGAAATCACAAGCAATACATTCAAAAGCAAAAGAAGAATCACTAGATTATGTTATTTATATGTTTGATTTGATGTTTGGACACAAAGATTGCAAACGATTTGCGAGAAATTGAAAAATTTTGATTTTTTTTTCAATTTTCCACAGCTCGACCTATCTCCTCTAAATCTCGAAATTGAAGTCATGGTTTTGTAACAATTTGACACTAATTTAACATGATTTACAGAAAATAAAAGGATTGAAATTCGAAAATGCTCGCTAGATCAAACAAGTGGGATATATCGCACTACTTGTGCGTTTCGTATCGCAATGGTGGGATACATGATATATCGTGGGATATATCGACCAATATCATCAATATTTAAAACACTGTGTAGGAGTGAGGAGATTTGAATATTTTTGAAGTGTAGTTTTTTTTCTTTGACTTTTGTAGGAGGAAAGGTTGATATCAATCAAAGTTCTCTCCCTCTCTACTCCATTATTCTTGTGAGTATTCTTGTATTTTTTTCTTAACTTCTTTGCAATTTGGATATCGAGATCTTATTCACTCAATAGCCGGGTTGCATGGTCCATAATGGATGGCAATGTATAATTTCTGAGGGCCTGCATATCGTGCATCATACACTGTGAAAGTATCAACTCTAGGGAAGAGCAGAGAAATGATGAAAAATCGTCTTTTCCAAATGCTCCAGTGCTCCTAGCTGTATTGGGACACTTAGACAGTCCAATCAAATGATCCAGACTTTTCATTAGGTCCAACGCATTTCATGGGCTATCATGCGAATATCACACCAACCTGACAAAGGTTAACCACTCGAGCAATGGCCTTTAATATGGACAGCAAAAACATAGTGCAAAAAAAAAAAAAAAAGGTTCAATCAACAATTTGATCCATATATTTCTTAAGACCCACCATGGATTACTAATGTTTCTAAAGAACCACTTTTATTAGTCAAGGTAAGCATCCCATCCATGGCTTGGAAAATGGATGGTTGTATACAGTGTTGTCATGTGCGATTGCATATTCGCACATGCGCATATTTTTGAGGAGATCGCATACGCGGCAGTGGCATATGCAATCCCTGCACATATGCGATGTATGCGATCGCATACTACATATGCAATCGCATAATGGCCAACGGTCATATTTTTGACCGTTTTTTACCCTTTTTTTTTTAATCCGTATTTTTTCTCTATAAATATGTATTCTAAGCATTCCTACATGCAAAAAAAGCTCAAACTCTCTCTATTCTCTATTTCTCTTACTACATCCTCTCTTACATATATCTAATTATAACGTCTAAGCACTCTACAATCTACATCCACTCCTTTCCATCCATATTCCATTTCCATATTTCTTTTCTTTTCTTTCAACTTTCAAGAATCAAGAATCAAGGAAGGGTACAAGAATCAAGAATCTAAGATACATGATACATCCATATTCACGAATCAAGATTCAAGAGTCAAGACTGCTCTCCAATCTCCATCCACTGAATTGATTCAACTCTCTTTCTAATTTCTACTTTCTAGTTCAATCAAGGGAACATACAGAACATCACTCTCTCTTTCTATCTCATTTTCATTCAGAGTTTCATATTTCATAATATCCAAGTTCTAAGTTTTCTAAGTTCTAACTTCTAAGTTTCTAATTCTAACAACTTCTATAATTTATTTTTTTTAAGTTTGTTTGTTAATTGATTTGTTACTTTGTTAGTTGTTAGTTGTTACAACTTACAACTTACAAGTTTGAAGTTACATCTTACAAGTTACAAACTTGCAACAAGAATTCAAAATCAATACTCAAGTCAAGGGGTAAAGGTGAAGAGAAGACAACTTAGACAAGAATTTGAAAGTTGAAAGTTGGAACCTCCTAGATTTGTAATTTTAATTTTGTTTGTGTAAATCTCTCTCTCTCTCTCTCTACAAGTATAACTCAACTCTCTTTTTCATTTTCTTTTTCCTCTTCTTCTCCCTTTCTACAAGTGTAAGTGTGTAACTCAACTCTTTATCTCTCTCTTCTTCTTCCTTTCTACAAGTGTAAGTGTGTAAGTGTGTGTGTAAGTGTAACTCTCTCTCTCTCTCTCTCTCTCTCTCTCTCTCTCTCTCTCTCTCTCTCCCCCAAGTCACATCTCTTTAGGCTCTTTACTCTTACTTATACTCTTAGATCTTACTTCTTAGTTCTTAGTCTCTTACTTTGCTTTAGTTTTCTTTTTTTTTGTAGTTTACTTTCTAGTTTCTAGTTAGTAGCTAGCTAGTTACTTTTTAGTATTAGGATACTAGCAAGTGGCAATCAATAATACATACACCACCATCCACCATCATAATGTCTTCTTCCCAATCTTCCTCTTTGAAGCCCAAGTCGAATGACCCGGGTTGGAAGTATGGGCACTACCGTAGTGCTACCGAAAAGACTCACATAGTATGTAAGTTATGTGGGTATGTGAGTTCCGGTGGCATTGCAAGGCACAAGCAACACCTTGCATATTTATCGGGGTCAAATGCAAAAGCATGCGACAAAATTACTCCAGAAATCCAAAGGGAGATCGTGGAGTATATGGAAAAACAATCAAGAAAGAAATGCGATAGTGCCCTACATCAGGAGAAATATTTAGAACAAGATGTATATGAAGATATAAATGTAGTTAATGTAGATGAAGCTAGTCTCACTCCCCCTACTTCGACAGGCCGGTCTAGACCACAAGTACAACCATCGAAAAGAGCCCGAGGGCATGGGCGCATGGATAGATGGTGTAGACCACACCTCAAGGATGTGATCGACCAAAGGGGTAGAGGGAAATAATTGACTCAAACAACTTTAGATAACTGGTATGAACAAAAAGATAGAAAAACCACAATTCAATATATTGCTAAGTGATTTTACCAAACCGGCGTTGCTTTCAACGCCGTTAAATCGAAAAACTTCAAAGTAATGGTTGAGGCTATAGGTCAATTTGGACCTGGGCTTAAACCTCCTTCATATCATAAAATGAGGGAGACGTGCCTAAAAAATGAAGTTGAATATACACAATCCTTCATAGCTGAATATAGGGAATCATGGAAAATATATGGTTGTTCACTAATGACCGATAGATGAACCGATAGATTCGGTCGGTCTCTCATTAACTTTTTGGTAAATTGTCCAGCTGGGACAATTTTCTTGAAGTCAGTGTATGCGTTGGGCCATTCACACACAGAAGAATATTTGTTTAACTTACTAGATAGTGTAGTTGAAAAAATAGGTGAGAACTACGTTGTACAAGTAATTACAGATAACGCAACCTCGTATGTAATGGTTGGTCATCTAATTATGGAGAAGAGGCGAAGTTTATTTTGGACCTCCTATGCAGCTCACTGTATTGATCTTATGTTAGAAGATATAGGTAGATTATTAATAAATGTGATTGCAAGGGCTAAAAGAATCACGGTCTTTATGTACAAACACGCCCTTCTTCTCAGTCGAATGAGAAAATACATTGGGGGTAACTTGCTACGTCCAACAGTCACTCGTTTCGCTACAGCCTTTTTAACACTACAAATGCTACATGTAAAGAAATCAGAACTTAGAAGCTTTGTAGTGTCGGCCGATTTTACAAGTGAGCCTTGGTCAAAGAAGGCTGAATCACGGTCTTTATATACAAACACGCCCTTTTTCTCAGTCAAATGAGAAAACACATTGGGGGTAACTTGCTATGTCCAGCAGTTACTCATTTCGTTACAGCCTTTTTAACACTACAAAGGCTACATGTAAAGAAATCGGAACTTAGAAGCTTTGTAGTGTCAGCCGATTTTACAAGTGAGCCTTGGTCAAAAAAGGCTGAAGGGAAACGGGTTCAACAAAAAATTCTTTCTCAAAGTTTTTGGACTCAAGTGGTAAAGGCGCTAAAATCATCCGAGCCCTTAGTCACTGTGTTGCGATTGGTGGACGGGGATGAGAAGCCCATAATGGGCTACATATACGATGCAATGGAGAGGGCGAAAAATAAGATTATGGATCATTTTAACTATAGAGACCGTGATTACAAGCCAATTTTAGATATTATACATAGAAGATGGGGCAGTCGAATCTCATCCCCATTATATTCAGCTGCTTACATCCTTAACTCAACCTATTTATTCGCTTTTGCTGATCCAGTAGAAGCACTAACTATGCATATGGTTAGATTTATTGATGTCTTGGAAAGAATGATTCCAGATAGAGGAGAACAAGACAAGATCTCAACTTTGCTGGACTTCTACACAAAAAGTGAAGGGATATTCTCAAGGGATATCGTAAAAAAACATCGGACAATGAAATTACCCAGTAATTACTTCTATGAATGAATGTTAGTGTACTGTCAATTGTGTACTGAACTCTTACAAAAAGTTTTTCTACAAAGTGTCTCTAAGAGACTGAGACTCTAACATATACTTAAAGTGTTTTTCTTAGCTAACTGGTGGGTTGCCTATGGAGTGGACCCGAATAGGAAGGATTCAGCTCTAAAGAAGCTGGCTATGAAGATTCTTGGACTCATGTGTTCTGTCAGTGGTTGCGAGCGCAATTGGAGCACGTTCAAGGCGATAAGTTTAGACTATTTAGTAATTGTTTTTTAGTAAACTTTAATTTTTTAATAGCCTAAGCTAAATTAATTACCTAAATAGCTAATGCCAAATGCGCTTTCTTTCTTACATATTCATACCTAAAAAAAGAATCGCCTTGAGCAAAAAAAGCTCAACGACTTGTTTTTCATTCAATACAATCAAAAATTGAGAGAATGATTCCAAAGTAGGAAAAAAAAGCCCGGTTTCTTTAACCCTATCTGCTTAGATGAGTTGGATGCAGATAACGAGTGGCTCGTAGAAACGGAGGACCCGGTATTTGCTGGAGAGGAGCTAACATGGGCACAAGTTGAAAATGTCGCATACAGATCGACACTTAGTGAAGGTAGTACCACTCGAAGGCGAAAGACGGGGGGGAGCCGAGGGGCGAGTAGTAGCCGTCAACCTATTGATGATATTGAGAAGATTGAAGGAGAATGTGATAATGATGATCAAGCTGAAGATCATCCACTATTGGATGTTGATGAAGTATTAGTACGTACAGATGATGAAGAAACGGAAGAAGAAGGTGTATGTGGAAGAAAGAGATGACTCGAATGATGATAATGATAATGGTGGTGGTGGTGGACCTGGTGGTGATATGTCACAATAGCTACTAGATCAATGTATATGATTAATGATTATTGATTAGATAAATAATAAATACATAACTTCTTAATTTTGTTTAATATTTTTACTAAGTCTTAAGTGTGTTGATGTTGATGTTGATGTTATTGATTGTTGATAACTTGATATATTATATATCATGTAGTGTTGAATGTTGAATATGGATATTTCATATTTTATATTTGTTAAATGTAAAATGTTAATTGTTAAGAAGTTAACTATGTTGTAATTTGTAAATGTATCATTATCATATGTATGTAATTGGTTTTATTTTATTTTTACTTAAATTAAATGTATTTCATGTCCTAATGACATATAATAATTTATTTTGATTTTTCTGATTTTTTCTGATTTTTTTTTAAAAAAATTTTGAAAAAATGCGAAGAAAAAAAAATATGCGATCGCATATGCGCACACGCATTTGCAATCGCACACGATCACATATGCTATTTGACAACATTGGTTGTATAACATATGGCCAAATCAAGGAGGGAGCGGATTATCCAGTCAATGCAATTTTTGCATGGTAGTCCATGAAATGTGTTTTCAACTTAATAGAGAGTTCCGATGAGGTGAAGCCCAAGCACAGCGTTCGCAAGGCAAGAGAAGAGAAGGGCTTTCCAGTTAGGATAACCTTAAGTGCTCAGATCGATCAATTGAACTGTCCATGTGAATGGATGCAATTAGAAGAACTATAACTTATAGTGCCCTGATAGAATTGGACCATTTCTCTTATATCATATAGCTACTTGCCTACTTCCATAGTACAACAGTTGTCATTCAGAAAAACAACAACATTTTTGCCCCTAAGTTAGTCATTAGATACGAATTTGGGTGTGGGGGCTGTGAAGCATCCATTTCTATTGTTACCAAATAGAAATGGCTAAGAAGTGGGTGCAAGAGCTTGAGTCCAAACCACGATTCAGAGAAAGAGTGGCAATTGGGTACAAGCATTGTTCAGAGTATCCCCGATATTATTGAAATATCCCCAATGCTATCCATATCTCTAGCTTGGTGATATTGATAACACTAGTAGCAATACCAATAACACTAGTAGTATCAAAAATTCCAGGTATCATCGCTAAGTATCGCCAATGTATCAATATCGCCAATATTTTCGACCATGTAAATTCCAGGTATTGCTTGTATCGCCAATGCATAACCAATAATTTTTACTATCTAACTTCCAGGTGTGACTTGCATCGCCAATGTATCAGCGATATTTCAATAATGTCGACAATATCAATATCTTCAAAAATCTGCTTATTAAAAAAAGCATTTAATTTTATTATTATTATTTTTGTGGGTGCATGGATGAATACAATGTTCAAATCATCGACAATAATATCGTGATATTATCGTTATTGCAACATGGGTGATACTGAGACCAAGATCTTTCGTTTCCTTTTCAATTGCATGCGGTTTCTTGGTGAAATATCATATGTTGGCAATATTTTGAAATATTGATGGATGTTTAGATGAAAGGTTGCATGGTTGGATGGATAGATGGGATTGGTGGGATAATTAGACTGATTTCTTACAACAACGCATGCTTTAAGACCCCATTAAATGGAAACTTATTATGTACACATTCTTTTTACAATTTTTTTTATTCCTAAATATGTAAATTTATGTATTTTAGCATCTTCTGAAGTTCCACTGAAAATTTCCACCATTTTCCCCAATGTTTCCACGCATTTCTAGTTGTCAATGATATGAATATTGTTTCTATATCCCTGGTCAGTGAAACTTGTAGTGATACTGATACTTCGAACACTCGGTAGATGGTCTGTTCAGCTAAGCTCTGATTGTAGTGATTGACTCCCAATACGAAAGAAAAAAAGAAAGAAGAGGTGATTCGTAAATTAGACATAGAAAAGGGACATGATTATGTGGATTGGAACTTTTTAGACTACACACTAGAATGTTTGGGCTGTGGGCAAACATGGAGAAGGTGGATATAGGTGTGTTAAGTCGGCAAAGTTTTCAATCTTAGTTAATGGATCTCCAAAGAGATTCTTTTCGCCTTCGAGAGGTTTGAGACAAGGAGACCCAATTATCACCATATCTATTTGTAGTGGTGAAGGAAGCCTTCAGTCGAATGTCACAAAGAGGTGTGGAATCAAATCTTGTAGAAGGTTAAGGTGGATAGATCAAATTTTCAAATCTCTCACTTTCAGTATGCGGATAATACGATTATATTTTGTGATGCAGATGTGAGCAAGGAAGACAATTTAAGGAAGGTTGCCTCCTATTTTGAGGCAATTTTGGGTTTGATGGTGAATATATATAGAAGTATGTTATTGGGAATCCATTTGCCCAAAGAAGAGGTGAAAGAGTACGCAAGAGTCTTTGGTTGTTGGCAAAGTTCTTATCCTTTAACATACTTGGGTCTCCCATTGTGTATAGAGAAACTGACTAAACTTTTGTAGGACGAGGTAGTGGAAAGATTTGAATGGAAGTTATTAAGCTGGAAAAGAAGACATCTATCTCTAGGAGGTTGGTTAACATTAATAAAGGTGACAATGTTTAATATCCCAGTTTACTTTATGTCATTGTTTAGATGCCCCAAGTCAGTGTTAAATCACTTGGAAAAATGTAGAAGATTCATATGGCAAGGTGGTGCAAGCTAATTATCGAGTCAATGAGATCTCGATACCTAAATTGCAAAAAAAAAAACAGAGAGTATACCCACAAGAACAATGGAGTAGAAAGAGAGTGAACTTTATTTATATCAACACTCTTATCTTATAAAAACTTTAAGAAAACTCACATTAAGAAAATATTCGAATGACCAACTCCTACACCACCACCCTTTTTCATAGATCCTAAATGAATCTTTAATTAAAATTCCCCCAATTGAGAGATTGATTTCAAATCAATCACATTTTATTACAAGCCAATCTAATCTTTCTTAATATAGTAAAAGCTTAATTTTAAATTTTAATTTTAATTTTAAAAAAAAAAAAAAAACATAGTAAGTAATTATATCTCCAAAACCAGGGCATATCTTCAATCATATCAATTACATCCTCAATCACATCTTTCAATCGGCCCTCATATCTCCCAAAAATAGTAAATTATAATCCTTTATTTAGGCCCCCAAATATGCAAATAAACAGTCCAAAAAGCAACATGCGGACCTAGATGGGCCATGGGCTTGCATCACAAGGAGCTTAAAAAAGGCATAAGTTCCATTTGATGAATTGCGCGGAGGTGTGCAAGCCTTTCCAAGATAGGGAAGTGGGTATTAGAAGCTCAAAAATGATGGATTCAGCGTTATTGGGGAAATTATACTGGTGGCTTGGGGATGAGGAAAGTCATCTATGGAGACAAGTTATAAAAAAAGAAATATGAAGTGGAGGAAAGAGGTCGATAGATTAGAGAGTTGTCTCTCAATAAAGCCTCGGGGGCATGGAAAGCTATAGCAAGTCTAAGTTGGAAATTTAAGGAATAGGTTGGTTTCTCTTTAGATGATGGTTAGCACTTTTTAATTTTTTTTTGGAAGACGTCTGAATGAGGGACAAGCGTCTTCAAATAGAGATGTGTCTATCGAATGTATGTCTAATGTGTGTGTAGGATGAAGAAAATGGAGATCATCTATTTCTTCATTGCTTTTTTGCAGGAGAACTATAGGATTATATATATAGGTACCCGAACGCAAGCATATGAGCAACGAATCCCGCATCCTAACCATTCTAGGATGATGAGTAGAAAGAAGAGCTCAGTACCCGAACGCCTAACCCAATGCTAATGTCGGGCGGCAAGCCCTTCTCGAGAGACATCGAGATGCTCATCAAGCGGACATTGAGCATACTCCATGCGCATGACTGCATTTATGGTGATCCCAGTAGACTTCCAATGAGGATCGAAGCTAAGGTTTTTGGAGTCAGAGTCATGGATGGAGGAGATGGAAATAGAGGTAATATGGACGGATGGATCAATGCGAATGGTAACAACATCCCCGACACAGTCGACAACATAGCCGAGGCAATTGGCACTATGGTCAAGATTGGTGATGAAGCAAGGGCGAAGGATTTGATAGAGATGAAGATTGGAGAGGGATCGAAGATTGGAGATGAGGTATGATTGCATCGAACAGTTAGGGAGAGAGAGTGGAGAATGATTGAACGATTGGGATTAGGGTTTAAAGGGTGAAAGGAGGGGCGTTGCAGAAGGAGGGTCATGGAGAGACGAAGTTTTCTTGCGATAGAGACAAACAGAGAGAGGGAGATAAGAGTTTTCTTGAGAGACATGGGATGGTAAGAAGTTCGAAGAGTGTGGGGTTTATATAGATGCAGGTCGGGGGCAAAGGTGGGGTTTATTGAAATTTTGCTACTAATGGGTTTTTGGATTTTATTTATTTATTTATTTTTTGTTGGAATGGGTGGGAAAATGTTTATTGGATTCACAAGCTCGTTGGAGGAGAGAGATGAGTGAGAGGAGAGAGGACTATTTTCTTGCCATGGATCGGTAGAGAGAGAGAGAGCCTTCTTTTCTTTTCGCCTGGGCTTAGGGGGGAGGATGGGCAGGAGGGGTTATAATACGGGCATCTGGACGTGACCATAAGGCCCACTTTGTTGTATGTGTTTAATATCCACGCCTTCCATCCGTTATTTCAGTTCATTTTCAAGGTTGCTTGATTTTTCATTTTCACGGTAAATACCAGTAAATAACTCATTATTAATTTTTAAGTCTGTCTGAAAGCCCATGGGTATTTCTGCCTCAAAAATCAATTAAAAAAGGTTTGACTTAAATCTATGGGTCCCACCGTGATGTATGTGACATGTCCACACCGTGCATCTCTTTTACCTGCATATTTCAGGGCATGCGCCCAAATATGAGGCAAATCCAAAGCTCAAGTGGCCCACACCATTAGAAACAATGGTCATATTACTAATGGAAGGTTTTTTCTTCCTAGCGC
The DNA here is from genome assembly GCA_037074715.1 of Magnolia kwangsiensis. Taxonomy (NCBI): domain Eukaryota; kingdom Viridiplantae; phylum Streptophyta; class Magnoliopsida; order Magnoliales; family Magnoliaceae; genus Magnolia; species Magnolia kwangsiensis. Next base: position 19,206,364 of record CM073583.1, read on the forward strand.
CCACATAATTGTTTATTTTTCATCTAACTTGTTCATAACGTCACAAAGACATGGATAAGGGGAAAAAATATATCAGCTTAAAGGGGAGCTTATTCAAAAAGACTGTGGCGAGGAATTATAAGTTTAGAAAGAAATATGGAGTGGAGGAAAGTGGTCGATGGATTAGAGAGTCATCCCTCTATAAAGCCTCGAGTACTTGGAAAGCTATAACAAGTCTAATTTGAAATTTTAAGGGGTTGGTTTCTCTTTGGGAGATGATAGTAGCATTTATTTTTTTGGGAAGACGTTTGGATGGGGGACAAGCCTCTTCAAATAGATTTCCCTAATTTAGCTAGAATTGCTTTGGAACTAAATATTTTGGTTGTTCGTTGCTTCTCAATTGAAAGAAACGAGGTGGTATAAGCAGCTCCTTTGTGCATAAGAAAATTTATTGGATGTAGACAAATTGCACTAGTGGTTGGTGAGCCAGATTTGATGGTTACATTGAAAGAGATATATAGTAAATTATTAGTCAAATTGCTCTGTATATTTATTTCTGGGTTTTTAGGTTTTTATCGGGTAGATAAATTAGTCATACGTCGTTTGTATGGCATTATAAAGAGCCCAAAGTGGTGGTTTTGGCATGGTTAGTGGTAAGGAATTGTTTTGTCTTGCCCTAGGCGATTTCCGAGGCCACCTCCAAGTAGCTCTTGGATGAGACGGTCTCACAAGGAACTCCGTGAAATGCACAACTGATTTCCTTTGAAGAGAAATCCATCCTGAATATGAAGATTACTAGGTTGACCTTCATGGCATCTAATCAACGCGTCCTTGAAGTCGTCGTCATCGGCATATAATTCTCTGAGACATTTGAACCCGACAACCTCATACTCATGGTGATCAACAAGGTTGTACGTCAGCTAAGCGCATTAGCCACCTTGTTCTGTTGCCCGGACTTATGCTTCAGCACAAATGTGAAATCCTTTAAAAATGAAATCCACCTAGCATGCACACGATTCACGGTATCCTAACTATTTATAAATTTGAGAGCTTTGATGGTCTGTGTAAATAATGAACTCTCATTGAATCAAGTAATGTCGTTAATGCCGCAATGCCTGGATTACCGCGTACAATTCAAGCTCATACGTCGACAACTTTTTGTGGGCATCACTAAGCTTCTCGTTATAGAAGGCTACTAGCCTGCCTTCTTGTGACAAAACTCTCTCAATTCTGACATATGAAGCATCGCATTCGACCTTGAATAGTTTGGCAAATCTGGGAAGTACAAGAACCAGGGTTGTGGACAATTTATGATTGATTTCAGCAAAGCACCTGTCAGATTCGTTAGTCCACTGAAATGGTCCCTTCTTCATACAATATGTAATCGATGCCACAATGATGCTGAAATTCTTCATGAACCAACAATAAAACGTCGCCAACCCATGAAAACTGCGTATTTCGTGGATGTTTGTCGGAACTAGCCATTCTTTAATGGCTCTCACCTTTTTGTCATCCACCCGGATCGTCGTGAACATCATGACAAAACCCAAAACAACAGGCTCTTAGTCAAAAAGCTATTTTATTTTTTTTTCCCAGTTTGAGGTACAACTTGTTCTCAGCAAGCACTTGAAGGACCTGTCTGAGATGTTCCATATGGTCTACTTCGTTCTAACTATATATAAAGATGTCTTCAAAATAAACTACCACGAATCGGCAAATGAATGACTTTAGGATCTGGTTCATCACCCTCATAAACGTACTTGGTGCATTCGCGATGCCGAAGGGCATGACCATTCATTCGTACAGACCCTCCTTGGTCTTAAATATCATCTTCCACTCATCGCCCGGCCGAATACGGATCTTATGGTAGCCGCTTCTCAAACCCAGTTTAGAAAATACTTTCGTCCCCTTTAACATGTCCAACATGCCATCCAACCAAGGCATAGGAAATATGTACTTCACGGTGATTTTATTTATGACCCAACAATTGACATACATGTGCCAACTCTCATCCTTCTTAAGCATTAATAGAGCTGGCATGACACATGGGCTCATGCTCTCTCTCACTAGACCCTTTCGGATCAATTCATTCACTTGTCCTTGCAAAAATATCGCACTCCTTCGGACTCATCCAATGCTGAGGGCAATTGGGTAAGCAGGACCCTGGGACAAGGTCAATACGTGTTGAATATCTCGCATGGGAAGCAACCCGTCGGGAAGTTCATCGGAATTCATGTAGCAATGGCTTTAGTTTCTCGGGAATGATGGTGGGCTCTGCCTCTTCCCCCTTTACAATCAATGCATAGACTTGTCTCGTCTCTTTGGATTCGTACACAATGTCCTGTATGGCCAAGAGAGAACGCCCCTCCACTTGAGAAGTTTTGGGATGCTCCTTTACGTCCATAGGGATTAGTATGGTTTTCTAGTCATCCTTGACGAAAATATACACATTTTCTCGTCCTCTATGAGCGGCATCACCGTCTGATTGCCACGACCGACTAAGTAGTACGTGACAGGCCTCCATGTTAACTACATCGCATATGACTTGGTCCTTATAATGCTTACTAATTGAAAGAAATATAATGCATTGTTTAGTTACCTTTGTCTCACTGACCTTCTTAATCCATTCGATTGTATATGGGGTGAGATGTCGTTCCGTTTTCAGCTACAACTTCTCAACCATGATCTTGGAGAATGTTCTCGCTGCTTTCGCTGTCGATGATCACATCGCAGACATTTCGATTCACCGTACACCTTGTTCGGGAGATGGTGTGTCATTGCTGCTATACCTCCTTCTTTGGTGCATACAAGAGCCGCATCACTAATAGGGACTCACCGTGATCCTGCAAAACCCAATCTGCTTCATTCGTGGCGTGCTCCGATTCATCAACATCTGAATCTTCTCATGTGTTTTCAATGTTACCATCATTAATGGTGAGGTTAACCACTTGTCGTTCGGGGCAAGTGTTTGATGGGTGAGCCAATTGGCCACATCGATAACAATGGTCGGGCCTCGGCCGACTATAGGGGTTCAGGATCCTACTCGGACCGGCAGCAATGGTCACGCCCCTTTGGGATCTAACTTGCCCGCTTCCCGACTCTCGGTTTGTGGGTGTAGGAGGTTGAGGGAGACCCCTTACAGGTTCTTTCACTTGGCATGTGGTGCTCCCTGCGAAGGACCCACAGCGGCTAACTTAGTAGCAGGATAGGTCCGTGTGTTGGAACGCGCAGCGGCTAACTTAGTAGTAGGATAGGTCCGTGTGTTGGAACACTAAAGTTGCGTTTCCACTTGGGGTGGCTAGCTTGATCGCTTCATTCATCGTCCAAACAGGTTGCATCTGAAGCAGATCCTATATCGCAACACGCAACCCGCCATTGAATCAGGTGACTTGCTGCGATTCAGTTTTGACAAAATCGTTCTGCGCTGCCAAATGTAGAACTCCTCAGCATAATCTCTCACCGTTCGACTACCCTGCCGACAATTTTGATATTGTTGGAATAGTGCTTGATCATAGTCGTTGAAGAGGAAACATGCTCTCATTAGTTGTTTCATCCTCTGCCACGTGCAGATTAGTGTGTTCATTTGCCGTGTCCGTGTGAGCTGAAGTTGCTCCCACCAAGCCAAATCTCTGCCCTTCAACTTTTATGCCACTAATTTAATGTTCTTCTCTTCAACGATTTCCATGAAGTCGAAGAAATGCTCGACTTCAAGCAGCCAATCGAGGAAGTCATCGATGTGGAGTTGGTCGTTGAAACTAGGAAGATCGACTTTTATCTTAAATTCTTGATTTATCCGATCTACCTGATCATCGCCTCGTACGGGATGTCAGAGGATCATGTCATCGATCTCCTCGTCACTGAATCCCACCTCCTCAAGTGTGATTTTGCGATTCACCGCCGACATCGCCCTGCGATCAACACGATTGCAAATTCCAGTGCCTACCGGAGGCAGATCATCGCCACAAACATGGAATTGTCCTACAGCCTCCATCATGCGATCGATGGCAACCTGCAACCCTTGCATGACTTGCCGATTCTCTCGCTACACCAACGTTGTCAAATGCGATCGCATATGCGCATATGCGATCGCATATTCGCATATTAGTGGGCCAATCGCATATGCGGCAGTGGCATATGCGATCTAGCCTCGCATATGCCACTTGAGCCAGCATATGCGATGTATGCGATCGCATACTGGCCAACGTAAGATTTCTGACCTTTTTTTTTATTATTTATTTTTAAAAATTCAGATTTTTTTTCTCTATAAAGATGCATTCTAAGCATTCCTAAATGCAAAAAAAAACCTCAAACTCTCTCTCTACTCATTCCTACATACATTCTAAGAGTTTTACAAGTTACATGATCCACTCCTCTCCATCCAATTCCATTTCCAATTTTCCATATTTCTTTTCTTTTCTTTTAACATTCAAGAATCAAGGAAGGGTACAAGTGTACAACCATACAAGAATCAAGAATCCACCAACAAGATACATGATACATCATTGATCCAATCCATATTCATTGTTCAAGATTCAAGATTCAAGACAAGAGTCAACACTCAAGAGACTCCTCACTCTCCAATCTCCATCCACTAAGTTTTCTAAGTTATAATTTCTGACTTCTATTCTAATTTTCAAGTTTCTAATTCTAAATTCTAATTTCTAACAACTTCTTTCTATCTTTTTTTATTATTATTTTGTTTGTTAATTGATTCATTTGTTAGTTGTTAGCAACTTAAAAGTTTGAACTTTGAAGTTACAACTTACAAGTTACATTACATCTTACAACTTACAAGTTACAAGTACAAGTTACAACAAGAATTTAAGAACAAATACAATACTCAAGTGAAGAGGCAAAGGTGAAGAGAAGACAAGTAGACAACTTAGACAAGAATTTGGAATTTTGGAAGTTAGGAACCCGAACGTCTTTTAGATTTGTAATTTTAATTTTATTTGTGTAAATCTCTCTCTCTCTCTCTCTCTCTCTCTCTCTCTCTCTCTCTCTCTCCTTCTCTTTCTACAAGTGTAACAAGTAACAACTCTCTCTTTTCTTTTTCTCATTTTCTTTTCCCTCTTCTTCTCCCTTTCAAGTGTAACTGTAAGTGTGTAACTCAACTCTCTCTCTCTCTCTCTTCTTCTCCCTTTCTAATTTATACAAGTGTGTGTAAGTGTAAGTGTGTAACTCTCTCTCTCTCTCTCTCTCTCTCTCTCTCTCTCTCTCTCTCTCTCTCTCTCTCTCTCTCTCTCTCTCCTTCTCTTTCTACAAGTGTAACAAGTCTCTCTTTTTCTCATTTTCTTTTCCCTGTTCTCCTTCCCTTTCTACAAGTGTAAGTGTGTAACTCTCTCTCTCTCTCTCTCTCTCTCTCTCTCTCTCTACAAGACTACAAGTGTAAGTGTGTGTGTGTGTAAGTGTAAGTGTGTAACTCTCTCTCTCTCTCTCTCTCTCTCTCTCTCTCTCTCTCTCTCTCTCTCTCCCCTAACCCTAAGTCCCAAGTTCTAGTTTTCTTTTTATTTGTAGTTTACTTTCTAGTTTTTAGTTAGTAGCTAGCTAGTTACTTTTTAGTGCTAATAGATACACACACCACCATCATAATGTCTTCTTCCCAATCTTCCTCTTTGAGGCCCAAGTCGAATGACCCGGGTTGGAAGTATGGGCACTACCGTAGTACTACCGAAAAGACTCATATAGTATGTGATTTATGTGGATTTGTGTAAGGCCCACCCCCACAACACATGATATTGTCCGTTTTGCCCGGTGGGCTCACGGCTTTAAAACGCGTCATGTCTGGTAAGGGAGGAACCCTACATATAACCACCACAACTCTAGACAACTCTTCCGATGTGGGACAAGTTATGCTACAGTCAACTACAACAGTAGCTCGCCCAGCACAGTAGCCCGTCAGCCACACAGTAGCCTGCCAGCCAACTTGGGGCCCACCCACATGTGCGCCCGCCCACATGTGCCCGCCCACATGAAGCAGTGACCAGGGCGTCACAATTTGTGAGTTCCGGTGGCATTGCAAGGCACAAGCAACACCTTGCACATTTACCCGAGTCCAATGCAAAAGCATGTGAGAAGATTACTCCAGAAATCCGAAGGGAGATCATGGAGTATATGCAAAAACAATCAAAAAAGAAATACGATAGTGTCATACATCAGGAGGAATATATAGAACAAGATGCATATGAAGATATAAATGTAGTAGATTTCGATGAAGCTAGTCCCACTCCCCCTACTTCGACAGGCCGCTCTAGACCACAAGTACAACCATCGAAAAGAGCCCGAGAGCATGGACCCTTAGATGGTGTAGACCACACCCCGAGGATGTGGTCAACCAAAGGGGTAGAGGGTAAGGGCCAGCTCAAACAACTTTAGAGAATCGGTATAAACAAAAAGATAAGGAAAACCACAATTCAATATATTGCTAAGTGGTTTTACCAAGCCGGCGTTGCTTTCAACGCCGTTAAATCGAAAAGCTTCAAAGTAATGATTGAGGCTATAGGTCAATTTGGACCTGGGCTTAAACCTCCTTCATATCATGAAATGAGGGAGACATGCCTTAGAACTGAAGTTGAATATACATAATCCTTCATAGCTAAATATAGGGAATCATGGAAAATATATGGTTGTTCACTAATGGCCGATGGATGGACCGATAAATCCAGTCGGTCTCTCATTAACTTCTTGGTAAATTGTCCAGCTGGGACAATGTTCTTAAAGTCGGTGGATGCGTCGAGTCATTCACACACAGGAGAATATTTGTTTAACTTACTAGATAGTGTAATTGAAGAAATAGGTGAGGACTACGTTATACAAGTAATTACAGATAATGCAACCTCGTATGTAATGGTCGGTTGTCTTCTTATGGAGAAGAGACGACGTTTATTTTGGACCCCCTGTGCGGCCCATTGTATTGATCTCATGTTAGAAGATATAGGTAGATTATTTATAAATGTGATTGCAAGGGCTAGAAGAATCACGATCTTTATGTACAAACACGCCCTTCTTCTTAGTCGAATGAGAAAACAAATTAGGGGTAACTTGCTACGTCCAGCAGTCACCCATTTCGCTACAGCCATTTTAACACTACAAAGGCTACATGCAAAGAAATCAGAACTTAGAAGCTTTGTAGTGTCGGCCGATTTTACAAGTGGGCCTTGGTCAAGGAAGGCTAAAGGGAAACAAGTTCAACAAACAATTCTTTCTCAAAGTTTTTGAACTCAAGTGGTAAAGGCGCTAAAATCATCCGAGCCCTTAGTCACTGTGTTGCGATTGGTGGACGGGGATGAGAAGCACACAATGGGCTACATATATGATGCGATGGAGAAGGTGAAAAAAAAAATCATGGACCATTTTAACTATAAAGACCGTGATTACAGGCCAATTTTAGAAATTATAAATAGAAGATGGGGCAGCCAAATGTCATCCCCATTGTATTCGGCTGCTTACATCCTTAACCCAGCCTGTTTATTCGCTTCTGTTGATCCAGCAGAAGCACTAACTATGCATATGGTTGGATTTATTGATGTCTTGGAAAGAATGATTCCAGATAGAGGAGAACAGGACAAGATCTCAACTTTGCTGGACTTCTACACAAAAAGTGAAGGGATATTCTCAAGGGATATCGTAATAAGACATCGAACAATGAAATTACCCAGCAAGTACTTGAACTTCTATGAATGAATGTTAGTGTACACTGTCAACTGTGTACTGAACTCTTACAAAAAGTTTTTCTGTAAAGTGTCTCTAAGAGATCTAACCTATACTTAAACTGTTTTTCTCAGCTGACTGGTGGGCTACCTATGGAGTAGACCCGAACAGGAAGGATCCAGCTCTAAAGAAGCTGGCTATGAAGATTCTTGGACTCACGTATTCTGTCAGTGGTTACGAGTGCAATTAGAGCACGTTCGAGGCGATAAGTTTAGACTGTTTAGTAATTTTTTTTTGTAAACTTTAATTTTTTAGTGGCCCAAGCTAGTAAGCTAAATTAATTACCTAAATAGCTAATGCCAATGCGCTTTCTTTCTTGCAGATTCATACCAAGAAAAGGAATTGCCTTGAGCAAAAAAAGCTCAACGACTTGGTTTTCGTTCAATACAATCAAAAATTGCGAGAACAATTCCAAAGTAGGAAAGAAAAGCCCGGCTTCTTTGACCCTATCTGCTTAGATGAGTTGGATGCAGAAAACGAGTGGCTCGTAGAAACGGAGGACCCGATATTTGCTGGAGAGGATCTAACATGGGCACAAGTTGAAGATGCCGCATATGAATCGACACCTGATGAAGGTAGTAGTACCACTCGAAGGCGAAGGACCGAGGGAAGCCGGGGGGCAAGTAGTAGTCGTCAACCCGTTAATGAGATTGAGGAGATTGAAGAAGGAGAAGGTGATAATGATGATCAAATTAAAGACCACCCACCATTGGATGTTGATGAAGTATTAGTACGTACAGATGACGAAGAAACGGAAGAAGAAAAAGTGTGTGGAAGAAGGAGATGACTCGAATGATGATGATGATGATGGTGGTGTTGGTGGTGGTGGTGGACCTGGTGGTGATGTGCCACAATGGATGCTAGATCAATGTATATCATGATTATTGATTAGATAAATAATAAATACATAACTTCTTAATTTTGTTTAAATTGGTCTCATAAGTTTAAGTGTGTTGATGTTGTCGATTGTTTGTTGATAACTTGATATTGAATCATTGATAACTAACTTGATATATTATGTATTGTATGATTGTATTTGTATCATCTATCTATCATTCATGTACATTAGTACATGTAGTGTTGACTGTTGAATGTTGAATATGGATATTTCATATTTGATATTTCATAAATCATATGTCATATTACAGATTTGTTATTGACTTATTGTTAAATGTAAGTTATGTAACTAGTAACTACTAACTAAAATGTTAATTGTTAATGTTAAGAACTTAAGACTTAAGATCATTTAAGAAGTTAACTATATTGTAATTTGTAAATTACTAAATTGTAAATGTATGTATGATGTATCATGTATCATGTATGGTTTTATTTTATTTTTTTACTTAAATTAAATGTATTTCATGTCCCAATGACATATAATAATTTATTTTGAATTTTTCTGATTTTTTTTGAATTTTTTCTGATTTTTCTGATTTTTTTTTTAATTTGAAAAATGCAGAAAAAAATAAAAAATAAAAAATATGCGACCGATCGCATATGCGCACATGCGATTGTGCGATCGCATATGCGCACATGCATATGCAATCGCACGGGATCGCATATGCGTTTTGACAACATTGCGCTGCACCACTTCAAAAGCTGTCACTGTTAAAAGACAATTTCCTGGAGCACCGCCCATGGGATTGTTACCCGTCCCATCGTTTGAAACCATCTATCTGAGCAAAAACCTCGCTCTGATACCAACTGATGCAGGGAAGGACATAATGAGGTTGATCACCGTCTTCCTCGATCGATAAACACCTTGAATCTACAAGGCACTATCAAATCCACAAGAGAAAATTCTCCAATCCACGAGAGATAATAAAAGTATTTAAAGAATTTTAATTGATTGACTATATATATATATATATATATAAAAATAAGTTTAGCATGCTTAAATAACCCTAAACAAACCCTAAAACATAATCAAAAGAGTCGTAATAGAGTCAGGAAACAAAATCTAAAAAACACGCAAATTCCCGCGTCCGTCGACCTGTGGTCGAACTGTCAAGTCAATCGGTCGAACGGGCTCAAAAACGTCCAAAAACTTAAAACTAAAATTCAATGAATTTCAACCTGTCGACCTGATTAGTCAACCTGTCAACCTGTCGCAACAGGCAAAAATTGTCCAACAACAATTCTAGAATTTCGACCTGTCTACCAGACCTGTCGACCGGTCAAACTATGCTGAATTTTCAGCTCTTCTTTGGGCTTCTTGATTCATGTCCTACATCAAAGGAGTTCCCCAATTCTGTAACTAGCCGATCACCCCTAAAAAATACTTCAACAAACCGAAGCACATCTCCACCCACCACACCCTAAAAATCTCAGAAGAAAGCCAATGGAAAGCCATCTAGACCTAGCGCTTTATCCCACCCAAGATTGAACAAATTGACTTCAAGGTCAAGGAATAAAACTGCAGTTTTTATCCATTAAAAAGGTTGGGCCTGACCTTTACTTAATGGAACTCATTTTCAGGCCCCAATCCAGCAGGTTGTGGTAGCTAGCCTACAAGCCGACAATCCAACAAATTGCTACTAGCCCTACCGGTAAGTAGGGTTTGTCAATAGGCATCTAGAGACATGAGTACCAAATGAACCTGACCCAGTTTTTCTGGGTCTGGGTCCAATTTTTCAGAAACATTTAGAAATCAAATCAGGTTTGGTTCCACCATTTTGGAGCTGGTTAAAAATTGGGTTGGTCGTGTCCAATTAATTTTTTTTTTAGTAATGTAATGTTGAGTGTGTGTCTGTGTGTCAATGGAAAGAGATTTGCCAAGCCACAAGCACACAAGAGAACCCATTTACAAATCACACATGTGAAAAGGGCACAAATGTGTGTGATCTAATCCATCCATTGGGTAGTTCCGAGATGTAAATGCCCTTATTTGGCATGGACCCAAATCAGATCCAACCCGAACCCGACTGGAAACCAAGGTCGGGATCTGAACGGAAAGTGACCCTATCAGCTCAAGGACAGTACTTCAGCGGTAAGTGTATGAGTATCTCTCATCTATAGAACTGCAGAGTATCATTGTAAAAAGAAATAACAAAACACATCGATATTGGTGGTGCATATTGCTAAGTTTAGCCTATCAATGACTCACTAGAATGCTATATACCTGCCAATATCATAATTAATGCATAACGGAAGAGAAGAAAATGAGATGTTTTCGGGCATACCTCTTCCACTAACTGAGAGTCCTTAGCCAATTGGTTAGCAGACGGTGAATTTGATAACAACGATCCGGTCAAGGTACCATTGCCCAGACTAGAAACAAAGAGGGACGTTGGGGCGGAGCCATTGCAGGCTTCAGCATGCAGCGCCAGGTTTTGTTGGCTCGTAGAAGATTTCCCGGAGGTCAAACTGGAGTTGAGTTCCTCAACGCGGGACGTGAACTCATCCATCCTCTCATTCAGCGTTGAAATCTGTTCAGAGAGCTGGGTAATGATTCCCTAAAACACATCACAAAGAAGACGGCAAGGAAGAAAGAGAGTTAGGATGGCAGTAAGATATTGGTTTCTGCAGTACAAGTTCCTCGGTCAATTCAGTGCTAAAGAAACATCAATTTCATGGACTTATGACCAGTGCAATTGCTGAAAGAACAAGACTACGGTGTGCATTCACCAACATTTTTTTCAAAAGCTGTGACCCACCTGCCGCACATGTGATAGTGGACGTCAGTTCAGACCATCCGAGTTTCAAATGGATAGCATGGTCAGAGATCCAAGTTCGGTGGCCAAAATTACTCTCATTGTTTGGGCTATGCTCCACCCAAAACCGGCCCAACAATTTGGACACTCTGGATTTCTATACACGTACACCACATGGATGGTGAATGACTGACCACCATTTTGAAAAAGGTAGTTAATGGGGGCATTAGTCTAGGTCTTGCAGAAAATAAGTTTCCTTCTCTTTTCCAATTTTGGGAAGGAGATTCTTGGTGTTGGAGCTCAAAGCCTTAAATTGATCATATACTTGAGTAACTTATGGAGTGTTCAGAAGCACTATTGAATTGAATTGCAATTATTAATTGAATAACATGGAAAGAACCAAATTTAGTTTCCTTCTTTAGCATTCAAATTGAGATCCTGGCCCCAAATTGCAATTACATTACTTTCAAGATGAACTTGAAACCACAACTTCCCGAGTCAGAGATTTGAACCAACTCGGTTTGGTCCCATACTTTCAATTCTGTCTCATGGTGTCAAATGGATCAGGTCTAACTGATTCCGAGTCGACTCGGACAAGTCGAACAGGCTCATCCTCATCCGAGTCTTATAAGCTTGCTTGAATGAAAGGCCGCTGCAATTTGAGGTTATCCTTCATTACGAAGGCTAGGAAGTGTCCCTAGATTTTTCTGTTCCCTCTTGATTAAAATGAGCCTTCAGAAGTCTACTTGTGCAATAAAGTGCAGCTTCAAAGAAGCATGCCCCTTGCATGAACTCACCTGGTTCGCAAGTACAGCAGATGTTTCTGAGGCTCTTCTGTCAAAACTTCTATTGTTGGCAGCAAGTCTGGTTAGTTTGGCTAGATTCCTGTCCCCTTGTGTTGAATAGGAGTGTGATAAACCACTGCTGAAATACAAAAAAGAAAAAAAGAAAAAAAAGAAAGATATAAAATTACAACAATTGGCATTCCACTTCATTCTTCTTCTTTTCTTTTCTTTTTTTCCTTTTTTTAAAATGCAAACATAATACAACATCTATCTCAAATTGATGAAGGGTTACAGTAGATTAAAGCACTTTTTTTTTTTCTTTTTTAACTTGAAGTTTTGGCTATTGATCAAAATGTTGAATTTTTTATTGGCAACAAAAAATTTCATTCACAAATGCAAAAGGAGAACAGCGGACAAGCTCCATACCGATGAATTTGAACATAAACATGATTTGAGGCCCAAGCAACTCATTCAGGGTGAAATCCAGCTTCTAGGGACGACACGATGTTGAGGCCCAAGCAATTGCATTCCTAGAGTCCCCTTCGACAACCAAGGACCCGCCCACCGACTAACGTATTCATTTAACAGCTATACACCCAAATAATGGCTTGACTAAAGAACCAAGCAGCACGCTTTAGTTTTTGGCAAATGGAATGATGAGAATGGTAAAATTCAATGGAGTTATGTGGATATCACTAGTCAACCTTTGGGGTCTTGGTAAATTGGGAAGAGCAGTGTGGAGGATGTCTCTTCCGCGGGGGCAGGGAGGAGGACATTTCTGGATATCCAAGGGGAGTCTTTCATAGGATGAAATCAAATGTAATAGAATGGGTTGCGGTCTCTCATAATTTAGAGGCTTGTATTTAAGTAGTTTAGGTATGGGTTGCGTTGTAATGTTTTTCATTTTCTTTTTCTTTTTTCTGTATTATTTCGGTTGTGTCGCTTCAATTAATAAATTTCCATCCTTCAAAAAAAAAAAAAAACACTTTGGAATGCTTACTACGATACAGATATAGGTGTAAGGTGTGAAGTGTACTGCTAAATAGACACTCCCATCTACAAACGGAAAGTACAAGATATGATGTTGGTTCGTTTAGAGTGCATTTTTGTTGCACCCAATGTTGTCAAAATCATTATCATATCGCAAATCATAATAGGGGTTAAACCATATTGAATCGCAAATTGTATCATAAATCGTAAGATTTTTATGATTTTCTTAAAAACATGAAAAATATAAATAAATCAGAAAAAAAATTTTAAAAACTTAGCAATCATCCATTTGCCATCAATATGCACCTAGTACCATGTCAGGGCAGTGTTAAAGGATTTTTTTCTTTACTTTCTCTCTTTTCTTTTCTTTTTTTTGTCTTTCAAGAAATTTTTCTTAAAAACCATGCAAGGATCCTTTAATGATTTATGTTATTGTTACCTTTCTTGAAGATAAAATTGCATTGGAAAAGCAACATTTGATTCTATAGACTGACCAAAAAAGATATTTTGATTTCTGAGCACCATACCACAATCCATACAAGTCAATATGATCATAACCGTTTATAAAAACATTCTAGATAAGTCATACATCAATTTAGTGTTTCAACCAATTAAGAAGTAAGAAATCATAATAATAATAAATAAATAAATCTTTATGATTTAACATTGAAGAGAAGATATATCATTTAATCTCTTATAAAGAACAAAATAAAATAATTTACCTTTTCTAAACAATTCTTTTTTTAAAGATTTTTTCTAAATGATTCTTAAAGCCCCTATCAATTTAAAAACAAAAAATGAAAGCCAAGTGAAGCTTAAAATAGAAAAAAAACAAATATAATTTGAATTGTAAATCGGGATTTGAATCGTAAATCATAGGATTCAAATCATAAAATCGTAAGATTCATATAAACATGGATTCAAAGGTGGGATTCAAATCGTTTTGCTTAAGATTTGACTCAAATAGTAAATCGTAGGATTTTAACAACATTGGTTGCACCAAATATCATGAAATTTCATGATTAATCAATCTAACTTGGTGCAAAATATTATGAAATTTCATGATTAATCAATCTAACTTGGTGCAAAATATCATGCAATTTGATGAAACCTGTAATCAATCACATGGTAGAGTAGAAAGGAGAAAAGAAAGACTTTGGAGAAAGGGTTGTTTAGAGAATTAACTCATAATATCCTTTTTATATAAAAACCCTAAAACAGAATGTGTATGGTGCACAGGAGGAGCACCCAAAGACTATACTTTCACCCAATAATATCCAAAAAGAACACGAGTAAAACAAAACATACACACACACATCCTCCAAAACCAAACACGACGTATCCTCAAGCCATTTGGTGCAATATTTTAAGTACAATGAAATCTTATAGAAATTTGCAAAGACTGGAAAAATCTAACAATTGATAGCACTATAGAACATTAATAATACAAGGTATAAGTTGATTACTTGACTGTGTGTGTGATGATAAAAGCATAGGCTCTTTAGCCCAATGGCATGATTATAATAGTAGAAAAGGAAACGAGAGAGGAAACTAACGTTTGTTTTAACATTAAATATTTGACTATGTGTGGGATGATAAAGGCATAGGCTCTTTAGCCCAATGACATGATTAGAATAGTAGGAAAGGAAAAGAGAGAGAGGAAACTAACGTTTGTTTTAACATTAAATATTTTCCAAAAGTAGGATCACATCTTTTCCTTTCAGTCGTATGCATTGGAAAATGGGGCTAACAAAGAATGAACTGAACGTGTACACTGAAAGTTGTGCGAAGGTCGACAGTGAAATTGGGGGTATCCATTTTGGATTGGGTATAATATCAACAGTGTCCTTGAAGTACTATTACCAAATGTGTTACCTATCCAAGATACTGTCTGATGAGTAGACTCTGGTGTCTGGTCCAATTCATGAGAAAAGTTGAAAATTCAGCAGGTCACACCACAGTAGGTGCTGCAATTTTGTAACTCATCCACCGTGTGTGTGTGTGTGTGTATCATGCACGCATGCCAATCTGACCACTGAAATCATGGGCCCTAATGTGGTGGAACATAACCAGAGGATCTAACTGATGAGATGAACTGAAGTTGCACAAAGCGTGAAGCAACGTGGCAACAAATTCAGGCGTGGGATTAGGGAAGCATCTGTTTCAAAACTTCAGCAAGTGGGAGCAGGAACACGAGTCTGAAGTGTGGTTCAAAGCATGGGCACCTGGTTAGAGGATCGTTCAACTAAGAGATGAACCTAATGCCAAATTGCTACAGTAAATGGATGGTTGAAAAGAAATTGGTCAGTAGTCCAAATTCAATGGATGAAATCAGCAAGTTAAGATTGTCTAATCAGTGCCTCTTTCAGGCTGTGCTCCATCCACAATGGGGCTCACTATTTTGGATGGTCTGATTGGTGTGAATGCATGCCATACATGGTATCCAAAAACAGTTATGTAATGGCAATGATGGGTGCCATGACACATTACGGGGATGTAACAGCCGTTACAGCCCCGTAATGGTCCGTTATGGGGATGTCAAAAAATTGGCCTTAAAGGCCGTTACAGCCCATATCATAACAGTCATTGAATACCTTGGTGCCATATGTATGGCATCTGATTGGGGGTAAGAGATAGCATCTGGACCCATGATTCATTGGGCTATGAGAACCTGATAGATGGTCAATAATGTAAAAGTATATCCCCACAACTCTCTTGCTTGCTCTATACTCAACTACTCAGCCGTTAAAGCCCCGTAAGGGTCCATTATGGGGACGTTAAAAAATTGGCATTAAAGGCCATTACAGCCCATATCATAACGGTTATTGAATACCTTGGTGCCATATGTATGGCATCTGATTGGGGATAAGAGATAGCATCTAGACCCATGATTCATTGGGCTATGAGAACCTGATAGATGGTCAACAATGTAAAAGTATATCCCCACAACTCTCTTGCTTGCTCTATACTCAACTACTTCATCCAAAATATGGGGACGTCAAAACATTGGCCTTAAAGGCCATTACAGCCCATATCATAATGGTTATTGAATACCTTGGTGCCATACGTATGGCATCCGATTGGGGCTAAGAGATGCATCTGGACCCATGATTCATTGGGCTATGAGAACCTGATAGATGGTCAACAATGTAAAAGTATATCCCACAACTCTCTTGCTTGCTCTATACTCAACTACTTCATCCAAATTATGGAGGGACAAGATGAGTTATAGTACCCCTTCAGATTCTTATTTCTCATGGCAACCCTATCTGCAGAGGCTCGGGAAAGTGCTTCTTTAGGACTTGAGGCATGATCCTCATCTATGCTGAGCTTCGTCTTCAAATCATCTGGTAACGCCTGTGCATCGATGCTTTCAGATCAGAGATTCATTTATGGTATAAACAAGAACAATAAACAAAAGATTAGCCATATCGATGTGCAAGGAGACTCCATACCATTACTTCATTTACAAGCTTTTCCAGCTGAATCTGTTCTATGTAAGTACGAGGAATATATGAACCGTTCAACCCCAATTGCTCTGCTACAAGTTTTACGACGGAACGGTCCCTTCCTTGAACCTTTTACCAAAATCAACACAAATATTTAGTGATGAACTCTGCAAAGAGAAACACCGACATTATCACGCAATCTACAACACGAGCTCTGCTTAAGCCAACACGCACACTGCTGTGCATAGCATGTAGGACAGTCGACTTGTCTGGCCCCCAAATCAGGTCACCTGAACTGATTAGGAGGGTCGCATATGTGAAAACAATGGACATTTAAAAAGAAATTTCTCTAAGCCCAAATAAGTTTACACACATGGGCTAAGCAAAACCCCTACCATCAAAAGTTACATCCTTGAAATGCTACACAATTGCAATGATAGCCTACAAAGATGGAAGAAACATGGAGAAGATGCTCCTGTTTTTTAATAGCTAGAAAAGAAAAACTAACCTTAGCTTTCACATGTACCTGATTACATGGAGCAGTGCCATACTAGCAAAAACAAAAACGTTGAAAAGCATTACCAAATTCTAGCAAGAACTATTTTGCCACGTCAACCAAGAGATGTGGTAAAACAGAATAAACACCAATTACTGGCATGTTTAAACCATCGTTGCTTTACTAAAGAGTTTCAGAAAACTTTCAAGTAACATTCATCAAATAGAATGTTTGTTTCACCAATCATGTAAGATCCCATGTATTCAATGGGTAGACACTTGTAATAAGCATACTTCCCACCGAACACAGTGATAGGCATCCTTCAATTCGTACTCCTATATGGGGAATTGTACCATCTCAAGCATCAGCCAATATAGTTTGTTAACATGCCAAATTTGGGTCCATGGCTTGGTGAACTGCTCACATGCAGCGGCTTCATGTTAAACTACCACGCAGTCCAATCCTTCCTGCCATTCATCACTTGCTAGAATATCAGGCTATGCTAACAGCAGACCCCATCATGAAGATCACCTGGTACACAAACCAGGCATTCAATCATCAGCCAGGCCAGACCATCAAGATCAATGTTCTACCACCTATCAAGTTCATCGGCCTTGTTTTCGAAACAAGCAATCTTCATAGAGGGCTCCACCTTCACACAGAGCAGATGCTACACATGTGACGCATTGGCAAAGATGTGACAGCCTGCAAAGCATAGTGTGCCATAAAGGCCGTTACAAGGCCATAAAGGCCGTTACGGTGGCAACCATTACACGTTATGGGGTTGTAACGGTCGTAACAACTATTATGGAAAAAATGACCTATAAGAGTTGTCAACAGCCCATTACAGCCCCTGTAAAGGCCGTAATAACCCCGTAATGGTCTATTACGGGGAAAATACAGGTGGTTTTCATATTTTTTATTCAACATTGCAGGGCAGATACAGGGTTTTTTTGGTTTTTTCTTTCAATATAAAAAGAGACCACAACGGCCGTTAAGGGGGGCGTAACAGCCACTATAGCCCGTATTGTAAAGGTAATTGTGGGGACCGTTATGGCCGCTGTTACTGTTTACCGTTACGGAATAACTTGCCGCAAAGTGAGCATGCAGCCAGTTGTAGGCGGTCAATGCTCAGTTCAAGGAAGCCTAAAAAACCTTCCATATTGAAAGACCTCCCAATTATAATAAAAAACATACGGTGAAGGATAAACACAGCATTCAGAGGGGAAAAAAAAAAAGGTCCAGAGATCCAAAGGTTGGGTTCTTCCAATCTGGGATGTTTACAGGCCATCCATGATACATGGTTGGGCCACCATTGGATTAACAATCTGGATCACAGAATCATCGTCACATATAAGGATTCTGTGTTGGTAAACTGTATGTTTGCTGATACACAGGACCCTATAATTCCTCCTATGGTGTAGAGAGTACAGCACCACATTTCAGCAGCAGGATGCAACATAGGGTTCCAAAACATATAAGGATGTAACAATGGTAAATGTGGATGGTGTACCTGCACATAATGCCGATTCAGTTGTTCTAACCAATCAACTTTCACGCACACCTTATCATCAGAGAAAACATGGCTGCTTCTCTTCAGAATGGCTGCAATCGTATATCCCAAGGCCATCAGACCACCAAGAAGGCGCACACTGACTTCGAACGTGATTCTTGGTGATATGATGAATGGATTGTCCGTGACCCATTCCTGAAAAAAACAACAACATCGTACATGTGAGTTTTAAAAGATTGACAAGGTTGAATCGGAAGTGGTTCACAACTATTGCAAACAACATCAACATTCACATGAACTGCATGTGGAGGTCTGCCAATTAAAATTTCAAGCTAAAAGGAATATATTGAGATGGGAATGGTATGTGCTGACCCTTAACTTTAAAGTAAGTGACTAACCATTAACTTTCAATTTTATTAGTATTATTTATAAAGACATTCGCCAGTGTTCTCAAAGCAATAACAATTATAGTGCTCCTCGTACCATCAATTCACATGGACGGTCCATTCGATCAATCTGAACTGTCCATCAAGTCTAGAACACATTTCTTAGACTATTATAGGAAGAAGAAAAAAAAAAAAAAAACATACTGATCTGATGATCCAGTCCTCCTTGATTTGGCATTATTTTCTGCAGCCATGGATGGCATGGCTACAGCTGCCCAACAAAAGTGATTTTTTAAAATCTCAAGTCAATCCATGATAGGCCCTAATAAAAAGATGGATCAAATTGTTGATTTGACCTATTTTTATGTAAATTATCTCAACCGTCCATATAAAGGACCAATGACCAAATGGTTCATATTTGTCATATCTGGCTGGATGTTTGCATGGTAGCCCATGAAATGTGAGCTGAACCTAACGACCAGTCTCAATCAATGGATCAGATTAAGTGTCCAATGTAACTAGGAGCACCATAACTTTCCAATGCTCCGAGAGCACTGGAGCATCTCTCTTATTTACATGAGACTTGCAGGAGTTCTAATTTAATTGAGATACATCATTTACCATTCAAAAATTTTTATTTTTTTTTTTTTAAGTCCTTTGAGATACAACTTTGATGTTTAATGCTATTCCATACCAGTTTTCTATATTAATAAACCTTTCAAAGTTCCAACATTATGATATAAGTGGCACTGATGTTTCAGCACTTTGTTTCCTAATATAAGTGTCTGACACGTTTTCTTCATGGCTAACACCAGTATATTTCTCTCTGTACAAGTTACATATCCAAGAAGTTAATCGGCATCCTTTCTAGACGAAACAGCTACAAACCATCTTTCCTGTTTCCTGGATCCGTTCTTGGCTTGCTAATATCCACTTAAAGAATCTATTTAATCAACGCTGGATATTCATTAGATACTTTCAGTTAACAATGTAGGACCAGAGCAACAAAATACAGTGTTGTAGCTTAAGAAATTCTTTTTCCAAACATCGATCCAAGTTTTTGAAAATATTATCAAAGACTGGAACCACAGATTGTGCTTCAGTCAGGATATGCTGAGATTGGAAAAGAACCAAATGTTGCAGTGGATTTCAGCAAATTGGAGGTCAAATCTCATATTTTGGAAGATATTTTCTTATAAACTAGCGCAATCCAATGTCTTCACAATGACTTTCTATAGGCCATCCAAGTTTTAAGATCGTGTGCAATATAATGTATCCTTCACCACCGATATCACCTTGTATTGGGCTGTTTCAGGCTGAGACACCCATATCATTCATGGGTGATATGTATCAATATCACCCTGTAGCAGGCTGGTTCTGGCTGAGACACCTATATCGTTCAGTACATGGACCACACGTACCAGTTTCAGTTGGCACTTTAACCCTTGGAGCCATCACATGAAAAACTGTACCCTACTTGAATTTTTTTGGTCCAAACAAACATTTTGTATGATGTGAATATCGAATTATCCAACTTTTTTAAGGGATAAAAATTTCTATTTAAGAGGCATTTTGTGATGCTTGGCCAAACAAAATGGCATTGTTTATTTGGCCCAGAAACTTTACAGGTGGGACCTTCCTTTCAGTACTCTAAGCCATTCATTTGGTAAACATCATCATGGGATCACCCATGCCTCAATATCTTCCTCATCAGTCATCACAGTAAGTGCAATGCTAGCCATCTGATTGGCAGGTTGCAATGGACAGTAGCAGCCAACCATTGAGGAAAAAGGCGGGTCCAGTCAAGCAGTTAGGATGATCTGATTGGAGAGTTTTGAGGCATCTGCCATTACCGGGGCCACCATATGAATGGTTGGATCATCGAAATGTGGACCATGCCTGTACAGTTGTTAGGTCTAGCAAATTGCCTCTTGATTAATCATTCTAGTCAGTAATCAACAGACAACTGAGCCGCATAAACATATGCATCGCACCAGTCTCCATGTCTCAACACATGAAGATTTATGTTGACAAGGGAATGTTATCAAGTTCCCAAACAAACAAACAAACCTCAAACATAAGGTTGTATTTTCCATCCCTGTTTCTCATCCTCAGATATGACTGGCATGCTTCTGAATCTTCACCTGGCGGCAGGAGATATATATCATAAGTGTCCTCCATAGTTTCTGTATGTTCTTGAGAAATAACGGCCTTGATTTGATCTGCTGTCAAAGTCCTTGGCGACTACAATAATAGACCAGAACTTAGTGCTATGTGTAAACTTATAAAACTCATTAGTAAATGCATGTTTAGGGGCTCTGTTTGGGGTGACGGATTTGGAGTAGGGATTTGTGAAGTCCACAGATTTCAAATTTTGACTGTTTGGGGATTAGCCAAATTTGTGGATTTGTGAATCCACGACCACACAAATTAACGAATTTGTAGCAAATGCTGCAAATCCAAATCCCAAGAAAAACTAAAGACTTTGCAAATCCACAAAATGAGAGGCTTTCTTAAAAGCAACAAAAGCTACTTCATTGGAATATACGCTCACAATTCCACGATTTGCAACTCGATTCCCAAACAGTGGATTTTGGGAATTTTCAAATGCAAATCCAATGTAAACTCATGAATTTGACAAGTTCATGGATTTAGCAAATTCATGTTCTCATTTCCCTAATCCCAAACAGGGCCTTGGTTCACAAGAACATGTTTAACATTGCGTCCGGAAGCACACTCAAACCACGACTGGTACAAGTGTGGATGAGGTGACCCCCGATTCATTCTGCACAGCATGAAAAGCGGAGCCTTGAATAAGGCAGGCTATCCGTTTTCCCCTTTCTGCCCAAATCGACAGTTGGCTTTTTCACATTAAAAGCAGATTATAAGGTTTGGGTGAATATCAGTTCCTGAAAGAAATGAATAGGAAAAGTATTAACCTTTAAGATGTAGGTTGGATTCTGGAATCCTGTGAATGGGTTGAACTTGTTGATGATTTTAATATGTGCAGTTTGAAGATCTGGCTCAATAAACGCCTTGTACATTGGGTAAACCTGCATAGAGCACCATAGTTAAGAACTATAATAAACCAGATAAAGGAATACATCAATGAAAAGGATTCATCTTTCTTTTTTTTACTCAGACTAGAACCTCTGGATGCCTAACCAAGAAGCAGTAATGCAAGTCATCATGACATTGCCAAAAACTAGTTACTATTTCTTAGCATCTGAGTAAATATAGGATACTGATGCATCAATATATGTCCTGATGCACCAGTCTGCACTCCATACAAGTGGGACCCATCTTTTGTAATGCAGACTGTTTATCTGATAAGCTCGCTGTGGAGGATGCCCAGATTGGAAGAATCCCAGACACTCAATCTCCATTTTTTTCCCAGACAATTGTAGTATTTCTATTAAGTGACTGTTTGTAGGGCACTGATTGAGGGGTTAGGATCTTCCAAACTAGGAGATTTACGGGGCATCCCACCCATGGTAGGCTTCTTCAGATTAACAGTCTGAATCAATGAACCATCCACTTGTGCAGATTGGAGGCATTGGGACAATATATACGTCTGGACACATCAAGACCTATAATGCTTCTATCAATCATGAGAGTGGAGAGAATGGAAAGGATGTTGTTTATAGAATTAGAGATGTATGGATGAAGTGGAGATGTACCTCTGGAGTTTTATGTGATAGCCACCATGGTTTTTAGAATTGTTGACACAGATCGACTCGTTCTGTATCAAGTTGAGTCGCAACTCGCCCGCGTTGGGGAGTGTATCAGCCCAACTCACCCGAGTCAGGGGTGACTCGGGGGAGTACCACATGGCATCGAGCCGGATTGGGCAGTACCAGATCCAAGTAGACTCGGAAAATTATATTAGATCCATCCAAGTCTAAAACCATGAATGTTGCATAGCAATCACACTAAAGGGTAGATACAATTGGATAGCTATGAGACATTGAGACCAAATATGCTTTATGGGACAACTTGTTTGCCAATCAAGGAACAATATGTTCCTAGGATATATAGCTGAAATGAGGTTGTTGAGATGGATGAGTGGCAAGACTAGGAAGAATAGAATTAGAAGTGAACACATTCAAGGAAACTTAGGAGTGGCACCAATAGGTAATAAAATGAGGGAAAGTAGACTTATGGTTTGGCCTTGTGCAACAGAGACCACCAGCTAGTGAGTTGTTTCAAGTTGGAAAAAGGGCAACGAGAAGGCCTGAAAAGACGTGGGTGGTGTGTAGTAGGGAAAGATTTGATGACCTATGGTTTAACTGAGGATATGGTCCTTGATTGAGTGGAATAGAAGAACAGAATTCAAAATGTAGCCAACCCCAATTAGTTGGGATAGGGCTTAGATGATGATAATTATGATGATGACAACGACGACGATGATGATCTAAAGAGAAGCATAGGAAAGGCGAAAGAACCGTTTCGGAGATTTGATGAATTATTTCCTCTGGTTCTTGGCCAGCACGTTGTATGTCCCTAAGAACCCTCTTCACGAGGTCAAAGTGAACACCGCCTGTCACAGATACTCGAAGGTCTAAAAAGGGACGCAACCTTTCACTCAAAGCATAGATGCCTTCTATAATAACAATGCGAGAGCTGGGAACTTCAACTGTCCTGTTATCAATACAAGCAAAAAATCTAAACAATGAAGAAATATCATGTGGGATGGGAAACCATCATAGCAGGAAAAATACGGAATGATCAGAGGAGAGTTGTAGGGTCCTGATGCATTGTCGATGGTTTAGTGATCTACAGTTTGATGTGATGACCCACCATGGATGGGGGTTGCTCAAAAAGTCTTCCAGATTGGAAATCCATCCACCAGACCTTTCACCTTTCTTTCAGGCCAATGCTGTTATTCTTTCCTAAGCTGTCAATTGTTTGGGCCACTGATAGAAAGGTTGGGATCTTCAAATGTGGGTACGTTTTGGGGCATCCCAACTCATGATTCGCATCAAATCAATGGTCTGGATCACAGAATCATAGGATCCACTTGTACAGACCGGTTCATCGAGACATCATACATGCCCCAATGCATTGGAACCCTATAGGTCTTCTTTGATCAAATCCTTTATAAAACAATAATAATAATAATAATTTTAAAATCAAATAAAATAAAAAACAGCTCTCAGATATCTGGTTAGGTGGGAGAGAAAACAAACCTGTACCCCGTGCGGCGACTTGACTTGAAATCATATATCGGAACCTCAACAGGCTTTCCTTCTTTCAGACCTTGAATATTATCAAGCAAAGTTTCATAGTCTGTCAATCGCGGATCTGTAACAACATTTTGACCATCAGAGTGTAGCCATGTATTTTGTTCCCTTTTTATTGTTAGTGTATGGTGGTAAATGGATAGAAAAACTTCGAAAAACTTCAGGTAAGACATCAAGAAACAATTAACCAGAAAGACATGCTAAATCATCTTTAGAGAGAATCTAGAAAGAGCAGAAAGTATTGTACCAAATCAGCTAAAAAAGAGTGAACAAACAGGCTACCCACCAGCTCAAAATATTGTTGAAAAGTAACATTGGATTAAGGAGCTTTCTTAAGCCTGCACGCACCTCTCCACACATGGCCACATGTCATATTGTGGGAGGTCAGAGAGGTAAATTAGGTGGAGCCCCACCGTAAACGAACCAGCCCAAAGTCAATCCCATCAACTCGTTAGTTAGGTGGCATTCACATGTATGAAAACTATGATCGATCTACAGAAACATCAATGGTCCACATACGCTACATATGGAGCTGCCCACAGATGGACTAGCAACATTTGATCCAGTTTGTCTGTGCAATGGGGCCAGTCCACCTGACGCAACAGTGTGTTGACTTAGCAAAGCATAGATGTAAGAATGCACTTAACAATTCATGAACAACAAAGAAAAGATGATATACTTCCCAGGGATCATTATACAATGTCTAGAATTCCAAAATAAGGTTTTGATGTCCGATGCATTTGGTTGCACCAAGTATCAAAAATTTTCATGATATTTTGCACCAAATTAGACTGATTAATCATGAAATTTTTCATGATATTTGGTGAAACCAAACACACCCATAACGTTATTATTTAATTTTATACAGAGATTATATTAACACCTCTAACATTCTGACCAGACAATAGAAAACTGGAACCAAGATAAGAACTGTTTGGGTTTCTTGTGGTTACAAGATGAGAGAATTGAATTTAAAATTGGCAGGTATCAGGCTTGAACTATATCCAGTAAGGTTTTTTTCCTGTGGTGTGTGTGTGTGTGTGTGTGTGTGTGTGTGTGTGTGTGTTTAGAGAGAGAGAGATGTTCTCTAGCAAGATATCTTAACAAGGTCTGATAAACCCTGACAATGGTAAGAGTATTGGTTGGGGTCCCATTAGATGAACTATCTAGGTCACTAAAATTATTGGTCCAACTTTATGGTGGCTGGGGTTAGGCTATCTTTTTCTTCTTCTTTTTTACCTTCTCAAGAAAATAAACAACATTGGCTCAATTCTACCAAATTGGATGATTCATCAATTTAAGCAGCTTTCTAGTTTAAAAATACCAATGACAGGTTTTTGGCATGAAAAATTCAAGTCTTGAAGAGACATTTTGGTCCATGGTTTGTGCAAGGAATGCATATCAAGACAACATGTGCAAATAAACAGATCATCATCATCATCTAAGCCTTATCAAAACTACTTGGACTCAAGAAAGGATAAAATAAAATAAATAGCTTAACGATAGCGGACAACTGACCAACACACCAAAAGCTCCAGAGCTGACGAGGAATGACCGGTTTATTCATCTATGCAGGCCCTCCCAAGCAAACCCAAGCGAGACCTCCCCATGGGCAACCCTTGTTTCGCACAATCTCCGAATCGCACAGTCCCACAATAAGCCCCACCTCATGGCCATTCTATATCTCACGGACCTCACCTCGTGGCCCCACCCAAGGATGAAGATATGGTGCATCCTTGAAATCACACCAAGATGCCCCTGCATCATCCACCCACGTTGGTGAGGAGACTTGAACATTGGGCTCCCACTCTGATATCACTTTGATAGCGGACAACCGATTAGCGCATCAGAAGCTCTAGAGCTGATGGGGAAGGTTGGTTTATCCCTATACGCAGGCCCTCCCAGGCAAAATCAGGCGAGACCTCCTCGTAGGCAAGTCTCACTTCATAGGCAACCGACCAGCATACCAAAAGCTCCAGAGCTAATGGGGAAAGACCAGTTTATCCCTATACGCAGGCCCTCCTAGGCAAACTCAGGCGAGACATCCCTGTGGGCAACCCTCGCTTCACATGAGTCCCCAAATTGCACGATCCCACAATGAACCCTACATCATGGCCATTCTGCATCTCACAGACCCCCACCTCGTAGGCCACCCCACCCCAACGTAGAGATACGGTGCATCCTTGGAATCACACCAACATGCCCCGCATCATCCACCCATGCTCATGAGAAGACTCGAACATTAGGCTCCCGCTCTAATACCATTTTGATAACAAACCAATACAACCATTAGCTTTAGAGCTAATGGGGAATGACCGGCTTATCCCTACATGAAGGCCCTCTCAGGCAAACCCAGGCGAGACCTCCCAGTGGGCAACCCTCGCTTCGCACAGTCCCTGAATCATGCAGTCCCACAGTGGGCCCCACCTCGTGAAAATTTTGCATCTCACAGACCCCACCTCGAGGGCCACCCCAGTCCAGCGTGGAAATACGATGCATCCTTGGAATCGCAGCAAGATGCCCCCGCATCAATTAAGTACTTCTATTTGAAATAATCATTGGCATATATTTGTGATGCTTCACATGTGACGCAGTCAATTGCAAGAAAGCAGATTCTATATATTCCTGCTGATTTTGATATGTTCATGGGCACAAGTAGCAACACATGAAGTTAGAAAACAAAACTAGTATGATACTACAATTCGAAGATCACAAAGCAAAGTTGCAAACAAGAATATTGCAATGGAATTAGAGTTCCATGACAGGTCTCGCGATGGTTTTTAAACAAGAAACCTAGAGCTCTTCTTCAACCAAGCAACAAAGTTTTTAAACTTTGGATGTAATGCTACATGATGGTTTGGCGTCATTTGTGGGCCATTGGATGGTACCATGAAAAGCGCCTTATTTGTTAAGTGACTTTCATGCCTTGTGGAAAAAGGGTTGCAAATAAACCAACCTGAGTTTGGGTCAGGTTGTCAGCGTCCTCTGGTTGGGTTCAATTTGGATCGCATTGGCTTCGGGTTGGGTAAATTCAGGTTGGGAACAATCTCATGTATTTGGGTCGGGTCAAGTTCAGGTTGGGTGTCAATTTTGGGTTGAACATAGAAGAATTCAGGTTGGGTTTGGACTGGGATTCAAGTTGGGTGTTGGTTTTGGGCTGAGCATAGAAGAACTCAGGTTGGGAATGGGTTAGGTTTTGGGTCGGGTCAGGTTGCTGTTTGGGAACACAAGACTTTTCATATGCTTCTCCTTAGATCATCATTGTCATGTAAACCTTATCCCAACTAATTGGAGTCGGCTACACGAATCTTGTTCCACCATTCCACTCTAACAAAGACCATATCCTAGTTAAAACATAGGTCATCAAGATGACATTAGATGAGCCATATCTAAAGACTCAGAACAATGGAAGCAGTCACTTATCTTTACTGAAATTCAGGAACTATCACAAAAAGTCTATGTTCTGTTTAGCCTTCTAATGAGGGAAGCCAATGCGTTGCTCGACTCAATTGCTAAGAGAGGTGATTTGAGAGAACAACTAATCAACTAACACACACACACACACACACACTCTTTTCCCTTTCTCACTAAGATTGTCATTTATCAATGACTTCTATTCAAACTCAAATTACTTCAAAAGAGCTTTTCTACTTGAAAGGCCACAGAAACCAAGATACTGTTATCATTTTGAGCTGATTCCAATACAAATACAATGAGAAATGTATAAAAACTAGAATACAAGCATGGTTTTCCTTAAGAGAACTGTGATCACTCCTCGCCATGGTTTTAAATATTGGTATTGGGCCCATATTAGCCTGCTGATTACCAATACGATGCAAACCAATACAGCTCCGTATCAGCCATTTTGCATATCGGAGGGAACCAATACAGATACGATATGGCCAAATCATGTTGGATGTTTAAAACCATGCTCCTTGTTATATATGAAAGAAAAGTTACCATCGAAATTGCCATCGATTATTCGGCTCGAGTCGTTATAGTTGTCCATAGATATGACAGCAATGCTAGGCATGAAGTTGAGCACCTTCTCAGTAAATACAGTTTTCCCAGCACCAGAGGGGCCTGCCACCCCAACGAGTATGATCCCGTCATTCTTTTGAGCCAACAACTGGCATGCACGGATTACTATAAAGAAACCTTTCTCGAATGACAGTGACTCTTGGATCGGAACCATTTCATACCGATCAGAGTCCTTTCTTTTTACCAGTTGGGCTTGATCCCTTAAGAGACCGGGCTTTTTTTGGGGTGATTCAGAACCAGCGTCATCTTGCGCCATTAAAATACTGATATATGTTCAGTTTCTCCTGCAACAAGCAAAAACAAAGCAAGCATCAGGAGATTGAAAGGGTGCCTTTTCAGAATATATACAAGTAAAAACAGATAGCTTGCTGAGGAAAATAATATCTTGTTCATACGGCTTCTATGAAAACTGTCATAACAAACTCAATAAATGCATATACAGCATGGATGAAATTTGCCTCAAATGCATGTAGGCCCCATTCTGTAGACGAGCAGGCCCAAAGTGAAGAAGGTCAATTGATTAGATGGGCCACACATGTATGAATTAAGAAAATTTGCAGAAGTCCCACATTGGACATACACATGTGGCCCACGTGATCAGTGGACCGGCCTGAATTTTGAGCCATGTCATTTAGACGTGGGGCCCACCTGATGCAAGGTTTGGTTGTCAAAATACATGCCAGATTTCCATTTACATAAATGATTCCGAATTATCATCACAGCTTTTTTGTCAAAACTCATGCCATTGGTTTGTTCTTTAAATGTGTATAAAAGCAATGCTGCATACTTCAATGAAGAAAAAACAAAAACATGTATTTATAGGCCAGCCCCCACACACTCACCAAAGAAAACATGTACGGAGAAAAAAGATTTAACTGTGTCTAATAGAGTCTTGCAAATCCATCATGCATTTATAGGCCTGTCCCCACACACCAATGTCGTGCAAATTCGCAAGATCCAAACCATTCATCAGGTGGGCCACAGCATGCGGTTGGCATCGACCAACAACCAGGCCAATCAACTCAGCAGATGGGGCTACACCAGTACAATCAAAGTGGAAATTCTGCTAAATTTTCTCCACCATCCATTTTGTTAGCCACATTGTGGCCCCGCCTGATGAACGGCCCCACCCAATTCTTGACGTCATAACCTGCCTAACAACAGCTTGGATCACAGGAAAACGCATTACGTGGACGCACGTGGGACCTCATATCGGTGCTGGATATAACAAACTTCAATCCAACAAAACCCATATCAAACCATTCAATAAAATCGCATTTTTTTTCCTTTTTAAATCCATAGAAATCAGAGATATGAGCTTCAATGAAGAAAGTACCGAAAACCCAGATAGGAAAACATGGGATTTTATGTGGAAAAACGGATATTAATGAGATTCTATTCGCTTGATCAGTTATTTGAATCAAAGAATGAAAAATACAAATACCCCACAAAAATACAAATACATACAAAGGGAGAGAGAGAGAGAGAGAGAGAGAGAGAGAGAGAGAGAGAGAGAGAGAGAGAGAGAGATACCTCTCTGGTGAGATTGGTGGGTGTGATTATATAGGTTTTTCTCAGTCCTTTTTGGGGTTGTTGTTTATTCTCAAAAGGGAGAAAGATGGGTTGTTTTGGTATTTCTGGGGGGTCGAAGATTCCTGTAAATACCTCTCTTCTCAGAGTGGAATGGAGCTGGAAGAAATAAGATACAGGACCCTGGTAATAGGGAGTTACTGTAACCCAAGGTTCTGTGGGGCCCACCATATGACCGCGTGAATCCACTCCGTCCATCAGTTTTTTTCAGACCATGTTAGGATTAGGTCCCAAATTTTAGGAAGATTCATGACTTTAGGGGACCACACCACAGTAAACAATGGTGATGGAGAGGCCCACCAGTGAAACATTTCTGGACCTCACCGTGATTTTTTATGCCATCTGAACCGTTCATAAGGTGATAAATACCTGGATGGAAGGAAAATAAAAACATCATTATGACCCAGAACTAATATGGGCCACAAAAAATCGTCAATGGTGACCGTTCAATCATCTCTGATACTTATGGTGTGCCCGCTTGAGCTTGGATATGCCTCCTTTTTATCTTCTTATCTAACATGATCTGGATAAATGGATGGACGGAGTGGATTGTATACAGACATCTCGGTGGGCCCCACAGAGCTTTGTCTTACGAGAATTCCGTGTGACAGCTCACAGGTGTTACGGAAACCCGCGTCCAAATGTTCCCCTTCCGAGAGTCCCTGATGCTAGTTTACCACCATTTAAAAAAAGAGCGGTGATTCATCCACCCATTACATGGAATAGCAGTACAAAAATCTAGACCGTCCAAATATCTGACACAGAAATCAGACTCAGTAGATGATAGTATTCATCTGAATGCACCGCAATTTTTAACTTATTTCTCTATTAACAATTTTCTATCTGATATCAAAGAATTAAACGGATGAGATTACTCAATCAATGTAAAACTCGAGATGGGTTCCTTCAATGACGTGGCTCATAGTTTGGATGGTCCGGATACCCGTTAAATATATAAAGCGTCTAAGGAGGATGAGTCATCACTATTTTAGAAATGGTGATCAACTATCACGGGAATCTGTTGTAATCTCGTAGTCAGTCACCATACTCGCAACATGACGTTCGTTGGAGTTATAGGATCCTCGACCCGAGTATGTGCACAGCATTCGTGATTGTTTGTGCTAGTGGGACCCACTTACCACTTTTTCATTGATCCAGACCATTAATCCGTTTCATGTTTTAACCCACTATCGATAGGATGTGCCAAGATCAGTCAAATTAGAATATCTTGGCCACTAATGTTGCACCTTTTAATCGAATGTGGACCGTTGCCGTGCTTCTGTCTTAAGCTGTCTATTAGAAAGCTACAAAAAGGAGAAGGTTAGGACTTTTCTATCGAGTAGACTTTGGATCAAGGTCTGTCAACGATGGGCCAGTAGATCAATGGCCTGGATCTGTAAATGGGCCTCAATTATACAAACATGAAATAAATTGTACTGTGCATATCCAACGGTCGAGATCATATCATTGGTAATTACCGTGGAGGAATTACATGAACAACGGGTCAGGGATGAGGTTTGCTCGAGTACATCTCGATGTATTGCAAAACGATACGTCGGGACTTTATCCTTTGAATTTGGCTCATCTTCGAATGATCCAAACCGTCTATATCATAAGACTCGCTTTTAATAGTAGAAAGACAACAAATGAATCTTAACAATGAACTACACGCGTGTGGACATAGTATCCTCATTCATTGTGTGTGGACAACTGCGGCCCCTGCATTGGCGATCCAGATAGTTGATTAACGGGCCACCATCATGAATAGATGTTCCCTAGAAGATCTTAACAATGAACTATCTTAACCCTTCAATCAATGACCTAAAGATAGACGGCTAAGAAAAAAACGTCTCATTTGAATCAAAGGTCCCAATCTACAAATTGACAGATAATCATCTATCTTTTCTGCATATCAACGATGTGGATCCTCACACGTGAGCCCACATTTTCATATCAACGCTGCGTATCCTCCGCTAGTGTATTCACCTTTACATGCATGCATGCCAATATTCACCGTCCAAATCATATCTCTATGGACCATTGAAACTCTCCTAACAATATGGTCCGACCAATAAGATTTAAGAGAGATGATCCAGCCATAGTGGGATTAATGATTTGGACGGTCTGAAATTGGTGTGGATGTATGCCACGTATACCACTGATGAGATGTATAGTGGTTTGCCACAAACACGCGTTGTAACGAGAGGGTTTGATTTAGGTGTTGATTACCTTTGGAAATTAGGAATCGACCCTTGAAAGTTTTAGAAAGGTAAGAACCATATCCCAATGGATGGAGCATGAGCTGGAAATTATATAGATCTCGACCGTCCAAATCAATTCCCTGTGGATGGATCATATCATAGAAATCACACAAATCAAAATATCTTAACAATCTGGTCGATCAAGGAGACTTTTAAGAGATGTTATAGATTAGTAGATTTTTGGACGGTCTAAGATTGGTACCGTGTATGTTATGTGTACCACTAATGAGCTAGGATGGTCTAGTAATTTGTGACAAACACGCATTATAAGGGGTGGATTTAATCGGGTTTGGAGTGTTGACTTAGGTGGTTCTATTGTCTTTCAGGCCATTGATTACTTTTGATATAGAATACTAGATTTTTGGACGGTCTAAGATTGGCACCGTATCTATTATGTGTACCACTAATGAGCTAGGATGGTCTAATAATTTGTGACAAACACACATTATAAAGGGTGGATTTAGTTTGGTTTGGAGTGTTGACTTCGATGGTTCTATTGTCTTTCAGGCCATTGATTACTTTTGAATACTAATCAATGAATAAAAGTTTCAGGAAGGCAAGAATCATATCCTTATTAATGGGGCATAAGCTGGAAATTATATTGATCTTGACCGTCCAAATCATATCCCTATGGATGGAGCGTAACCTAGAAATCACAAAAATCAAACTCTCTTAACAATCTGGTCCAAAAAAAGAGGTTTTTCAGATATGATCTAGCCACAGCTGTGGGATCTATGATTTAGAACGGTCTGAGATTAGCATGGATGTAGATCTATGAGTTGGATGGTTTGAGATTGGCATGGATGTATGCCACGAGTACCATTGATGAGCTGCAACAGTATAATGATTTGCCACAAACAAACATTGTAAGTAGAGGGATTGATTTGGGTTTGGAGCATTGACTTGACTTAGATGGGTCTATGCATGTTTTTAGGTGAGGTATTACTTTCTTACATTAGGAATGGTGACATGTATTATTATTTTTTAGTTATATATAGGAAGGCAAGTAACATATCCGTATGAATGGAGCATAACTAGAAATTACATCAATCTTGATAGTCCAAGTTGTATCCCTATGGCTGGAGCATAACCTGAAAATCATCACTAATCAAACTCTCCTAACAATTTGATTCCATCAATGAGATTTTTTGAGAGATTAGGAAGCCATGATTAAAAAATCTTGAAAGGTATGAATCATATCCCTATGGATGGAGCATAACTTATAAATCATAACGATCTCGACCATTCAAATCATATCCCTATGGATGAAGCATAACTTGAAAATCACACAAATCAAACTATCTTAACAATTTGGCTTAATAAATGAGATTTTTGAGAGATCATCCAGCTAGAGCCATGCACGAGCCAATTTAGCTTGGTTAACTCGATCGACTTGACTAAAAAGCTCAATTCGATTTGGTTTGAAGCTGAGTTTTAACATGAATTTAATTGATTTTTAAAGCTCAAAAAAATTTTGAGTCAAGTTTAAGCTTGTCTGAGCTCAAATTGACTCATATTGAACCTTAACTTGAATCGGTCGAATAAGTTCAGTGACTTGGTTATTTTGATATTGACATTGCTCACTAGGTGTTTGATGAAATGACTCAATGAGGTACTGTTTTGGTTGCATATATTATTCACACGATCGGTTGCTGGTGAGAAATGTATAGATGTGAAACAAATTGCTTCAAAAAAAAAAAACTTTACTTGATAAAACTACCATCACATTTTTATTTTGATGTTGCCTATCGACTGTTTAATGAAATACATGTAAACTATTGCCACTGTTTTGCATATCGTGAGAAATTGAAGGCACAATTCGTGTGTTTGAGAAAATGTCACGCGCGCGAACTAGTCCTAGCTATTGACCCAAATGAGTTGAATTGGTGAGTTAGGCTCGAAGACGGATCTAAGCCGAGTTCAAGCTGGGGTCAACTATTGGCCAAGCCGAGTTGAGCTATGCCAAGCTCGACTCAGTTCAATAGCTCGACTCAATTCAACTCGTGTACAGCTTTAGATCCAGCCATGGTGGGATCGGTGATTTGGACGGTCTGAGATTGGTGTCGATGCTTAATAGTCTAGTAATTTGTGACAAATGCATATTGTAGAGGGTGTGATTTGGTTTAGAGTCTTGACTTTACACTTCTGTAGTGTTTTTAGGTGATTGTTTACCTTTGGATATTAGGAATGGATGCATGTAACTTTAAATTTTTAGTAAGGCAAGAATCATATCTTTATGGATGGAGCATAACCTTAAAATCATATGGATCTCGACTGTCCAAATCATATCCTTATAGACATAACATGACCTAGAAATCATACAAATCAAACTCTCTCAACAATCTGGTCCGGTGAATGAGATTTTTGAAAGATGACCCAGCCATAGTAGAATCTATGATTTGGACGTTCGAGATTGGCATGAATGTATGCCACCTGTAATACTGATGAGCTGCAACAGTCTACTAGTTTGTGACAAATGCATATTATAAGGGAACGTTTGGTTTGATTCGGAATCTTGACTCGGATGATTCTTTACTTTTCATTAAGTAATGGATTACCATTGGATATTAGGAATTAATGCATATACTTTTTTTTTTTCCTTTTTTTTTAAGAAGGCAAGAGTAAAAGTTTTAGGTAGCATAACTTAGAAATCATATTAATCTGGACCATTCAAATCATTTCCCTATGGATGGAGCATTAACTAGGAAATCATGCAAATCAATTGATCTGGACCATTCAAATCATATCACTATGGATGGAGCATAACTAGGAAATCACACAAATCAATTGATCTGGGCCAATAAAATCATATCGCTATGGATGGAGCATAACTAGGCAATCACACAAATCAATTGATCTGGACCATTCAAATCATATCCCTATAGACGAAACATAACTAGGAAATCACACAAATCAAACTCTCTTAACAGTCTACTCTACTCAATGAGATTTTTGAGAGATGATCCAGTCATAGAGGTATCCATGATTTGGACGGTTTGAGATCAGCATGGATGTATGCCAAGTGTAATACTGATGAGCTACAACAGTCTAAGGATTTGTGGCAAACGCATTCCGTAAGGAAACGTTTGAATTGGTCTGCAGTTAGTGGTTGATTACCTTTGGATATTAGGATTGATTATGTTTCTTTAATTTAGGAAGGCAAGATTCATATCCCTAGGATGGAGCATAAACTTAAAATTATATTGATCTTGACCGTTCAAATCATATCCTTTTGGATGGAGGATAACTTGGAAATCACACAAATCAAACTCTCTTAAAAACGAAATCGGATTGCGTACTTAATTACTCAGTATGCTTTTATCATACCGAGTAAACTCTGTTGGGCCCACTGTGAATGAATGTAGTCTATCCATGTAGTCCATCCATTTTTAAAGTGCACTTTAATGGTTGAGACTAAAATTGAATAATTTTCAATGCCCAAGTGGACCATAGAATAGGAAACATTGGGAATAATAATTTCCACGGTTGAAACCTTCCTAAGGTCCAGAGTAATATTTATTTGTCATCCAAATTGTTCATAAGATCACACATATATAGATGAAAGGAAAACACAAATATCAGATTGATCCAAAACTTCCGTGGACCCCAAGATATTTTCAATGGTTGACATTCAATTCACACTTTTTCCTATGGTGTGGCCCACTTGAGCTTAGGATATATTCACTCTTGGGCTTAAGCCTTAAAATTATATGTTAAAATGGATGTAAGGAGTAGATGGAATATATAAATAACGGTGGGCCCCACAGAGTTTGCTTAATACGCTTTTAGCGTACTGAGTTACTCAGTACGCAATCCGATTCCCTTAAAAATCTGGTCCAATCAATGAGAATTGTGAGAGATGATCACGGCAAAGTGCAATCCATGATTTGGACGGTCTGAGATTAGCATGGATGTATGCCACGTTTACCACTGATGAGCTCAACAGTCTAGTGATTTGCGGCAAACGCACGTAAGGGGAACTTTTGACTTGGTTTGTAATCTTGACTCGGATGGTTGTGCATTTTTCTTTTAGGTGACGTGGATTGCATCCAATAGGGGATGGACGGACTCCATCCAACACTCATGTCTAATGCATGAGACCCACAGCCAAAAAAATATGCATTAACAAAACCTTTTTATTTGAAATTATAATTTTATCCTTTTCAACCCACATTCGTATTACTCACATGATACCTTTTCATTGTTGCTAGACAGGAAGCAGATCGCATCCAGCAAGGCTTTGGTGCTAGACAGGAGGCAGATCGCATCCAACAAGGCTTAGGATTAGACATGTTAGATCTAGCGCAGGTGAAAAAGCATCATGTCGGTTTTTCTTTCATGGGACCCACAATGAGAAACTAATTTTTTTAATATAAGAGACTATTTTATCATTTTCACAAAGGATTTTTAGCTTGTGCAGTGAATGTAATGCTTTTTAAATGACGATGGAGAGGGTGCATTCTAAGCTTTGCTGGATACAACCTGTCTCTTTAAGGATGACAAACGAACAAAGAAAGTCATATTGCTATAATTACTTCTAGAAACTTTGGACCATTGAATATAGAGTTGTCAATGGAATTGGACAGGTCAACCAACTTGATTGACCCAATATTGAGATGGGTTTGGGCCAAGCTATATATGTTGGTCTTGGATCAAACAACGTGGCCCATTTAAGTAAATGAGTCGGGCTCAGCCATACGCCGCACACGACCTGGTCCAACCATGTAGTGCATCAATCATCTATGCTATATCACCAACTCCAACCCATCTTACGACCCTAAACAAATCAATATAAGATAAATATAGATACACATGGTGCATGTATGTTTGTAGGTACTTCCTACCTGAGCAGATTAAAAGATGTGACCAGGTTCAGTACAGGCCAAAAACCTGGCCTACCCATATAGCTTATCAATGTGTGGTGCCAGATGACCTGACTCGACCCTACCCAGCCTAAAACCCTAAACAAATCAATAGAAGATCAACATATTCACGTTGATGCATACCTATGATAATGTGTGTTTGTGTCTACTCACTAGTTAGGCACGGTTAAAAGATGGGGCCGTTTAAGTAAATGGGTTGGCTCAAAATCCCAGGGAACTTGACCTGCACATATAGCTTAACAACGGTTGTGCTAGATCCAGTTTAAAATTCAAAACGAATTAATAGAAAATGAGAATAGATACATACACAATAATGTATATATGTTTATATGCGAAAACGCTCACCTGCATACCAGTTCGTAGGTACTACATACTAACTTTTTGGAGAACTCATCATATCTGATGAGTCTCGCAAATCTGAATGGTCCACATGAAGCAGAACCTCATGAAACCCCCTGCTATGAATTTTTACTTTGATCCAAAACTTCGGTGGGTCATGAAAATGTAAATAGTTTCTTCACTTGATTTGAATTTATCTTTGCTATGGACCACCAGAATCGTAGATTAGGGTGAAAATTTACCCACTAAGGTTTCATGGGATTCCGCATCTTATGGACCGGTCGGATTCAACACCCATGACACATGTAAAAATGTGCACACGTGCATAGGTGCATAGGTGAGCATGCCTCTGTTTATATGTGCTCCTTGTTGGGTGACATTAGAAAATGTGGCTTGTTTACTTAAAAAGGTTTGGGTTCAAGTCAAACCCTACCCAACCCAGCTGGTCCACCTATATAGGTTATCAATGGGTAGTGTTGGATGACCTGATGTGACCCGGTCAAAAACCCAAAACAAATCAATAGAAGATGAGCGTATATAAATGCATACACAAGATATATGTTTGTATGTAATCATTGGTTGGGAAGAGTCAACGGATGTGACCCATTTACATAAACGGATTCGATTAGGTTGAATCCTACCCAACTTGCCCGCTATGTAGTTTGTCAATGGGTTGTGCTTGATCACTACCCTGATTGGGCCTAAAACCTAAAACAAATCGATAGAAGATGAAGGTGGATGCATACGGTGTATGTTCTATGTAGGCACTAGTTGCATAGGCAATTTTAGTAAATTAATGCTTACATAGAACTAGTGCTTACATAGAACATAAGTTGTATGCATCCACCTTCATCTTTTATAGATTTGTTTTAGGTTTTAGGCCGAATCAGGTTAGTGATCAAGTACAACCCATCTACAAGCTATATAGCGGACAAGTTAAGTAAATTAGTGCTTATATAGAACTAGTGCTTACATAGAACATAAGTTGTATGCATCCACCTTCATCTTCTATCGATTTGTTTTGGGTTTTAGGCCGAGTCGGGTCAGTCATCGAGCACAACCCATCGACAAACTACATAGGGTTAAAAATTGTGGCTGGTTTAAGTAAATGGGTTGCTTTCGGATCAAACCCTACAAGCCCAGCCCACCCATATAGCTTATCAATGGTTTGTGCTTAGGGGTGCAACTCAGGCAGGGTGGATCGGGTTGAGAGTCAATCCAAGAAGATCAACCCAATGTCCTCTAGATCTAATTCAACCTTACCGGACCCCACCCAAATACATGCTAGTATTCCCAACCCAAACCCGTCCCAGGGACCTTGACAGCCAGACCTGATGAACCGCCCCAACTTAGACCGGATTAGTTGGGTTCAAGTTGACCTGAACCTCTAGTTGTGCTAGATGATCCAACCTGGCATAACACAAAACCTTAAATACATTATAATAGGATAAGTCTAGATGCATACACATTATCCATGTATGTTTGTTTGTACTCACTGTATTGCTGGGCTAGGCATGCCTTTAGCCCTGTGTTGCATTTTAAAACCTGGTTGTGTTGTCGTTTGGTAAGGGTGAATTGGTGGTAAATGAAAAGTTGATTTTTAATGTATTTTGAAATCATTATATTTTATAGTGAAAGCGGATTAAGGATTGACCAGATCTATGTCAAGGCCCACTATGATGTACATGACGTCTATCCCTTTTTTTCAAATCATTTTAACATATGAGCTCAAAAAAGAAGTGTACATGACATCTATCCCTTTTTCTCAAATCATTTTAACATATGAGCCCAAGAAAGAAGCAGATCCATCACTCAAATGGACCACCCTAAATAGTAAACTTGAGTTGCATGCATTAAATGCACAAAACATTAAATGCAAGAGTCATGTGTGATCCACTAGTGTTGAATCTGTCTCATTTTTGAGCTCATGCTATAACATGATATGGGAAAAGGGAGGGATAGGATGCAATCCACTTCCAAATAGTGTAAATTGCTGATAAATGAAAAGATGGCTTTCTTTCTAAAAGTAGAGAATCACCCAAGTAACAAAGGCATTGCTCGGCTACCAAACTACCTTAGATGTGATATGCTGATGACACTCCCAAACAATATCCAATTATTAGTCGCATCACTGAAATCACACTAATATAATGATTTGAACAGTCCAAGCATTGGCCCTATACTTGAGACTTCACATTTGTAACCCACCTGAGGCTCAAAATTTTCTCTTTTTTTTGGCCAAAGTATATATTTCAATGGGTTTATTGCAATCATTATATCAAATTCATATATGTACACTAATTTAGGGCATTAAAGCTTATTTATTTAATCAAATTCAAATTTGTGTGAATATACTATAGAATTTCAATGCATTCCAATTACATGTTACCAAATATAAATTTCAAATTCATATACATTTCAATTATGATGCCAGATACAATAAAGGATTAAATGGTAATTATGAGTTGGATTCCAATGCACACCAATTCAAGGGTGCCAAATAACCCCTTGTTTGGATTAGGGGTTTGTCTTTCTTGCCATTTGGGAAACAAGGTAGAATTAAGTGAGCCCCATCTTGCAAACTCTTCAAGCCCATGCACAAGTCGGCCCAATGCCCTTGCCCACACTTATGGATAAGGCATGTGTGTGTAAAATCCAAGCTTTCCATCAGTTGAGCCACACTATTTATATTTTATAACATGTAAATTTAGTAATGTTCATACTTTAGGTTAGGCCTACAATTTGCGTTTGTGTCAACTCGAACCAGACTAACCCAACTTGAGTTCCAGTCAATTGGGTTGAGTTCACTATGTGAAAACGCCAAAAATTTGACTAGAAAAATACAATAAATTCAATGGCCCAATGCCGTTGAATTTATTCAACCGACCCTGGCCGCTAGATTTAGGAATTAAGGATTAAAACATAACAACGTCCTCTTTCTCTCTCGATAGTTGTTGGGTGGGTGGGAGCAGCGATAGTAGAAGCGGGTGCAGAAGCAGAGAGGTATATTTATCTGTTCTTCTTCTCTTTGAAGTCGAAATCCCTGATTAGGGATTTCAATCCCTAAACCGGCTTAGTGGGCCACTGGAAAAGCTATGTGGGCCCCACTAAGAAGTGTGCATTTTATCCACTCTATCTGTCCATTTTACTAGCTTATTTGGGGATTGTTTGGATCGGGAGATTAAATGGAATAGAATTACATTGAGGGATTGTTTGGACCACGAGATTAAATTGTATAAAATTGCATTTGAGGATTTTTTGGACTATGTGATTAAATGGTATGGAATTGTATTTGGGGCTTGTTTGGACCGTGTGACTCTATGATTGTATTATAATTGAACTCTTTGGTTATGCTATAACTAAACTATTCAATTTCTTATAACTGAAGTTAGGCTTAAGGACTTTCTACAAAAAAAATTCAATTTCAGACCCTGCACTAAATTTTAGATAATAACTATATACCCCATACCTAAAACTAAATTCGGTGAATTATTATAACTAAATTCTTTAATTGTGCTATAATTGAACTCTTTGATTGTGCTAGTACTAAACTCTCTGATTTTTTATAACTGAAGTCGGGCTTGAGGACATTTTATAGGAATTTTCAATTTCAGGTGATAACTACAGACGCCACACTAAATTTCAAGTAATAACTACAAACCTCACACTTAAAATTAAACTATGTGATTTGTTATAATTGAATTTTTTTTTATTGTGCTATAACTGAACTCTTTGTTTGTGTTATAACTAAACTATATGATTTTCTATAACTAAACTATATGATTTTGCTCGACTTCTTTGTACTTGTTAAAGGATGAATGAAGACGGAGTGTACACTTTAAGCGATGATTAAACTATGATGAAGATTAGATATAGTGCTATTAGCTTGGAACAGTGAAGATGTAAGATTGAAGTCACGGTGGAGATTGTTGAAATTAGTGCCTTCAATGTATGCTAAAATAGGGATTTTGATCGATCGATACCAACTTCGATCAGATTAACAAAATCTCATTTTTCCTTGTTTGGTCTTTAGATAGTTTTGGACATGTTCAATCGATTGAGCATGGAGGCCTGATCAATTGAGATAAATTTGAAATATCTAATTAGCTCTCTGGATACTTTTGAGCATATTCGATTGAATCGAATATGTGGCGTCAATTAATCGAAGGTTGTCGAACATGTGTGTGGTTTTGTTTCTAATTCTGTAACCATATTATATAAACTAGGTAATTGTGAGATTAGGGTTATTTTAAGGTTGTGCTAGAGAGGGCCAGGGTTTTGAGAAGGAAAATTCGCTTGTAGGAGTAAGGGTTTCAAATGTGTAAGTTGTTTATCTCTTGTATTCTTTGATTCATAGTGGATTGTTTGTTGTTTGGTGTCGTGATTTTTTCCCTCAAGGATTTTTCTACGTAAATCATTGTATTTTTCTGTGCATGCTCGAATTTTCTCTCTATGCTTGTTTAATTCATGTTTGGGTGACGCTTCCGCGCCCAACAGATGGTAACGCATCGACTCCCCAGTCAATTGATACCATTGTGAATGCTCTTAAATGTATTTAATTTACATCATTTTTAGAAATATAAATTTATATTTTTAATGATTTTTTAACTTTGTGTACGAATAAAAAATCTCATTGCAGTGGATCCCACTTTCGGACAAAGGGATATACAACATGATGTCATGGCAATGGTACATACGTGATAAATAAAATTAGTTTTTAACTTTTATTTTGATACAAATAGTTAGTTCTAATAAAAATAGTGTTGCACAGGTATGTGGAAAAGACAGTAAGGACTATGTACGAGGCATGGGAGGGGGTATCATGCATAACAACTACTCTACAACATACAACTCATATTCTTGATCTTATTGCTGAGACGGCTAATAGGTTGATGAATATTACTCAAAAATTGGATACAGTGATGGCGAAGGTGAATGCAATGTCATAACCATCCTCTGAGTTTAAATCAAGAAGTTCTTCTAAAGTATGAATTTTAAGCAGTTATATCTTATAATTTGTTTCATTAAATGTTCTAATTATTAGAATACACAAATGTTTTAATTGTTAATGATTAAAGCAGATCTTAATTACAATAATTATTAATAGTTAAGACACGATTTCTCGATTTCCTAGACACGAACGGAGCAAACAATACAGCCTCTTCTTTCCCACCTATGTGTAATCATAGTTGCAATTTAAAGAACAACTAGAAGAATAAGATGTTTGCTTGTCAATTGCTGTCGGGCACCTCAAATCCAGAATGCTTCGAGGTTGTTGTCGAGGAGATCTTTGATATGCATGAGGAGCTATAGGGTACAACACTCCTTGAAGAGATGTTTGCATGCATATATCCACTTAGGATCCATAATTAGGTGGCGTCTATCTATAACCGACGCTATGCCGTGACATTTCTAAAACATATATATATATATATATATATATATATATAGAGAGAGAGAGAGAGAGAGAGAGAGAGAGAGAGAGAGAGAGAGAGAGAGAGAGAGAGAGAGAGAGAGAGAGAGAGAGAGTGTTTGCATTTTGCATGACCCACCGAAGTTTTGGTTCAAAGTAAAAATTGGTACTAGGGGATTTCATGAGGCTCTGCTTCATGTGGACCGTTCAGATTTTCGAGAATCATCACGTATGATGAGTTCTCAAAAAAGTTTGTAGGTAGTCCGTGTGAACTGGTTTGCAGGTGAACATTCCGCTATATATATATAGTTACATTTGACATAGTTGTTATACTTGGTTTTGTTTGTTTGTTTGTAAAAATTTGATGATTTTATAAAAATTGGATATGTATTGAATGGTTTTGTGGAAACTGAACGTCCTCTACATATTCAGGTTTATGTACATAGCCATAGTCCCAAGGCTTCATTTTTCAAATGTTTTTCAAATGTAAAATAAAGAATTTGGAGGCTGAGGGCAGTCGGTTGTTCATTAATAATTACACTTGATTGTCGGTTGTTCATTTATAATTACACTTGATTGATATCAATTCAATGACTTGGATATCACAAATCCATCTTTATTTATAGAGATTATATTACATCAGGTGTTCGGATAAATACAAATTCAAAACCATTTGAGTTTGAATACGTGCAGATGGATGATAATACAAAGATGACTCTTGCATTTGAGTTTTCAATGTTGTTTAAATTTGACAGCCACTAGCGATCGAATTAAGCACTTTTTCACATAATGGTTGTTCCGGTCCTAAAGTCAGGAATTAGATTTGGTTTGGGTCGAACAAATTCAGGTTGGGTTAGATTGACCAAACGTTTTTGAGTCAGGTTCGATCAGTTTAGGGTTGACCATAAAGGAATTCTGGTTGAGTTTAGGTTGGAAACCTTGGGCTGGAATTCAGGTCGGGTCAGGTTGTAGGTTATAGGTCCTCTTGGAGTTGGGTCAGGTTCGGTTTAACCGCACTTTCTGCCCGAGTTGCACCCCTGGCTCAGGTGGTACGGTATCCAAAACAAGTGGATGGCTATGAAAAGAATATTCTAGCCATCTGTTTTTTTGAAAACGGAATGGCTACTCCCCTGCCACTAGCCCATTGGCTGGTGGTCGGTACTTCGTGAGCCCCACCATGATGCATGTTTTTCATCCATGCTGTTCATCCATATTTGCAGATCATTTTAGCTTGATCCAAAAAATGAGAGGGATATAAATCTCAGGTGGACCACACCACAAGAAAACATTAGTGATTGGATATCCACCATTAAAATCATCCTAAGGCTCACTGTACTGTTTATTTGACATCTAATTTGTTGATTTACAGATCATTTTTTCGTATGAGACCAAAAATGAGGTATATATCAATCTCAAGTGGACTACAATATTACAAGAAACTTTTGTTGAAGGAGCGTCGACCATTAAAAACATTTTGTGGGCCACAAAAGCTTTGGATCAAGCTGATTTTTGCTTTTTCCCTTCATCTAGGCCTGTATGATCTAATCAACATATTGGATATCAAATAAACAGTACAGTGGGCCTTAAGATGATTTTAATGGTGGATATTCAATCACTATTGTTTTCTTGTGGTGTGGACCACCTGAGATTTATATACCTCTAATTTTTGGGATCAAGACCTAAAATGATCTTTAAAAATGGATGAACTAAATGGATGAAACACATACATCATGGTAGGGCCCACAGAGCACCAAACACCAGCCACGAGGCTGGTGGTAGGGGGAGTAGCCAATCCGTTTCCATTGTTGCCTGCCACTAGAGAAGTACAACTGCCATGTAATTTGGCCAGAAATTTTAAATATCGTGGCCACCTGATGGAAAGCTTGAACAACACATGCATGTGCCGTACTGGCATGTTATGCTTGCATGTGGATGTGCAGGGTAATGTAGAATGTGTCACAAAGATATTTCCAGCATGGTTGAGCCAAAAGAAGGTGGACCGTAAATTGACCATAACTTTTGATCCGGGTATTGTTACGGGGCGTACAACCTATCAATCTTTACTGAAACGGGCCATTCGAGGTGAACCGACCCACAAAGTGGGTCGCATTTATCCGTTTCGTTAGAAAACGCACGCTTTCAGCTTAAAAACGAATTTTTTAC
Organism: Magnolia kwangsiensis; assembly: GCA_037074715.1. Classification (NCBI taxonomy): domain Eukaryota; kingdom Viridiplantae; phylum Streptophyta; class Magnoliopsida; order Magnoliales; family Magnoliaceae; genus Magnolia; species Magnolia kwangsiensis. Next base: position 19,251,258 of record CM073583.1, read on the forward strand.
TATTTTTAGTAATTCCGATTTTTTTAAATATTTTTAGAGTTTTAGATTTTCTTTCCTTTTAGAAATAACTTTTAGTTATACTAGGACCCTTCTAGAGAAAGTTTATTTATAATTTTTATTTTTAGAAATTAGGCCTTAAAAGAGTTTTACTAAAATTAAGATTTTTATTAGAGTTAGAATTTTGCTATTTTTGGTAATTACGAATTTTAGTTTTTTTTTTTTTTTTAATATCAATGGTATAAGGAGACACATTAGATGATTATCAATTATTCATTAATCAATTTTAAATTTTATTAGAATTTATTTCTATTCTCTTGCTTTCTTTCCTCGTGGATTCGAGAAGTCTCTGTGAGGAGTCCAGAGAAGCTCTGTGGATTTGGAGTAGTTATTCTCGAGGAAGACGGTGATCGACCTCATCACGTTCATCCCTGCGTAATTTGGTATCAGAGCAAGGATTTTCCTTAGGCCGATGACAAATAATGAAGGTATGAATCAAAATCCTGTAGACGGTGATCCAGAGATTTGTTATATTTTGGAAAGAATGGAAGCTTTCCACCGGGAGAGTCAATTGACCATGCAAGGGCTGCAGACAATCCTTAATCGTATCGCGAATGCGCTAATTCCGTCCCGAGCTCAAAGTGATACTCAATCGCTTGTGGTCGTTGTACGACACAACCCCAATTTCTATAAAGTACCATCAAATGATGGTAAATCACAAGCCACCACTTCGATTATGAGGAAGCCATTATACATGCCAAAGGTAGAAATAGAATTACAGCAAGACAATATCTTTTGAACCAGATGCACTGCATATAAAAAAGTCTGCAATGTGATCATCGATGTCAGGAGCGATGATAATTTCGTGTCGAAAATAATGGTGGAAAAGCTACAACTGAAAACAGAAAGACACTCATCTCCATACACGATTAGATGGATCAAGGACATCAACAAAACAAAGGTAACTGAACGATGTCGTATATCTTTTTCCATTAGTAAATATTATAAGGATAAAGTAATATGTGACGTGGTCGACATGGAAGCTTGCTACATGTTACTTGGTCAACCTTGGCAAAATAATATTAATAGTACACATAGGGATCAGGATAACCTATTTATCTTTATTAAAGATGGTAAAAAGATTATCCTTGCCCCTATGGGAAGGGAGAACCAACCCAAGACTTCTAAAATTGAAGAACAGTCTCTCACAACTAAACAGGCTTTTGTTAAACAATCTGAGAAAACAAGACATATACATCAATTGGTTGAAAAGAAAGAATATATGGAGCCTGTGAATATCCTAGAAAATTTAAAGCCAATTTTGTAGGAGTTTAAGGAGAATGTACTCGATGAACCCCCAATAAATTGCCTCTCATACGAGATATACAAAATCACGTTGATCCCGTCTCAAGGGCAAGTCCACTTAATTATTCGCATTATCAAAAAAAAATGAGATCTTGAAGACAAATATGAAGGAACTGATCAATATTAGTCAAGTCAGGGAAAACATAAGTACATGTATTGTGTCAGCTCAAGAGCTTAATGCCAAGTACAAAAAATGGACTAATGAAAATCGACGTCAGAAGTTATCTCAAACTTATGTGTCAAGTCCCTTGAATAACTCGAGGATGAGTTTTTTTAAAGTGGAGGGGTCTGATGTAGAACGTGTCACAGAGATATTCCCAGCATGGTTGAGCCAAAAGGAGGCGGACCGTAAATTAACCATAACTTTTGATCCAAGTATCATTACGGGGCATACAACCTATCAATCTTTACTGAAACAGGCCATCCGAGGTAATCGACCCACGAGATGGGTTACATCTGTCCATTTCTTCAGAAAACGCATGCTTTCAGCTCAAAAACGAATTTTTAGAAAGAGTTTACTATTTTTAATAATTCTGATTTTTTTAAATATTTTTAGAGTTTTAGATTTTCTTTCCTTTTAAAAATATCTTTTAATTATACCAGGACTCTTCTAGAGAAAGTTTATTTGTAATTTTTATTTTTAAAAATTAGACCTTAGAAGAGTTTTACTAGAATTAGGATTTTTATTAGAGTTAGAATTTCACTATTTTTGGTAATTACGAATTTTAATTTTTTTTATATATATATTAATGATATAAAGAGACACATTAGACGATTACCAATTATTCATTAATCAATTTCAAATTTTATTAGAATTTATTTCTATTCTCTTGCTTTCTTTCCTCGTGGATTCGAGAAGTCACTGTGAGGAGTCTAAAGAAGCTCTATGGATTCGAAGTAGTTATCCTTAAGTAAGACGGTGATCAACCTCATCACATTCATCCATGCGTCACAGGGGCTCCACATGCATGTGCCCAACCTCCCTCTTTGGCTAGAAACAGATGGGTGGCTACTCTCCCTTACACCAGCCCCGTAGCTGGTGGTCGGTGCTCTGTGAGCCTCAACATGATGTATGTGTTTCATCCATTCTGTTTATTCATTTTTACAGATCATTTTAGTGCTTTATACAAAAAATGATAGGGATATACAAAAAATGATAGGGATATAAATCTTATTTGGGCCACACCACAGGACAAAAATAATGAATGGATATTCATAAATAAAATCCTCCTAAGGCCCATTGTACTGTTTATTTGACGTCCGATATGTTGATTTGGTCATAAAGCTCCAGATGAAGGGAAACAATAAATGTCAGCTTGATCCAAAACTTTTGTGGCTCCCAAAACATTTTTAATGGTCAAAATTCATTCAACAGTGTTTCCTATAATGTAGTGCACTTGAGATAGAGATGTACTTTATGTTTTTATTATATCATAAAATGATATATAAAAATATATGGATGGCATGAATGACACACATACATCATTGTGGGCCCCACGGTGCACCGACCACCGGCTAATGGCTAGTGTCAGGGGGAGTAGCCAATCCGTTCCCAAACGGATGACTATACTCGGACGCGGATTGCGTCCTACCCCCGCCCGTCTCTAGCCCCCAATGGGCAGTCCTGTGGGCGGGCCCACACTGATGTATATGTTTATCTAGGCCGTCCATCCCTGTTCTCGGATCATTTTAAGGCAGTAACATAAAAATGAGGAAGATCCAACGCTCAAATGGACCACACCACAGATGACTCGTGCATTTAATGCAGCTGGCATTTAATGCTCCGTGCATTCAATGCAACCAATCTGATTATTTAGTGTGGTCCACTTGAGCGTTGGATCTATCTCATTGTTGTGTTAATGCTTTAAAATGTGGGCCCACCCACAGCTGCACGGTGCCCATCGATTGGAACACATTTTGTTTTTTATTTGAAAAGCTAGAAAGCATACCTACTTTACAGAATATACACCACCACATGAAAGAAACTGTGACAGGGAGGATTTTCATTTTGTGCAAATATAGCCCATGGTTGAGTGATCCAGGCCATTGATTCGTTGGGCCCCACCATGGATGGTCTATTCCTAAAGAAAAGGAGGGTTTTGATAGTCCCATCCTTTCAGTGTTTTCTCGGCAAATAGACGGTTAAGAAGAGAGATACAGCAACTGTTCACATTCAGATGAAAAAAATGACCAATTTTGGTGAATTGCATTATCAGTGTAACAAAATCCAAAGAGAAATGTTCACATACAACTATGCAAGTTTACTTTCATATGCAACCCTTTCTTTTGTTCCAACCTCTTATGTATTTGTGCTGAACGTCCCAGCCATCCATTTATTTGGGCAGACCATCCCAGCCTGGCTAAGGGAGAGCCACGTCATAAACTATACAGTATAGAAAACCATGATGGTCCGTTAGTCAGGTACGCTACCCGACTAAATTAATGAACAAACAATGGTTTTAGTCAATGTACGGCTGTGGCCCACCTATTGACTATTATTAATCCAAAGAAACTATACGGTGTAAAGAAACGCGTATTTCACTGAGAATGGAATGAACATACATAAGATCATATAGAAAAATATAGAAATCCTAACTGATATACATGAATCCATTAACATAGTTATTTATAGTATATATAGCTATGCATGTACACATCCTATAATCTAACAATCATGGTGTTGTAAAGGTGATTACTATTACATTGACAATCCTTACACGTTATGGGATCGTAAAAGTTGTAATGGCCGTTACGGATAAAATGACTCATAAAATCCATTATATCCCTATAATGGGCTGTACCGTCCCATGTAAAAACTGTATAGTCTGTAACAATTTGTTGTGAGGCCAACACAAGTTTTCTAGGTTTTTTATTTTTTATTTTCAACAGGAAAAGAAGAAGAAGGAGACCTAACAGTCGCTACGAGGGCGTAACGGCCGTATAACACCCATTGCAGCTTGTATCGTAAAAGTAATGATGTTGGCCATTATGGCCACCGTTACCGTTATGAAATACCTTGCTAACAATTTCAATGCCTAATTTTGCGCTAGCTAATCCTCATTATGCGGCCCATCTCATGCATGGCTAGGATTTATAAAATTGACAAAAAAATAAAAAATAAAAAAAATCTTCGTAAGCCTTTGAAAATTCACTTACAAAGATTGTATACAAACATTCTCAAGTGCGTACTTACGAATATTACAATTTGGTCATTTTCATCCGCCACAATTTTAATCAATGGATACAAATTGGCCAACTTGGAGAATTAATCCGTATGTATGTCCACCTATCATCATCGGAGACATACAACCCATCCATGCAGAGAATAAAACAAAAAAAAAAAAAAACTACATACCATGATCAATGCAATTCCTGCACTGGACACCTCTTGCAATCTATTTGAGCTCAATGGCAAGTCTGATGTGTAAGCAACGGTCCACAGCATGATGAGACCCACCGTAGATCATGATCGTCAGCCCGGCTGATCGGAGCATTTTCATGATCTTTGAGGTATATAACACACACACACACACACGTATATATATATAGAGAGAGAGAGAGAGAAAGAGAGAGAGAGAGAGAGAGAGAGAGAGATCCAATGCAAGTATCCGTACCGCTAGCGTTATGGTCCACCTAGTGCATTATCGTCGACGTGCCGTTTTTGACATCCAGAAAGTCCAAAAGGTTCGGCTCACCGTGAAGATGACCTATAGGAAAAAATCAGGCACATCATCGTTATCCGCTGATGAAATGGAAAATGACAACATTCCCAAAGGACCTTTCACATGAGTTCTACATGCACAAGGTTTTTTGTATTTCATATATAAAGCTAGCTTTAAGGAAACAACACCATTATCTTTGAGTAATTAACTGTTCATTAGATTCGTATGCTGCAGGTAGTAGTCCCGGCCGCTGCAGTGGATGTATGTCATCTGACCTATTTAGTAGGGTCACCCTACCATGAAAATGAGACATTAAAAAATATAATAGATCTAACCATTAATAAAACAGATTTAACCATGTGGATTTGAAGGTTTTTGGGTGGTTGTCCATTGATTTCGGTACTTGATGATAAGGTATGTCTTATTTGTTTATGGCCAGTTTTATGGGGAGCAATATAGCTAATTGGATGCCACTCATATGTAATGGTGGGCCCCACATTCAGGCAACATCAACTCCTCAGTTGTTATTTGGTACAGATTCATTGGATGTCTCTAGTACAGGTTGAGGTGCCAATAAGGGAGATCTGAACCTGACCAATTCAGAATTTACGTACAAATAAAATTTAGGCCTGTCCAGGTAGGGTCCAAGTTAATAATAGCCAACTCATTTATTTAATAATTAAGATATGGACATGATAGGATCCAACCCAACTCATTTATCTCATGGGTTAGATCTGATTCAAGTATAGAAATTACAAATAAGTTTTCATTCAAATAATGTTCTAAATTAATCAACTTATGGTTGTTATTAATTTTTATGGTAAAGAATAAAATAACCAAAAATCCAAATTCAATAGATAAATAAAATAGTGATCAAGATAATTTAGTTACTGTAATTTTGGGTGTATCATCCATTAACAGTCAGCCCACAATTTATTCAATCCATCTTTTCTATAGGTAGTGGATGTTTAACTAATCTTTTGGAGAGAGTGATGTGCATGGACCAAATGAGTAGGGATGCAGGTCCTCATCGAGCCTGATAGGTGGTTGTATCACACCCTTTTCAAAGGAACCAACATTTTATAAGAAAAAAGAAGTGCGGTGTAATTTGAACAAGAAGAAAAGGAAAATAAATAAATATAAATAAAAAAAATAGACCCACATTCATAATAACTATTTTCTTCATCACCTCAATCAGGTCCAATAAACTCATCAATCTTATTAAAGAATTTATAATTCAACTAAAAATTATTGACCGCTCACCCTTATTATTGATAAGACAGCAAACCCTGAGAGGAGGTCTCCTTGCATTGGGTCCATTTAACTATGACCCAAACCGGATCTATTAAAAAACTGGATCCAAGTCGGCTCAGGTTAAGTTGATTTTGAAGGACCTAGACCTAACTTTTTTAATAATTAGAGTTGAACATGTGGACATCCATACTAGCCTCATGGGTCTAATTAATTTTGGATTCAGGCCCATTAATAGTCTAACCGGGTAGGTTGGGTTCCATGACCTGTTGGGTTGACCCGACCCATTTGCACCACTAAATAGACAGGACTTGCCTGCAATAATATTCCAGCCTGTCATGTGCATGTATTTAGACGCCACTAAATAGATAGGACTTGCCTGCAATAATCCAACCTATCTTGTACATGCATGTAGAGGCGTACAACCAGCCTCTCTTCAATCTCTTGCTAGTTTCTAATGTGCATGCTGCCCATGCACAACCCAAGGCCTCGACATGGCACATGCATATGGGATCAAATCCATCCATTGGGTGGATCCGATTGGGTTCCCTTGTCCAAAAATCATGTTAGTCCTTTCATCAAATGGGTATTAATGTTGGAAGCAAGAGGACAGCTCATGAAAAAAAAATAAAAAAATGATTGGTTATTTTTGTTGGGGGCCTTGCATAAAACCTTAGGATCTAGCCTCCCAAAACAAATTAGAATTATGGATAATAAAGTAATAAAATAAATCAAAGCAACAATCACACACCACACAAAAGATTTTTACGTGGAAAACTCTCAAAGAGGTAAAAACCATAGGACTTCGTTTAGATCAACAATCCATTATGAAGCAGAACATTACAACCAATCACAAGCACACCTTACTATGATCAAACTTTCATCACTCACGCAGGAGTACATAAACAGTAAGAGAAACAAAGAAAACAGAGAGATCTCACCGATTACGAGGACGCAGAAGCGCTGAGATGTTGATTGCACAGTAGATCACCTCCACGAGCATAACCTCCCTTTTACAAGTTTCCTCTCTTTTTCTCTCTTACCTTTGATAGCCCTCTTGTGTTTTCTTGTACTAAATTATACCTTAGAAAAACCCTAAAGACCTCTTTTTATAATTTTATGAAACTCCCTTCTACATCCCATTTGCGAAAGGACTTATGAAATGAAATCTGCATAAAATTGCGGAATGAATCTTCATAACCACGACCGATCGAGCACCACCCACAACTGGTCGAGAACCACCTTCGACCGATCGAGCACCTCGGAGAAAAATAATCCAAAGTCGCTGGACTTTGAATCGAGTCAGGGCTCGACTCCACGACTGGTCGTGTACAGCCCTCAACCAGTCGTGTAAGGCTCATGACCAGTCAAGCATGGGAAAAAAATCTCATCAAATCTCTCCCTTTTTGACCCAGGAGGAATTTAAATTTTTGAAGTTAGCCAAGCTTCTACAAACTTCAAACTCGTCCTGGAGCAATGCCTTGGTCATCATGTCTAACCCATTATCGTCCGTGTAGACCTTCTCAAGCTGTAACACCATCTGTTCCAAAGTATCCTTGATCAAGTGATACCGAATCTTTATGTGTTTCGACTTAGAATGCTGACTTAGATTCTTGCTCAAGTGTATAACACTCTAACTATCGCAGTAGACCACGTGCTGCTCCTGCTTCAGGCTAAGTTCCTGTAGAAATCCCTTCATCCAAAGCATCTCTTTACATGCCTCTGTGACTGCAATGTACTCGGCCTCTGTCGTCGACAATGCTACGATCTTCTATAGCTTACTCTATCAAGAAACCACTCCCCCTGCAAACGTGAACATGAACCCTGATGTAGACTTTCTGGAGTCTATGTCACTTGCCATATCTGCATCTGTGTAGCCCTCTAACACAAGTTTGCCATCACCATAGCATGGGCTCAACCTGGATGAGCCTCTTAGATACCGCAGTATCTATTTCACCTCTGCCCAATGCTCTTTATCAGGATTGACAAGATACCGGCTGACAACACCAACAGCATATATTATGATTGGGCATGTACACACCATAGCATACATCAAACTTCCTACAGCTGACGCGTATGGTATCTTCTGCATCTCTTCCACCTCTGCCTTTGTCTTAGGATACTGTCTTTTGCTCAATCTGAAGTGACCATCCAGTGGAGTACTGACCGGCTTCACTGCATTCATATTGAACCGCTGTAGGACTTTCTCAATATACCGCACTTGTGATAACCAAAGCTTCCTACTGTTTCTGTCATGGGTTATCTCCATTCCTAGGATCTGTTTAACCGGATCCAAGTCTTTCATCGCAAATGACTTGCCCAACTCTTGTTTCAGCCTGTCGATCTTCTTGATGTCTTTTTCCATTATGAGCATGTTATCAACGTATAACAGTAGAACTAAAAAATCACCATCTGAGAACTTGCGTGTGAACACACAGTGGTCCGACTCCGTTCTGTCATACCCATGCTATAACGTGAACAAATAGAATTTCTTATACCATTGCCGTGGAGCTTGTTTTAGCCCATACAAGCTCTTCCTCAGCCTACACACCATATGTTCTTTGCCCTTGACTTCGAACCCCTCTGGTTGGTGTATGTAGATCTTTTCTTCTAGGTCATCATGGAGGAAAGCAGTTTTAACGTTAACTGCTCTATCTCCAGATCCACATTAGCCGCCAACCCAAGCAACACCCTTATGGATGTCATCTTCATCACTGGTGAGAATATTTTCTCGAAGTTTATGCCTTTCCTCTGACCAAACCCTTTCACCACAAGCCTGGCCTTGAACCTTATCTGTGAATTCTTCTGCTCAACTTTTTTTCTGAACACCTACTTGTTGCTCAAAGCTTTCTTGCCCTTAGGCAGTTTCACCATGTTATAAGTGTGGTTTTTATATAAGAATTCCATCTCTTCCTACATAGCTTTCAACCACTTCTCTTTATGCTCGTCAGTTAGGGCCTCAGAATAGTCTTCTGGCTCTTCCCTATCAGTCAGCATAATATACTCATGCGGCGAGTACCTCTTGGACAATTGTCTATCCCTAGATGACCTCCTCACCTGTGGTTCAACGGTGGATCAAGTGGGGGCTTCTTCCTTGGTCCATCTTCTGAAGGAACTCCCTCATCCTCTGCACTTTGTTGTACTCCCCCGTCATCAGGCACCACGGGAGGAACAATTAGATTCATGTCCTCTAGCTCACATAAACTATGCTGGTTCTTCTCTAGCTTAATAATGTCTTCTATACACTGATCTTTAAAGAAAATCACATCTCTGCTCCTGACAAGCTTCTTGGTCGAATCCCACAATCTGTAATCGAACTTTTCATCACCGTACCTTAAGAACACATACTGCCTAATCTTCATATTGAGCTTGGACATCTCGTCCTTTGGTACATGAACGGATGCCCTGCATCTAAACACCCTGAGATAACTGTACGATGGATCTTGTCCAGTCCATACCTTCTCGGGTACTTCTCCATTCAACGGGGCTGATAGAGATCTGTTTATCAGATACACTGCCGTGTGCATTGCTTTTCCCCAGAATGTCTTGGGCAATTTTGCATGAGACAATATGCATCTGATTCTCTCAAAAATTGTACGATTCATTTGCTCAGCTATACCATTCTACTAGGGGGTCTTGGGAACCGTCTGTTTATGTCATATACCCAGGGACTTACAGTACTCGTGAAAGTCGCCAACGTATTCGCCACTATTATCAATGCGGATGCACTTCAATGATCTACCTATCTCTCTCTCGACCATAGCATGAAACAATTTAAACACACCAAAGACCTCGTCCTTGGATTTTAAAGCATAAACCCAAAACCTCTTAGATGCATCGTTTATAAAAGTAACAAAATACAATGCCTCACCCAAGGTTTTTGTCCTCATAGGATCACAAATATCAGAATAAACCAAATCTAATGCATGCACTTTATTAACACGAGAAGCAGATTTAACAAATGAAACTCTATGCTTTTTTCCTGATAAACAATGAAGACAGGTTTTGAGAGGCATACCTGTTACATCTGGAAGGAGCCGCTTTCTCGCTAGTAACTGAAGCCTTTTTTCACTCATGTGACCTAGACGCCTGTACCACATGTCAATAGCTGAATCTTCCGTTATGTTCAACCCACCCTTATATACACTGGTACTTGCCTTATACAAGGTGCAATACTTCTTTCCTTTGGCTCGATCAACGAACCCTTGATGAGCCTCTAGCACCAACCAGTAAACCGACTTTCATAACCATCATCATCCAACCTTCCCGTCAACATCAAGTTGAGGCGAAGGTCTGGGATATGCCTCATACCCTTGAGAACCAATATGCAGCCCACATCGGTCTTCAAACAAATATTGTCGACCCCTACGATCTTCGATATGTCAGAATTTTCTATCTTCACGGTGTCATAGTCATCTGACTTGTATCTTGTGAAGAAGTCTCTGCGTGGAGTCGCATGAAAAGAAGCTCCTCAGTCGATCAGGTGCCCTAGGCGGTATCGCCGGGGTGCGTGTCTTAGGTGCGGGCAGATGGGGCACTACGTGAGAGAGTGCAAAGAAAAAATGCTTCTTATTAAGGAAGATGATGAGGAGAGGAAGACAGGGGAGGAGCGACACGAGCATACTCAGTTTACGAAAGTGAAGAGAGCCCGCGATGTGGTGTTTGACTTCGGTACACACGATTGCGCATTCTTCTCTGAGGTCGGGTCTTCAGTTTCTTCACAGGGATAGTAGGGTAACTGTTCAGTACCTGATGTGGTTGATCCAGGGAGTGCAGATTTTAGCAACGGTTTAATCTTGGTTGGGCAGATAGTGGTGCCACTTGGTTTGTTGCAGGACAGCCCGGGTTTAGCTCCAGGGGGAGCGACTCATAGTAAATGTCCACAGATTTCAGCAGATGTTGAGGAGAGTTCTGATTCGCTCTCAGTTTAGCAGTCATAGGATCTGAGGTTGCTAGTTTCTGATGAGGTCAGAGTTACTCGTAGCAGAAGCGTTTGGAGACAGAGATCAAATAGGTCGTTTCAGAGAGGTTATCGAGGCATATAGGAGGCCACCATACTTTTCTCAACCCATTCTAGATGGTGCAGGAGAGACTTGCTGGTTGGGGTGTTCGACGCTAACTGACTATATAGGGGTTTGTGCGTGTAGGCGAGCAGAGGGATCCGAGAGAGGGACAGAAGCACTTCGAGATGTTCATTGCCTTGAGGGAGAGGGAAATCGACGGCATGGTCCCTCTAGCGCTATCATGGCCAACACGTTATTCTAGATGGGGTGTTGTGGAGTTTATGGTGCGCACAGATCTAGTTGTGCTTGCCCCTATCGCGTGACTCACACGCATGTAGCCGGCTCCCCCGGCATTGCTAGTCAGTTGGTGGTACCGCGTCTATTTCCCTATCAAACCAAACCCAAACGAAGGAGGAAGGGGTTGAGGGGAATCAGAACGTCATTCGATCATTCATCTTTCTGAGGTAAGATGGTCGTCAAGCCCAGGCCCCGCATCCTGCCTAAAGCGCTATCATAGTTCTAGTATATAGATAGGGATGCGTTGATTCGTGTATCAACGCAACGTCCGAAGATCTATCACATGGCCCGAGAAAGTGTTGGGATCAATCTATCCAGCGCACGTAGCCTATAGGTTGCACTTAGGTAACCAGCTTCTTATCACCACTGCTAGCTAACATGAGTACTTGAGTTCGACGAATAGGAGTCAAAACTTGTGAAACCTGAGCTACGCGAAGTGCCCTATCTATATACCTCTAAATTGACGGGTATATAAAAAAAACAAATTTATATATATACCTTTCATCTTACCTTCTCTCTGAAGTGAATCGTCTTTTTCTTGACCCTTTTTGTTTCTAGAATCAGTGTTCTAAAGTCGTCTTTGCCATATCAATGATCAATCCGCCGGAATCTATTTTAGAAAGGTAAGACAGGTCTCCCCGATTCAATATAATATTCCGAAAGAGTTATGAAAGAATGGGCCAACTGCTTGTAATAAGCCAGTATGGATCAATCCTGCGACTTATACAATCGAGTTCTTTTTCTCAAAAGAATTCTCTCTCGGATCGAGATCTATTGGAAAGCTCCTCTGACCCAATGAATGCACTCTTAACCAATACTCAAAATTCGGCAGTGTGCGCTGGAGGGAATGAATTAAACAATTGGTCTCAACCGTCATCTTCTTTACAAAAAATGGGGACTTAAATGACCAAACCATCTCGGGCCTTCAATTCATGAAGTCTTTTGCTTTCTTTTTTCAGGGATAAAGGAATGATCTTTCTGCGGGAAAACAGTTCCCCAATGTTCCGACTCTAATCGATAGGAACTAGGAAAGAATCCTTTCGAAGGATTCCTCCAATCAATCTCTCCCTTCGGAGGAAAGGCGCTTAGGACCCGAAATCTCGAAGAATAGACAGAGGGTCACTCTATCAGAAGTGAAAGAGCTTTTTATATTTATGAATCATTCTAGAAACTTTGTCTTTCTTGCGGCTGTTTGCCTTTAGTAAAGATGGGGAACTCGAGCGTCAGGTTGCCTCGGGGTGTTCTTAGCTTATGGGGTCTCGGGTATTCTATTCCGGCAGTCCCGAACTCACACACTTATACGATCTAATAACACTCGTATTCACTCACTGTGTTGTGTATAGAATCCCTCCGCCTGAAGTCAAGACACCTAACGGATGCAGCGAGAAGAAAGCGCGGATTCAAAATGAGTTTTTTGTTGTAGTAGGAAAACAGGACCTAGCATATTATTTGATTTTAACATCAAGTAATTGCAGCGAAGAGGAGTTAGAGATGAAGGGTTGGGAAAGAACAGGCCTAACCTTTTTCTTCAAAGCACTAAGAATATTGTCAACTATCCAATTCTTTGAAGCACCCGGTCGCTTTTGGACAACGACGTAGGGCCTTTGGACAACTAAGTCAGCTCGACTTCATGGAGAAAGACGTTTGCCTACATTGGGGATAACGGCTTGTGGTATGCCCACCTCCATGAAAAAAGAGGCTCTCGCTTTCCACGAAGAAGGGAGGCCCACAGAAAGGGTGAGCGTGAGCTATTTCCAAAAGAAGGAAAAGGGGTGAAGCTTTCCTTTTTCTTCAATGAATAAAATAACCTAATTTTCTTTTCTAAGTATTAGAGTGTGGCAGAGGACTACGAAGAAGGAAAGAGCTTACTGATGGGGCGAGTCGGGGAATAAGAAGAAGTCTAAGATCATCGGTAGTTGTGGGATGCCCCCAGATGATCCTAGGAATCAGACAACAATGCCTTCGATCCTTCGAACAACTCGAAACCTACACACAGGAGAAGGAGTGGAACTAGGGTCAGGACAATTCAATCGGACTCTACTCATATACGTAGGGACAGTGGGACTAATGCTGTATCAATGAATGAACCGGATTCTTTTCTTTCGGGAATCCTTGGGGATTCATCGTTGGTTGGTGCACTAGGCTAGGCCCCTGCTTTAGGCACTGGCTTCCTCGCCCAATGAGAATGAGAAGGAGTCAAAGGCGAATATCTCTCTACCCGAATCAATGATGGAATTAGGCCACTGGTCTCGATCGACCATTCCAACTTCATCTCCAATCCAACTGCCACGCCAGATCTAGTTGATTGGTAATCCCTGTTATGAAAAGCTTGTCCGTCTACTGATATGATGACGGTCCGGGGGGGTTCCGATAGCTAACCTTTGCCTCTTGTAACCGGGTCTGTTATTGATTTCGTGTCTAAGTGGGGAAGTGCTTTGTATCATTCATTCATGCTTCGAACAAAACAAAGAGAACCGATCACTTTGCCGATACAATGCATACATATAGATAGGGCCTTCTTGAAACTCCTCGTACTAAGGAGCTACTCTCCCTCACCATGAAATCTCGATTTGACCTTGCCCCGGGAACTCACACCCGAAGCACGCAATGAAGTCCACCTCGTAGCTATCGCACTTAATGCCGACAAATGGATCCCCATCAGCAGGTAAGCCTAGGATCCGTGCCACATCGCCTAAAGTGATAGAGATCTCTCGGAAAAATCTATTGGTCTCTAGGCGCCACCTCTCCATAAGGGCTGCTATGAGACTGTGGTCTACAGAGGGGGGTATGCCCCGATCAGGTGCCCTAGGCGGTATCGTCGGAAGGTGTATTTCACATAAGGCAGGGGAGTGTCTTAGGTGCGGGCAGATGGGGCACTACGTGAGAGAGTGCAAAGCAAAAATGCTTCTTGTTAAGGAAGATGATGAAGAGAGGAAGACAGGGGAGGCGCGACACGAGCATACTCAGTTTGCCGAAGTGGAGAGCCCGCGATGCGGTGTTTGACATCGGTACACACGATTGCGCATTCTTCGTTGAGGTCGGGTCTTCAGTTTCTTCACAGGGACAACAGGGTAGTTGTTCAGTACCTGATGTGGTTGATCCAAGGAGTGTAGATTTCAGCAGCGGTTTCATCTAAAGCGACCACAGTGAAATCTGATTCATCATCATTTTTCTTTTCTTTTCATTTCTTGTCGTTCTTAGCCTTACGATATTCATGCTTATAGTGGCCCTTCTTGCCACAATTCCAGCATTCAATATCTTTTCTATTACTCGACTTGCCTCTTGATTTATCTCGAGCCTTCCTCAAAGGCCTCTTACTGAGTAGACCCTGAGACTTCCCCCTTGTCTCCTCATTGAAGAGACAACCAGGTTGTAACCTGTTCCATGGATATCTTTCCATCTGGTGCAGAGTTACTTAGAGACACCACCAATGTCTCCCAACTGTCAGGCAACGAACTAAGCAAAAGCAAAGCCTACAATTCATCATCTAGGACCATCTTCATAGAGGAGAGTTGGTTCACTATATTGCTAACCTCATTCATCTGCTCGACCACAGAACCACCATCCTTGAACTTGGGATTCACACGTCACCTTATTAGAAAAATTTTATTACCGGTTGTCTTCTTCTCATACAGCCCTTCTAATTTCAGCCATAGGCTAGCGGTTGAGGTTTCCATAGACACATGGTAGAACACAGAATCATCCAGCCATTGTCTAATAAACCCCACCACCTTCCAGTCCATCTTCTTCCAATCATCATCAGACATATCCTTAGATTTTGCTGATATGCATAAAATTAGAGAATATAGGTCCTTGCAATAAAGCAGGTTCTTCATCTTAGCCTTCCATATGGTCCAGTTAGAACCATTGAGGCTAATCATCCTTGATGAACCACCTTCATAATTCCAAACCGATCCTACCTGTTCAATGAACTTAGCTTTGATATCACTTTGTTGGGGGCCTTACACAAAACCTTAGGATCTAGCCTCCCGAAACAAACTAGAATTATGGATAATAAAACAATGAAATAAATCAAAGCAATAATCACACACCACACAAGAGATTTTTACGTGGAAAACCCTCAAAGAGGTAAAAACCATGGGATCTCGTCCAGATCAACAATCCACTATGAAGCAGAACGTTACAATTGATCACAAGCACAACTTGCTATGATCAAACTTTCATCATTCACGTAGGAGTGGATAAACAGTAAGAGAAACAAATAAAACGAAGAGATCTCACCTATTACGAGGACGTAAAAGTGCTGAGATATTGATTGCACAGTAGATCACCTCCACGAGCATAACCTTCCTTCTACAAACCTCCTCTCTCTCTTTCTCTCTCTCTTTCTCACCTTTGATAGCCCTCTTGTGTTGTTCTTGTACTCAATCATACCCTAGAAAAATCCTAGAGACCCCTTTTTATAATTTTAGGAAACTCCCTTCCACATCCCAGTTGCGAAAGGACTTGCAAAACGAAATCTGTGTAAAATCGTGGAACGAATCCGCATAACTATGATTGGTCGAGACGAGGCCACAACCAGTCAAGCGCCTCAGAGAAAAATAACCCAAAGTCACTAGACTTTAAGTCGAGTCAGGGCTCGACTCCATGACTGGTCATGCACCAACCCTCAACCGGTCGTGTAAGGCTCACGACCGGTCGAGCACAGGGAAAAGATCCCATCAATTTTCTCTAGCAATCCGTTTATTTCATAAACTGCAGCACCACTAATCAGAAGTCAGGGCTCTATTCTAGGTCAGGGGATCCACATGGTCGAACCTACTTAGATGAACAACCTGGATCTTTCACACATGTGTTGCGTTGGCACATGGTGGCATGTAGATGGCTTCCTTCTACTACTTTATGAGATTTGCAATCAATGACCAAAACCATGTATATGGTGGAATTGGCTTCAATTCAAACACGTGGCGATGTGTGGTAAATGGATTGATTTTGATTGCGCATGTGTAAGTATATATGTGTCAGGTATACGCGAGAGTCATATTCTATTCGAATCGAATCAAACACTTTGTGACCCTAGGCGTTGAAATAGCCAGATTAGAACTAGGTTTGTGGAGATGGGCCTGACTACTCAAGTACTGATTGACAAGGAATTAAATGATTTATGAAGAGAATGGTTAGTTCTTTGGATGAGTTCTTCTTACCTTAAAAATAAAATCTTTTTTGACAAATATCATAGTCCTTTAGATGAGTTCTTTTTACCTAGAATAAAAGGACTTTGTTGCATTCACAAATGAAGTAAACACTTAAATAAAAAATGATAAATATAAGGCTAAGTATTAATTGCAGCGATGTGCTAAAACTATAGAAATTAACTGAAGCTATGCTATTTGATTTAGACTTGCTACAACATAGTATTGGACAAAAGTAGAGAAGTCAAATTAAGGATAAGCTGAGATAAATGTTCATATTAAACGAAAGATTTAATGGGTAGTATTAAATTGAATAAGATGTTTGTTTGATTAGATTAGGGACGTCCTAGAGCTCTTCATTTTGTACAGTTTTTATAAACTTGAGTTAAGCGATGTCCTTGCATATGGTCTCTTAACATTCATGATCAATGGTTTGATCAGTTAATGGCCTCAGCTCAATATGTTTCTATATTGAAAAGAGGCCAACCAACCATTGCGTTATCATGTTACTTTCATTTTCAGACTTATTGCAACATAGTGTTGAACAGAAGTAGAGAAGCTAAACAAGGCTACGCTGAGATAAATGTATATGTTAGATTAAAAATTTAATAAGCACTGTTGAGTTGAATAAGAGACTTGTTTGATTGGATTGGCATGGTCCTAGAGCTCTTCATTCTCTACCACTTTTATAAACTTGGGCTAAGTTATGCCCTTGCATATGGTCTCTTGGCATTCATGATTGATGGTCCAGTTAACGGCCTTAGCTCAATACCCTTCTATTTTGAAAAGAGGCCAACCAACCATTGTGTTGTCATGCATACTTCCGTTTTCAAACGGCTTTCTCTTCTTGGTGCATTGCTTAGAGGTCTATGATTGTGCGTGGCTAATTAAATCGGGTTTTGTGTGTTATCAGGTATCATCACCTTAACATCACTCCAAGTTATGTATGCTCTCTAGGTGCTTTGCATATATACAACACATCTTTTTACAATATGTTACCAAGAGGATGACTGCATTAGTGTTTCAGTCATGTGTACGTATTTAGGTGCTATGGCATTCCTAGTGTGACACGCTTTTGTAGCATAAGTGTGTTTCAGATTTTCATTCTTTTGACTTTGCGAACACCTTTTATGGTTTCCATATAAGTGTACCTACTAGTGGCGGCATCCTATTTGTTGGAGCCAATCATGACAGTTTAGGTGTAAATAAATGAGTCCCATAGTGGATGAAGGATGTACAAAAAAAATATCAAGTTGAAAATTTTTATCCTTTGATTATTCAAATATTAACTAGACCATCCATTTTCTCAGGAAAGGATTGCAATATTCCATTTATTAGAGTTTTGATCCTTTGTCCAACGCAACTCATCCAATGTCAGGCCCATCAAATAAACGCCCCCGTTCATTGAAAGATGAATAAAAAACCAAAGGTTGAAGTCTCAATTTTTCCTATCACAATACATGGGGATTTATGCTAGCAAAGCTCAATATCAAAGGAAAAGGACACTTGCCCCATTCCTAGCACAATCTTCAAGGGGTCTCGAAATTCGATCATGTCCAAAAGTGGGATCAACGGCTAGGATTATGTTAAACAAACATCATCCTTCCCATCATAGAAGAAACCAAGCCATAAAACAAGATTACACAGTCGTGTAATCTCAGCCACTTGTTCACTATTTCCTCATGATCTGACAGTTGTTCCTTGATCAAGGTGTAATTATAGTGCTTGTAGATGCATTGGGATACTTGGACAGTCCAAACGAGAGATCTGGATTGTTCACTAGTTCAAGAGCACATTTCATATGGTCGGAGTAGAAAATCACAGCAATAAGATAATTCCATCCGTCCATAAGATGGCCTTCTTCTTTACAATTGTCCATTTTCCAATTCATGGATGAGACAGAATAACCTAATAAAAGTGAAGCTTTAGAACCACATGTGATCCATGATGGCCCGTCAGTGAATGAATCCAATTGCTTATTGGAAGTATTTTTATAAAATAATCTTGACCATCCATTTAACTGGCAATTGATTATCCTATTTATGTGAATTTAGCATTGCAGGAATGCAATGTGTGGTGGATTTAATGGAGATGGATCTATTGAGTGGTCCAAGTGTCTCACTACAACTATGAGTACATCTCCGATTACGCAAGCACATAAATGCTGTGCGGTGAACTATGGATGATATGGTATCACTTGAAGTTGTCACTGACCTCAAAATCTACAGTCAGCTAGACAATATAGGCCTACCAGGATTGGGGAATCAAAAACTCTCTAATGTGAGTGACTCCTGTAGTTGATCTACTGCAGAATTGATTTTGAGTAAGGGCCTTGGTGGTGAAGAAGGAAGAGTTAGGCACCCTTGCCACCTATACTAAAGTATGGTCTTTATTTTACATGATTTAGAATTTTTATGGGAACTTTCGATTTTTGAATGATGAAACTAAATCAGTTCTATTGCGATTATGACCATGTAGATAGACCGCTCGAAGCGGCACAAAGGAGTTCATCGTGTCTTAGGGTGCAAAAGGTTAAAGAGAAGTTCACCTTCAACCCTAAAATCTTGAAAGTCTCCATCCGAAACCGTCTCGTGAAACGAAGGTCTCGGTCACTTATTATAGTTTGGGGCATGCTATGTCAAGGTACAAGAGTTTTTCAAGCTAACTATGATAGGATTTGGCTACTTTCAGAATCAATTTTAACTGCCGGTTCAAATCAAGTTAGGTTTTCCTATCTTGGGTGGGGTGTCTATAACATCATTTGTTTAAATTAAAAATGCTTAAATAATAAATAAATATTCAAGAAAATTGTCTGAAGTCCAACCAGTTGGACCATAAGTAACCATCCACCAAGTGGATAACTTCCAACCTCTCATGTCTATGAAATCTGGCCCATCCAATAGGTTGGCCCCACAATGAGGATCACCCCATGTAAGAATCAGCCCCATCCAATCATCATATATGGAATATCATAGAAATGAATACATAGCCACTAAAAAATGACACAAAATATACAAGCATGGTCCATTTGATAAATGAATGTGCTAGGTTTTTGCACAATGCAGTGCTCTTCATGGAAGAGTACCAAAAAACAGGACAACGCCGACGGCTAAAAACCGTCGGCAATGACGTTCCTGTTAGGTTCAATGCTAAACGCCAACAATAGGTTGGAAATTAACTGCTGGGTGAATGATAACTAATACTCGAACAAGTTGGCTTTGAGACCTCATCATATGTAAAATAGAGATCATTTTCAATAAATAGAAAGAATACTTTGAGATTGAATATTTAAGCCTTTGTAAACAAATGTTACGATGATTGTTCATGTTCAAAGCAAAAGAACAAATTATCAAAAGATTAATTCAATTGAGAGCTTTTATTTATTGTCTTTCCATGATATACTAATTATATAAATGATTTGAATCATTGGAAAATGACCTAAATTCAATGGCTAAAGTCCTGATGTATTGTATTAATGAGTTGTGTGGACGCAAGACCGAGTCACACCTAAGAGCGAGTTTCTTAGTACTTTTTTAGTTGATGAAACCAATGTCTAATCTTACAATATTTCAAACAATGTATTGTGTTCATATGAAAAAATTGTCATGATGAAATACCACAATATTAGGTGTATGCAAACACTCCCAAGAAATTAAAACATAAAATAAATTTTGCCATGTGGATGATGCCAATCTCATCAGTGTCGTAGCAGGTGTTTGGATTTATGCTCGGTACCTCGGTGCATGTTTGTATGTTTGGTTTGCATGGAACTTTCAAGACATGATTGATTTCTGACATGTCAGTGGCAGCGTTTGTCAGCATCTTTGAATTTCATGAGTTAGGTTTATCTAAGGGTAAGTTTGATTTTTTGGAGGAAGTCACCTTTTACTCGTGCCATTTTTGTTATGGTGCAATGGAGAGAGAGAGAGAGAGAGAGAGAGAGTATTTTGGCTGTCGCCATGGGAACGTGTAAAATAACTTGGGTAACACTTTTTTAAATTCAAGTGTAGAGGTGGATAATGACTTGTTGCTTTTCTTTACTAATGTTTCTTACCTTCACTCCCCATTCAAGTCCTTTTCCATATCTCTCTATGTGCGTGTGTGTTCTATCTCTAAGTGTGACAACCTGGATGTGTTGGGGGACCGCGGAAGCACACAAAGATGAATCAAACAAAGTATTCCAATCACATGTAATAATCAAGTCCAATCACAAAGACTCCAAATTTAACATGGAAAAAACCTTTCAGAAAGCGACATATATTACCATGAAAATAGAAATTGCAAGAGAGAAAAAATCCCTAATTCGAACAAACTTTGAATCTTCCCTTACAAGCCCTTGAATACCTTAGGAATGAATTAGAACTAGATACACCATAATTTCGATTACACCTTTATTTATAGCCTATAGGAGAATGACAATCCAAAACAGAAACAAAACCCACAGATACGTAATTATGCAATAACTCTTCACGATCGTTTGATGGGACTTCAATGGCATCGAACATGCTTCGATGTCATCGAACTAAACATCAAAACATCCCAACGATGAAACATGAATTTTTTGGATTTTTCCAATGGCATCGAGCAGGCCTTCAATGTCATTGAAGTCTGCTCGATGGCATCAAACTAGTCATTGACAGACCTGTTGATTTACAGATTTAAGACATCAATCAACACCTGGCACATGGCTATGAGATACACGCCATCCATTAGGTGGGTTCCACCATGTTGATGGCCCAGACCACAAATAAAGTTATTCCCAATCGAGTTTATCTATCGGCAAGTTTGGTTTTTGGAGGGAGTCACCTTTTACGTGGGCCATTTTGTTTTGGTGCAGTGAAGGATGAGAGAGAATTTTATGGCGTTTTGAATTTTCACATGCGGATGTCTCAATAGGAACGTTTAAAATCCCTTGGGTTGAAAACATTTTTAAATTCAAGTGGAGAGGAAGATAATGACTCATTGCTTCATTCAAAAGCTAATAAAATATTTTCTTTACCAATGTTTCTTACCTAGGTCACTTCCCATCCAATTCCTTTTACATCTCCCTCTCTAAGTGTGCCAACCTGGCAGGTGAGTATGAGCAACAAGCCATCCATCAGGTGGGTTCCACCATGCTGAAGGCCTAGACCACACATAAGAGTTCCCGAGTTAGGTTTATCTAACAGCAAGTTTGGTTTATGGAGGAAGTTGTCTTTTTCTTGGGCTATTTAAATTGTTTTGGTGCAATGAAAGATGAGAGAGAGTATTTTATGGCGTTTTGAATTTTTGCTTGCGGCTGTCGCGCGCCATAGTGATGTGTAAAATCACTTGGGTTGAAAACTCTTTAAAGAAAGCTTTTTTAAATAAGTGTAGCAGAGGATAATGACTAGTTGCTTCATTCAAAAGCTAATAAAATCTTTTCTTTCATAATGTTTCTTACTTAGGTCACCTCCCATCCAAGTCCTTTTCCATCTCTCTCCAAGTGTAATACAAGCCATCCATCATGTGGGTTCCACCATGTTAATGGCCTAGACCACAAATAAAGTTGTTTCGCTTATCTTGTTCAAAACAAGATTATTGAGATAATCTAATTAAGCTTTCCCACATCATCTAACTATTTCTAACAGTGGTGCCCACCTTTTTTTTATTTTTTTGTTTTTTTTACACACGCACGCACACCCCACACATTCACGCTGGTGGAATTTCACCACCTATGGGTACTCGAACCCTTGACCAGGGGTTGAAACTCCTGGGAGTCTACCACCCGGGCAAGAGTAAAGACCCACCTGATTAGTGGCCTAATCTAATTTTTTAGGGCACATTTATTTTGTGTTGAAAATGAACAAAACAATGGAATCCATGGTTAACTTGTCATGTTTAACGCATTTTTTGAGCAACATTAATGCGCTCACCTTTTCCCAAAAGGCCTGGAAATGGAAAATGCATTCCACTCTCTTTTTGGAAAATAGAGGATAAGTGGGATTTTGTGAAAATTTCTTTGATTTCAAGAGTATTCTGCAAAAACAAGCATGCCCTTAGGCCAAATGACTTATGCAACCAGATCCACTTATAAATGCGTCTACGTTGCAAGCCTCCTAGATGGTGAAGAATCGTCTTCGCCCAGGGTGTCTTATATGATCAATTGATTATGTGTTTCTAGAATTTTTATAAGATAGTTATAAGACTAATCATACTTTATAGGACAAAATGTTCGATAGTTAAGGAACAACATATTCATATAGAGGATGAGTGTAACCGAAATGAAGATGTTGGGATGGATGAGTAATATGTCGAGAAAGGATAGAATTGGAAAATATGAATTTGATGGAACTTAGTAGTAACAACAATAGGTAATGAGATGAGGGGAATTAGGATTACATAGTTTGGTAGTGTGCCACAGAAACCAAGAACCATACCAGTCACGAGTGAGTTGGTGCA
The DNA here is from genome assembly GCA_037074715.1 of Magnolia kwangsiensis. Taxonomy (NCBI): domain Eukaryota; kingdom Viridiplantae; phylum Streptophyta; class Magnoliopsida; order Magnoliales; family Magnoliaceae; genus Magnolia; species Magnolia kwangsiensis. The sequence continues at coordinate 19,274,406 of CM073583.1, forward strand.
AATTAAAGGTTCTAAAATTGTAATGGAAAAGTCTAGTAGGAGGTGAACAGAGATAGTAAGAAAAAGACTTAATAACCCATGGCTAGACTGAAAGTCTTTCCTTTCATGGAAGATTTTGGTGAAAAAAAAAAAAGATTTAAGTAGTCAACCCCATTTAATTAGCATTAGGCCTAGATGACGATGGTGATTATGGTGATTATGTGCTATTTAAGGTCATGTTTAGTTGATCCAAGCCATTGGTGAAGGCCCCACCACAGATGAGAAAAATCATTGGTTTCTCAAATTGGAAGATCGTAACCTTCCAAAATCTAGCCACTCTTGTAATTGTAGTTGTCTCATTGCATGAAAGCTTGATTAATTGATCCAAACCAATGGATAGGTTGGCAGCACCATTGATGAGGATTGCATGTCAAATAAGGCACTTTTGGAAGATCCTAGTTTTCTAATTTGTCCCCTTTCTTATAAACGACATAGCTCAGTCCTTTTCTTTCCCTGAGAAATGATCAGCTACAACGTTAACGGTTGCGTGTGAATTTTAAAATTCAATCATTGCTTTCATGCAGATGTGTCACCAAAGTGGCAATGGGCAAGGTACCCCACCCAACTCAACCACCCTGACTTGAATTTCAGTACTCTAGCTTCAACCTGCTAGGGACAGTAAAACAGCCAGTAAATGCCCGGAAAATTCTCCACTTTCTTATAGCGGGACTTTATTTTAAGGTGGGCCATCTCAGGTCCAACCAAACCCAGCCAGTGTTTTCAGGCTAGGGCTCGGGCTGGGCTCAGGCCTTCGGTCTTCGGTGTTGGGCGAGGCCCGGGCCTAGCCTAGATTAACCCAAGCCCCACCCACTCCCACGTGCCAAGTGTAGAATATTCACTTCATACAAGGTCGGACGCACGATAATAATCAGCTGGCATGAAAATCAGTATTATTCACTCATTAAGTTGTCAATAATGTCAAAATATATGGACAACCAATGGAATGATTCAATGAACTGGTACACCCAAATAGTAAATCAGCCAGATTTTTGTACCTTGTGATGATCATGATATGGCCCACCTTTCCCAGATCCTATATTCTACGAATGAAAAACTTCAAAGTTGTTTTCTTATGTTAGATACAGCCAATGTATTTGGTCATCTCTCTATTTCTACTTTTTTTCATAAAATATGAAATTGCTTTCTTGCGTTTAGTTTCCTTATTCCCAAACAGTCATTTAGGGCCGGTTTGGATACCACCAAATAAGTTACTTTTAATTTATATTAAGTTGTTAAGGGGGCATTTGGATTGTAAGTTACTTCTGATAAGCTACTTCTGCCATAAGTAGCTTATCTTTGTTTCTACTTGTTCAATTGATATATATATGTTTGGTTCAACCTTATAAGCAATTATCCCTTAAATTTGTTCGGTATCTCTCACATCCACTATCCATCATATGAGGCCAATCATTGATGAGGACCATTTATTGTATGGGCCCCACTTTGATGTAGGCCGTCCATCATACGAGTTCTTTGATGTGGAGCATTTATTGTATTGGATGTGGGTCATTCATTATTATGGCCTGACCTTTAATGTGCATTATTTATTATGTAGGACCATCTTTGATGTTGATCATTGTAACATCTCGAAAATTGGGGGTCGGATAGAAACCCAACTCCCGAGTTCCAGAACATCACTTTTGCAACATTTTCAATGATGGATGAATGTCGACGGTAATAGTACATAAAACATGAGGTGGATTAAGCTAAAACAACATATCATACTCCAGAGACAGTTAAATTAACAAGCGGAAGAATGTGATAAATATGCCACGGCATCTAATCAACCTCCCTATAATCCCGTCGATCAGAACTTGCATATAGGAGGGATCCTCCTCATCATCATCAAGTCCGGTGCCTCTGCTTCGCAAGCATCGCCACCACCTGAAACTAGAATAGGGACTGGTGGGTGTCCGGAACACCATCCCGTAACGTGGGAGCGAGTGATCAACTCAGTGGAATCATAGAGCAAAGATTAATATGTTATCAAATCAATCACGTATTAATAGTAAAACAAACAAGCAAACATTCCTAAATACTGTTGTTAATACATGCATGAAATGACATGATGGATGCCCTCACCGACATACTCCCTCATACGACACCATCTTACGCCCGCGGCATGCTTACGTTCCTCAGTGCTCCACATCTTCCAAGCATATGCAATGCGATATGGATAATGATTACCAAGTTGTTATTAGTCCGTTCATACAGTAGTATTGAGAAACTAAGGTACCTTCCTTATATCAATCCCAACACAGATCCTGTCTAGGGTCGTCACTCCTATTAATCTCATACGATGTTACATTTATAGGTCGCTGCAAGGGCTGCCAGGGCTGTTGCTCGCACTTGTTGCACCGTTCCCCCATCACCTTATCAATACAGGCCTATTTGTACTCTTGTTGCTATGGAAGGGTCGTCGCCTCCCGTAGACTCAAAATATGCTCGCGGTCACTACAAAGGGCTCGTCACCAATCAGTGTAGGCCGACAGCTCGAATGTAGTATCCCATACCACCACAATCGGCTCACGAGTCAAAGATGCTCACTGGTCACTACGGGGAGGTTTGTGGCCCCAGCGTAGGCCGACAGCTCGACCACGGTGTCCCATACCACCATGTTCGGCTCATGAGTCTTTATGGATCAAGGTACCATGGTTATCAGGGTTTTCAATGGTAAGTTCAGTACCCTAGTTTCAAGCAGTTATGACTCATATAGGGTGAACATAAAATGGCTAGTTGGGTTACTTGACGGGCTCGACTAGTACAAGCGCATCTCAAGCTGAACGACATGAAGTGCATAAAACACCTCGTGTGGCCTAACTACTTCCGCCAACCCAAAACACGACTCGCGTTCATCGACGCGTCCTTCTTGACAAATAGAAGTCAACCACGAATTCAATCCATTACCGACTGCCTGGACTAACGTATAGCCCCAAGCATTTGTAAACAATATCAATGCATATCAATGATCATATGAGAGTATTAGAATTGAAGTTCAAACAATACAAGCATGTTGACACATGTTATAACATACAATGTAAACAAATCAACCAACACATGTATTCCATATATATGAGGAAATCATTTCATATAGCAAACATGGAGAAAATCATATACATCATCATGTTGATTGAGAATTCAATCTCAAAACTAATCTACAACAACATTGGCTCAATACATAATAATATACAAACATTTATACAAACACTTAGTCTAAACACTTTAGTCTACATAGCGTATGTCCACCCAAAGTGCGCATTAGGGCGAATCTCTTCGCCAAAAGATTATACACACATATCTAATATCATAACACGACAAAATCACATGGCAACCATTTCAGCAAAATACAGACGTATACAGTATTTCCTATAAATGACTAAAATACCCTAAATCTCAAATTTATCGTACATATACGAAATGAAAAACGGGCAGTATGTTCTACATGTCAAATGGCGTTCTCGTCGATGAGCTACTATTAAATGACATTGAAAGCTTTGAAATCAGTCAATCTAAGCGTCTAAAATCCTCACCTTTCGCCTTAGACGTGTATCGATTTGAATAGAACGTCTACGCTTTGTCAACGGCATTATGACGACCTAATACACAAGATACATAAGCTACTTCTCTATGTGAATCGAAAGAATCCTTCAAACAGCTAGTGGACAGGGTTTTCTTACCTAGAAATGAATCAGAATCACCGGAGAGTGATTTAGAATGCGGTGGATAAGCACGTGCAGAAACTGGTTCAAGTGGCAGGGAGATTCTCTCACAACTCTCCACAATCTCTCTCTTTCTCTCTCTTCTCTTTCTAGGGTTTCCAGCAAATTCGGATGGGAGAGATATGAGAGGGTTTAAAGCTCTTATATAGGCTAAAACCTAACCTAAATAGACTTGGGACAAGGGTATACTTAAGTTATAACCAAATCAGGACTTTTTCGATCCAAAAGAGTGTTTCGGGAGGTCTCCTGGCCGAACACGGTCGGACTTAAGCTCATGGTCACTGGATGTTGTTCTCACCAAGTTTTCAGTCCAGTAGAGTTCCCAGATCGCACGTGGCGGTCCAGTTTTAGTTCAGCGGTCATCGTACCTAAATCAGGTCTACAATTCTCATGATATGAAAGAGAAATTTTTCCTGATCCGAGGGTGATGTTTAACTGAATTCTGACGGTCAGAACGCTTAATAATAACGCGCAACAACTCGTGCCAGATTTGGAATTTATTTCCTAAATCTTTTCCCTTTTCTCACTCTCTTCATTCCGACCTCAGTAAAATGGTGTTGGTACATCAGTTGGGCTTGATTTTTGAAATGATTGTCAAGTCCAACTAAGCGGTCCTAATGGTCTAAGATTGTAGATATCGGACTTTTGACGCGGTCTAAATCCAATACGGAGTTTCCAAACATGTTCCAGAATAACTGGGTTTAGAGTTCGATCCTAGATTTTAGGGTAATGTAGCGGTAACAATTCTAGAGGTTTTGAGTCTTACAGATCGTATTTAAAGTGGTTGGTGCTAATTTCATAGGTCATCTAGTGTAGCGCTAGTTAATTCACATTAAATTTTTAAAGAATTTAGTTCTAAATGATTTCTTTGGCTTTGGAATTGGGTTCTATGAGTGATATGGTTGACCCATTGCCTAAGGACGCCTAACCCTAGGTTGGCAAAAATATGGAGTGTTACAATCTACCCTCCTTAAAACACAATTTCGTCCCCGAAATTGGTTAAGGGTAATGAGTCCCTAGAGAGACTTTAGTATTGACATTCTAAGGATGGTTCAAATCCTATTTAATGACCTAACCTTACGTATAACCTAAATCAATTGTTTCGATACTGAGCCAGTGGGGAAGGAGCTAACCACGCTTCCGCTGCGCCACTCTGGTCTAACAATTGCATTGGCTGACCTAACTAGATTGGGCTCAAAATGTTCTACCCCCCTTAAAACGTAGTTCTGCTTAAGGTTCGAGAATCTATGTCTCGATCCGTATATCGGAACGAGGCGTAACTTAGGGCTTATCCTTAACATGAAATGGGAAACAACCTCTCGCTGCATTGGCCTTTCCTTGCTAATGATGCGTTCTATGACATTAGTATCTATAGCGATAGAGATGAGCTTACTCTCTATTGTGGTTAAGTTCGGGTGCAGGTATGAGTTGGTGGCAAGATATCTAATTCTCTACTGGCTATAGGTCCTCACCATTTCCCAAAGACAAAGCAATAACTTTTGGTTATATGTGGTCGGGCCAACATGGAAGAAAAGTTGTGTAGTAGGTCTGAGCCGAATATATAGACTTCCTGCCTCGCGATGACAGAAAATTTATCGTATCAATTCTTAATCCGAGTCGATGCCGATCTTCTGCTTGATTAGAGCATTGGATTCATTGGTAACTACTAGGATTAAGAAGTCGATTCAAACCGCGAATGCTTCGCTTATGAATACAGTTCCTTTACTCCGCGTTCCCGAATGCAATAAGCCCTTTAGGAAGGCAATTCAAAGGGGCGAGCTGGTTTATTCTAAGCTTAATATGAGGGATTTATAAGTTTTTCCTGAGAGTGAATGATTCTAAGTTATAACAACTTTCCTAAGGGTTATAACAGAAATCTAGAAGTATTAAGGGGACCTACCAAAGGAATGAGGTTCTACTCCAACCAAATCGAACCTACGTCTTTACACTGCCTAATACAACTAGTAGCCTAGTCTGTAACTCACTAGCTGTAACCCAAAGCCTAAGCTTATATGTTAAATTGTTTCATACCGCTACCACTATAGGGGATTGTTCTATCGCTTAGGGTCAAGAGTGTCTAATTGAAATTTAGATTTCCTATATCGTCAGATCTTTCGAAATCTAAGAGTACTAACTCTAGGTCCAAAAATTCAAGGGCATAGGTGGCCAGTGGTCTCAAGTTGTGTTAAATGGGACCGCATTACTAATCCCATGTTGGGATTGGGACTAGCATGCTTGGTAGGAGGGTGGGGTGGGATAAAAATTAATTCTGTAGGCTTAATCCCGAGATTTACAGCATGGTAGTGAAAACTATAGGATACACCCAATCTCGGCACAATATATGGAATGAAGTTCCACACGAATTATGACAGGAACGCATGTGACTATGCTAAGCCCAAACCACTAAACATAAACACATTTTCTACCTATGACATCACTAGATCCAACAACAACAAAGCACAGAAATCCTTAAAACGAAAATCAAACAATCTACAGGACAATGACATAGATGCCTAATTCTACCAAAGGACTTCTACCACGGTCCCAACTTACCTTCTTTAATACTGTCTAGTTTAATACTGTCTATTGTCATTAGAGCTCAATCGGCCATGTATTTTCAATACTCTTCAAGCTAAGAAAATGGAGGAAAGGGGGAGATAGGGCTGACCTAATGGGATAACACAAATCTAGGTCCTATAGAGGAATGGAATAGGACCTCAAAGGCTAGGATTTCAAAGGGAAAAGAGCAAAATAGGTTGGGATGGAGGCTCACACTATTTGAGCTTCAAATGGACAATGTAAGGGCTCAAACATGAGAGAATTGAGAGAGAGGGGAATGTGTACCACTATAGACGATAGAGGCGCATCGGTAGTGGCAGAAAACAGCAATGGGAGTGGTTGGAAACTAGATTTGAGAGGGAAAACAGCAAAAATGAGAGAAAGGGAGAGCTAGGGGGTGCATTTTGTGAAGGAGGTAGTGATTTGGGGCGGTTTTGAGGGACGGCCCACATACCAGGGGGCTACCCTAACCCCCAAACTACAACGGCCCGAAGGCCAAACCAAATGGGGCCCGATGTATGGCGAGGCCTCGCCGAACTGGCGAGGTCCTCACCGGTCAACTTGCAAAACGGCGATGCCCGGCCATCTGTGTTGGGTCCTCCTGCCCTAGGGGTCCTAAATATATATGGGTCCCACCCTGGATCATTGTATATTAGCTTGGATAGGCCCACGGATCCATTCGAAGCATTTCGGGGCCAATTTATAAACCGAAATGAGTTTATGCATCATATAGCATATGATTTTGAGGTAGGAGAGACTAATCCATCCAACTAACTCATTTATTCCATGAAATTCCCTAATTAGAATGACCAAAAGTCTAAGTTATACATATATTTACTATTTATAGTAAATTTTTATTTAAGTATGATTCTCCATCATTTTTATATTAGGATTTATGTGTTGTATGAAAGAACTTAGAAAAAGTTGAAGAATGAGGTGGTGGAAGGAGAGATTCTGAAGGAATTGGATGAAAATGGGTTTTAGGCCTTGAGATTGAGTGTAAGGTGTCATGATTGCCCCACAACCCAAGGACATCGATTTTCAGGTTTAGAATTCTTTAGAAAATGTCTTAAACCCGTCGACTGATGACCTAGAGGCGACTTAGGTCGCTTCACGCGACCGAAGGTATATTACGGCCTAAATTATCGTACAGTCTCACCTGTCGGTGAAACTTGGAATTCTAATGTGGTTTCTAGGTTTCCATCGCCCCCTTCCTAAGTCAGAGTACGTCAGTGTGCGTTGTGTTACCATAACCCAAGTCCAGTCTAATCCAAATCATGCTCTGATACCATCTGTAACATTTCGAAAATCGGGAGTCAGGTAGAAACCCAACTCCCGAGTTACAGAACATCACTTATGCAACATTTTTAATGATGGATGAATGTCGACGGTAATAGTACATAAAACATGAGGTGGATTAAGCTAAAACAACATATCATACTCCAAAGACAGTTAAATTAACAAGCGGAAGAATGTGATAAATATGTCACAGCATCTAATCAACCTCCCTGTAATCCCGTTGATCAGAACCTGCATATAGGAAGGATCCTCCACATCATCATCAAGTCCGGCTCTGCTTTGCAAGCATCGCCACTACTTGAAACTAGAATAGGGACTGGTGGGTGTCCGGAATACCATCCCGTAATGTGGGAGTGAGTGATTAACTCAGTGGGATCATAGAGCAAAGATTAGCATGTTATTAAATCAATCACGCGTTAATAGTAAAGCAAACAAGCAAACATTCCTAGATACTATTGTTAATGCATGCATGAAATGACATGATGGATGCCCTCACCGACATACTCCCTCATACGGCACCATCTTATGCCAGCGGCATGCTTACGTTCCTCAGTGCTCTACATCTTCCAGGCACATGCAATGCGATATGGATAATGATTACCAAGTTGTTATTAGTCTATTCATACAGCAGTATTGGAAAACTAAGGTACCTTCCTTATATCAATCCAAACACAAATCCTGTCTAGGGTCGTCACTCCTAGTAATCTCATACGATGTTACATTTATAGGTCGCTGCAAGGGCTGCCAGGGCTGTTGCTCGCACTCGTTGCACCACTCCCCCATCACCTTATCAATACAGGCCAAATTGTACTCTTATCTCTACGGAAGGGTCGTCGCCTCCCGTAGACTCAGAATACGCTTGCGGTCACTACAAAGGGCTCGTCACCAATCAGTATAGGCCGACAGCTCGAATGTAGTGTCTCATACCACCACAATCGGCTCACGAGTCAAAGGTGCTCATTGGTCACTACGGGGAGGTTTGTGGCCCCAGCGTAGGTCGACAGCTCGACCACGGTGTCCCATACCACCATGTCTGGCTCATGAGTCTTTATGGATCGAGGTACCATGGTTATCATGGTTTTCAATGGTAAGTTCAGTACCCTATTTGCAAGCAGTTATGACTCATACAGGGTGAACATACAATGGCCAGTCGGGTTACTTGACGGGCTCGACTAGTACGAGCGCATCTCAAGCTGAACGTCATGAAGTGCATAAAACAACTCGTGTAGCCTAACCACTGCCGCCAACCCAAAACACGACTCACGTTCATCAATGCGTCCTTCGTGGCAAATATAAGTCAATCACGAATTCAATCCATTACCGACTGCCTGGACTAACGTATAGCCCCAAGCATTTGTAAACAATATCAATGCATATCAATGATCATATGAGAGTACTAAAATTGAAGTTTAAACAATACAAGCATGTTGACACATGTTATAACATACAATGTAAACAAATCAACCAACACATGTATTCCATATATATGAGGAAATCATTTCATATAGCAAACATGGAGGAAATCATATACATCATCATGTTGATTGAGAATTCAATCTCAAAACTAATCTACAACAACATTGGCTCAATACATAATAATATACAAACATTTATACAAACACTTAGTCTACACACTTTAGTCTACATAGCGTATGTCGACCCAAAGTGCGCATTAGGGCGAATCTCTTCGCCAAATAGATTATACACACATATCTAATATCATAACACGATAAAATCACATGAAAACTATTTCAGCAAAATACAGACGTATACAGTATTTTCTATAAATGACTAAAATACCCTAAATCTCAAATTCATCGTACATATACGAAATGGAAAACGGACAGCATGTTCTATATGTCAAATGGCGTTCTCGTCGATAAGCTACTATTAAACGACATTGAAAGCTTTGAAATCAGTCAATCTAAGCGTCTAAAATTCTCACCTTTCGCCTTAGACGTGTATCGATTTGAATAGAACGTCTACGCTTTATCAACGACATTATGACGACCTAATACACAAGGTACACAAGCTACTTCGTTATGTGAATCGAAAGAGTCCTTCAAATAGCTAGTGGATAGGGTTTTCTTACCTAGAAATGAATCAGAATCACCGGAGAGTGATTTGGAATGCAGTGGATAAGCACGTGCAGAAACTGGTTCAAGTGGCAGGGAGATTCTCTCACAACTCTCCACAATCTCTCTTTCTCTCTCTTCTCTTTCTAGGATTTCTAGCAAATTCGGATGGGAGAGATATGAGAGGGTTTAAATCCCTTATATAGGCTAAAACCTAACCTAAATAGACTTGGGACAAGGGTATACTTAAGTTATAACCAAATCAGGACTTTTTCGATCCAAAAGAGTGTTTTGGGAGGTCCCCTGGCCGAACACGGTCGGACTTAAGCTCATGGTCACTGAATGTTGTTATCACCAAGTTTTCAGTCCGGTAGAGTTCCCAGATCGCACGTGGCGGTCCAGTTTCAGTTCAGCAGTCATCGTACCTAAATCAGGTCTATAATTCTCATGATATGAAAGAGAAAATATTCCTGATCCGAGGGTGATGTTTGACTGAATTCTAACGGTCAGAATGCTTAATAATAACGCGCAACGACTCGTGCCAGATTTGAAATTTATTTCCTAAATCTTTTCCCTTTTCTCACTCTCTTCACTCTGACCTCAGTAAAATGGTGTCGGTACATCAGTTGGGCTTTATTTTCAAAATGATTGTCAAGTCTAGCTAAACGGTCCTAATGGTCTAAGATTGTAGATATCGGACTTTCGACGCGCGGTCTAAATCCAATACGGAGTTTCCAAACATGTTCCAGAACAACTGGGTTTAGAGTTCGATCCTAGATTTTAGGGTAATGTAGCGGTAACAATTCTAGAGGTTTTGGGGCTTACAGATCGTATTTAAAGTGGTTGGTGCTAATTTCATTGGTCATCTAGTGTAGCGCTAGTTAATTCACATTAAATTTCTAAAGAATTCGGTTCTAAATGATTTCTTTGGCTTTGGAATTGGGTTCTATGAGTGATATGGTTGACCCATTGCCTAAGGACGCCTAACCCCAGGTTGGCAAAAATCCGGGGTGTTACAATCATCCATCAAGTGGGCCTACTTATAGACACCCCACCCAAGCTGATAAGTTAATTAGAATTGGACTGCTTCAATGGATGGTTGACCCCCAAAACTAGGCCCAAACCAAGCCTAAATCTAAGCCCATCTAAAATCCAAAACACACAACAAATCAACACCTCTTGAGGTAGAGCCTCTACACAAATGGTGGAGCTCACTTATCAAAGCAGGAGGGCCTATGTGGCATTAGTGAGGTAGAGCCTCACAAAAATACACCGCATATTGGCCATTTTCACGTAGTGACTGGTGGCTCCTAAGGAGCTACATATGACATGGCAGCCCTCCTACCTTGGCAGGGCGAGCTCCATGCGTGTGGGGTTATTCCAAGGACAAGGTGCAAGTGTGTAGTAAGGTACTATGACTCCAGTATCCCCCTCCTTGACCCATATTTACCATTTTACTGTCTCATCCATTCATGGAGATCTTATCATATGGCAATCTCAAATCACAACCATTAGCACCCTTTTCAACCCTAAACTTACTAGGAATTTCTAGAAAAATGGTTTGGGGGCTATAAATAGCCCCTCCCCTTCCTATTTCAAGTTTCTAGTAGATCCTTATCTGATCTAGCTTGGCCCTTATCCTAGCCTCTCTAGGCAGCCAAAATCCAATCCAGGTCACTCAATCCCATTCTTACAACACATTCATTCATCTAATCATTCGATCTTTAATCAACTTCGTCCAATCCAACATTATCATAACGCAACACTCATTCCTCTCTTAATTCCTTTGCTCACTAAATTCATCATCTTTGCATTGCATTATGTCGCATCTCACACCTAATTGGCCTATATGTATGCTATGTGTCTTATCGATATAATTAGACCCCATCAAAAACTCACTAATTAGCTTACGCTTTGTCATGAGCATTACATGTAACGTAGTATCACAATTGTTATAGATGGATGTCTTAAATCTGTCTGATGGTTTGTCAATGATATCGACAGGGTTTTAGATGATATCGAGGCTGTCATCGAGAGTGGCTCGATGACATTGATAATTCACAGAATTTTCACCACTTCGCTAGACAGTTTTTTGGTCCTGTCGATATGATCAAGAGACCTTTAGATGATATCGACACTGTTATCGAGAGACCTTCGATACCATCGAAGAGTTCCACAAATGCAATTGCGGAAATGCAGATTTTATGAAATTTGTTTCCTATTTAGATTCTACCTCTTTCTATTCTTATATAAAGGGGTGTATCCGGGATTGAGTGTATGAGATGATATGCTAAGGCTTTCTAAAGGGGTTCCATGGGTTCCTAAAAGGATTTTAGGGTTTCTAAAGGGTGTAGCAAGAGTGAGATTCGAAGTTATTCGAATCGGGTAAGTCCTCTCTCTTTGTAATTTCTATTTTCATAGTGGAGATCTGTCACTTTGTGCCGTGGTTTTTTCCCGCAAGAATTTTTCACGTTAAATCTGTGTTTTCTTATGTGTGCTTGGTGTCATTGGATTGCTATCCTAGATCTAGATCTGTGTGATTCCATAGGTCAAAATCACCAACGAGTGGTATCAGAGTTATCGTTGGGGCACAGATCTGAATCTGAGGGATTAGTAATAATGGCGAGCACCAAGTATGAGATTGAGAAATACTCAGGGAAAAATAATTTTGAGTTATGGAAGATCAAGATGATGAGTTCCTTAATCAAGCAAGGTGAAGATGGTGCTCTTGAGGAGCGAAAGTCTACTATGATTGATGATGATTAGAATACTCTTGATAAGAAGGCTTTATCATCGATCCATCTATGTCTCACAGATGAGCTTCTCTACAATGTCATGAGGGAGAAAACTACAGCTAAGTTATGGGCAAAGTTAGAGGATGTCTATGCAAAAAAATTCTTTGAAAATTGCCTGCACTTGAAGCGGTAGTGGTATAACTTTAAGATGACAGAGGGTGGAGATCTGGAGGCTCACATCAGTAACTTTAATAAATTAGTTTGCAAATTACTGGATATGGAGGAAGTAATGAAAGATGAAGAACAAACATGCATGTTGTTGAATTCTCTTTCGGTGTCCTATGAGTCATTCAAGGACACTATGTGCAGCATGAATAAAACCCTGAGTGTTGACACTGTTATCTCAGCCCTTCAAGGGAAGGCTATGAGATAACTAAACAGCGACATGGGGACATCTTCTAATGCACTGTTTACAGTGGGTAGGAATTCTAAACAAGGTGCAAGTTCTTCAGGTTCTAGATCCAAATCAAAGGGCAAGGGCAAAGGAAAGGTGAAGTGTTAGAACTGTGGGAAAGAAGGACATGTGAAGAAGGATTGTGAAAATCCTAAATCGAAGAGGGAATATTCTGAAGCTTCATGCAGGGAGGCTAACGCTGCTATGTCAGATGGATTTAATGGTGATGTTTTATTTATGTCTTCACTCAGACGACCATAAGATGATCGTAAGGACGAGTGGATGCTAGACACAGGGGCATCTTTTCATATGACTCCTCATCGAAGTTGGTTCACTAGCTACAGGGAGTGCGATAGTAGACAAGTATTTATGGGCAATGATATTTATCAGGATGTTTGATAAGGCGAAGCATACCTTAACAGATGTGAGGCACGTTCCTAATTTGAAGCAGAATCTGATTTCTCTTGGTGTAGTCGAGGTAAAAAGATGCAAGTACGCATGTATTGATGGTGCTCTTCAAGTATCTAAGGGGACACGGGTAATCATGAAAGCGCAACGACTTGGTAACTTGTACAGGTTGATCGGGAGCACTTCAAAAGGTAGAGCTGCAGTGGATGTAGCGGATTCCACCTCTACGCATGTGTGGCATGTTGGGCATAACCTCATGAGCGAGTAGGGCAGGAAGGCTGAGACGTGCAGACAGGAATACAGAGCGGGTGGAGCAGCCACCTGTGAGAAGAATCACACGCCATGATCGCAGGATATCGGTGAGGTACATGGACAACTCTAATATGACAGGGGATTCATCTTCTATTCAGATGGCTATAGGTAAGCCTGGTATTGAGAAGAGAAATGTGACTATGAGCGATATGATGGATTCGTTGTACTAGACCGACATATGGGAGTAGGTGGAGCTTCCAGTGGGCTGGAGAGTAGTTGGATGCAGGTGGATCTTCAGGAGGATACAACATAGATACAGGGCGAGGTTGGTAGCGAAGAGTTATGCTCAGAGAGAAGGGATCGACTTGTCAGAGATATTCGAGCTAACAGTATAGCAGGTGTCTATTACATTTGTGATTGGCGCTGGTTGGCCAATGTGATCTTGAGCTAGAGAGATGGATGTGGAGTCTGCACTTCTGTAAGGGAAAGAGAAGAGCAGACCTACATGAAGCAACAAGAGTGGTTCGAAGTTAAAGGGGCTAAGAAAAGACTATACAGGAGGTCGTGGTTGGACCTGTCGCCTAGGCAGTGGTTTGATTCCTTTATGGATGAAGGATCAGGGGGCTGCAAAGATGGTTCTTAGCGTTGAGACTGAAAGAGGAGTAGGCTTTGGTAGTCATAAGAGAAATACCTTGTGTGTAGGTATTAATCAAGGATGTGATGGGCCGGATAAAGTCGGAGAGCGTTCCCTACGCATCTCTCTTCAAGTTTTCCTTAGGACATGTCCCAAAACAAATGAGGAAAAGCAGGACATCTCATGAGCCTTATTCGAATGCGGTTGACAGTGTATGTCATGGTTTGGATTAAACCGGTTATTTTACAGGCTATTAATGTTGCGAGCAAGTATCTCAGCAAGCAATATTGGGTAGCGGTGAGATGCTAAGAAGACTACGTCTTTTCTTTTGGGAAGACAGAAGTAAAGGGTAGTTGAGCATGTGGATTTTGATCCGGCAGACATGCTCACGTAGATTGTTCCTACAAAGAAGTTCAAGTTCTGTGCAACTTCTCTGGACTTGGTGATGGCATAAAACGAAGACGAAGTGTGTAAAAGAAGCTATGATGTAATGTAGAGATAAGAAAAAAGGACGAGAAGTTACACGGATGAAAATTCAAGACATGGTGGAGATTGTTATGGACATATGTCTTAAATCTGTCTGGTGGTCTGTCGATGATATCGACAGGGTTTTAGATGATATCGAGGCTATCATCGAGAGTGGCTTGATGACATCGATAATTCACAGAATTTTCACCATTGGTCGCTGGATAATTTTTTGGTCCTGTCGATATGATCGAGATACCTTCAGATGATATCGACGCTATTATCGAGAGACCTTTGATATCATCAAAGAGTTCCGCAGATGCGATTACGAAAACACAGATTTTGCGGATTTTATTTTCTATTTAGATTCTATCTCTTTCTATTCTTATATAAAGGGGTGTATCCGGGATTGGGTGCATGAGATGGTATGTTAAGGCTTTCTAAAGGGGTTCCAAGGGTTCCTAAAAGGATTTAGGTTTCTAAAGGGTGTAGCAAGGGTGA
Organism: Magnolia kwangsiensis; assembly: GCA_037074715.1. Taxonomy (NCBI): domain Eukaryota; kingdom Viridiplantae; phylum Streptophyta; class Magnoliopsida; order Magnoliales; family Magnoliaceae; genus Magnolia; species Magnolia kwangsiensis. Next base: position 19,289,546 of record CM073583.1, read on the forward strand.
GATTCGAAGTTGTTCGAATCGGATAAGTCCCCTCTCTTTGTAATTTCTATTTTCATTGTGGAGATCTGTCACTTTGTGCCGTGGTTTTTTTCCGCGAGAGTTTTCCACGTTAAATTTTTATTCTCTTGTGTGTGCCTGGTGTCATTGGATTGTTATCCTAGATCTAGATCTGTGTAATTCCGCAAGTCAAAATCCCCAACAACAATTTCACATACATCACATCACATACATAGCACCCTACACTTAGTCCGTTCAAACATATGCTTTGTGAGATATAGCCAAATCTTGTCCATTAAAAACTTGGATTGATTGGTTCTATGCATGACAAGTGGCCAGTCAAGGTGGATCTATCCAATAAAAACTATAACTTATCATTGGCATATTACATTTAACACATTATTTCATATATATTACATATATACCATCGCATCATTAGTATGCAAGAACTAATCCCAACCCTCAAAAGTTAGTCAAATCTTGTCAAGTAGAGACCGTAAGAGCGGATGCCTAACACATTCCTTCTCTATAATTGTGGTTACTTACTGCAAATCTTTGATTGCAGATTAAGGAGTAATCTTAGAGTTGAAAATCTTTGGATTCTCCCTCCTAAGTATTTCTATAGGGTCAGTCGACTATAAGATTGAAGTAATTGGTTAGTGGCAACTCTAGTCATATATAAAATCCCTTCAAATGTGCAAACATAAAGCTCTAGAAAGAGACAACCCATATAAGTCACAAGTCAATCCCGTTCAGGATCCAGTGTCGACACTACCATCAGTGTTATTTCCATAATGTGGGGCACACATCAATATCCATTGCCATCATGTGGAGCCCACCTTTAAGGTGAACCCTCTATCATGTAGGCCCTACCTCTCATGTGGGTCATCCATCATGTAGGCCTACCTTGCATATAGGCCACTCATCATTAGGGCTGACCTTTGATATGGATCATCCATCATGTGGGGCCCACCTTAATGTGGATCATCCATTATATGGGGTCCACCATTATTAATTGCCCATCATGTGGGGCCCACCTTTGATGTGGACTATCCATCATGTGGGCCCCACCTTCAATGTGGGTTGCCCATCACGAAAAGCTCGCCTTGTATGTGGATCATTCATCATTAAGAGCCGACCTTTAATGTGGACTGTCCATCATGTGGGGCCACATCAATATGGGTCATCCATTATGTGGGGCCCAACTTCAATGTCCACTAACCATCGTGTGGAGCCCACCTTTGATGTAAATTGTTCATCATGTATGCCCCACCTTTGAAGCGGATTGTCCATTATACCAGCCCGCTTTGGATGTGGGCTTTTTATCATCATGGGTTGACCTTTGATGTGGATCATCCATACGTGGACCCACATTAATATGATGTAATCCACCATGTGGGACCCACCTTTTATGTGGACTGTCTACCATGTGAGTCCCACCCCACCTTCAATGTAGACAGTCCACCACATGGAGCCTCCTTTGATATGGACCATGAAACAGAGCCGCATTTGACATGTACTGTTAGAGAGAAGTAGAAAGGTCAAAGGTCAACCCATAAGTTAAGAAGCTGAAGAAAAGAAATTTACTTGGTAAGATGAGTAGCTTTTGAAACATAAGTTACCTTTATATTAATACTTACCAAACTAATTTAAGTAGAAAAGTAACTTAATTGCTTAACATAAGTTTTTAAAAAAAATTATTTGGTGGTAAGTTACTTTTTCAATTTAAGCAGTAAAAGTAACTTATGTGCTTAAAATTACATATACCCATTATTATTTTTTTTAGCATTTTAACTTTTTAATTTTCTACTTCTCCCTCAATCATAGTTCATATCAAAGAAGGTCCTACATGATAGACTGTCCACATCGAAGGTGGGGCCCACACAATGAAAGGTCCACATCAAAGATTGGCCCTACATAACGGATCACTCATATTAACATGATCCCATATAATCGATGGTCCACATCAAAGGTCGACTCCTACTGATAAATAGCCCACATGCACAATGGGCGGGTATGATGGACTAAAAACTTCAAAGGTGGGGCCCACATGATGGATGGTCTGTATCAAATATGAGCTCCACATGATGGGCAATGGATATGGAAGCTAGGCCCCACATGATGGATAGTCTACATCAAAGGTCGAATTCTAATGATGAGTGACCCACATTCAAGGTGAGCCCCGCATGATTGGCAACCCACATTGAAGTTGGGGCCCACATAATAGGCAATCTGCATCAAAGGTGGGCTCCACATGATGGGCAATTAATAAATGGCGGGCCCCTCATGATGCATGATTCACATCAAGGTGGGCCCCACATGATGGACAGTCCACATCAAAGGTCGGTCCTAATGATGAGCTACCCATATCTAAGGCCGGCCCCACATGAAGGATGGCTCCCATCTAAGGCAGGTCTCGCATGAACGACAAATCATAACTAAGGTGCACATGATGGACAGTTCACATCAAAGGTGGGCTCCACATAATGGGCAGTAGATATTGAAAGTGGACCCTACATGATGGACATTAACATTGATGGTGGGAGACATGATAGATGACCAACATCAAATGTGGGCCTTATATAATAGACAATGCACATTAAAGGTCAGCCCCTAATAACGAATGGCCACATCCAAAGTAGCCCCACATGATAGATGACCTACATTAAAGATTAGCCCACATAAAGAACTATCTACATCAAAGGGTGGGTGGATGTAAGAGAGACCAATAAACATAGGGAATAAATTCTTGTGATATTAGCTTTGCTACTTTTTGGCTGAGATTTATCTAATATACCTATTGACAAAATAAGTAGAAGCCTTGATAAGTTATTTATGACTTAATCAAAATTGACTTACCATCCAAACACCCCCTTAATGATCATAAAAGATTTCTTTTCAAATCTCTTGTGAATTCATACGATACATCTTTTGTGAATTCATACGATCCCATAGCATTTTATCCTAAGGTAGAGGAAGCCGAGGAAAGGAAAGAGACAATGCAATATAAGCTATGACATCGGTGCACAAGGTTGGACAATCATGCAAGTTCAAAAACAAAAACACATAAATAAATAAAATAAAATAAAAATGCTAATCTCACTTGTGTATTTAAGGAAAAGATGCTAACATGTGCCTCGATCGTACATGAATACACGTGGGACGACTTGCATATCCATCTTTTATAATCGGTTTGACTTTGTAGCCTCTGACAGTATTAGGTACATGCGAGATCAGTAAAATCTCAATACGCAACCAAGAAGAACTTCTCACACATCCCATTAATGGCCGCAGTCATTGGCCCTTCCGCAATCCTTCCATGTTCATAGAACGTGTCTTTTCATATTAAAACGGAAAACAGTGGGTTAATTTCACATTGGAAGATCACAGCATTCCGAATTTGGCCACCTATATATGAATCATATAAGTGTAGCTGTCTCTCTTAATGTGGGCCCATATTAACTTGATCCAAACCATTGAACAGCTTGGTGCTTACCAAAAGATGACAACTGCCATCAAATACTTGAGTTCGTAAGGTCCTGGCCTTCCAATACACCATCTCACTAATGAATTATAGAAATATAATCTTTAATACGTAATTTAGATTTGCTAAAATGAGATGAACTCATTTTTAAGCATTCATCAAGGACCCGAGTACAAAATGTTAGATTATCATTAAGGAAAAAAATCGCCTAATTATGTGGGCTACCATCTGGCAAATTTTTATTTTTTATTTACTTGATATTGTCATCACTTTTGACCAATGCACAAGATAAATTCTTCAAAAATTTATTTCAAAGTGAACTTATTGTATAGGTTATTTATTTCAAACTAAAATGTTATTTGCTTGATAAGTCATTATTGTCCTTCCAAGACCATTAGGTTACCTTACCTCATTTAACCCAAGAATTATACTACTCCCCAAATTTCAAACCTACTTAGTCATTAGGTAATCCACATAAAATAATGGACAACCACCCTAAAACTCATAAATTCACGTTGTGACCCACATGATATTTGGAGTTTTGGAGCATCTAACTTTTGTATTGGAGCCATCCTACTCCATGGGTTGGATGCCATACACACACAGGGATGGGCCCCACATGCAAGCTTATTTTACAAGGACATGTAAAGGAACCTCCCTTGCTCACATACAATATCAACAACTTGAAAAGATGCGGGGGGCCATTTTTGAACTACAAGCCTTGGTTTGTTAGGTTAGCTTCTTCAAATTTCTGTCCTTTAGTCATGTGGACCCAGTCCATTTGTAGCCCTATACACCATCAAATTCACATGAGCTAAACGTTGGTTATTGTCTGCCAAACTATGGAAATTCTTCCAAAGCGGAAAGAAAATTGACCATTGATTGATGTGGACGCCTATATATTTACGTATAGAAGTCCTGAATGGACATCGGGGCCCAGGTGCCTAACTTCAACTTTCATACATGTCAGAAATGAATGGATAGAGTGGACCACCTAGCCATCATTATCACATTCGTTAATCATGCCAATATTATTTGACTGGACAAAAGCATATTGTCGAGTTCTACAAAAGATTTGTCCTGAGATTGGGATTCTTCCCACAAAACATCATTTTGATTAGGGTGGAGGCCACTCTCTCTCTCTACATTTGGGAGAGGTAAGCCACCCTTATTTTATTTTATTTTTAGGGGCCGAGGTGTGATTCAGGCCACAGCAAGGGAAACAGTTAGAGAGAGATTCAGCCTTGATTTTTTACATGGCCAATCATGATGATTATATGAAATCCACTCCAACCATTAGATGCCACACCAAATTTCGGTATAGGGCTGAAAAATCAGGCTTGTAAGTGATTCAGGTGGGACATAACAAGAGAAACAATTTGAAGGGTGAGTGTTACCCTTTACATTTTTTTTTCTAATGGTGTGCTCAACTTGAATCAGGGATTTAAATGATATTTTAGCCCTTGGCCTAAAATGAGGTGATACATCCAGTGATTCCGTGTGAATTTTAGTAAACATTATAATAAAACCCACCTCAGCCGTCCATCACTCGCATCTCTTAAAAATTGTATAAAATGTTTTTTTTTTTTTTTACCAATGCAATCCCACCAGGCTAGGAGGAGGAGGAGGAGCTATTGTTCATGGTCCAACCTGGCCTGATTGAGAAATGGGCTTGATTTTTAAACCAGATCTGGGCCTTGGGCCTGATAGGGCAGGCCCAAAAGTATGCGGGCCATCCCAGCCCATTGGTACTACCAATCGAGCAGCAAGTGGAGGCAATATGCATGAGATCTACCACCTCCATCAGGTCCATTGTCTTAAACCTTACCCTTCAGCCCAAAAATCATGCCCGTCCAAAATGCAAGTAGGTCACACCCTAGGGAAGAGTTGGGATGGAATGCCCACCATTACTTGATAGTGGGGCCTCCCATATTTTATGTATGCCATCCAATCTGTTTATCTAATGCAGATTGCCATGATGAAGGGAAGTTTTAAAAAATCACGTTGTTATGCAACACAGGTGGACTATACCGCATGAATTTTTTAGGTTTTGGGCATGATTTTATGTTGTCCCCAGTGATGAGGCCCATCTTAGTTTTGGATCAGCGTGAATTTTAGGGTCAAGGCCAAACATTAGGCGGCACACTTGATGGATGGTGCAGATCTCATTGACAGGAAAAAAGGCAAAATCTTCCACTACAACCCTTCTTGATGGGCCACACCATAATTTTTCTACAGGAATTAAACTGTCCAAAATGGTTATCTCACCATGGATTTGGGATAATCAGGTTGATAGAACTATCATATAAGCTATCACTTCGGTCCAAAATGATTATCTCACCATAAATTTGGGATACCTAAAAAATCAGGCTAATATAACCACCAAATAAGCCATCATTTAGATCAGAGGCAATTAATATTTTCTATGGTGTGCCACGTAAATTTGTTTTTATGTGATCCAACCCGCTCATCAAGTTAGCCATATCATGATGATAGTATTTCCAAAAAATCACACATACACAATCATCAAGTGGGTCACACTGTAGAAAATAACGTACAACCACCCATACATTACACTCTACCACAGTATTAAACCTTTCACTTACTTAAATCCAAACATGCCAGGAGATGTTAGGGCTGATTAAAAAATCTTAGCCATCTGTCAAAGGATATCAAAAGAATGAATTAAAAATATAATGCACATGGATTAGGGCTGTTGATGGGCCGGGCTGACCAGTCGGTCGCCGGGCTGGGCCTGCTTCAGGCTAGACTTGGGTTGGCATATGTAGTCAGAGGCCCGGGCCTAAAAATGAAGCCCGTTTATTAAGTGAGATATGCTTGCGATAAAGCCCGTTTTCTGAAAATATATTTAAATTAGACAACTTATTAATAACAATTAATATGTGGGCTCGGAGTAAACCGGCTTACGGGACCAGGGACAAGCCTATACATTTTGGCATGTTAAGGGCTCAGGGCTTGGGCTTAATTCCTTTAATACGGGCGGCTTAGACTAACCTTAGCCCAATATGAACCTAGGATCTTGACAACCCTAAATTTTTTAGAACAGTACAAAGGAAAACCAATTTCTTTAGCTGCTTTTGCTGTTACAAACGGTTGAAAACTGGGGTGTCAACGGGCAGGGCTTGAGTAGGTCTTGGTCTGGATTTTGGCCTGAGCCTATTCAAATTTGTGATTTCTTAGGCCTGAGCCTGGCCCATTAACACCCTTATTGAAAAGATCTCACCTGACGCAATTGATGTCCTTCCTACTATTGAAACCCTTTTTCAACCAATCTAAACAACCCCTAATTGATATGAAGTATATAGGACTTAAATTAGGTAGGCCTACATGATAATTGATTTGGATTAGACCCATGATTTATTGGATTGATCATAATGGTGGGCTCCGCAACAGTTGTGATCAATTCAAATATGTAAGGGGCAATACACTTGACTGTTCCATGTACGTGCAGTATTTCAGATAAACTTGGATTTTATTTTAGTGTGAAGATTCATAAAGGAGGAGTTGTGATGGGTTTAAACTACTTCGTTCCCACACCCACATGATATATAGAACCTAATTTTCATTGAAGAGATTTGAAGATGATTTAAGGTCTGATTCATGACCTTGATGCATAATGCAATCCTTCATTCTGCAATTAGTTTAACAAAGTATATATTTAAAGATGATGTTGATAATAAGAATTTAAATAATAATAATAAAAAACAGTACATTTCATAAAGAACATAGTATTCTTCAATTAGTACAAACATTCAAAACCAGCTCTACATTTCACCACTAACAAAGATTTCATGCATTGGTACAAACTCAAAACTACCTCCACATTTCACAAACAACATCGAATTCTTGCATTGGAAACACTACATTCATAAAGAACATAGGATTCTTGCATTGATACAGACTCAAAACCAACTCTACATTTCACAAACAACATAAGATTCTTGCATTGGTATATAAACCCAAAATCACTAACTTATATATTGCATTGCTAAAGAGAAAGCAATCACCAATAATCCCCACCCAACAAAGAAAAACAATCCCCTTCACATTACAATTATTACCACAAAATTCACATCGAATACACTTGTCATAATAATAATAATAAAACAAGAAATAGAAAGAAAACACCTCAAGTGTTCACATATCTGCAATTCTTTCTCACTTCGCCGTTGGTGAAGCTCTCGAGATTAGTGATATTCCCCATCTTCACCATTGAATCCGAGAATTGTTTGAAGAAAGCTAGTGAGTCTTCGGCGTACTTATGGACGAGTTCCTTCGTCTCGAATCCCATGAAGCTAGTGTACATTTCCTGGTCTGAGTTCAATAGCCCTTCTCCTTGCAGGAGGAGATGGTAGAAGGAGTTGTCAAAAAGGTTTGGTGTGTGGTAGTCCATTGGACTGATGTTGTTATTGCCTTGGCCGTTGGCAGGGCAGATGGATTTCAGCTTGTTGAGGTATGCCTCGCTGAGGGGATCGACCCCCGCCGTCAACTGAAAATCTCCGTAGATCCTCGCCCGGAAGTTCTCACAGCGGGCCATGCCAACCGTATGTGAACCTGTCACAGCATTTGGTTTATCTCATCCTAACCATAGTTCAAAACCCGGAAACTCAGCTCGACTCAGTATCTAGCTGGGTCGAGTTGACTCATTGAGTCGACCGAGTCTAACTGCGTTGGGTCAATATTTGATAATAAATAGAACTTTGCTAAGCACGCATGCTAGAGCTGAAAGTCAGGTGGGTTCAACCCGACCAACCCGTAACTAACCCGACATTGGGTTGGGCTCGGCAAAGATGTATCGGGATTGGTCTCGTGCTTGACAAACATCAACCTGATAAAACTTAGGTCGGGCTTGGGTTGAGGTCTCCGGTTGCCCAACCCAATCCAAACTTGATCAATATATAAGTTACTTATAAATTATAATTGAATGTAGATTATCTATGTTGAAGGGCTAAGAAATTCCAGTGCGGGTTTCATTGGTCAACGTCATTTCTGATGACTCAAGCTAACAAGATACACTGGATTTTTCTCTCCCAAATAGATTGCGTGCTACACAACACAACTTTTAAAGGAGTAGTTATCCTATATTTTAGCCAGTTTGTTTAGAAAATAAAGTTCTTTACAATAAATAAATACATATAAAATTAATAAAATCTTATGTACACACACAAAAAAGAAAAAAAGACATGTATTAAAAATATAATGACTCATGTAATAACGAAAATATTAGCATGTATCCACCCAACCAACTCGATAGAGCCTGCTTGGGTTGGGCTTAGGTCGAGAATTCCCAACCCGAGGTTAGGTTCAGTTAGGTTAGAGTTGAGGTATAGGAACCTTGGGTTGGGCTACGCTTGAGCATCAACCCAACCTGACTCGCCCAACTTTCAGCCCTACCGCACGCGTGTGCAATAAAGCTCATGTACAAGTTGTGGCACACTTAACTAGTGGAACAACCAGATTCTTGGGCTAGAGCATCAATATAGTGGTTCCTTTCTAATGGATGGATTGGATCTTGCACCTACCATGTCATGTTGGCACATGTGTGGTGCATACATGAGCTTTACTGCACGCGTGCAATAAAGCTGAGAGTCGCGTTGAGTCCATTGGGTTTATGAGTCAACTCAACGAGTCTCCCTAAAACTCGGCTGAGTCAAGCACGAAATTGAGTTTTTCAGTGACTCGGCTGGGAGTCTCCCTAAAACTCGGCTGAGTCTCCCTAGAACCATGATGATATGATCCTTACTAGTGATTCTTTATGTTGGTTTTGTGCAATTAGATATACTTCTAAGAGCCAACCAATGTGGCAAGCGTGCCATCTCGACGGTTCATCCAGTGGACCACACCATGGACATTCCCTGGCCTGAAAACCAAGCTGGTACAGATATCAAGTGGATCACGTGTTTCTGTAAAATATCCACGTGTAGCCTGCTTGATAAATCAACAAGCTAGCCATGGTGGTAGCTCCCATCTGATGAATGGCCCAGATCTTGCGTATGCGGTCCGGACTTACCCACAAGAGCCACCATATCTGTGACTGAAAGCCCTTGATAGAGGAACGAGGCTATGAGAGAAGGAAGGTCCTGATCAGCTGTTGGGAGGTTTGAATTTGCTAGATCGAAGTTTGCAGTTTTGGAATCCTTTCTACCCAGTGGGACATCCCAATAGGGCCCACCAACCTGCACCGTTCAATAATTCCAAAGTTTAAAACTAGAAATTTTAGCAGATATAGTACAAAGATCAAGTGGGCCACGAATTCTCAACCCATCTAGCTTTTTTCTATGTAAGTTTAACGGTGGCGATGGACCAGATCGAAACCGGGCCTGATCTGGCGCAGCCATCTTCATTTGTACGTCTTATATTCTACAAGTATTCCATTCTAATCCTTGATTAAGCAACCCATGTATCTAGAATGTAGACCGTTGATTTCGTTCCTCTAGATGTGTATTTCTTTGTGAATGTGTGGCCCACCTGATCAAAGGATAGATTAGGAACATTCAAGTGGAAAATCAAGTGTTCTTTTACCAGAATTGTCGCATCTCTTGCTGCTAATGTGAGTAAATCTGCACAAGAAACGATGCCCGGGCACTCCGACTCGAGCTTGTTCTTGATTCTGTCGATGAGTTCGAATCCTCTCAGAGAATTCACGTTGGGGGTGGCTTCCTTTTCTCCTTGGAGTGTGATCGTGTCGTCCAGCAATATCGACCCATCGCAGCCCTACATTCATTAAAATGTAATGACTCGCATCAGATCATTACTACACTATAACTTGTTATGAAACTCGGTGACTCGACTGAGTCAACTCAGCGAGATTTTGAGCTGAGTCACTACTCATCTCTACCAACACGACAGATGTTGTGTGCTATTAGGGGCGTACATGGAACCGGTAAACCGGACCGGAACCGACCAGACCACACGGTTTGGTCTAGTTCTGAAGCTTGTTGGTTCCGGTTCCAATTTTGGTTATGGAAATCAAAGAACCAGTTAGTTCAGTTCGTCTCTAAACTTGAAATAGGATCCCTAAGTCAATAAATATTTAATTTAAATTTTTTAAACATAAGAATTATATATATATATATAAATCCTAACCTTTTTATATTCACTCCTCTTTCGTGGCCTGTATGTCTCTCAAGAACTATGAAATTGGACAGGATAATTTAAAAAGTCATGCAATTGGACTGGATTATTTTAAAAAGAAAAATACCTTGCAATTGGACCGGTTTATAAAAAGCTCGTAACCTTAGAACTGAATCATTCAGTTTTTACAGTTTGGTTCCAACTCAGTTCTAGGGTGCAAACGGTCCAGTTCGGTTCTAGTTTTTTCAGAACCGTTGAGGGATGGTTCGGTTCCAATTTCACCCTCAGAATTGGAACAAACCGAACCATGTTCACCCGGCCTTGTACAGCCCAGTTGAACTATCTCTTAATTATGATTACACATAACTTAATAAATTCAAAAACAAAACGAGATTTCTGGATTGTTAGGAAATCAGATGGTGGACTGACTGACCTGAACGAAGCAATCGTGGAAATGCAACCGTATGATGGAAGCTGCGTTACGTGGGTCGGAGAGCACGGCACACTCCATCTCGGACCGTACAATCTCCAAAGCAGTGGGACATGATTTTGAGTAGTAATCCAAGGTTAGATAATATGGGTCTTCTGCCTTTGTATTTGTGCTAATGATGGTGATGATGGAGATGATCAAGGCAATTGCCATTGCCATTTTCACACAGAGAGAGAGAGAGAGAGAGAGAGAGAGAGAGAGAGAGAGAGAGAGAGAGAGAGAGAGAGAGAGAGAGAGAGAGAGAGAGAGAGAGAGAGAGTTGGAGGGAATGAATGGGACGTTGGAGTTATATAGAGGGTGAGGAAGATCTCTCATTACAAATATTTGATTTACGAATGATGATCCTGTGCTTTTTAGAGCACTACAAGTTATAGTGCTCCTAGTTGCATCTGAACATTTGGACGGTCCAACTGATTGATCCGGACCGTCTATTAGGTGTAGCATGCATTCATGGGATATGGGTCTATAATCAAAGTATCGGATCATCTGACCAAGTTGGCCTTTTTTTTATTTTTCTTTTTTTTGGGGGGGCGGGGAGGAGCTCAAATGTTACTGGGTTGTTGTGGGGCCCACGTTGTATTTGTATCAGATCCAACCCATGCAATAGGTGTGAACCACCATGATTGATAGACACTCCAAAAATCAGCACGATCCAACCATCAGGTGTGCCATACTTTAGAGAAAATGTAAATTTGAGTAAAAGAGACGTAATTTAAATCGTAGGGCCCACATGATGATTGTATTAACATGATTTGGGGAGCATCACATCCATATGGTGGGGTGCACCTACTAGATTGGATTTCATATACACCATGGGGATCCAAACACCTGAATTTGGGGTGATTTGGATGGTTGTGCATTGTTTACAATGGTATGGCCCACTTGATGATTGGATTAGCCTAATTCTTATGCTAATACACATCATAGATTGGATTGGTTGGAAGTCATGGTTGCACCATGCGGGCCCACAATAGCTGACACCACCACTAATAGTGGTTGTACGGGTACAATGTGAGCATTCACCTATTATTCATAGCCGTTCATTTTCCAGCCATGGATGGGACATTTAGGATGGCCTGATGTGAGCTAACTTTGGAACCATAAGTGATCCGTAATAACTACAAACAAACAGATGGTTCAGATTATTTATTAGACCTTATCTTATAATCAATCTTGGCTGTCCATTGGATAGGCACTCATCTAATGTTTATAATAATCTGATCCGTTTGATTTTTAGACGGTTTTCCATCAACTGTGTGCCACAACTAATGGACGGTTCAGATCCATGAATTGGACTGTCCAAGTTTCCAAAGAGCAACAGATCATTGGTCATTATTTAATAAAAATATTACAAGCTTTTATGTGAAGCCATGAAAAGGATTTATTTCTTAGTCAAAAGAAGATGCAACCATACTAGACATGGTTAGGTTGGTGGGTGCTCTGCTCACTTAGCTAATAATTACCAACCCGATTTTGTGTTTAAGGATAGGTTTTGAATTCTGTAGTAAAAAATCTGCTCCACACGCAAGCCTCTACATGTCCACCTGCAAGTGGTCACACGTGTGACCAGGTGGGCCAGAAAATGAGACCAATGAGCCCCACGTGCATGTTGATTTTTGAACTAGTTTGGGTTTTTTTTTGTGGCTATTTAATTGTTTTGGATGTGTGGCCCATTTGATGAGTGGACTGGCGTGATTTTCATAGTTTAAAAACCAGACGATTCGACTCAGAGAACGAGTTGAGTTAACTCAGAAGACTCGGGCGAGTTGAGTAGAGCTTCCTTCGAATATTATGTTTCCCTTAACCCATCATTGTTTCTAACCTTCAGTTCGTAGTCCACTGATCGGACGGTTAGGATTATCCAAGAGATGATGCTTTTGGGTTATGTTGTATAGGGTGGGGCCCACTGAATGAACGATTCTGATCGCATATGGGCCAAACGTACAAGCACAACAAGGTTTTGACGTATTGAAAACGATATTGTATTTCGAGTACGGAGAGTCGACGGTTTGATTGATTTGGTGGCTTGTTCGGTACTGTAAAAAGAAGGGAAAAAAAAATTCATGGTTTCGTGGCCCACACATCACATGATGGACTAATTCAATTGGTTGCGGTGGAGTTGTAAGATACTCTGGCAGTGTATGGGACTTGATACACAGGCGCTCAGAAATTGTAGACGTGGCAATCAATAATTGAGATCAAACCGACTAAGTTGTGGAAACCATTGATGCCAAGTCACAGTCCTACAGTCAGATTGGATAAAGAATCTTAACCTCTGATTTGTGGACACTAGTTTGTTGAAATAGGACCATTGGATCTGTTTTTTCGTTTTTAACCGTCCAATGAGTGTCAAGCAATCCGCTAATCAGCTAGCTAATACATCTGAAATGGGCTCACAATTTGGACGGCCTAGTTTTGACTTGGTTTTATGGCACGTGTGAAATTTCTAAATAATTTTAAGTGCCTGTGTATCGTCCACCACACACTGCCAGAGTATCAAAGTTTTTCTCTGGGTTGCGTGCAAATGTACGGTTGATAACAAAAATGAGGAACTCTTTCTCAAAGAGACGAGAATAACGCATGTCCTGATTTGAAGTTAGAACCGTCAACATCCATGATGGGCCCACAGAGCAAGTGTTTCGGACCTTCTACATGTTTACCATGTGGAGCGATGCCAAGTTTTCGTTGTCCATCAACAGTCAACGATTTTTACTGAACGATGATGATCACTAGAGCTGTACACGAGCAGACTTAGCTCAGTAACTCGCTCAACTCGGCTCAAAAAAGCTTGACTCATTTCAAATTGAAACATTATTCGAACCAAGTTGAGCCATTTTTTTGGAGCTCGGAACATTTCGAGTCGATTCTGAGCTGGACCTAGCTTAACTCGGTATTGAGCTTGTCTCGGCTCGAGTTTAAGTGAGTATATAAGAGTTTTTTAAAAAAACCCAACCCAGTTTGCCCAACCCAACAACCCTAACCCGTTTCTCCCTCCCTTTCACCCAAATTGGTCGTACGTTCGCCCAATACTCTCGATGTTCTCCACCGCCCGGCGACATTCCTTCTTCCAGCATCCGTCTGGACAAGCTCCGCCTAATACTCTCACCATTTTCCACTGCTCGGCAACATTCTTTCATCCAGCATATGTTCGAACGAGCTCATCTTCCAAAGTGAGTCATCTTCTCCATTCTCTCCATTTTTTTCGGCGAGTAGCGTCCGTCCGAGTAGCGGAACTCATCTGACCATCGACCACTGGCCGGACGAACCTCTAGTACAATCCAAACCCATCCGACTAACGACCATTTGCCGAATGAACCTCTGATATAGTCGGACAGTGTCTCTGGTACAGTCGGACACCACTGGCCCAGACAAACTCCTATATATATAATTGATTTAAATGATGATGGATCATGGATGTATGGGAGGATGGTTGGATGAATGATGATGCTTGTATGGGATGGATTTATGGATGATTTGGTTTAGATGATGTGATGGTTAGATTTAGATATATCAATTATCATATAAGTGTAATTTACAATTTAATTGCATAAGTTGTTTTTGAATTAGCTTGTTTATAAATTGTTAAAATGTACACTTCTAATTATGATATTTTTTTTGTTTATTAGTTAATTTATGTTTGTTAACTGTTAACTGTTAAATTGTTAATTGATATTTGTTAAGTTGTTTTTTAGTTAAATTGTTTTTAATTTGTTAAATTGTGATAATTGTGAATCTATGACTGTGATATTATTTTATTTAGATAGATGTAAATGTTAATTTTTTAATTAGTTAAATTGTTTTTTATATGTTATTATTAGATTATAAAGAATAAGGATAGATAATCAATCGCCCATTTAAACATTTTTATGTTGCAAGATATAGATTAGTGTGTTCTATGAGACATAGAAATTCTCAAATTGTTCTATTTTTGGACAATTCAACGTTAGATTGTCTTCATTTATTCCAATTTAAATGCATATACCTGTTATGATTTCGTCTCTCCTTTTTCTCTCTGGATATATTTCTTGTATTTATTTTCGTCGTCAAATATCCACACTTTGTGTTGATGATTGACATGAGAATCAAATATAGGATGAATATATTCTGGAGACATAATAAGAAATGCTACTGGAATTTCGGCATAGCATTTAAATTGAAAAATGAAGGCATTACAATCTATTCGACCTTGAATGGGTAACTGATTTAGACAGTTAAGCAAGAATGACCCTCTAGCGATCTAAATATAGTTGTATAAGTAACTAAAGTAAATATTACATCCTACAATTATATAGAGCGGTATAGTGAAGATTATAACATATCAAGAACTTTATTTTATAGATGACTAATTAAGACAAAAGCCCAAATACCCCCGGAGTGGGTGCATCAGTCACATCTCCTCTAATCATAGAGGGAGACACATCTAAAACTACAAGCAAAGGAAATAAGATATCAACCGTGTGGGATAACTTCGAAGAAGTCACAGTTAATGGTGTGATAAAAATAAAGTACAATCATTGTAGGTCGTTAAACAGCAAGATTACAAGAGGATCCATAACACATTTAAACAGACATTTGAAAACGTGTCATAAGAGACCAAGGCTCCCTCCTAAAGGGCAACAATTGTTGTCATTTACGAAAGTCATAAGGAGATGAATCAAAGGACGTAGTATCCACTCATAAGTTTGATAAAGAAAAGTCGAAGAAGTAGTATGCTTGATTAGTGATTCTCGAAGAAAAATTTTTCAGAATGATAGAAAGTAAAAGGTTTAGATCTTTCTGTCAATTCATTAACCCTCGAGCTGAAAATGTCTCCCGTGTCACTGTGCAGAGAGAGTGCATGAAGATGTACACAAAAGAGAAGATGAAACTAAAAAAAGTTTTGACTTCAGTATCCAGAATAGGTTTGACGTATGATTTATATACGGTGTCCAATCAAAGAAAATGATACATTTCATTAACCGCTCACTATGTAAATAAATATTAAAAACTCTGCAAGACACAATCTTTCTCCTACACATACTGGTTTACTTATTTCAGTTTGTATCTACAATTGTCTGCAAGACTGGGGCATTGAGAAGAAAATTTCAGCAATAACTTTAAACAATGCTTCAGCAAATGACAGTGTCATTTCATGTTTATGTAACCAGTTCAGGGCAACAGAAAATTTATTTTTTGATAGAAAAATTGTAAGACCCGTATTCTAGTCCATATTGTTCTGTCAACTCCAACGATCCTTCCCATCGAAATCTGGTAATTTGCGACCTATAATCAATGTTTACGCGCGACCATAAGTCGTATCCCGTAGATTTGAGTCGGCTTAATCCGATACTTGTACTATTGCGACCGCAACATCGCCGCAGTTCCAATGCCGCATCTTGCATACCGATCTGATACCCTGACAAGGAGATGTGGGTCGGCGTTTATTTTGAAGAAAACGTAGCGTGTTTGCAATCTAAAGAGAATCTCTACATCATGTCCCATCAATCAATCAATCAATCACATCATGTCAAGTACAAGAGCAACCCATGCTTTCTTTCTCCACAAGTCAAGCAAACCCCAAAAGTCAACAAATCTCTCACCTCGCCCATCACTCACCTCACATCCATCACCTATCACTCTCTCTCCTTACAACCCTCACTCTCTCTCATTTCTCAAACATAAAAATTCCAAGCAAGAGAAAGAGTGGACATCCAAGCTCATCCATGAGAGAAAAGTGCATGTGTGTGGCCCACTTCCTCTACCAAAAACCTTCATCCTAGCCATTCATCTTATCTTCCACCATCAAAGTGAAGCACAAGGAGATAGGCTTTCCATCAGACCAAAAAGATCGAATAGTGGATGCTTCATAGACCTATATTTAATGCTTTGATGATGGGCTAAGTGAGGCCTACCGATTGATGGTATAAATCTCACTTTGGACCTTAGGCGTGGCCGATGGCCCACCTTGATCCTCATGATCATTCCATGATGAGGTTTCCATGGACCCCATCATAATGTTTATTTTCCTCGTATGAATAGGGTCATCTAGACCTTGCATTTTGGTAGAGAAAGGATCTTCACCATTGATTTTGATCGGTAGGCCCACATGTAATGGGACCTACTTGATAGATGTTGTGATGTATGGAAGGGAGGGCCCATAGTGTCGGGATCCCTCCATCACTCGATCTCTCTCTCTCTCTCATATTTTTGGTATGATGATGTGGTCGTGTGACCCACTCGGATAGACCCCACCTTGATGTGTGCCTTATCTACAATATTCAACCATTTGGTGGCCCACCTGTAGCACTTTTGTAGGTGGGGCTCACCTTATATATATGTGTTACCCAAACCGTCCAGCGTCCAGGGACGCTGGACGTGGCTAGATAGTGAAGTGTGAAATGACGGTGAGGTGTACCGTACGGCAACCAAAAACAGATATCAGTTTAATTCTTAACTTTTGAGTGGGCTGCTCATGTAGGTCCCACCTTGATGTATAAATTAAATCCACGCCGTCCATCCAATTTCCCAGCTCATTTTAGGCATTGAGCCGAAAAATGAAGCTAATCCGAATCCCAGGTGGGTCATACCACAAATGTTAGGGGTGCACATGGGTTGGTTCGGTCTGGTTCTGGGGTAAAACTAGAACCAAACCGTTCCTAACGGTTCTGGAATTTTCGAAACCGGAACCGGACCGTTAGCACACCAGAACCGAACTGGAACTGGACCGTGAAAACCGGTTTAGTTCCAGATCGGTTCCACGGTTTTGGGTTTTTAGAAAATTCAACAAAAGAAAAAAAAAAAGGTGGAAAAAAAATCCAATAGCCAAAAACTCTTCAAATCATCCAATTACATCTTAAAACAGAAACTCTATTATTATATTGATTTAAATATTTTTAGAAATTCTTCTTGATCTCCTTTTCACAAGATATCAACGGATCTAGGCCACGGTTCCATGGTTCGGGTCCACGGTTCGGTTTGGTTCTACATGCCCCTAAATTGGAACCGAACCGTATACAACGGTTCTGACAATTTTGGAACCGAAACTAGTGCTGTTTATAACCGGACCGATCCAACGGTTCCGGTCTGGTTCCACAGTTCTACTGGTTAAATGTACACCCCTAACAAATGCTAAGTGGTTGGGTTACCTACGTCATTTCTTACTTTTTGCATGGCAAGTTTGGAGTGAGTTTTCACTCATGGGACTCATATTGATGTATTTCTTAGATCCACATCATACGTTCATTTTCAGGGACATTTTAGCCATGAAGCCCAAAAATCTACTCGATCCAACCATCAGGTGGACCACACCACAACCAATGGTGGTAGTGGGAGCACCTCCCTCACGTCAACTATGCGGATGTGGGTGGGGGCGTCCCAACCATGGACCCCACCTTGATGTATTTGTGTAATCCATGCCGTCCACCACCTTCCCCATGTAGTTTTCTGCTATGAGTCTATAAATGAGATAAATCTTAGTTCTCAGTGAGCCGCACCGAAGGAAACAAAGTCTCATTGTTGAAACTTTCTAATACCTACTGTTGTGTGTATAAGCTGTGGACCTATCCATCATTAGACTCCTTTGGTCCATAAAAAGCTGGTCGATATAATAGACGGAATGGATTATCTACTAGTGGGCCCACATAGTAGAATAAAATAAAAATAAAGGAAGAAAGAAGAGAAAAAGAAAGTAAGTCCCTGGACGTTATTGTCCAATGACGGTGAGGGTGGAAGCCTTACTGGGCTGCACCACACTTGGACCCCACCATGGTGGATTTGTTTAATCCACACCGTCCACCATCTCCTCCTTGTAATCTTAGGCCATGGGCCAAATTTTGAGGCAAATATGAGTCACGAGTGGGTTGTACTAAGGGTATTAATACCCATCTATTGAAATACTCCAGGGCCCTCTTTGGAGTCCCTTGTCATCCAAACCAGTCCTAATCAGAGTATATTTGACCTCATTCGAGGTGGCTAAGAAAGTGAACAGATTAGATTATTCACTTAGGGTGTCCCACCATGGACTGTATTGTGAGGCCCAAGATTGCATATGTGTTGTATATTCACGCTGCCCAGCCATTTCTAGTGAATGCAGGGCCGTGAGCCCCATGGAGAGGCAGACCCAAATCCCAGGTGGACCATACTGTAAATAGTGGTGATTGAGCGTCCACCATAGGGCCGACTTGAGAGGCCCACCATAATGTGTTATATACATGTTGTTCATTCATTCTTAAGGACATGGGCTACTTTATGCAGGCCCACCATGATGTATATGTTGGACCCACTGTCCATCTATTTTTGTCCAATCATGGGCTGACCTATGAGGCCCATCTTGATGTATTAATGGCCCATTGTTGAGGCCTACTTTGATGTACATGAGGCCCATGTGATTAGGCCCATTTTGATGTATTTTAAGGGCCATGGGTCGAGACCCATTGTGATGTATAAGGGCTCGTGGGTTGAGGCCCATTATGTTGTATTTGGAGCCCATGAGTTAAGGCCCATTGTAATGTATTAAGGCCCATGGGTTGAGGCCCATTGTGATGTATAAGGGCTTGTGGGTTGAGGCCCATTGTGTTGTATTTAGAGCCCATTATGCTGTATTTAGAGCCCATGGGTTAAGGCCCATTGTGATGTATTAGGGCCCGTGGGCTGAGGCCCATTTGATAGGGGTGCACACGGTTCGGTTCGGTCCGATTTTGGGGTAAAACTGGAACCGAATCGTTACTAACGGTTCTGGAATTTTCGGAACCGGAACCGAACCGTTAGCATACTAGAACCGAACCAAAACCGAACCGTGAAAATCGGTTCGGTTCTGTATCGGTTCCACGGTTTTGGGTTTTTACACAAAAGAAAAAAAAGTGCAAAAAAAAATCATCTGGCGTAGCTTTGCTAAGTGTACAGGCGTGTGCAGTAGAGTTCATCTGCTCACCACACATGTGTCATCATGCACATAAGTGCGAGATCCAATCCATCCATCAGGTTGGTCAGACCTTCTACGTGTTTCCTCAAGTAAAAATAATCTGGTCCTCGTAGCATGTGGGCCCCAACACTGCAAACAGAAGGATGAGTTGGAGCTGTACATTTATTTTACAAAGGGTGGTTTGCGGCAACCTCTTAAAGTAAAGAGCAGTGGATCAACCCTGATGGTTGGGTTAGTCATCAGTGTAATCTGTCCTTTCCGATGGATGAATTTGATCATATCTATCATGCCATGATGGCACGTGTGGTGTGTACATAAGCTTTTTGCCCACACGAGTGGGGTTAGCAAAACTCTTCATGCATGAATGAAAAGTGTCATCTCAGGCATGGTACATGTCTATGAGTAATCAATGGTCCAAAACGTGGTCTCCATGCTAATAAACGGACGAGATTTAAGATTCTTAGTCATCTTCATTTTAACTGCCCATTTGATGGTTAGCATTAAAAGGTTCTGGATCAACGGTTCAGATCTACGGTTCAACGGATCGGTTTCACGGTTCGGGTCCACGGTTCGGTTAACGGTTCAGTTCGGTTTTACATACCCCTAAACCGGAACCGAACCGTTCCTAACGGTTCTAGGATTTTCGGAACCGGAACCGGATCGTTAGCATACTAGAACCGGACCAAACCGGACCGATCCAACGGTTCCGGTCCGTTTCCACAGTTCTACCGGTTAAATGTGCACCCCTACCATTTGATGTATTTGAGGCCCATGGGTATAGGCCTAATAAGATATATACAAGGTCTATTGCACTGTGTGATTCCACCATGAGTTACGTAATGATATTTATGACAAGCCATTCCTTTGGAGTAATGTTGGTTTGACGTCCACGTTATAAGAATAATGTTGGTTAAATGTCTGCATTATAACTCTCCCTAGGGCCATTGATAGGCACATACTTATTGCGTGTAAACCATCAAGGCCCATCTTCATTGTGAGGATAATTCATCACCATATAAAATGCTTAGTATAATTCCATGATTCATGCCCATACGCTTCATATGTAAGCTTGATATGAGGAATGTTTGATCATAGCATACGCCATTGGGCAGACTATTTACGGGACTCCTTATGAGACGGAGTGTCCACATTATCGCGCCATGCGCGCAAGATTGCAGCATGACTGGATAGTGTGACTCATGCATGTCGCATATATGTGACTTGATCATTACGCCCTAGCAACATCAAGGTCATGGCCTCCACAGGAGCATCGTTAATGGCTAAATGGGACACCGAAAATACTTGATTTTAACACTATGGGCACTTAGGATGTCCTTGGGAGAAAATCGTAAAATCTCCGAGGCCAAGAGGTGCCCCAATGTTTGAACCGAGTGAAACATGAGCGCCCGAGTTTCGAATACCAGTAGGCCGCATCTCCCACTATGCCATGGTCAGTTGGGAGGGGGTGTGGCCTTATCCGCCCGAGTGAGGGGGCTATAAGTTAGGCTGAGTATGACCAACTTGTAATTGGGTCCGCTATCGACGAGCTGAGTAGGTATTGGCAGACTGCTGGCTAGGCGGATAGTGAGGTCTCTTCCACTTGGAGGGCTGTGCAGCTAGGGAGGAGGCAGTCAGTGTGGAGTGTAATAGACCTCGGTAATTTTTTTAGAGAGCAACTGTACTGATATGTGGACTAATTGAGCCATATCCATTCATTCACTATCCACTCAGGCTGGTAGTGCGTAACTATTTGTTACGTGTACCTTCGCATGGCCGAGATTTCGGTTGGACACGCGACTAACCTAAGATTAGGAGTTTACCACATTGAGTCTGACTATCCAAATTTAGGTATGGGACTGGTTTTGATAGAAGTCCCTTGTGGTGGACCCCGAAGCCTACGATACTACGTACTATCATCCCGACTTCACATTTTAGCATGGTCATTTCATTCGCACCGCATATTACATTTCATCCGTAGTACTTAGCATTTTGGGTTACTATATTTTTACACTTATATGGCTTAGATGAGGTTGATGGTATTTGTGGCTCGTCAGGATTTACATATTGCATTACATCCTCAGTATCTATTATTGTCTTATTATATTTTGCATCGCATAGCCTTGGTACGGCTGATATCACTCATGGACTTACCAGTATATTTCTGCTTATTCCGATGATGTATGATTTTTGGGTTTTATGATATACTTGGCACTTATCTTGTACACACACTTTCACCACCCTCTAAGCTTTTGTAAGCTTATGCACGATAGATGCGTGCAGGTGGCATTAGGTTGCAGCAGCGTTGAACTTGGATTGTGCTGCTGTCCTCTGGAGCTTTGATTTCAATATATGTATTTTCCTTTCAGCATTGTATTCAAATGATTATATTAGTGGATATGCAATGATGTTGTTGCCTTTATGATTTATGTATACTTGTGGTTATGCTTCTTATGAAATAAATGTACGTTGAAAAATCCTCCTTATACGATCCTAGGATTGGAACCTGGCATATGTACGCTGGGGGATGAGAATGGGGTACTACGGAGGCTGTTAGCACTGGGTTCGGCGATCGGGATTCCTGTGAATTTGATTTTCGGGTTTGAGGCGTGACAAAAATATTTTAGGTCAGATGTTGTGCCCATATTCTAAATTTGATTGTACAATAAGGGCTTAAAGAAATTAACCACACTATAGAGAACATAAGAGAAAATGTGAAATATGTAAGGGAGTTTTCATCGAGACTGAGTGTATGGAATGACATCATCTAACGTTTGAATATGACATCTAAAATAACGTTGAAGTTGGATGTGCGTACACGTTGAAACTCAACTTATGAATGTTAGATTCGGTAATGGAATTACAACTTATATTTTCTGAATATACGGCACATGACAAAACGTATTCTTGGTTGCCAAGCACAAATGATTGGACCAAAGCAAAACAAGTTCACACCTTTCTCAAAGTTTTCTTTGATTGCACGAAGATTTTTTTCAGGAACCAGTATATCCAACTGCAAATTTGTTTCTTTCATCTCTTTGGAAGATTAAGGATGCTCTACAGAAAAATGTCAATGAGGGTCCAGATTTCATGCGCCAGATGACAATTGATATGAAGATGAAACTCGATAAATACTAGAATGAATGTCATTTATTGATGTCCTTATCAGTTACTCTTGATCCTTGTTGTAATATGAGCTTAGTCAAGTTTATTTTCATGAAGACTTATCCTCCTAAAAGAGCGGCAACAGAGATGTTCAAGGTTCGTCAAGCCCTTGAAGATTTGTACAATTCATATGCTACTACTTTACCTGCAGCAGGTGTTAAAAAAAGTACAGATACGGATGTTTCTATACCTGATAATGAGGATGTGCTAAATGAATACATATCATACTTGGCATAAGAACGAATAGGAATTGAGACTAAGTAATCAAAGCTAAAATTGTACCTTAATGAGCCAATTATAATGTGATCCGACTTTGATGTGTTGGAATGGTGGAAGATGAGGGTTAGTGAATCAAAATACCCTACATTATTTGTGATGGCACGGGACATATTATCAATATCAATTTCAACAATGGCATCAGAATCCACATTCAACATAGGAAGAAGGGTTGTGAGCAAGATTGAAACTCACTTTCACCAAATACAGTTGAAGTATTGATTTGTATGGAAGATTGGTTACGCCCGATATGAGGAGGAGATGATATTAATGATGATGAAGAAGAAGAGATTGAGATTCATGATGAGTCTCTACCTACAGTAACAAATACATGAAGGCGCTTTCGGTTTTTCAATTATTTTCTTTTTGGTTGAAACTTAAATGATCCGTAATATTATTTAAATTGAAACATGAAAGTGGTGGAATATGTTCTATAAGACTTTAATATTTATTTACTCATTATTATTCATTTGCTTTTATTTTTTATATATTCATATTGTTTTTATTTTATTTTTATATCAAGTTCAAATTATTTATCAACATTCTAATTTTTTATTAAAAATTAAGTATAGATATGTCATCATCTGACCCTTCAACAAACATTTGGGACTATGTTTCCTTAGTTGAATCGCCACCAAGATCTGGAAGATTGTGTGTGGTTTGCGTGACACAAAGTTTATGAACAAGACTCATCGGTTTCGATTTCACTTGTCATGTCGAGGTGGTGATGTAAAAACATGCCTCAATGCTCCTAAGGATGTCCAAATTCTTTTTTAGGCCCTTTTAGATTCAAATAAAAAACTTTTACTACATCCAAACCTTCTGATTCTGAATCTAGTACACAAATGACTTCCATGAAAGATTCTGAGGAGAAAGCCAAATTAAAAGCTTTGGAGGAAAAACAATTCCAACTCGCCTTAAAACGCAGTATAGAAGAAGTTTCTAGACTTCAACAATATCCTCAAAGCCAATACGATGTTAAAACAGGATCAAGTACGACAAGCAAAAAGAAGAAGAGTAACAAATTAAAATTCCTCATCCGTTTCGGTGAATTTTATAAGGCAATGGGTAGTACATAAAAATCTTCACATAAATAAAGTTTGAAAAATCTAGTTCAAAGTATAAAAGAGTATGAAAGAAACATCTCTTAGCCTTCTGACTCAAAGGAAGTAAACCAATATATATATATGAAAAACTAGATAGTAGTTCGAATGGATCAGATGAGAATATAGGAAAGCACTCCTCCTATAGAGGTAATCAATTGTAAATTGTAATTTTGAATAATGTAGTTATCGAAGTTTTTTAATCATAAATTATGCATTTTTATATATTTTATTATTTTATTCGACTTCGAAATATTCGAATTCAAATTCAAACGAAACTCAATATATAACTCGACTCAAAGCTCGAACTCATAACTCGAAACTTGGCTCGAAAGCTCGAACTTGAAACCGGCTCTAAGACTCGAATTCGAACTTGACTTAAAAACTCAGGTCGAACTCGGCTCGCACTAGACCGATCTGTTAGCCGAACCAAGCACGCGCTGGTGTTCTAAGCTCGAAGGCCGAGCACAAGCTGATACTCAAACTGTCCAAGTCGAGCACGAGCTGGGCAAAGCACGGCTCGGCTGGACCTAGGGGTGTACATCAAGTCCGAACACTGGCTGACCTCAGCTCAAATTCGGCTCGGCTCAGTCCTCTAGCCTGACTGGCCAGCTCAGCTCAATTCGGTCAACAGCTCGGGCCAGCTTGGGCCGAGTTCGAGCCAAGATCGAGCTAAGTTCGTTGTTGAGGCATTTCCACAAACACCTGAACTACAACTTCACAATCCCACTGTTTGTAAAACAAAGGTAATGGTTTTATAAGTGTTTTATCAAACACCTTCTAAGTAACATAAAAACCAATATATATATATATATATATATATATATATATATATATATATATATATATATATATATATATATATATATATATATATATATATATATATATATATGTTTAATGTGCATGCCTTGCTTGCCACCAGTCAAACCTTCCTTGCCATCGGCCACATTTGGTTGAGTCATTTTATCAAACAGTTGTTAAGCAATATCAATGGCAAAGTAATTGAGTCACTAAATTGGTTCGATTCGAGTTCGATTTGAGCTGAATTCGAGCTAGATTCGATCCGAGTTGAGTTGAGCTGGGCCTGCTCAAACTCGGCTCGAACTCATTTTCGAGCTCAAAAAATCAGCTTCACTCGGCTTGAACTCAACTTCGAACCGAGTCGAATAGAGCTTTTTCGAGTTGAGTCGAGTGAACTCTTTTTTTTTAACTTTTTTTTGAAAACACACACACACCCTCACACACTCATGCCGTAGTGGGATTTCACCACCTATTGATGCTCGAACCCTTGATCGGGTGTTAAAACTCTTGGGAGTCTACCATCGGAGCAAGAGTAAGGAGTTTAGCGAGCTCGGTTCGTGTACACCCCTAGCTGGATCCGTGTACACCTCTAAATTGATGACTGAAAGAGATTTGATGGGCCACCTCACCGGGGCCTATATCAGGTGGGACCCGCCGTGTATATCCTCTGTCCAAGAACTAAACAGTTACACTTGCGTGATCACTTACTTCCCGTTAAAACAGATAAATGTTCCAGTGTTCGCAGAGCACTATACGTTATAGTGCTCTCAGTTGCATCAGTTCACTTGGACAGACCAATCGATCGATGTGAGCCGTCTATTAATTCCACAATACTCTATATAGGCTACCAGACAAAAATCTAAGAAATCAGATGATCCAGTCCTTTGATTTAGCCTTATTTTCAGTAGCTACCCTTTTTCCAAGTCATTGATCGGATGGTTGCGTTTGCCTAAAAAAAAGATTCATAAGAATCATAAGCAATCCATGATTATTGATGGGCCCTAACCTGAATGGATCAAACTGCCGATTAGAGCTATTTCTGTAAACAATCTTGACCGTCTAAGATAAAGGCTATTCATCAAATGGTTAATATTTATCAGATTCATTTGATCTTTGAATGATAGCCTTAGAAAGGCCCGTTGGAGTTAATGAACAGTCTAGATCAGTGATGGACAGTCTGAATGTCCCAGCGCAACTAGGAGCACTATAACTTAGAGTAGTCAAAGAAGAATGAAACATTTCTCGTTAAAATATTGAACTTGTTAGGAATTTATCAGTAAAATCCACTAAAATAATAACAATTTTAATTTCCTTGAAATTATTTTAAACAATTCCTTGTACTTGAATTTCTTGAGAAAAAAAGGTTATTGTGTGTACCGGCTAACCTAACCTGATGATACACGCTGCTTTTTCCAAACTCCTATAAATAATAAAGTTCCTTTTTTTATTGAGGTCATCCCCACCACATGGTCCATCCATGGTGGATGCAACAAACGGACGGTTTGGATTACCGAACCATAGGCCACACCTCTGAAAATCAAAATGGTGTAAAGATGTGTATAATGTATCATATAATGGAGCAATGAGTCAATGACTTGATGTTACAGCTGGACACATGGGCCGTTCGATCAATCAATCCAAGCCGTCCATCCGGTGATGCACTGAGTTTTTGTTCTAACATGCAAAAAAAAAAAAAAAAACACGGATAAGATGATCCGATCCGCCCGTAAGTTCTTTTTTTTTTCCTTTTATTTTGCATCCGTCCGTTTCAGAATTTCAGAAACATAAGGATCTATGATGATCCCATGATATGTAAGGATCAGATTGTTGATTAGACCTATTTTTACACAAATAATCTTGACCATCCATCCTTTTCAATCGGACCGTCCCAAGTGTGGCGATGCAAATAGGGAACATATTCGGATCATTTCTCCATATAATTCCTGATGACCAAATTGCCCCTAGAATCATTGGACGTTCTCCTCTTTTATTAAACTAGCAACGGATCACTTAAAAAAATTACAAAGACGAAAATACTCTGTAGTTAAGATTTTCTTTTCTTTATTTTCTTTTTCTTTTTTATTTTTTGAGAATTAATTTAGAATGATAATGAAAGTGACCAAATTACCCCTGTTAGGATAAATATTCACATACAAAATGTTGTATGGGAGCTTTACCATGCAACTCCTCGTTGGGATTTTTACTGCAAAATTCATCCGGAACTCTGATTTTACTAAACAGTGCCTCCCCGAACGATATTCCTAAACTGCTTTTTCAGTAATTTTATATATATTACTACCTTACTTGATTTTTTTCCCTGCCAAGGCAAGAACAAAACATTGTGGGGCCCATATGGCATGTGTTAGACAGACCAAAAATATCTCAAATCCAATTATATGGTAACCAATATAAAAAATAAATAAATAAGGCAGGCGAATCCATGAAAAATAAAATATACCCACGCAAAATAACCCCATGTAAGTGTATACCATTTGATGATTTGATCAAACTTTTTTTTTTCCATGTTACCACCATGGAGTTCATACACTTAGATGAATTGAATGTTACACACATACCATGTGGACCCACAAGTCTCAACTTTCACCGCTTATTTTTAGAGAAAAATTCGATGAAGGCATTTTGTAATTTCATCCCCCAGAGAGCACCTCCTTTGTCATTTCTAATGGTCCTTGGCGTTATTTGGTAAAATATATATTCCTTAGGAATTTTGGTTGGTTTATATATATATATATATATATATATATATATATATAGAGAGAGAGAGAGAGAGAGAGAGAGAGAGAGAGAGGCATGCTCCCCTACGCACCCATGCACATGCACACCTTTGCACACGTGTCATAAGAGTCAAATCCGAACGGTTTATAAGATGCATCATCCCATGAAATCTTAGGAAGTGAATTTTCACCCTGATCTAAGATTCTAGTAGGCCATAGCAAAGAAAAATGCAAATAAAGGGAGGAAACTGTTTCATTTTCATAGCCCATCAAAGTTTTAGATCAAAGTAAAACTTGGCCCGGGGGTTTCACGAGGTGCTGCTTCACATGAACAGTTCAAATTTTGGATCCACATGACGTATGATAGGTTCTCAAAAAAGTTAGTACGTAATACGTACGAACTGGTTTCGCATGTGAGCGTTTCATATATATATATATATACACACGTGCACATGCGCACCTTTGTACATGTGCCGTGGATGTCTAATCTGAACAGTCCATGTGATGCGGAATCCCATGAAACCTCATGGGACAAATTTTCACCCCGATCAAAAATTCTGATGGGCCACAGCAAAGAGAAATGCAAATCAAGGGAAGAAACTGTTAACATTTTTCATGTGAATTAAAGTTTTAGATCAAAGTAAAACTTGAGCCCAAGAAGTTTCACAAGGTGCTGCTTCACATGAACGGTTCAGATTTTGGATCCACATCACGTATAATGGGTTCTCAAAAACGTTCCTACATTATACGTACAAATGGTTTGCAGGTGAGCGTTCCACTATATATATATATATATATATATACACACACACACACACACACACACACACACACACACACACACACACACACACACACACACACACACACAGTCACTTTGGTAGCATTGATTTCGACGGCGGTGAGAACTCTAGAAGAAAATCTAACTGAAAAACCATCAATGGATTTTATTTTTCCCATCCTTCAAATTTATTTTTTTTCCATGTATCCAAACGGCCCCTACAAAAGCCGCCTTTGAGATTCTACAAGGTATTAAATGAGATTTCAATCTAGATCAATAACATTTCTGAAATTTTGAAATTTTGCGTGCTTACAAACAGATGGCTTGGATTTTAACCACATCAAGAAGACAGATGGCTTGGATTTTAACCACATCAAGAAGGGGTTAGACCTGCTCCCACGCAAGGGGAGTGGATTAGGTGTTACCCTTACCGTGTGGGGCCCACCTTAATGAATTTGTTGTAGATCCAGGCTGCCCATCCGTTTTTTCAGCTCATTTTAGGACGTGGTCCCAAAACTTGAACAGATCTATATCGCCGGTGGTCTACACTACTGGAAACAGTGGTGAATGACCATTAAAAGCTTTTTACAGGCCACAAAAGTTTCCGATCAGCTACATTTCATCCAGGTCTGGTTGACCTTATCAAGGGATTGGATCTGCTTATAGTGAGTCCTGGGTGATTTTTAATGGGTGGCATTCAATCACCACTGTTTCCAGTGGTGTGGTTCACCTGAGATTTGGATCCACTTGATTTTTGGGACCACATCCTAAAATGGCCGGAAAAATGGATGGATGGCATGGATATACAACACACAATCAAGGTGGGCCCCACAGTAAGGGTAACACATTAACACCTAATCCGCCCTATGGGCAAGTGCACACGAGCCCATCTAACAAAGGTTATCTGGAGCCCACCATGATAACCGTGTAACATCTCCTACATAAGTTCACTGCCTCTTGTCAGGATGTCAGCCCAAACAAAGAGGCAGATCTAAAACTCCAAAGGGCCACGATAGGGGATTATTTTTTTCTTAAAGAAAAAGGTCTGGATGGGTCCACCACTGACATCCTTCTGTTTCTCATGTAGTCACATTCCTACCGGTTTTTTTTTCCTCCAGAACTCTCTCTCTCTCTCTCTCTCTCTCTCTCTCTCTCTCCATATGCATTGGACATGCCAATTCCCTAGTGAGCTAACGGGCCAGCCAAGATTTACACAAAAAAAAATAACTAATGCCATTTCAATGAGAAAATATTTACAAAAGCAACCTACAATGGAGGTTAAGGAATTCCATCCGGCTCCAGTTTCGTACCTTCTTTTGTCTTGGCCGATGGCAATGGCTCCGAGCAAACCGTATCAGGCTCCAGTTTCGTACCTTCTTTTGTCTTGGCCGATGGCAATGGCTCCGAGCAAACCGTATTCTTATTCACTGTAGTCTTTGGATTTGTTCTGCATACCCGCTTCCTGGGTTTCTTCGCTAACAGAATACCATCGTGTTCAGCAGCGGCAGAACTTAAATGGGGCAGTGGAGATTCTCGAGGACGTGCCATTGCACCCTCCGTTTTGGGCTTCCTCTTGCTCAATCTGCTGGGACGGGATCCGAGTCCGTTGCTCAGGTCTTGATCATCTTGATTCCTTCTTTCACGTTTGGATTTTGAACCAGAACTCCCTGGGGTGCGCATCTCAGAGCTAACACTAACAGCATTTTTTTGTTTTTCAGTCGATCCTAACTTACAGGAACGTGTGTTGCTCTTGGCAATACGGACATTGCTTTGCGTATCGCATGTCCTTTGTCTATCATGATCCTGGCTGGCTACAATCTTTTCTCCATTTGCTGTCCTGGTCGAGCCCACCTGCTTACAGTGGCGATGTTAGCTAAAAGTGTTTCACCAAACAAAATTCAGATTTGTTGATCACACTAATATATTGCAGTATAAAGATGAGAAATGCAGTGTTTTCACAGCAGTTATGGTGCTACAAGACAGATTTAGAAATCAACACATGAAGAAGCCTAATCAACCGATCTGGACCATCTGTTGATCCAGGACACTTGTAGGGCACTGGAAAATGATTACACTGATTCAACTAACCATCCAATCAGTATCCTATTGGTCAGGATCATTTAAATGAAATAGGTCCAAACCTAATAATCAATCCAGACAATCCATTGTAGTCCTAACTTGGAATCTTAAGGATCCAAAGAACCATTTTAAACAGATCCCATCAGTGACTGCAAAACATACAGCTATGCAAAAGAAGGCTAACATTCGGATGAATTTGATCATCAAGTCAAGAGTGAGTTTTGCAAGGTGACCAATGAACAGGTGCTGGACCAAATCAACGATCCAGATTTGTTGATTGCACTGTCCACATATCAGAATGCAACACGTAATTTATAATGCAACCGAGCAATGGCAGTACTGATACACTTCTCTCTCTACCATGTACAACATTGGCTGCAAACAACAATTTTGCAGCTCGTCCTTTGCAACCACTCCCCTCCCAAGGAGGGTTCAGATTTTACCCTTTCATGGCGCAGGGGTATCACCCATTCTCATCCTGGAACCCACACCTCCTTCCATCCATTGGATTTTACCCTTTTATGGCACTGGGTACCAAACCTCATTACCATCTCGCAAGTGAAACTTACAGTTAACTGAATTTCATTCCAATGGAATTTTACGAATCTCATTCCAAAGGTAAAATGTACTATCATTTTACCTTTACATTTGAATGAAAGAGAAAGGTTAATAGTTAGCATAACCATTGAACAATAAATATCAATGTGGAGTGAGAAATGGGCAACAGTTCGCTAGTGTGTCCCCCAGAAGCAACTCCCCCACAACAACACCCGGTTGTGATGAGAAGTACACGGGGGTTCTTACGCCATTCTAGACGCGCAAGAGTAAAGAAGCTAGTCCAGAAGAATAGGATTCGCTTACCACGTGGAATATAGAAATACTGACAGGTCAGAGTATGGAGCTAGTAGACATGATGAAACAAAGTAGAATCAAAATAGCTTGCGTTCAGGAGACCAAGTAAAAAGGATTCAAAAAACTAAAGAAATTGATGGATATAAAACATGCTGTATAGTTAAGGACAATGATAGAAATGGGATAGGGATAGTAGTAGATAAAGATTTGAAGGATAAAGTTTTAGATATTAAGAGAGTAAGTTGTAAAATTTTATTAATAAAACTTATGTTAGGAGAGGAGATAATCAATGTTATCAGTGCATATGCTTAGAATCAAGAGACAGTTCTAGGAACACCCTGATCCATAGCTCAAGTGGTAGACTGAGTGAAAGATACCTCGTTTCAACACAGGTCTTGGTATCAATCCCTAGTGGGGGTGGCTAATGGTGAAGTGTGAACTGACAGTGGGGTGTACTCACCAGCTAACAGGAGGGAGAGAGAGAGAGAGAGAGAGAGAGAGAGAGAGAGAGAGAGAGAGAGAGAGAGTTCTGGAGGATATGGTTGGACTAACGCAAGAAATTCTGAAAGGTATAGAATCAAGAGGCAATTGTAGGAGGATATGGATGGACTGATGTAAGAAATTCTGAATGGAAAGAGGATTTTTGTACAAGGAGACTTGAATGATCATGTAAGAAAGAAAGTAGATGATATTAGAGAGTACATGGAGGATATGATTTTACGGTAGAAGAAATGGGATCCTATCCTTGATTTCACTATTGGCATACAATTTAGCTCTAGCAAACACATACAAGAAGACATGAACATTTAATAGCTTTCAAAAGTGGATCATATATAAGCCAAATAGATTTCTTTTTACTGAGGACGACAGAATTATCAATATGTAAGGATTACAAGAATATACCAAGAAAGAGTTTGATTGTGCAACATAGGTTAATGGTTATGGATACTTGCATTAAGAGCAAGGTATCCCATATCCATTACAATACAACCGTAAAGGCCGATACGTATAGGTAACAGCCGTGACCGTTACGTGATGCAGGGGTGAAACAGGACAATTGTTTTTTTTGGACTGTATCAGCCGTTACGGGGTTCAACGGCCGTTACCTCCGTAAAGGTTTTAAAAAATAGCAACTTCGTTTTTCTATGTAAATCCATTTTTTCTCCTCAATTTTTCACTTTTCTCAATCTAAAAACTTTCCCGGATTATTCTACAGCAGATTTCAATCACTTGTACTATAGTTTTTGGGCGAATAGAAGCTTTGAGGGCCATTTTTTTCAAAAAATCAAAATAGTAGTATATATGCCTTTTTTCCCTATTTATAATACTAGTGCTTGATTGTGATGTGTAAACATTAGAAATACATGACCATCTTCATAAACTCACCAGACAACCCAATACAATACTGTCAGCAAACAGTGGACCATTACGCTACCATAAACATGTTCAAAACAAGAAATGAATACACATCTCGAATATTTACATTATTATGGATTTTCTAGGTACTTTTTCGGGGGGGGGGAGGGGGGGGCGTATGGGCTGTTACAGCCGATACCTGTCTCAGTAACAGTTGGTGAGTGAGATTCTATATTGTCGTTGAAAGAGAAATATGGTAAATTCTCAGTCAAATTGTTCTACATATTTATTTCCGAGTTTTCATCGGGCAGCCAAATTAGTCACATGTCGTTTGTATGGTCCCCTCACAAGGAGGTAACTTTGGCATGGTTAGGTGTTAATGGTTGAAAATCTTCTAAAAGTTGATCACTGCGTGGGACATTGGAGAGTGCAGAAATAAACTCAAAAGGGATATTTAGAATGATATTCTGTTTGCAACAGTACATGGGCAAAGTGAGGACTGAAAAATGTTAGGTGCGGAGTTGAGGATGTTGAGGTGGATGTGTGGTAAGATTGGGAAGGAAAGAATCAAGAATGAGGTCGTGGTCAGGCTTTGAGTTCATGCTTAAGAGTAGCCCCAATCAGTGTTCGAAATTTCGGTATCACGCAATGTATCACACCCATGGGATACAGATACATATCAGTTATCGCACGGGATATATCGTTTGCATCGGCATAATTTATCGCACTTTTTGGGAAACATGGGGAAACATTGGGAAAATGGTTGAATTTTTCAATGAAACTTCAAGGATTATTAAAAAGGACCTTAAAAACCAAATATCAGCTTGATCGAAACTTTTGTGGCCCCTAAAAGTTTTTAATGGTGACCCTTGTTTTGTGTGGTGTGGTCCGCCTTAATTTTGAATCTGCCTCATTTTTTAGCCCATGCCCTAAAATCATTTGCCAAAATGAATTGACGGTGTAGATACACCTTATTACATCAATGTGGCCCTATGGTCAGGGTCTCACTCAATGCCACAGTTTGCCACTATTCGAGGAAGCGGTTTGTGTAGTGTGCGTGGATTTCGGAAAGCTGACTAAACTCTTTTCGGCCTACCTTGATGTATGTATTGCATATCCATGTTGTACATTTGTTTGGGCTGCTTGTTTTATGGCATGGTCCCAAAAAATTAAGTAGATACAAGTTTCAAGTGGACTACACTACAAGAAATAGTAATGATCTCCCACCATTAAAAACTTCCTAGGGTCCACCGTAATGGTTATTAACCATCCAACCTGTTGAATCTGCTTTATTGGATCTACTTTTTTTTTTTTTTTTGGATAATGTCCTGAAATGATATGGAAAAATGGATGGACGGGGTGGATATTGAATATAGTTGTCTTAGTTCAATCGAACAACACATAGCTTAGGACCCTATACAAAGGAAACCTATTATGTGCACTTCTTTTTTGAGACTATGAAACTCCAAAACTCCAGGACCGGGCTTATTTTGGGAGGATCTCTGGATGGGTGATTCGTTGTTGAAAGATCGATTCCCCAACATATTCCGTCTGGAACCTGTCAAAAACAGATTCATATCTGCTTACTATTCCCTATCAGCGAACAATACTGTCTGGGATATGAGATGCACTAGGAACCTTAACGACAACGAGTTCTTTGAATTCGTGGACCTCATGGATTGTATTCCTAAAGCGGTGCCACAGCCCTCAGCCCCTGATAAACTTATCTGGAACATTCATCAGTCAGGTTCTTTCATGGTAAAATCCCTCTACGCCTCCCTATCCCCCTCCCCATCCTCCCTAGTTCGTGCTTCCCCCTTCATTTGGAAAACCCCGGCTACTCCTAAAGTTATTTGCTTCAGTTGGTTAGCGGACCATAATCGTATCTTAACAATAGACAACATCAGAAACAGAGGTATGCAGATTGTGAACATCTGTTTGTGTTGCATGCAAAACGCAGAAGCAGTGGATCATCTTCTGGTGCACTGCCCTTTCATCTCCCAAATATGGATCGACTTCTGTCGAAGATTCAGCATTTCCTAGTGCCTCCCTCAATCAGCTCATCTCCTTCTGGCTTATTGGCATGGTTTCAGGCTCGGCAAGCAAAGATCTTCCATTTGGAAAATGGCTATTTTGGCCATTTGGTGGTCAGTGTGGCTTGAAAGGAACGAGAGATGCTTTAATAACACCTCTTCCCCTCTTTCAGTTGTTGGGTCTAGAGCCAAGAGGCTTATAGTGGAATGGGCAACTAATGTCAAGGGGTTAAAAGATGTTGATTTTTGTTTTTTAGGGATTTAGAGCTTGTCTGCTATCTCAGCAGCTTTGCTCTTTTTCGCCTTCTCCTTTTGTTCTCCTTTTTCTTTTTTAATGAATTTTCTCGTTGCTTTAAAAAATAAATAAATAAATAAGCCCGGTCAGGAAGGGAACTCTAATTGGCATTGAAAGGCCTAAAAGGAGGACATGCGGAAGACATCTACTAGGATAGAAGTGGTGAGAAGAAATATGAAGGCAAACTTACAAAGAATAGGGCTTTGATAGGAATGATTGATGAAATTGGATTGTAAAGACGGTTATTAGGTACTCCAAGAAGCTTTTTTTTTCTTTCTTCCTTCTTCTTCTTCTTCTTCTTTTTCTTCTTCTTTTTTAAGATGTAACTCTAGGAAGTGGGTTGAGACTTACGAGATCATAAAGGGGAGCAATATATTATTTTTTTCCAGTTTTCCAGTATGGTTGAGAATCTTTTCTCAAACTGTACGAGGGCTGCAATCATTATGGAAACAAAACAGTAAAGCAAAAGCAATAACTGACACATGAGGATGGGATATAATTTCTGCAATAGTTTCATGGAATGCATAACTAGGGGTGTACACGAACCGAGCTAGCTCGTTTAGCTCGCTCAACTCGACTCGAAAAAGCTCGATTCGACTCGGTTCGAAGCTGAGTTTGAGCCGAGTCAAGCTGATTTTTTTAGCTCGAAAATGAGTTCGAGCCGAGTTCAAGCTGGCCCCAGCTCGACTCGACTCGGATCGAACCCAGCTCAAATCGAACTCGGATCGAACCAGTTCAGTGATTTGGTTACTTTGATACTGATGTTGCTCACTAAGTGTTTGATAAAATGACTCAACGAAGAGTGGCTGGTGGCAAGGAAGGTATGTATATGAAACAAATACCCTTTTTTTTGGATTTCTATGTTGCTTGGAAGGTATTTGATAGAATACCTGAACAACCTTTGCTGCTGTTTTACAGACAATGGGATTTTGAAGGTGTAGTCCAAGTGTTTGTGGAAATGCCGCACAGAAAAACTTGGCTCAATCTTGGCTCGAACTCAACCCGAACTGGCCCAAGGTGCTGACCGAACCGAACCAAGTTGGCCAGTCAGGCTTGAGGACCAAGCCGAGCCGAGCCGAGCCAAGTTTGAGCTGAGGTCAGCTAGTGGCCGAGCCGAGTCGAGCTGAGGCCAGCTCGACTTGGTTCGGCTCTATGTACACCCCTATGCATAACAATAAACTAAATTTCAAAGATAGAGGTTTGCTAAACCCACATCAGATCTACACAGCCACATGTGCCAGCCTAGCACATTTGGGATATCGGAACCATGTAAATGTGGCCCCACGGTAGAGATGACAGGCCCAAAACTTAGAAGGGTGAATTCATAAAGTAGAAACAAATGTTCAAAGACAATGGTTCAAATTTCAAAAGTATTTACAGAGACCATGTTCAATGTACATGTGTGGCCCATATGATGAGTGGAGCAGCATGACTTTTGTGCCAGTTCATCCAAGGTTGGGACCACCTAATTTGCAGCTCAAATGCCCTATTTGTGCAAGGTTGGCTCATGCTGACACTTGTACAAATGCATGTGTGCATTCAAGCACTCTGGCCAAGGCAAACTCTGCAAATGTATGGGGCAAGTATTCTTCCGACAAGTTGTGTACATACAAAGAATAGGATTGTAGCCAGAATGGTGGTCTCCAATTAGGGATGAACAAGCCAGCATGAGGGTCTCCAATTAGTGATGAACGAGTGTGGCCAGTATGAAAACCATCAAATAAATAAACGACAAGTTTTATCTCCACTACAAGCACATTTGGATGCGTATACATGCATGTATTATGTCCTTATGCCAAGAAAGTAGTACAAAGTAGAAAATATTGAAGCTTTATTAAAATACAGTTACTATATTCTAATATCCAGCGTTGGCAGCTGTCTAGATGTACCCAGAATGAGGACAGCAGCTGATGCCATCTACCAATCCACATTTCCCAGAATTAGAGACGTAGGCATGTGCTGCAACTGAGTATGGCAGGATGCACTAAATGCTCCCAACAGAAACATACTACCCAAAACGAGAATGAAATGGTAAAGGTTAGAACTGTTACCATCTCATTCTCATCCCGAGAAGCTAACTTGCACTCTAATCTGCGCTTTTAGGTAACACCCAGACAAGCCCTAGAACTCCCACAAGAACCTGAGCATTGAGATTTGAGAAACTGTTGTACCTTAATTTGTATATCGGCAAGCTGTTCACAATCCAGTTCCTCTCCTTCGGAATCAGCCATCTCCTCACATTCAAATTCTACGTCTTCTCCGATATCTTCATCAGAATCACTCAACTCTTCTTGTTCCATCACAATTTCCTGAAGAGACTGCTCACATTGATTATCTTCACCATATCTGCTTATACTGTTGCCTGATAGTGCCATTTCATGAGCTATAGCATGTGTATCATTGCTAGCTTTTGTCTGCGAGTCTGTTTTACCAATTCCCACTGCATTCACACATGAATTGGCTGCGAAAGAAGCTGAAGAGCAGTTTTCTCCATTGTGATAAGATTGGATATTACTCTGTTGTCTTTCTTCTATGTTTCTATGGTCCAGTGCACTTGTGGTCGGTCCACTAAGGTCATGTTCAGTCATGCCTCTGCTTCCCTTAATATTCTCCTTGCTAGTTGATGTACTCAAGTGGATGTCCAAGTCCAGTTCATTTGCCTTTTCACAAGGGCTGGAAGGTGCAGTATTGGTAGCCCACTGATCATCAATGACTTGTGAAATCGGAATGGGATTAGATGAATTGGAAATACGAGCAGAACTGCCTTGGAGTGATTCTGAATCACCAGACATGTGAGCCACCGAAGATCCAATTACGGGGTCACTATCTACATTATCAGATCTTTGCAAGAGCGGATGGAAGTCAATAGTGCACAAGTCAGAAGGTGTTTCCTTTGACCTTAGAGCTGGATGGAAACAATCAAAGGTGCTACCTACATGTTGGGACTTGCTGTAGGGCTTGAGGTTAGCCTGAAAAGGATTTCCTGGAAAGAAACTGAAAGTATTAGAACCATTAGCATTCTCATTCGCTGGAAAATATGGCACGCGTCCATCGTCAGGGGCCTGGAGTAGTAAAGGATGCATCTGAAGATCTGATTCAGGGACGCCTTCCTCAGTGACGGGTTGATTTGGAGATGTTCTTGGGTCTTTTTGGGAATGATTTTCAGTACTGTTTTTGGGGAGTACGTTTCTGGATTTTACAGCAGTCATGGAAGGAGCACTTGATCTTACCACATGGGGAGACCTCAAAACTGGATTTTCTGTTTCACAACCATGGTGCTTAGAAATTGGTGATTCACAGTTGGAGCTTTTGAGAGCAGATTGGGAGATCACACGGACAGATGGGGGAAGGTTTACTGGAGGCAAATCAGGTGCTAACTTGACTAACTGAACAGCATTGCTTTTACGCATTCGGTATGGCCTGAAAGGCTTCAATTTCCAATCAGAAGTCATTTGGCCAGAACCCACAGTGTGAGATGCACTGTACCTAACATTATTAAAACAAGATGCATTTTGCTGGTCACCAGGGGACTCCGAAGCAGCCTCATATTCATGCATGGAACCAGATCCCTCGTATTCATTCATAATTCCAGTCCATTTTTCTCCACCATGTGAACCAACTTGTGCCAGGGTACCACCAGATTGCAGGAGGGTACTGCTAAAATTTGAGAGAGGAAGTTCAGAAGACATGGGCCTGGGGCTTCCAGGTTTCCAATCTGCCAAGAATGCTTCATGCACATAGGCTTCATCTTCATCATCCATGTTACCTTCTGCACTATTATCCCCTCCATCAGCATTATCAACCTGGTAACCAAACATTCAGCATACACATGATGAGGTCATTAGAATGCTTCAAGAAACGTGTACACAACACGCACATTTAGATATGCAGGCACACATCTAATAGGAACACTTGTTCGAGAACTGGCCGTTCATCAGGAGAGAGAACACCTTCTAGATGCCCTGACCCACACAGGCTGGTCCAATCATCCAGTTGGCTACAAATGCATGTTGAATGTGGACCTTTGGACTTTCTTTCAGTGCCTTTGATTTCGTACATGTGTGATCCACCTGATGAGTGAACCAACCTGATTTTGGGGCAGAAGATATGTGGGGTGGGGCATCCAATGAACAGCCTGGACCCCGCACACGTGTGCCATGTTGATTTTCATGTACCCACAAAAATCCCAAAGAGATCCCAATAGCAGGGTCCAATGTTTTAGAACCCTGTGGATTTCACTGATCAACCATAAATTGAACTCACCTCTTTTTCTGATGTACTTTGCCAACCAGACAAAGCCTTTTTTGTTTTTCTTTTCTTTGATAAATATGATCGCCGCTTTTCCTTCACAGAATCACTTGTCTTATATGACCTCTGAGTCCCATGTGCAATTCGCCACTGACGGGGCAGTAAGGATGGATCTCTATGTGGGACAAAGAATTTCCATACTGACATCCAATCAAGCTTTAGGACTTTGAGTCCCTGGTTATTACAAAATTGGCATATGATGGTTATATAATCCAAGTGGGAGATTTGTAAAGAAATGAGATACGTGAGCAGAACGGCCAATTAATAATCACCTCATGAATACGTGCTTTTTCTTCAGCAGTCAATGGAGAAGTCTTCATGCGTCGAACTGCCTGCGTTAAGTCAAAAGGATAGACTAGCTCAGTAGGTATAGACATGAAAATGGCCAACTGGAAATAGCAACTGAATATTCCACTGTATTAGCCAAGAAATTACAGCCTGATATCAGAAAGCATCAGTAAAAAAAGGGAAGACAATTAAGTTGTCCATAATAATGCAGTTGAACATGAGGAGTGCAACTGTCAAATCAGCCAAGCAGGCATTGAGTTTCCAGTGTATGAAACCGTCGCAGTTATTTGAAAGAAGAATTATAGCAGCTATGTGCATTAGGCTTGCAACTATAACACTGATTTGAAAGCTCTACACTAATAAACACCAACCAGTCCATAGATGCATTATTCTTTTAAATGATACCATTAATTGTTCTTTGAAATAAATCCAAAAGATAATATGGAGGGAAAACAAGATGTCTTTTCCATAACAGAACAATAGAAGCAACCAAGTCTCCTGACTTAATCCCCAAGAAGTCAGGAACAGAAAGAGCATATGTTATATCAAGAGTGTATCGCTCAGGGCAAGCAATCTACCAAAAATTATAGGTTAACTGATCATTTGCAGGTGCAGATGTGATGGACAAAAAAAAGTTTCTCAAAAATAGCATCCTAACAATCAATGATGGTTGACAGCAGGTAGAAAAATTTACACTTTAATTTGTGAAACTAGTTGGGAACCACCCGATGCATGGTTGCGCATGGAGAAAGACATTCAACATGCGCAGATAGAAAGTTTGACCCAGGATCAGAATGATCTAATATTGGCCACATGAAAAAGGAACATGGACACTATCCTGTCATGTTAGATGTAGAGAACTTCACATGCACAGTAAAACATCACACTTGTAAAGAATATGGGACCGTTCATAGATGGAAACCACTCTCAACATGCGCTGGCCCAAAAAATAAAGCAAGCCCACTCATCAGGTGGTCAATTATCTCATGTGTATCTATAGGAAAGCTCCATTGTGTACTTAGTGTATGTATTGGGTGTGTGAGTGCACAGTGTTGTGTGTCCTCTTGGAGCATATCTGTTGAATATGGAGCTTCATCCAATATATATAAAAGTCTATCTCTTCCCCCTAGAAAAAACTTTACAGATTGAGCCCACTACAAATAGTTGTTGCCATTCAACTTGAAAGTTGTAATCAATGTTTTAAATATCATTATCGCGTAATGTATCACACCCTTAGGATACGGATACATATCAGTTATCGCATGGGATATATCAGTTGTATTGCATAATGTATCGTTGTTGTCATTGGGAAACATGGGAACACTGGGAAATTGGTCAAATTTTTCAATGAAACTCCAGGGATTGTTGAAAAAGACATCAATCACACTTAGAAATCAAAACATTACCAAAAAAAAAAAAAAAAGGTGCACATAATTGGGGTTTCTTTGTATGGGGGCTAATATATGCGCTTTCCAACTGAACTAATGCAAGTATATTTGAAGTCTATTCATATAATTTATAAATGTAGAAGACATGTACGGAAACCCAAGCAATACATTTAAAAGCAAAAGAAGAATCACTAGATCAGGTTACATACATGTTTAATTTTGTGTTTGGATACAAATATTGCAACTGACTTGCGAAAAATTGAGAATTTTAGATTTTTCTCAATTTTTCGCAACTTGACCCATCTCCCCCAAATCTCGAAATCAAAGTTCCAAATCCACGATTTTTCA
Organism: Magnolia kwangsiensis; assembly: GCA_037074715.1. NCBI lineage: Eukaryota > Viridiplantae > Streptophyta > Magnoliopsida > Magnoliales > Magnoliaceae > Magnolia > Magnolia kwangsiensis. Next base: position 19,331,319 of record CM073583.1, read on the forward strand.
TGGAAAACGTGAAGAATCATAGATTTGTAACCATTTGACACTAGTTTGACGTGACTTACAGCAAAAACTTCAAAAATGCTCACTAGATCAAATAGGTGGGATATATCGGCACTACCTGTGCATTTCGTATCACACAGTTGGGATACAAGATATATCGTGGGATATATCAGCTGATATCGTCGATATTTAAAACACTTGTTGTAATTAACAAGGGATGAGCTTCCGAAGATCCCATACCAGATCTGAAAGGAATCTTGTCCAACATAAGGATCCACACATACAAAACCCAAGAATAAACAACTCAATGAAGGGCCACAGATCAGTGACAACCATAGATCTATGGCAAGTTAGCTTCATATGATGGCTTGGGGGTCCAGAAACAGATGAAAAGAAGGAAACACACAACAAAGATCATAGAAGGCTTGATCCAAGCATTAACAATGCCTTGCACAAGAGAATCAAGCCTCAAGACATACATGGAGGATTTCGATGTATTTCCAAACCCCCAAGGACCCAAAAACGGTACCACCACACCTTGGTATGGCTCAACAGCACCTCCAAATCCCTAGTTCTTCCAGAAACAACTTCTTGAGAGGGTAGATAGAGAAAATCTGACCCAACATATGTTAAGAATCTTAAGGATTAGCTACAATTTGAGAAAACTCGACGAAAAACTTAATTTTGGGATTTTCCAGCTAGAGCTGTACACGAGTCGAGTCAAGCTGAGTATTGCCTTGCTCATGCTCGGCTCGCCCTGGCCGAGTCCCACTCGTAATCGGCTCTACTCGGGCGTCGAGCATGGATTCCCTGCTCGTGCTCTACTCGTCCGAGTACAAGTCGAGTACGAGTAGAAATCGAGTTCAGTCGAGTCTGAGTTTTCGAGTCCGAGTCCAAATTTGAGCCCATTTCGAGCAACGAGTTTGAGCTTTGAGTTGAGTTCGAGTTATAAATTGAGATTCATTTGAATTTCAATTCGATTGTCAAATGGAATTCAAAGTTGAACAAAGCAATAAAATATATAAAATGCACATAATTTATGATTAAAAAACTTCGATAATTACATATTTACATTACATTGTTCAAAATGATAATTTATAACTAATAACCTCCATAAGAGGAGTGTCTTCCTGTATTGTCATCCGATCCATCGGAACCGCTATTTATTTTTTCATATACATATTTAGAGGTGGGCAGATCTGACCCGATTTGGCGAATCCGAACCGTTCCGAACAGAACCGACGGCCTAGATCAGGCCGGATTGAGTCTGTCCTTACAGCCCCGATCGTATTTCAGATCAGGTTCGGGCAGAGGTGTATCCAGACAGAATCGATCCGAAAACTCGAACCGAAATGGTCCAACCCGACCCGACCCGAGATGTAAATATATTTCTAACTACAAGTTTCGCTCATTCGCCGCCTAGGCTTTTGGTTCGGCGCCAAAAAATCCCGCCCAACTCTATATCTCTATCTCTCTATTATATCTTTTATCTCTCTCTCTATATCTGTTGAAGAAGAAGGCAAGAAGAAGGCTAGCTAGATGTACTGTGATGTATCCATCAGCGGCATTTGTATGGACTTAGATGATCCGATTGTTGATCCGATGGTAACCCTTGCGGATAGGGAATGCTCTAAAAAATTTCTCCAGACAGAAGATTATTGTAACCCTTTTGATACGTAGTCTACAACCATGGTGAGTCTAGAATACAGCAATGATCCAGATTGGATGCCACAGATGCTGGAATATTTACGAGTGCCCATCATTAATGGACTGCGGCCATCTGTCCAACAGCTCCAATCACTGTGGAGATGGTTCTGATCACCTGTTCACGACCTCGAAACGAACGGAGTCATGAGGACATGATCACTCTGGAGATGTCTGTTGGAGAGAAATAAATCTGAGAAATGAGGTATAGGTGTATACGAAAGAGAGGGAAAGAGAGAGGGTCGCGGCTGAAGAATAGTCGGCGTACTCTTGTTTACAGGCTGTTATCAAGTTGAAGGAAGCAGATTGCCGGTGTACGAAGCGGATCAACTGGTGTAACAGGTCTGATCACGAGGTAAGTGTTATATCCAAATCGCCCATCCGTTTGGCGAGCTCATTTTAAGGCTTGAAACAAAAAATAATACAAATCTAACCATCCACTGGACCACACTTCAAAAACTAGTGGGAGATTGAACGTCTACCATTGAAACCCTTTTTAGGGTCATAGAAGTTTTGGTTCAATATGAAATTTGTTTTTCCTCTTGAAATTTATTTTTCCTATTCATTCATTCAGTTACTTGTGACCTTATAAATAGATTGAATGTAAAATAAACGGTATAGTAGGCTCTACAAATTTTTTAATGGTGAAAATCGTTATCTCTACTGCTATTTATGGTGTGGTCCAAATGATCTTTGGATATGATTATTTTTTTGGATAATGCTCTAAAATTAGATGAATGGTGTAGATATAATAAATACATTACTGTGGGGCCCATGTAAGATGTAACTTTGATCTCCTTTGAACCGTTCTCACAGCTCGGAGATCAAGGAGCGTCAGTGTTGTCTCGCACGACACGTACTAAGGCAGCTATATAGGTTAGTTGTGGTGCTAGCTACAAACCTATAAAGCTTCTTCAAGAAGCTACATATTTGGTGTAAAACTTATCTAAGAAGCTACATACGAAATCGGATTGCATACTGAGTAACGCTTTTATCGTACTGAGTAAACTCAGTTGGGACCACTGTGAATGTATGTGGTTTATCCACATCGTCCATCCATTTTTCTAGATAATTTCAGGCATTGATCCCAAAATTGAAGTAAATCCAAAACTCAAGTGGACCATGCCACAGGAAAGAGTGTGGAATAATGATTTCCACCGTTGAACCTTCCTAGGGCCCACAGTAATGTTTATTTTTCATCAAAGCTGTTAATATGATCACAAAGACATAGATGAAGATAAAATACAAACATCAGCTTGATCCAAAACTTTTGTGGCCTCCAAGAATTTATCAATGGTAGAGGTTCAATAAAACTGTTTCATGTGGTGTGGTCCACTTGAGCTTTGGATATACTTAATTTTTGGTCTCAAGCCCTAGATTTATCCGTTAACATGGATGAACGGAGTGGATAAAATAAATAAATAATTGTGGACCCCACAGAGTTTACTCAGTACGCTAAGGGTACTGAGTTACTCAGTACGCAATCTGCTTCCGCTATATACCTTTACGTTTTTATCCTGCTGAGTAAATTATGTGGGTCCATCTTGAACTTTTTTGGTTTATCCGCATCGTTCATCAGTTTTTTCATATCATTTTAGAGGTTGATACTAAATTTTTAAGTAAATTTAATAATCAAGTAGATCGCACCATACGAAATTCCATGGGCGGTGAAATTCCACCCGGGGGTGTGTTTGTGCGTGTTAAAAAAAAAAAAAGTAGATCGCACCATACGAAACACTGAAAATAATGATTTCTACACCGTTGAAGGAAATGAAAGATCTGAACCTTGCCCAATCCGATCCAACTCGGTTTTCCTGACCGAGTCGGACTCGGATCGGTCCAGGGAAGCATGTGGTAGGGTCGAATCGGGTAAGATGGCCCAGACTCAGTCCCGAATCTGTCTAAGTTCGGGTCAGTTCATGCCAAACACGGACAGGGTCGAGTTGGACTCAATCCGATTCGACTCGGTCCGATGCCCAGCTCTATACATATTGATTCACTTCCTCCGGGTCAAAAGGCAAAGAGATATTTCCTTCGTGCTCTTTTGCACTTTGAACTAAATTTTTTAAACTTTCTTTATGTGAAGAATTGTACGTAGTACCCAATGCCTTATAAAATTCACCAAGACAGATCAAGAATTTGAATTTGTTAATCTTTTTCTTCTTCTTGTTTGTCGTACTCGATCCTGCTTCAACATCATGTTGTCTTTGACTCGAATATCGCTGAAGTCTAGAAATTGCTTTCATACTGCGTTTTAAGGCGAGTTGGAATTGTTCTTCCTCCAGAGCTTTTAATCTAGCTTCCTCCTTTGCATCTTTTGTGGATGTCATTTGCGTACTAGATCCAGAAGCAGAGGGTTTGGATAGAGTGGAAGGTTTTCTATTCGAATCTAACAGGGCTAGAAAAAGAATTTGGACATCCTTAGGGGCATTGGGGCATTGGTTTTGCATCACCACCTCAACATGACAAGTCTAAGCTAAAGCGATTAGTCTTGTTCACAAACTTTGCGCCACACAAACCATACTTAATCTTTGTTTTTCCAGACCTTGGTGGTGATTCAACTAAAGAAGCGTAGTCCCAAATGTTTGTTGATGGGTCAAATGACGACATATCTACACTCAATTTTTAATTCAAAAAAATTAAAATATTGATAAATAATTTAAACTTGATATAGGAGCAAAATAAAGCAATATAAATGTATCAAAAATAAAATCAAATGAACAGGTATATGTAAATAAATATTAAATATTCAAAGTCTTCCAAACCACATTCCAAAACTTTCATGTTTGCAAAATAATATTACAGATCATTCAACTTCCAACCAAAGAGAATTGAAAAACCGAAAATAATTACTGATCTACAGGTAGAGACTCATCACGAATCTCAATCTCATCTTCTTCATCATCATCATTCATATCTCCTTCTCATATCAGGTGCAACCAATCTTCCGTACAAATCAACGCTTCAACTGTATTTGGCGAAAGCGAGCTTCAATATTTGCTCACAACCCCGCTCCCTGTGCTGAATGCGGATTTTGATGCCACTGTTGAAATTGGTATTGATAATGTCCCGTGCCATCATAGATAATGTAGGGTATTTTGATTCAGTAACCCTCATCTTCCACCATTCCAACATATCAAATTCGAATCGCAATACGATTGGCTCTTTGAGGTACATTTCTATCTCTGATTCCTTAGTATCAACTCCTATTCGTGTTTGTGCCAAGTATGATATGTATTCATTTAGCACATCCAGATTACCAGGTACAGAAATATCCGCATCTCTACTTTCTTCAACACCCTCTGCAGGTAAAGTACTAACATACGATTTGTACAAATTTTCAAGGGCTTGACGAACCTTAGACGTCTCTGTTGCCGCTCTTTCAGTAGGATAAAGCTTCATGAAAATAAAGCTAACCAACCCCATATTACAATGAGGATCAAGAACAGCTGCCAAGGAAATCAACAGATGACATTCGTCCCAGTATTTATCGAACTTCGTCTTCATACCAACTGTCATCTAGCGTATGAAATCTAGACCCATACTGACATTTTTCTGTAGAGCATCCTAAATCTTTCAAAGAGACGGAAGAAATAGATTCGCGGTTAGATACTAATTCCCAAAAAAAATCTTCATAAACTTTGAAAAATGTATAAACTTCTTTTGCTTTAGCTCAATTTTCTGTGCTCGTCAACCAAGAATACGTTCTATCACGCGCCGCGTATTCAGGAAATGCAAGCTGTAATTCCATTGCCGTATCTAACATTTCATAGGTTGAGTTTCAATGTATACAGATATCCAACTTCAACGTTTTTTTAAATGACACATTCAAACGTTAGATGATGTCATTCCATACACTCAGTCTCGATGGTGACCCCCTTATATTTCACATTTTCTCTTATATTCTCTATAGTGTTGTCAATTGCTTTCAGCCCTTCTTGTATAATCAAATTTACAATATGGGCACAACATCTTACTTGGAATATTTTTCCTTCAAAAAATAAATTTCTTGTAGCCCTGAACTGGTTACGTAAGCATGAAATGACACCGTCATTTGCTGAAGCATTGTCTAAAGTTATCGCTGAAATTTTCTTCTCAATGCCCCAGCCTTCTAGACAACTGTATATGCAATCTGAAATAAGTAAACCAATATGTGGAGGAGGAAGGTTGCAGAAGTTCAAAATTCTCTTGCATAGTTTCCAATCCTTATCGATATAATGAGCAGTTAATGAAATGTATCATTTTCTTTGATTGGACGCCGTCCATAAATCAGAAGTCAAAGTTATTCTAAACACTGAAGCCAAAACTTCTTTTTGTTTCATCTTCTCCTTTGCGTAAATCTTCATGCACTTTCTCTGCACTATGACGCGAGAGACATTCTCGACCCGAGGGTTAAGGAATTGACAGAAAGCCCTAAACCCTTTACTTTCTATCATTTTAAAAGATTTTTTCAGAATCACTAATCTAACATACCACTCATTCAGCTTCTCTTTGTCAAACTTATGAGTGGACACTACGCCTTGGGAGTCGTCCCCTTCTGACTTCGTAAATGACAGCAACTGTTAGCTGGGAGGAGGGAGTCTTAATCTCTTAGGACACGTCTTCAAATGTCTAATTAGATGTGTCATAGATCCTCCTGGAATCTTGCTGAATAACCCTTTGCAGTGATTACACTTTATCTTTTGTACACCGTTAATTGTCACATCTTCGAAATCATCCCACACTGCTGATCTCTTCTTCTTCCCTTTACATGCAGTTGGCGTGTCTGTGTCTCCCTCTACGATTAGAGGAGATGTGGTTGATTCACCCATTCCAGGGGTATTTGGGCTTTCATCTTGACTATTCATCTATAAAGTTCTCGATATGTTATACAGCTACACCTAGACGGCTAGACCATTAGACGGGCATACTTAACTGTCTAAATCAGTCACACATTCAAGGTTGGATAGATTGTAATGCCTTCCTTTTCCAATTTAAATGCTACACCAAAATTCCGACAGCATCTCCCCTTATCTCTCCAGAATATAATAATCTTGTATTTGATTCTCATATCAATCATCAACACAAAATGTGGACATTTAACGACGGAAATAAATACATGAAATATATCCAGAGAGAAAAATGAGAGACGAAACCAGAACAGGCATATGCATTTAAATTGGAATAAATGAAGACATTACAATCTATATAATCCTGAACTGTCCAAAAAGGGACAATTTGAGAATTTCTATGCATCCAAGAACACACTAAATCTATGTCTGACAACATAGAAATCCTCAAATGAGCAACTAATTATCCTATACTACAACTAGAATAATACAAATAATTCATATCTATGCAAACAAAGGAGCATGCTGCACTTGACATTCATCATCTAGCTAACTAATAACAAAATGTAAAATGAAAAACCAAAGGCATCTTAAAGTGGTAGCATTCAACACTAACAAAGTAACAAGTAAACTGTGATTTATAAAGTAAATTAAGAAACACAGATAACATAACTATTAGGGCATGGGACTTAAATGATAGAGGACAATAATTAACATATTAACAATTTCTATATTTACATATATTAACAATTTCTATATTAACATATATTAACATATAGTAACAATTTTAACATATATTAGCTATATTAACATATTTTTATATTAACATATTAACAATTTCTATATTAACATATATTAACAATTTTAACATATATTAGCTAATAGCTATATTAACATATTAACATATATTAGCTAATAGCTATATTAACATATTTCTATATTAACAATTTCTGACATATATTAACAAATTAACAATTTCTATATTAACTATATTAACAATTTATATAAAAATAATAATAATAATAATAAATCAACACCACACAATATTTCAAAAATAATAATAAATCAATTTCTAACATATATTAACAATTTATAAAAATAAAAAATCAACACCACGCATTACCAGGCCAACTGAGCAGGAACAACCGGCAACGGGCGTGCAGGGCAGGGATGACGGACGAGTGGCAGGGACGAGCTACGGCACCGGACAAGTGGGTGGGAGGAGCTGCCGCACCGGACGAGTGGCAGGGACAAGCTGCAGCACCTGACAGGGGCACCGAGCAGGCCGCAGGGACGAGCGGTAGGGTCTACACCGCCAGACAGGGGACGGGAGTGAGAGAGAGAGGGAAGAAGAGGGATGGGCGCTGGGAGAGGAAGGAGAGGGATTTTTTCGAACGGGCGCTAGGAGGGAATAAGGAAAGGGGGTTTCGAACGGACGCTGTTTAAAAATGACTGGAGACCGCCGGACAGGGGACAGGGGAGTGAGAGAGAGAGAGAGGGAAGAAGAAGGACAGGCGCTGGGAAAGGGAGGAGAGAGGGATTTTTTCGAACGGGCGCTAGGAGGGAAGAAGGAAGGGGTTTCAAAGGGGCGCTGCTTGAAAATGACAGGAGAGTAGGGTTTTTATTTTGGGCGGGTTATATATATGGGTACACGAGTCGAGTACAAGTCGAGTAGACGAGTCGAGTAAACGAGTCGAGTACCGCCCAGCTCGTACTCTACTCGAAATCAAAACGAGTCTTAAAAACCCGCTCGTACTCGACTCAAACTCATGACGAGTCGAGTTGAGTAATTCGGAGTCGAGTCGAGCGAGTAACCGAGCATACTCTGCTCGTGTACAACTCTATTTCCAGCTGAAAGTGAAATGTGACCCAAATGTACCTCAAATGGGCTCCATAAATCTTATAAAAATCATCACAAATCTTCTCAATTTGAGATCTATCAAACCATATTCTTCCTGAATAAAAAGAAGTCATACAGTTCGTACACTTGTTGACATCAGCAGATTTATGTGTCACCAATCAATGCAAGGAACGAGGTTCTAATACCAAGTTGGTTTTAGGAGATTTGAAGTGAGGAAGGAAGAAAAGAAATGAAGGAAAGAGAAGAAGTATCAAGAGAGAGAGAGAGAGAAGCTTGCCTTGTGTGTGTTAGGGCCACAAGCCCTAACACACCTTTATTATATCATTAGAAACAAATATACATGCTCTAAGAGAGTAAATAACACTGTGCACCCACACACCCAATACATACACCAAGTACACAATGTAGCTTTCCTACAGTATCATGTTGGCATGTATGCCCATAATTCAAAGTACCTTTCCTTGTATAGTCCACTAGATCACAGGAAAAATAATACATCCAAATGGTTGCCGTCATGTTGCATTACTATTATTGAATTTACAGAGAGAGAGAGAGAGAGAGGGTGTATATCATCGATTTGTGTATATCATATGGAAATAAGAAACAATATGAGTGCATGGTTAGCTTCACTGTCTCTAGTACCATCGATCTATGTATATCACATGGAATAAAGTTCTTGTGAAAGAGCCAATATCACACCCAGCGTTCTTAACATTGTTGATATTGTTGGTATCGTTGGGTGGCCAATAGAGATACTAGAGTTCTTTAAAAAAAAAAAGTTTCACTTTCATTGGCAAAAACATCACCCGTATTGCCAAAATATCACCGATATGCCGCTGACCCGCTAGCACAAATATTTTGTATCGGCAATATGGTTGATATTAACGCTACTACAAGGGATATTGTCAAATGATTTTAAAAGTTAAGAAAAATAAATTAAAATTTTGTTTACTTATCAAAAAACAATTATGTTGTTTCCCAATTATGTATGCATGTGTGGATGGATGTGTTATGCATGTACTGACATATCATGCGTGAGATGCACGTATGTATGCATGGATGTATCATGTATGTATGCATGGATGTATCATGTATGTATGTATGTATGTATGAATGGAGGCATGAATTTATCATGTATGGATGGATGGATGGATGGATGGATGCGTGGATGTATGTAGTGGGAACAAAGATGATGACTTCAAGCTGCATCTTAACTCCATGTGGATTTGAGGCAAAGTTATGTTTTTCCATTCTTTTTACTTTGTGAACATGTAATTTATGTTTTATTACTTGCATTCAATGGTATTTGAATAATATGAACTCATTTTAGTTATAATTGACTGCATTTTACCGACAACACATGGCTTAGGCCCCTATAAAATGGATGTATAGTTGTTTTTTGCAATATTTTGATTCATAAATGTGTAAACATGTAATGCGGGGGCATTTTCACACCGGGCTCGAGTGGGGTGGCCTGTAAGATGCAGGGGCACACTCGGGGTGGGCGGCCTGTGTGATACAGGTGGCTCATGAGATGCAGGCCCCACCCGTGTGACTCGGGTGGCTCGTGTGAGGTGGTACCCATGTGATTTGGGGCCCACGAGAGGGGTTCGACCGAGGGCCTAACCCATGAGACGTGGGGCCTGGGCAATGAGATAAAGGGATTAATTCTCCATGCTCTAACAGTTCGAGCTTTTAGAGCAAGTGGTTAATTGTCCTACATCAACATGTGTCTTTTAGCATCTCCTAAAATTTCACTAAAAAATTCACCTTTTTCCCAATGTTTCCCTCAGTCAGCAACATTTTTCCAAATATCAGTGATAACGACATGTTTCTGTAACCCCAGTCATTGATGCACATAATGATAACAATACTATGAACACTGATGACACCCTCATTTCATAGCACCTTTTGTGCACACTTCCTATTATGTCCTTCCACTTTTTTTAGTTCTAAGCATAGCCAAAAGCAGAAAAAGGGGTTTGTGCATCATAACATTAGTGTAAATATCTTTAGCTATCTAGAATATTAGTTGAGCACCGTACTAGTACAACATATTACACAATGCATTTCATAGTGTTATTTACATAGGCATTATGTAATATGTAATACTAGATGAGAGCCTTGGTTGTAATTCTCGTGTTCGGTGGGAAAATAAGTATGTAGAATGCCTGGTTCCCTACTCGCTTTTGGTTGAGCGCATCAGAAAAAAACCAGCATCTCTAGTTCTTTTGCTCCCATTTTGTTGGACTTCAATACATGATCCTAATAATTAATGGCCAAGAAATGATTGAAAATGGCATGATGCTGGAAGGAATGGGATTTTGAGGAACTCATTGTATCCACTTTACAAAGAGTTTGTGGACCAAACTCGTCTGGCAGATGTGGTACCTGTGAGCTAAAGCAGTGAAATAGGACACCCAGCTCCAGATAGCATGTAGGCTTGACCAAAAAGACTAAAATGTGGACGAGCTGCTATGGATAAGTCCTTCCATTTGGAAGCCATTAAAGACTGCTTGGAGTTATCGGACTGGACAAGGGTTTTGTGTGGGGACTGAGTGCATCATGGGAAGGATTCATTCAGGAGTGAGACACCTCCCAGTTGTGAGTCGTAGATCCTATCCATGCAACCAAGCAATGGAGGGTCCTACCAGACCAATATTTTGATATTTGAATGATTACTGCATAAGATTGCTAGCATAAAAAGGTAGCATCCCCTTTCAAAAGCTAATGGCGTCTTTGGACTCCTACCCTTGCAAGAAAGGAATTCATTCAATCAATAGCCCAAACAAGCCAACACATTTAGTCCTTGGCACTGATGACATACATTTTGATTGAAATTACAATCTTTTTTAGGAGATAAATGCTGCCTGCATTTTATTGTTGACCATACCAAAGTTGCCAAGGCTCGTCCATTTATTGTGGAATTATAGCAAGTGCGTACTTCAACAGGATTTGGAATGAATTGGATGTTCAAGAAAAGCTTCCCCCTCGAGTTCTATACATGAACTTTGACAGTGGTTCTTTTGGCAAATAAGTCCTTATGGCGTTGTTGTGCTGATTAAAGATGGTTGTGGTGTGATGATGATGCGGACACTAGGTCATTCAAAGTATATCAATGCAGGAAGCATGCGTTACCTGTGTCAATGTGGTTAGATGATGGATACGGGTCGGGTCTCTAGAGGTTGAAGACCTTACACATGAGTTCATGACATGTGTAAGTTGCTTGAAAGAGACATTTGAACCATTGGATCACAAGGATGGTGTAATTCGGACCATTGGATCGTGACGGCCCACCTTCATTGCGCCACCTTCACGGCACTATCATCGGTGCCCATCAAGCATCTTGAATTTGAATTTAGTTTATAAACATTTGAGGTATTTAAGTTTTGAGACAGTTTGCGCACAATTTTTATACGAATTTCTCTTCTTTTTGAAATTTTTTAATAGGAGTATTTTGGTAATTTCATGTAATTACGAATTTGTAAGGGTGTTTTACCCTAAACCTAAAGGAGGCTATGTTATGTTTTAAAAAGAAAAAGGAAAAAAAAAAAAAAAATCTTTTGCTTCTGACAATTTCGTTTTCGACTTCCAATGATTAGAAGAGGGCGTGAGGCCCAAGGAAGTGATTTCTCATCCTCTACTTCTCTCTCCTTTCTTTTCTCAAGGTACTCTTTTCTTTAACCCTATTCTCTTCTTTTTCTCCTAAAATCTTTAGATATAGAAGCCGATCCTGTTTCTTTTTATCGAAATCATTAGATCTTAAAAGATTTTCATCCCCACATTTACATATTTTGACATTCTTCAAATCCCATCACCCAAAGCCTAAATTTGAAGAACCAACAATTTTTTTCTGAATTTTTCAGATTTCCTAATCCAGAAAATTCATATTTTCTGTATTAGAAAATCCACTTGGATCGTTAGACGGACCTATTGCAAGATGAAAGTTCTATCTATCGCCGGATCGGACTAAATTCAGATTTTAAGATTCAATACTTCGTGTTTGTGATGGATGGTCATAATCATTGCTGCATTAACCTTATTTCTTTCTTGTGTTTATGATGAATAAGGGTGATTTTTTTATTTGTTTTTTAAAGATTGCATAAATCTGCCCCTTCCAAATACCATGTTCATTTAAGGTTGGATTAGGCCGTCCTAAATTAGGTGAGCATGGTCCTAGTTGGTCTTGTCGGTGTTAAGCACTTAAATGAAGCAGAAGATAATGTTCTTGCACAAAGTCTACAAATATTGCAACCCTCAATTCTCCTGTCCCCTTATGGCAGATAGCAGTTAGTAATGTAATATTAACATAGGGGAGAATAATAAGGATTTCCACTATCAAGACAAGCATTTTAGAGGAGAATTTTTATTATGCACTCTTTGGGTCTCCTTTAATCACACATTCATTAAGAAGCTTGCATATCTCTGGCAGAAGATGGGGTCTCTAAGCCTGTTCATATTTGTCGTATTTACTAGATCTCCACTGCAATCTTGTTGGCTGCTTTAACTATTAACCTTTGTAAAGGCTGTTTAATTTCTTTGTTCTTTTTCCTCTTCCTTTTGTTTTCCTTCATCCACTTCTCCAGATCAATAAAGTACTATTATTCACGTCGAAGAGAAATAAGCAACAAACTCCGAAGCACAGCTTCACATGCAAAAACACCCACTCATGCATGGGCAAATATAATAAGAAACCAATATCTGAAAGTACTAAAAACCTCAATGAACATATATAAGAATGAATACCAGAGATTAAATGCATACTTTTATTGGATTTTCAGGTGCTTTTGAGGAGTTGCGATTCTTCTGCCTTACAAAGATCTACAAAATGTAAAGCAGCACAGTTAGAATTGCTGATCAAAGGAAAGACAAATATGACTACTAATGAAATCCTTCTTTTAACAGTGGGCTACTAATGTAATCCTTGACAGAACATATCCAGTACACCAATATTGTTACTTCCGGGATTTTTTTAAGAATTTTTGAAACAAATGTGCAAAAATTACCTAGTTAATTTATGGTCAAATGAACCACGCAAGTGCCAACTATAAGCACCAAAAAATCCCTTCACTATTGAGGTGAACCAAACGTCAGTTGAGTTGACAAGTCGATCTCTGGGTGACATACCCAATCAACTATATTTTACGAAACAGTGACACATGAAAGTCAGGAGAAAGTGAACTTTGTGAGGACACACCATTGAGGTGACTCTGGTGAGTTTTCAAGGTTTTTTTTTTTGTGATTTAGTGAATCAACTGACTGAGTCAAAAAAGTATAGCTGAGAATGTTGCATTGTGTTGTTGGCTAAAAGATGTGTTTTTCTTTTAATATTGAGACATGAACGTTATGTAGCATGGACAATATTAATATTTTGTTAACATTAAAATACAACAGAAAAGAATATGTTATTTGATGATACAAAGCTTCTTTTAGCTAAGGTTTCTCCCTTCTTTTCTGACGTTTTCTTGCTTTGTTCCATGAACAGGAACCGCAACTGCAGTGATAACCATAGCCCCACCTAGACCAATTAAATGAGAAACGATGAACAATCATAGATTTGCCAATTGTTTGTATAGGACAGGACATGTTCAGAGGGGGGCAGCTGATAAATGTCCCAGAGTCCACATCTGTCGCTATTTTGCCAACCTCATTTTGAGCTGCCAAAATTAGCCTTGGAGTCTTGGACACTTCCACATCTGTTGCCATTTTTGCCAATCTCATTTTGAATTGCCAAAATTAGCTTTAGACTCTTGCATCAAAAGGCGTTCCTAGGAAAGTGGGTGTGGAGATTTGGGTGTGAGGAGGATAGCTTCTAGCACCAGATAGTTGTGGCTAAGTACGGCATATCATTACTGGATGGTGGAACAAAAATTCCTCTACCATCGTGCTTCATTCTTGTGCAAAGGAATAGCCAAATCGTCTACATGTGTTTGAAAGAATTACATTCTCTTTGGGAAAAGGACAAAATTAGATTCTTGTTAGACATTTGGCTGGGGAATAGATCTATGGCAGAAGTTTTTCCTGCTCTATTTGCTATTTCAGAGAATCCAAACACTCTTGTTAGAGACTATTTCTGTCCGGATGGAAGTGACGGGATTTGGAACCCTTTGCTCCGTAGGAATCCTTCTGATTTTGAGTTTCAGGAACTTATTAATCTCCTCTCATATTTGCAAGTGGCACCCACTCCATTACCTATCAAGCCTAAGGACTTTATTCATTGAGCATTGTCGCCCACAGGTCTATTCTCTGTGCGGTCTTTCTACTCCTCCCTAGCTGCCTCATCATTCAACACTCCATGTCATACCTGTTGGAGTGATAAGGTCCCTTGATATACGTTGATACACCACACTCTGACAACTTAAGCTTTTAGAGTAAATGGTTGTTTGACATGGTATCAGAGCGGAAGGTACTATGTTCGAATCTCGAGAGTAGCAAATATGCCTCGCTAATATATTATTCTCCCACAAGGAATTAGGAAAAATCAGATCCGACCCAAGGACCGGGAAATCAACCCTGCTTATTTATGGTGTGAGTGTCCCTCCACCCTTATTAGTATGTTCCCGTTAGGGTATTCGAAAACGGCCATGACCGTTACGCGTTACGGGGTTGTAACGGCCACCCCCTCTTTTTTGTGCCCATAACGGCTGTTATGATACCATAACAACTGTTACGGTCCATAACCCCCTAAAGAAAATAGGAAAAAATGACCCAAAAAAAAAAAAAAAAACATAACTTTTTTTTTCTTTCTTTTCTTCTTCTTCTTCTTCTTCTAGTCGGGTTGCTGTGGCTGCAGCGGGAGCAGTTGCTGCCCTCCTTCTTCTTTCTTCAATTCCCTCTCTCTCTCTCTCTCTCTCTCTCTCTCTCTCTCTCTCTCTCTCTCTCTCTCTCTCTCTCTCTCCAGTTCCCTCTCCTCTTTCCCTCTTTTTCTTTTCAATTTCCCTCTCTCTTGTTTTCATTTTCAGTCTTGGAAAAATGAATGGACTGCATGGCTGTGAAACAGCCACTCACTTCAATTTATTTTTTAAAATGCTTTGCGGTGCACGCAGTATAGTGCGCATGCACTGTTTTGTAATGTGGGGCCCGCCTTGATTTATGTGTAGTATATCCATTTCGTCCATCAATTTTTCAGGTTCATTTTATGGCACGATCCTTAAAGTGAAGGGATCCAAATCTCAATTGGACTACACAATTAGGATTGAATGCCCACTGTTAAAATCTTCCCAAGGCCCACTGTAGTATGTATTTTCCATCCAACCTGTTGATAAGGTCACGTAAACTTTGACCTTGATGAAGGGAGAACACAAATAACAGCTTGATCCCAAAAAAAAAAAAATGTCATAAGAAATTTTTAATCGTGGGAATTAAATCCTTATTTTGTGGTTCGCCTAAGATTTGGATCGGCCTCATTTTTTGGACCATGCCCTAAAATAAGTTAGCAAAAAGGATGAACCACATGGATATACAACAAATGCATTGAGGTGGGCCCCACTTTTAAAGGGATATTCACTAGTGGTCCACCAAAGATTTAGATCTACCTGAATTTTTGGACCATGCCTTAAAATGAGTTAGCAAAACAAATTGATGGCATGGATATACAAATACATCGCGGTGGCCCGCCTGGCCAACTAGTGGTCCACCTGAGATATGGATTTACCTTATTTTTTTCCAATGCCATTAAATGAGTTGTCAAAACGGTTGGATGACATGGATATATAATACATAATTGAGTGGACCCTAGTACATAGCCCTAAAAATTTATACATGAGGTATATATCAACTCAAAATTAACCCATTAAATTTTGGGACCATTGTTGCCAAGTCACAATCCCAAATAACTCCTACAATTTTCACCATTAGTTTACAGATACTTGTTTTTTGAAATAGGACCATTTGAAATTTTTCATTTTTCACTGTCCAATAAATGTCCACCAACCCATTAGTAGGATAAGTACCAATAGATTACATTAATTTGAGGCTAGTTTAGGGCATCAAATGGTCCCCAAATCAGCCCCGAATTGACAACACTATTTACGTCAATTTAATTTTCAATTGTTTAAAGATTTATGGGGGAAAATGATACCAAATTGTTGGGTATATGAATTACATAATAGGATACAAAAGTCCCTAAACTCTACATATTGAAATGAAATGTATGTGAGTCACGAAGTATGCAATGCAGTAGCACTATAAATAAAAGAAAAACTTGAAAATATAAGATGTTTTGGTATTACATTCATTATAGTAAATTTATATAGATATTATATAGTTAGAAAACTAAATGTAAAAGGTTTACAATTAATTCCAGGTTGTCAGGTTCATAAATCCATCAGACAGCCTGATATAGCATTCTCACCCAAGAGTGGACCGTTACACCACCATAAAGATGGTCCAAATTATAAATGAATGCATATTTGGAATATTTAGAATATTCCAGATTTAATGAATATTTTTCCATAATTTTTTTTTTCAAAAAAAATAAAAATTTACACACCCCATATCAACCGTTACGGCCCCGCATCGGCCAATACAGAGCATATCCGTATCGGAAACGGTGGGCACCATTACGCCCACTTATACCGCAACAGAACACCTTGGTTCCCGTGCGGAGTTCCCACCCCGGACATGTCGAGGGGGGTGTTGGAGTGATAAGTCCCTTGATATACATTGATACACCACACTCTGACAGCTTAAGCTTTTAGAGTAAATGGTTCTTTGACAATACCAACCCTGTGTGGTTCTATAGAGTCCCTCCCAAGGTAGTTGCTTTTGGTTGGTTGGCTAGTAGAAAAATGATTCTGACCATCAACAATATGAGGAAGCGCAGCGTGCAGCTCCCGAATATGTGCTTACTCTATTATAGTGCAGAAGAGACAGTGGATCATCTGCTTCTTCATTGTCCATTCTCAGTGGACATTTGGTGGAGTGTTTTCAGACTTGCAACAAGGGTATCCCGTATCCGTTACGATACGGGCATATCAGCTGATACGTATCAGTAACGGCCGTGGCCGTTACGCGATACAAGGCCGTAACAGTCACCCCCCAATTCTATAACCATAACGGTCCCATAACAGCTTTTACAGGGCATAACGATCAAAAAATGATCTTTTTTTTTTCTTTTTAAGGTTTGTTTTTTCACTTTTTTTGAAACTTCTTTCTTCTAAACTCTTCCTAAATCATTTTATTTCTATTTTCGACCACTCTTATCTTAATATTATAAATACAAACAACTTATATTAAGGATTTTCTTGATTCGAAGCTGTATGGGCCATTTTCCAAAAAATCCTCAAAAATAGGTATTTATATTTTTTATTCAATGCTTTGCTGTTTTTAGTAGAATATGATGGGTTACTCATAATAGAAGATATTAATGTCCATTTTAATAGGTTGTCGAACAGGCACTGATAGTATCCCCAAGAAGGTGGAGACGTTAGAATTATACATATAAGTATACATGTGCAAGAAAAGAACTAACTTGGTGCTTGGATTTGCAAGGAAGAAACCGTTGTTGGATTGCCTTCCAGTCGTTGTTATATTCCATCAAACCCATTGCTAATAATCTGCCACATACCAAAAGTTAGAACATAACAATACCAGACCAATTCGACTAGATTAAAACTACATTGTCATTAGGAATTATGCATTCTAACATCATTAACAGAAAAATCATACATAATAAATTGTAATAACAGATAGTAAAAGTCATTGACAGAAAAATCTAAGACCACAAATGAATCTCTTTAACAATCCTTTAAATCCCATAAAGTTGCATTATTGCATGTGGCTTCAAAAGTCTCCATGTGATTAAAGAGAAAAATTATCAGTTAAGTTGCACATTAGTTTCTCAATTCATATAAAATATCATCAGGATTCGAGTGAAAAGGTTGTGGCTAAATTTTGACGCTAGCTGCTTGTTCTGAAAATATCAATGGATTCAAATGGTTGTGATGTAAGTGGCAACAAGGTCAACAAAGTAAGATCCGTATAACCAACCCAACAACTAAAACAGAAGGTCCGTCCTTAAGAAGAATTTAGCAAAGTGAGATGGCTAATAGTGAAAATTATGTACACCAAGGGGATACTTGTAAGGAAGAAAACACCAAAACCAGAGGACAAGGGATATGAAAAATCGGCTAAATGCTATTAGAATCAAACATCAGCATCATCACAACTTTGCCCCAGCTACTTGGGTCAGCTTTACATGTTGAGCATGAAACCCTCCCTCCTTCAGCCTCCCTCTCCCCCCTCCATCATCATCTTCATCATTGACATCTTAGTCGTTTTCACTGGTGCCGCTGCCACAACATCATCATCATGGCCTTGTCCCAGCTATTTGAGATCAGCTTCGTAGATCTTGTTTTGGCTTTACATGTAAGTAAATGCATTAGCTAATGGGTAATTCTAGAATGTAACTATCTCTAAACAACGTATGACATGCTTAGTCAATAAATGAAATATCACGATGCTTTTTTTTTGGAAAGATATCAATTTTATTAGAGCAGGGCCAAGAAGCAACATATTAACAGCAGTTATATACAGCAAATAGTACATCTACGCACAGGACCCAGGCCAAAATGGCTCAGGTAAAAAGGCAAAAATTTACAGATCAGCCCAGTCGGGTCGAGCAAGGGAAACTTCTTTTAAGAAAGAATTTTGTGCTGCCCATTCAATAACCAAACTTTTCGCCTCGCAAAAAAAACCTTCACGCTTCCCGAGGAATTGTTAAAACACCGTTTATTCCTTTCCTTTCATATTTCACATATTCTAGCAAGCAAAGCTAGGCGCCATACACACCTCCCAACCTTGCCAATTCTGCCTCGATGCCATGCCCATAAAGGTTTGGGGAAGGATTTTGGCATCACCCATGAGGGTCCAAACAAAGATAAGAAATTATCCCAAATTCCCCTTGCAAATGTACAATGAATGATGAGATGGTCCACCGATTCACCCTCCTTCCAACGGAGAGCACATGTATTTACTATGGTCATACCTCGTTTGTGAAGGTTCTCAATAGTAAGGATCTTGTTCCAAACTACCAACCACGCAAAGACCACAACCTTCTTTGGTGCACCACATGACCAGACGGATGTAGGGGGTCATCCCTCAGATGTTGTCCAGAGAGCAGCAAATAAAAGGATTTAACTTAGAAAGAGTTGAATTTTTCTAATGACCACGTCATCCAATCCCTCTCCTAACTCAGCTCAATCCCCGAAAGCTTCTCCAAAAGAGAGAGAATCTCAGCCTCTTCTTCCTTCAAACTCCTTTTGCATGAGGGAGTTCACATGCCTGAAGAGCCTAGCCAAAAGAAGCAACTAGCGCAACCAATATCTCCGGGCTCAAAGAAACTAAGGCTAGGCAAGGGAATAACTGCTTTAAGGGTCGACCCCGGAACCAAATATCTTCGCAGAATCCTAGACATTACCCATCCCCCATGGAGAAAGACACCCCCCTCTTGAAGCTACCTTCCAACTCTACTATGGCCTTCCACATCCGCATGGCCTTATACAATGTGGATTTGTTAGGCCACCAACCCGAATCCTTGACCC
Source organism: Magnolia kwangsiensis (assembly GCA_037074715.1). Classification (NCBI taxonomy): domain Eukaryota; kingdom Viridiplantae; phylum Streptophyta; class Magnoliopsida; order Magnoliales; family Magnoliaceae; genus Magnolia; species Magnolia kwangsiensis. Next base: position 19,351,253 of record CM073583.1, read on the forward strand.
CATATTTTATGATGATTATTTCTTTCCAAAGACTCATTTCCTCACTAAATCTTCATAGCCATTTACCAAGCAAAAGTTTGTTGACTGATACCAATTGCCTAATCCCCACCCCTCCACTACTTTTTGGGCGACACACGTCTTCCCACCTCATCAAATGAAATTTCCTCTTGCCTTCAGCACCTCTCCAAAGAAAATCACTTATGAGTTTCTCCGGCTTTTTTATCACCCCCATACGACATTTGAATAGAGAGAAAAAGTATAACAGTAAGTTTGAGAGGACAGCATTTATCAAAACGAGCCTTCCCTGCATATAGAGATTACATCAAGGTATTCCGTATTGGTAACGGTGGCCCTAACCGTCACCACCATTACCGATACGGGTATCGCCTGTAACAGCTGATATGGGGGCGTAATGACTGTTACGACCACCGTAACGGTTGAAAATTTTCTTTTGCCCAAAAAATTCTGAAAAAAATATTAAAAAAATCAAGAATAATGTAAATATTACGACCACCATAACGGTTGAAAATTTTCTTTTGCTCGAAAAATTCTGAAAAAAATATTTAGAAAATCAAGAATAATGTAAATATTCCAAATATGTATTCATTTTTATTTTTATTTTTTGAACATGTTTATGGTAGTGTAACGGTCCACTCTTTGGTGAGAGTATTGTATGGGCTGTCTAGTGAATTTGTGAACATGATTATATATATCTAATGTTTACACATCACAATAAAGCATTAAAACTATAAGTAAGAAAATTTGCATAAATAGTACTTTTTCAAATTTTTTTAAAAATAAAGGCCATCGGAGCTTCTATTCACTCAAATCACTTTAATATATGATTTTAATATTAAAAACTATAGTAAGTGTGGTCAAAATCTATTGTAAAATGATCTAGAAGAGTTTTTGAAATGACAAAAGTATTAAAAAACAGGAGGGGGGGGGGGGGGGGGGGGGGGCGATTGGATTTAAATAGGAAAAAAAAATGTTACGGGGTAACGGTCGTTATGCCCCGTAACGGCCAATACGGTCCTAGAGAATCAACTGCCCTGTTTCACCCCCGTATCGCATAACGGTAATGGCCATTACCTATACGTATCGGCCTCTATGGGCGCATTGTAACAGATACGGAACACCTTGGATTACATCGCTACCAAGAAGATAATGTCTTCTAAAATATTTCAATTACTCGATCCCATTGACGTTTCGAAAGCTTCCCAATTCATAGTGGGAGCCTCAAGTAAGTAGAAGGAAAAGAGCCCTGTCTACAACCAAAAACTACGACCAACTTCTCTAAAAATTCAAAGAAAATGCCAATACCTAACATCTCACATTTTAAAGGATGCACCTTTAACCCTGAAACTGCCTCAAAACAACAGATAATCTTTCTCAAGCTATCCATGTGGTCTTCATTGGCATCACACATGAGAAGGGTATCATCTGTAAACTGGAGATGCAAAACTTGGACACCTCCCGTATAGATCCTAGAGTTGCTTATGGTGCCCAAAGAGACTCCTTTCTCCAACATCCTACTCAGTGTTTCCACCAGCACCACGAAGAGAAGCGGTGACAAGGGATCACCCTGTCTTAATCCTCTCAATGACTTGAAGAAGCCCTTCGGCGATCCGTTGACTGGAACCAAGAATCTAGCCAAACTTACACATGTACATTCAATTTCTCCACTTTGCCCCAAAACCAAGCCGTCCAAACATCTAGCCCAGAAACTCCCACTCCACACAATCATATGCCTTTTCCAAATCAAGCTTGTAAACTACATTGCCGCATCCTTCCTTGAGTGGCGAGTCCAAGCATTCATGAGCTATCAAAGCACTATCTGGTATCTATCTGCCTTGCCCAAAAGCACTTTGAAACTTGGATATGATCTTCCCAAGAACTAGCTTGAGTTGTTCTGCCAGAATTTTAGCTAAAATCTTGTACGGGGTCCCCAGCAAATTTATTGGTCGAAAGTCCTTCAAAGAATCTACGCCCTCCTCCTCACCCAAGTCATCCCACAATTCTTATATATCACCTTGATCCAAGGCATATGGCACTCCCATCCATCATATAATGGAGACATTTGATGGACGGCATCAACAAATCCTTAGTTACGACCCCTCAAAAATAGAAGATCCAATATCAGGCCGGAATCACATATGCATAATACATAGGAAGGTCAAAGAGGCAGTTGGTTACCTCTTCGCTCCCTTTTTTAATTGGCATTAACGGTTAACTTATTTAAGAGATGAAAAAGGAATCCAACAATGGGAAGTTGTTTCCAGTGAATTGGGCTACTACCAAAACATGCCTCATCATATCTCTTGCCATTTCTTGGCAATGCAGAAAGCTTGAACCTTCTTTCTCAACCTTTTCAAAATAAATCAGGTATTTTTTCAGCAGAGATAGTGAACTTTATCAAATAATGATCAAGAGGCCTACTCTTATTATCATAGTACAGAAAGTATAAAAGAAAGGGTGTATCTGTTAATCAGAGTGGTGCAAATATCATTGAATAAATTTACAGCTATGGTGTCACTATCTGATTCTCAATTCACAGCATAATGAAGTACGCCAACAGTGATATGTAGAGAATTTTTCCTAGTAATAATGTACACTGCAACTATTATTTGCAGGCAGGCAAGGTACAATGTTCCAAGTAATTTGGGCATTCTCCTATTTCATATCATTTAGACTTTTCTGGTTTTTACAGCTAAGGTGTCACCAATGTTGTCATGTGCAAATCACATATGTGATCATGGCATATGCGATCATGGCACATATGCGACCGCATATGTGGCATATGCAAAAATATGCGATTGCATATGCGATGTATGTGATTGCATACAGCATATGCGATCGCATATTGGCCATGGCACGTTGAATTTTTATTTTTTATTTTTTTGCAAAAAAAAACATTTTGCCTATAAAAAGGCTTCCAAATCTCCTCCATTTATCAATATTCTCACTTCAAAACTCTCTTACTCTATTTTTCTCTTACATTTCTTAATTACAAGTGGTCTTAATCTCTCTCTCTCTCTCTCTCTCTCTCTCTCTCTCTGAAAATTGAGAAAAATCGAAATTTCTCAATTTCTCACAAATCAGTTGCAAGTCTTTATATATAAATACAAAACTAAACATGTAACCTGATCTAGTGATTCTTCTTTTGCTCTTGAATGTGTTGCTTGTGTTTCCATACATGTCTTCTTACATTTATAAATTATATGAATAGACTTTGAATATATTTACATCAGTTCAGTTGAAAAGCGCATATATTAGGACCCCATACAAAGGAAACCCCTATTATGTGCAATTTTTTTGTAATGTTTTGATTTCTAAGTGTGTATTGATGTCTTTTTCAACAATATCTGAAGTTCCATTGAAAAAATCAACCAATTTCCCAATATTCTCATGTTTCCCAACAACGGCGATACGTTACACGACACAACCGATATATCTCATGCGATAACCAATGTGTATCCGTATCCCAAGGGTGCGATACATTATGCAATAATGATATTAAAAACATTGACTGCAACTAATATTTGTAGGCAGGCAAGGTTCAATGTTCCGAGTAATTTGGGCATTTTCCTATTTCATATCCCCCTGTAACTCAGCACATATCATGTCCATGATATGATACACTTCCATGAACCTGCCCTGGCTATTAATAAATCACACGGTTGAAGCTAACAGCAAATAGCAGCCCTACTACAAACATGAACAAATGCATGTAAAATGCCAAATCTAGTAAACAAAAGCCATCAAACTGGGACAGTAAGGAAGAATGTATAGAACTCACTCATCCTCTGCATCAGTGAAAAGCACCCGATTAGCAAGAGATGCCTGGGGAGGCTTATGAGGAAACAACGCCGAATTGAACAGCGGGAAAAACCTCCGTGCTAGCTTGACAATGTCCTTTGGGACAAGAGCAACTGACTGCTTGGTACTTTCTACAAGCAACGCAGCCAAAGTCTTCTTAGGTTTTTGTGCTTGATCAGTGGGAGCAGGTTCTTTCAAAGCTTCATTATTAGCTTCCTCAACAGAGGGACTTAAACTAGAAAGCGGGAAAAGAGGTTCTTTCTCAAAATGGCTACTGCTGTAGACAGCTTCCACATGACACTGCTTGTGCACTTCTACAGCTGTTGAAACGGGCAAACCAAGGCAGACTATCCAAAAGTTAAACCCATCGGTGATTAATCACTAGAAAATCGATGATCGACGCTAAGGTCTATTTAGGGGGTGTTTGGAAGTTTAGCTGAATCAAATCGCAATAAATCGACCGAACAAAGAAGAAATGACAAAATAACCATGGTACTCATTTCAAGTCTAAATGGAAACATGTGGAATTGCAATTACGGGTTTGGTTGTTGTCATGGGTTCAAACGGTGGCCCCCACTTTCTGCATTTCCTCTTCACTAAATTGATTTATTGCAATTCAATCAATCGAGCATCCAAATGGATCCCTCTGCCACTTACCCATTGAAACATCAGCCACATATCTCCTGACCAAGCTAAGCGGTGCTACATCAAGAACGGACCTTACAGGACCGTTAATTACAGGCATCCAGATAGAACCTTCAGAACTTCGATGCGGACCTCGCGACCGAGGTAAGTTATCAAACACCGATGTGTGCACATATGGAGGCTGAAAGCAAACATCTGGGTATGGAATTTTCCTCCAGTCTAAAGCCTCATCGCGTGTGTGGCTCATCTCCAGAATCAGCTTTTCAACGCCATTTGCAACATGCTGCCGAGACTGGTCGAGGACACTGAGAGAGTATACCTGGATAAGAAGCTGCACGTGCTCATGTATCAGACAATACAGCTCGCCGATCTGGGGGGCCGTGAAGCCCATCATCTGATCGGGCTGAAGAAGCTGAGGGCAGCGCTCGAAAGCATTTAAGGGCAGCAGCGGGGGATGCAGTGCAGGCAGGACCTGCCCGCTCGAGACAGACGGCAACAGAGGGCGCAGAGGGCGCAGAGGCACATTCGCCTGCCCCAGAAACTTCTTATTCTTCTTCTTGCTCCTGGAGGAGGCCTTCTGCCGCCGCTTCTGGCGGGTCTCAGGCTGCCGCTCGCCTCCACCATCATCACTCTCCAGCGCCTCCTCAATCTCAATCTCGAAATCGGCGTCATTCTCCTCATCGTCGTCCCCAACGACACAGGTGCTCCCATCACCTTCAGGACCGCCACTGCCATCAGCATCGCCGTTCAGCACCGCAGTGAGAAATTTCCGGTATTCCTCTTCATCACCGGCATTGTAAAAATCATCCTCATCGTCCGTCTCCTGGAGGAATGTCTCCAGCTCGTCGAGCGTGGAATTGGCGAGGGAGTACCGAGCCCTGGTACGCCTGCAGATCGCATCTTCGGTGCCATCGTCATCTCGATGCTCCACCGTTGTTTTGGTAGCCTGCCCTAGAGAGCCTTCTTTGGTCTGCATTACGGTTTCGGTTTCTTCTTCATCTTCGATGGCGGGGGATGTCGGCCGTTGATTCTGAGGAGGGTTGATCGGAACGGGCGGTTGGGATTTGGGGTGGGCGGAGTGCTCGTTTTCGGAACTGAGGCTGGAAGAAGCTTCGGGAGAGAGGGTTTGGTGGGAGAGAGGGTTGAAATCTTCATCGTCTTCTTCGTCTTCTTCCTCGACGGTGGATTTCTGATCGGTAAGAAGCTGGGCCCCTGTCGCGGGCAGTGGGCCCGACGGGGATGCTGACGTCATTGGAGTGAGAGAGCGGGAGGGAGGGATTTTCAGAGGCTGGTGTCGGAGTCGGAGTTTTGGGGAAAAAGGAACAACGGAGGGCGTTTGGTAGAAATCGCGGGAGACGATTCGCACGAGGGGTAATTGCAAGGGAAGCGGGTTGCGTGGTGTGCCACACACCACCTAGCTCCGTGGTGTGTTGACGTCACCAAGTTTTGTGGACTCCACCATAATGTATGTGTTCTATCCACACCGTCCATCCATCCTGCGACATCATTTTAGTGCGTACGCCTAAACATATGGCAGATCCAAAGCTTAAGGGGACAACAAAGTAATGTAAACATTGGTAGCCACGATCGAAACGTTGGGTGTAACATGATTTTTTATTTACAAGTCAAACGGATGCAGAACCTACATTGTTAAATAAGTTTTCAACAGTAGTTATTGACTCCCCGTTATTTTTTGTAATTGATCTACTCTAGCTGTGGATCTGTCTCAATTTTGAGCTCACATCTTAAAATGGTGTCACATGATAGATGGACGGTGTGGGTAGAATAGATATATTAAGATAGGTACAACGAACTCGGTGACACCAACACACCAGGTGGCCATCAGGAGGTCGGTGGTGTGCTGCACACCATGCAATTCGCTTCCGCAGTAAGGTGAGTTTTTCGATGCTACGGGAGAGCACAACGCCTGATACGCGGGAATGGAGGAGGAGTGGCGGGAGGGAAACGGATGAGAAATTTATAAATGTAGACCGTAATTTTTACGAAACAATTAAAACTTAACATATGCACTTAGACCTCCTCACACGGACATCAAATTTGAGGACGAAAATACCCCTGCCTTCCTCGTGCTAGCCCGCAGAGACGAGCGCTGACGGACAATCTAACGATGGGAACTCAAGTGGTGCATTGTAATGTTTGTGAGAAATTCTCCCCATCTAAGTTCATTCATAGGGTCACAGAGACTTGGATGAAGAGGAAAAATAAATTTCATAATGATCCAAAATTTCTATAACCCCTGAAAGGAGTGCTAGACGTTCAATTCCCCAGTACCTTTTGCAGTGTGGTCCACTGAATAGTTAAAGCTATCTTATTTTTTGTTTCAAGCCTTAATATCAACTCACCAAATAGATGGACAGTTCGGATATAATACAAACCTCATGATGGGATCCACGAAAGCGATTTAGCAAAAAAAAATTCTGACAGACAGCTGCGGCATGTGTCTGACTGGATTGCGATTTATGGATCAGATCATACCAAAGACAAGTCAAAATAGACAGACTATAATGCACTCTCTTTCTCTCTGTATACTCTCATGTTTCGTATGATTCGATGCGTTACATGAGAGAAGCGCACTCCCTTTTATAACAGAGGAAGGAGAGTTTGAGTGGAATTGAGATACGGCCACACGTAAGCCGATCACATCTTAACAAAGGAAGGAGAGTTTAAGTGGGATTAGGATAAGGCCACATAATCTGCTCACATCCCTATCTTCAATTAAAAATCAAATTCATATTTGAATTTAAAATTTAATTGAAAGCAATCGTACCCACTAGTAATTGCTCACAGGTGGGCCCCACTGGTCTACGTCCAACATCTCTCACTCAATCACATTATGGGATAGGCACATAAATCTGTCCAACTAACTTGCCTTATAATAATCAAATACCAAACATCACAATTAAAAGAATCAGAGGCGTGAGACCAGCTGGATCATCGAAATCTTCTCACAGACCATTTCAGGTATACACAATGATCTTCCAGACCATTTCAAGTATACACAATGATCTTCCAGACCATTTCAGGTATACACAATGATCTTCTTCACTCATTGTGAATCCAAAAGTAGTGATGGCCAAGTGGAACCTCATGTACCACTGTCTTGAAGATTGCTTCAGCCCATAGATAGATTATAACAAAAATAGCAGGGTAAACTAGAAAAATAACGGAGCAAACTGAAATATGAGCGAGATAAACTAGAAAAAACAGCAGGACAAACTGAAGTATGAGCGGGGTAAACTAGAAAAATAGCGGAGCAAACTGGAATATGAGAGGGAGAAACTAGAAAATCAGTGGGGAAATATATGAATATAAGCGGGGCAAACTAAAAAATCAATGGAGGAAAATAAAAAAATGAGTGGGGCAAACTAGAAAATTAGCGAGGGAAATATGAAAATAAGCGGGGCAAGCATAAAAAATGAACGGGGCAATCATAAAAATGAGCGGGGCAAGCATGAAAATGAGCAGTGCAAACTAAAATATGAGCGGGGCAAACATGAAAATGAGCGGGTCAAGCATATGAATCGTCATCTTTGGAAACACAATTTTTCTATTTGCCTATATCATATATAATTGCTACACCTGCATATGAATCGCTATGCTGACAGTGTGTAACAATAAAGCCCATTTTCTCTTCTTTTTTAATGCAACACTGACTAAAAAATTAAAGTAGTGCCACGCCAGTCTATTTTTTTTAACACGAAGAACTTTATTCTACCTACGTACATTTTTCTCTAATACATATATTATATAATATATGTATATATAAGCATATAAAAAAAAATTTTCTCTTTTTATAATTTATTTCTTTATTCATTTAATAATAGAAGAAAGTTGCCTTCCACGAATACCCTATTACGAAAACATGAAATTGAGGAGGGCAAACTAAAAAATTAGCAGGCCAAATTAGAATATCAGTGGGGCAAACTACAATTTCAGCGGGGCAAACTAGAAAATCAACGGGGCAAGCATGAAATTAAGCAGGGCAAACTAGAAAATCAGTGGGGCAAACTTGAAAATCAGAGGGGCAAACATAAAATTGAGCGAGGGAAACTAAAAAATTAGCGGGGCAAACATGAAAATGGGCGGGGCAAACATGAAATTCAACAGGGCAAACTTAACAAATAATTTCACTACTTGAGCCGAAAAATCTAAACATATCCAATGTAAATTTTCGTACTTGCCCCGCTCAAATTTCAATTTCTCCCGCTCAATTTAAAGTTTGCCCCGCTCAATTTCATGTTTGCCCTGCTAAATTTCCTGTCTGCCCCCGCTCAATTTCATGTTTGCCCCGCTAAATTTTATATTTGTCCCGCTCAATTTAATGTTTGCCCCGCTAAATTTCATGCTTACCCCGCTCTTTTTCATGTTTGCCCTATGCTTTTTCATGCTTATCGTGCTCTTTTTCATGTTTGTCCCGCTCTTTTTCATGTTTGCCCCGCTGAATTTCATTCTTACCCAGCTGAATTAGCTTTTCCTACCCCAAAATCATACATGGTACGTTAAGTAGATCATTATAATTTGGATCCTTACTCTTGCTCGGGTGGTAAACTCTTAGGAGTTTCAATACCCGGTCAAGCGTTCGAGTATCCATAGGTGGTGAAATTCTACTAATGTGAGTGTGTGGGAGTGTGTGCGCGTGTGTAAAAAAATAAAAAATAAAATAAAATATCATTCTAGTTTAGGAGATATGCTTATTAAATACATAGACAAAAAAATAAATTAAAAGGTAGGAAAATATTTTTATATACTTATATATGCATATTTCTATAATTATGTATTAAAGAAAAATGTAAGGGAGAAAAGGCTCTCCCTGTATAAAAAAAAAAAAAAAAAAAAAAAAAAAAAAAAAAAAATCTGCCAAATTGCGTGGCAGTGTATGTTGTTTTTGTGGGTCCCATCATGAGGTCTATGTTATATCCAAACCGTCCATCTATTTGGCGAGCTCATATTAAGGCTTGAGACGAAAAATAAGATAGATCTAACCATCAAGTGGACCACACTGTAAAAGGCAGTGGGGAATTGAATGTCTACCATTGAAACCCTTTTAGGGGTTACAGAAGTTTTAGATCATTATGAAATTTGTTTTTCCTCTTCATTCAGGCCTTTGTGACCCTATGAATGAACTTAGATAGGGAGGATTTCTCGCAAACATCACAGTGGGCTCCACCTGAGTTTCTAATGGTTGACGCTCATTCAACACTGTTTCCTGTAATGTGGTACACTTGAGACTTGGATATACCTCATTTTTGGTCTTGTACCATAAAATGATCTGGAAAAATATATGGATGACATGGATGAAAAGCAAACATCATGGTGGGGCCCACATACCACTGACGATCTGCCATTGGCAGGTGGTAGGAGGCGTACCCAATCTGTTTTCGTGAAAAGAAGGGGTATTTTCATCCTGGAATTTTTTCTTTGTATGAAGAGGTCTAAGTGTGTATGTTAAGTTTGTATTGTTTCAAGAATATCCAATGGATAAAAGGTGGGGTCTATAGTCATAAATTTCTTGAAACGGATTGACTACTCACTCCCACCAGCCCCGTGGCTAATGGTCGGTGACCTGTGGGCCCTACCATGACGTATGTTTTTCATCCATACTGTTCATCTATTTTTTTCAGATCCTTTTAGTATTATAGTGCTTAATCCCTAAGATGAGAGGGATATAAACCTCAGGTGGTGGACCACACTGCAAAAAACAATAATGATTGGATATCCACCGTTAAAATCCTCCTAATTCCCAATGTACTGTTTACTTGACATCCAATTTGTTGATTAGGTCCCACAAACCTAGGTGAAGGGAAAAAACAAAGATGAGCTTGATCCAAAACTTTTATAGTCCCCAAAAAAATTTTAACTATTGACTTTCATTCAACATAGATACTTGTAATATAGTTCACTTGAAAATAAAATATACCTACTTTTTTAAAAAAAATAAAAATCTTATATCATAAAATGATTTTAAAAAATCGACAGATAGCATAGATGAAACACATACGTTATGGTGGGGCCTATAGAGCACCGACCATCAGCCACTAGCTAGTGGTAGGGAGTAGCCAAGTCGTTTCCTGCTGGGAGACCCGATTGTGTGGTCCACCTTGATTATTTTAAGGAAGCGGATTGGCTAGTGTACCGCACACCAGCTATATAGCTATAGGTACATGTCGTGTGAAGAAGAGCAGAGAAGCTCCTTGATCCGAGTTGTATCAACGGTTCAAAGGAAATCAAAGTTACATGGCCCCACAATGATGTATTTACTATATCTACATTGTTCATCTATTTTAATAAATCATTTTAAAACATTATATAAAAAAAATGAATTATATCCAAAGATCAGCTGGACCACACCACAAATAGCAGCGAAGATAATGATTTTCACCATTAAAACATTCGTAGGGCCGACTATAATGTTTATTTTCCATCCAATCCGTTCATAAGGTCACAAAGACCTGGATGAAGAAGAAAAACAAATTTCATATTGATAAAAAATTTATGTAACCCAAAAAAGGGTTTCAATGGTAAATGTTCAATCCCCACTGCTTTTTGCAGTGTGGTCCACTTGATAATTAGATTTGTCTTATTTTTCATCTCGAGCCTTAAGAAAAGCTCGCAAAATGGGTGAACGGTTTTGATATAACACATACCTCATAATCAGACCCACAAAATTTGTTAACGTCAATACACCGGTTATATAGCTGGTAGAGGTGTACACGAACCAGGCTAGCCCAATTAACTCGCTCAACTCAGAACTAAGTTCGGTCCGGGAGGGGCCATTTTCTTCAGCTCGAAACTGAGTTCGGACCGAGTTTGAACAGGTCCCAGTTCGGTCCGACTCGGTCCGAAACCTGACTCGACCTAGCCCGACTCAACTCGACCCGATCGTTTATATATATGTGTGTGTGTGTGTTTGTGTGTGTGTGTGTGTGTGTGTATTCCTAAATCCTTACCCTAACCATTTGAATTTGTCAAAGTCTTTCCCATGAAATTGTTGTAAGGTTAGAAACTAGCCCGAACTTGGCCTAAACTCGCCCGATTGCTGACTGGGCTGAGTTCAGGCTGAATATGTTAGCTCGATGACCAGGCCAGGATGGGTTTAGCTGGTGACCGGGCTAGGGCGGGCAGAGTTGAGCCCAATTTGACTCAGTTCGGCCCGATGTACACCCCTAATAGGGGGTGTGAGATACACCAAGCCACTCTACTTCCTTGTTTACTCCAGAGCGGATTAGGTGGGAAATGGATTGGCTAGTGACACTGCCGCTAGCCAATGGATAGTGGCCCGTGCTCTTGGCCCCACCATGATTTGTGTGTTTCATTCATTCTGTTCATCCATTTTTCGATATCCTTTTATGGTATAATCTTAAAAATAAAATACATCTATATCTCAAGTGGACCATGCATGTAGTGTTTATTTAATGCACATCATTAAAAACTTTTTAGGTACAAAAGTTTTTGAATCTGGTTGATATTTGTTTTTCTACTTCATCCAGGCCCATGTGACCTAATCAACAGGTCCGATGTCAAATAAACATCACAGTGGGCCCTAGGAGGTTTTTACCGGTGGATATTCAATCATTATTGTTTTCTCATGATGTGGTCCACTTGAGATTTAGTTCTACCTCATTTTTGGAGTAAAGTACTAAAATTATTCAAAAAAATAGATAAACAATGTGGATAAATCACATACATCATGGTGGAGCCCATGGAGCACCAACCACTAGCCTAACAGCATGGCAGACCGGCGGTAGTAGCCCAACCACGTCTTGAGTAGGTGAGCCTAGGCCTCACCCGAGGCGGTGGGGCCCGCCTTGATGTGCGTGTTCGTTATCCACTCTATCTATCAGTTTTTCCACATCGGTATTATCTAAAAAATAAAAATAATTATCATATGGATAATACCATAGGAAGCAGTGATGATAGACCCTTAACGTGCAACCAAGGTTTTGGACCAACTTCATATATTTTTTCCAGGTCTAACCATATCAATAAATTGGATGGAAAATAAACATTACAGAAATATTAAGGTGCACCCTAAGAATTTTGTTTTTTTAATCAATGTGGGGTGTTCATTGTTTCCCATAGCATGATCCACTTGAGATTTGGATCTTCTTCACTTTTGGGATCATGGTCCACTTGTGTTTTGGATCTTCACTTTTGAGATCATGGTCCAGTTGAGATTTGGATCTTCTTCACTTTTGGGATTGTGCCCTAAAATGGAATATAAAAATGGATGGATGGTGTGGATAGAGAATACATGCATCATGGTGGACCTATGATAGGGGTCGCACATCTTGGGTGAGACCTGCTCCTTTTTTCTAGATCATTTCAGGGTGTGATCCAAAAAATGAAGCAGACCTAAAATTTAACTGGACTATGCCATAAAGAAAGATGGACATTGAATGCCTACCATTGAAAACTTCCTGAGAGCTAAAAAAGATTTGAATGAAGTTAATATCCGTGTCTTTGCAGCCATTATACACACTATTTCTTGTGTTGTGGTTTCCTCAGGCTTTTAATTTCACTTATTGATTTCATGTCCTAAAATGATATGAAAAAATAGATGGACAACATATATGAGACATACAAATCATGGAGGACCCCATTGAATTGTATCTCCAGGGACATCGTTAGTGACCATCACCTCAAGGCAATCCACATCCTCATAAGAAGCATAAGTTAACCCAAATTATACCAACCAATCTATGGAACCCACTATTTATAAGTCACAAGTCCAAAAATTAGATCATTTTGCATTAGATTTGAGTGCCTCAGCCTCACCCAACACCTTATAACCATGACCATGGGGCCCATCTTGATATATGTACTGTATATCCATGTTGTCAATCTATTTAACCAGCTCCAAGAAATGAAGCATATCCAAATCTCAAGTGGACCACACCATAGGAAACAATGGTCATTGAACACCTGCAATTAAAAACTTCTTAGGGCACACCTTAATGCTCATTGTAATGTTTAGTTGTTATCTAACCTGTTGATAAGGTCACGTGGATGTAGATGAAGGGAAAACACAAACATCAAATTGATCCCAGACTTTTGTGCCCCACCAGAAGTTTTAAATGGTCAAATCACCAAGTGTAGTCCACCTAATCTCTGGATCTACTTATTTTTTAATAATGCAATTAAATGATGGAATAAGAAATAAATGGAGACAATGCCATATAGATGCCTATGTTTTAGTGGTGCACATCAAACTAGTAGAAATGTGGAATCGGACCGGAACTGACCAAGTGGTCCGATTTGGTCCGGTTCTAGAGTGCACCGGTTTCGGTTCCAAAATTTAAAGAACCGTTTGGTTTGGTTTGGTTCTCAGTTTGGGGTATGTAGAACTGAACCAAACCGTGGATCTGAACCGTGGATCCAAACCATGGAACCGAACTTGGAACCGAACCTTTAAAACAAATAAAAAACAAAACCCTAAGTCCCTAACCAAACCTAACCCTGCTGCGCGCAGCTGCTCTCTCTCTCTCTCGCAATTGGGTTGGATTATAAAAAGCTCAGAACAGTGGAACCGAACCAATTTTCACAATCCGGTTCTACGGTGCTAACGATCCATTCTAGTTCCTAAAATCCTAAAACTGTAAGAAACGGTTTAGTTCCGATTTCACCCCAAGACTGGACTGAACTGACCCGTGTGCACCCCTACTATGTTTCAGCTGAATTCAAAAATAAGCTTGCTTTTAAACTATTTCCTAAAATCTGCTTAAGGTTTTTGTGGTTAGCCAAAAAAGTACCTATTGTCTTATAACATTGCATATGGAATACTATATTTTTCAAAAGACATTTTTACTCATCAATAAAATATCCAAAAATCATCTATCATGCTCTCTCACGCCCAAATACCCGAATGCACCAAGCTTACGACCCTACTTGTAAATCCTATCTTCCTCTCCCTCCCTCTCTTCCACGATATCGCCTTTGCCTGAGAGCTCCCTCTCACTTGCCCAATAAAGTGGGAATAATGACACCCACAGTTGAAACCTTCATAGGGCCACATCAACACATGAATATACAAATGCGTACATCAAGGTGGGGCCAATAATCAGGTCCCATCCACAACGGTGGTTCAAAAGGGATGCAGATTGGGGCACGGATTGCCTATCGACACTTGCAATAACAAGTAACACTATTGGATGGTGCTCTGTGGGCCCCTCCATGATGTATGTGTTTTATCCAAGCCTTCCATCCTCTTTTCCATACCACTTTATGGGAATAGCTCGAAAATGAGGCAAAAATAAATCTCATGTCACCACACCACGAGAAACAATGGTGATTTGACACCCACCATTAAAAACTTATCGAGGGCCACAAAAATTTTAGATGTAGTGGATATTTGCATTTTCCCTTCATCCATGTATTTGTAACTTGTTATGGGTAAAAATGGACTGATTAAAGAGAGGAGGTTAGCTCAGACATTTCTGCATGACACGAGGTTGGCCAACGCCTGTCATGACCAATAAGCTCCATGATGGCCATGGAAGATAGGTCGATCACCTATTACATATGAATAAAGGTTTGCTAAGACTACCTCAGACCCTTAGGAAATGTCAGCAGACTACCCCTAGGAAAGATTGGCAGACTACACTCAAGTCGGGTCAACATACATAACTCGAAAAGTGGGGGTGCATACGGGTCGGTTCGGTCTGGTTCTGGGGTGAAACCAGAACCGAACTGTTCATAATGGTTCTACAGATTTTGGAATCAGAACCAGACCGTTAGCATCCTAGAACCGAACCGGAACCGGACCGTGAAAAACGGTTCGGTTCGGAATCGGTTCCATGGTTCTGAGCTTTTAAAAATCCAGCCCAGTTAGTTGATTTGGAAAAGAAAAAATAAAAAATAGAAAGATGAAGAAAGAGAAGAAAAAGAATAATCTACTCCATATACCATATATGGTTAAATAGCAATTTTACAGTCCCTCCTTTATGAAAGGTTACAAGTGACCAAGATGAAGAAAGAGAGAAGAAAAAGAATAATATGCTCCCTTCAATCCATAGGATAAACTCCATGAAAGAATTCTTGGGGCCCTCCAGACGTATTATCCCAAGTTTCACACCCAAATAATAATAGAACAATGAAAGTAATGAAAGTAACAGGTCTCTAATGACTTAATTCCAATCATCACGAAAGGTTACAAGTGATCAAGATCTAATAAACAATTGTTTCGTACCCAATTAAATAATGGAATAATGAAAGTAACAAGTCTCTAATGACTTAATTCCAATCATCACAAAAAGGTTACAAGAGATCAAGATCCAATGAACAGTTACAACCCAAGGTGCAAGAGAAAGGGTCACCACATGCACCACCCTGGAATGAGGACCAATGTCACATTTCTCTTATTAGCCATCTATTTTCAGGCCACAATAGCAAAAAAGGCTAGGATCTTCTAGCCTGGGAGATTTCACCAAAGATGATGTGACTTTAGCAAGCAACGTATTAAATATCTTCCCATGGATATGAAAAAAAGAAAGAAAAGGAATGTCTTGTATGCATTGCAAACACACCCAGAAAGGAGAAAATCTGCCATCAGATGACAAACCCGTCCTTGATTGTTGAGTTCTTCAATATGATGATGATGCCAGAACGGATGTAGAACCCTTCTGAAGATTTGTCAGCTTCTTGTATGCCCTGCAAACACACCCAAAAAATAAGACAGGGGGACTATGTCCATAATAGTGGGATATTCAACTTTTAGAAATAAATAGTAATGGATGTATTTGGATGCCCAAGTGAAGTGTGAATGAGGAAATGATAGAAGTTACTGTCGTTTCACAACCTTAAATCAAATTAACATTTAGCTTGACTACAACTTGAAAGTAAACGTGATTGCAATTTGGATTCCATAACCTCAATATGAATGCTAAGGATTTGTTTGGATGAACTAGTTAATAGGACTCCGATCATAAGTTGAAGGAAGTCAAAATAATTAAAATGTTATTTTCCTTTGGTAGAATTCATATTGATGGTTGGGGCTCCAAATTGCAGTTATACTTCTTTTAAGTTGAATGGAAAGGCATATGACTAAATTTTGAAGACTACTTCCTCATGAATAGTAGCAAACATTGCTAACTTTTTCCATTTCCTCATGATCTAGACAGAGCATTCGCAATTCAAGTCACTTGGGTACCAAAACACAAACTGAGAAAATTACAATTTGGTTGTTTGCTTTTAATAAAAATTGCAATTCAATTTGATCATGCTAAGGTAACAAGCATTTAGTAACTGAACTTGAAGTAATCCGATGAGTAGTTGGCAGATAAATGCAATGACTTTTCCCAATACGAGTTCTAATCCTTCAATCCTACTTGTCAATGTGAATGTGAGATCTAGTATGGCTTTTTCCAATGGTAAGGAGTGGGTGGAAGCATAGAATTCTATGCCTCCTCTCCTCCTTGCCTAGGTAGTCGTTTTAGTTGAATCAGCTATATTTTGGTATATTTAGGCTGTGGCCTTTTTAATGAAATTTCATCATCTTTTTTTAAAAAAAGTAGCATCTCTCTCGGTGAATTCTACTACCCATCATGTATGTAAAAGTATATGTGCCAGGGGAGGTAACTTCTCAAGAACTTGTATTAATGCCAATATCAGAAAAGGCATGACTGTCTTTTTGGGTGCATTAAGGAAGAAGTCACTTAGGGAAAACCAAAAAAGGGCTTAGCTTTTTGACAGTAATTTTTGAGATTTTGGCAAATCCTACTCTTAGTAGAATTTCTGAAATTTCCCAAAAAGGGTGTTGTTTTGACACTTTTTCTCACATTCCTATGTACTAAGAATGCAGCTGCTCAGACTAACTTTAACAAGCCAACAATAACAACAATCCTATGAAAACACATTAACACCCAACAAACAACAAATGCTCAATAAACATGAAAAGACCACAAAAAAACAAAGTATAAGGAAATCAATCTGTAGATCATAGTCAATTGAACCTCACCCAAGTAAACTCGATATGAAAGTCCTTAAATAGAAGATAGGTCTACAAAAATATAATAATTTATTAAAATCAAGAAGAACACAATAACTATAAGTAAATTATATGACAAAATTATATTGATCAAATGAATATTTACCTGATTCAAGAGCTTCAATTTCAGCCATATTTTCTTCAACTTGAATTGAGAGAGGCGAAGTACATAGCCAATCTTGTGCACAAATTAAACATTCCACAAGCTTAGGGGTAAGAGAATTACGAAATTGATCTAGAACACGACCTCGAGTACTAAAAGCCGATTCAGAAGCAACGGTAGATACAGGAATGACTAAAATATCCCCTGCAACTTGAGAAAGAACTCTATACTTGAGCTATTCACCTTCCACCAATTCAAAATTTTAAAGTTTGGATCATCATTTTCATAAGATTCCTCCAAATATTTGCCTACTTCAAACTTGCCTCCATTACTCTCTTCTTCTTTCAAATGTTTTTGAAACTTCATTTTGAGATAAATTAATTGCTCACTTGAACAACTAATTGATTGGTCGACATCCATGTCAAAAACGGCTTGACTTGAAGAAGAATCAACTTATTGAAACTTTCATACTCATCATAAATACAATTGAATGCCTCTCTTATCTTCCTAGTGAGTGATGGGATTTTCCTCCTCAAATCAGAGGAGAGATGGAGCAACGGGTGAAAAATTGGAGTAATTCACCACGTTGCTCGACTGGTCATGGGGGAGCCACGACTGATCGTGGGAGGAGCTCGACCGGTCGTAGGTTCAAGCCTTGGCACAACTCGCTGGACTACGACCAGTCGTAGGTGGTCTACGACCAGTCGTGGGAGCGCTACGACTAGCCGTAGGTTCGCAGTTTGTTTCACGATTTTGCGTGAAACTGCGGATTTAAGTCCTTTCGCAACAGGGATACGGAAAGGAGTTTCCTAAAACTATAAAAAGGGTTCTCTAGGAATTTTTTAGGGCATGAGAAAAACATAAGAGGGTTATCAAGGGTGAGAAAGAGAGAAAAGAGAGAGAGGAAGCTTGTGGAAGGGAGCCATCGTATCAGCGCTTCTACGTCCTCGTAATCAGTGAGATCTCTCCATTTTCTTTGTTTCTCTTACTGTTTATCCACTCCTGCGTGAGTGATGAATGTTTGATCATAGCGAGGTGTGCTTGTGATCGGTTGTAACGTTCTGCTTTCATAGTGGATTGTTGATCTAGACGAGGTCCCGTGGTTTTTACCTTTGAGGGTTTTCCACGTAAAAATCTCTTGTGTGGTGTGTGATTGTTGCTTTGATTTATTTCATTGCTATTATTATCTCATAATTCTGGTTTGTTCGGGAGGCTAGATCCTAACGTTTTGTGCAAGGCCCCCAACAAAGTGGTATCAGAGCGCTAAGTTCATTGAACGAGTAAGATCGATTTAGAATTATGGAAGGTGGCTCATCAAGGATGATCAGCCTCAATGGTTCTAACTGGACCATATGGAAGGCTAAGATGGAGGACTTGCTTTATTTCAAGGATCTATATTCTCCAATTTTAGGCATATCAGTAAAATTCAAGGATATGTCTGATGATGATTGGAAGAAGTTGGACCGGAAGGCGGTGGGGTTTATTAGACAATGGCAAGGTGATTATGTGTTCCACCATTGGTCTACGGAAACCTCAGCCGCTAGCCTATGGCTGAAACTACAAGGGATGTATGAGAGGAAGACAGCTGGTAATAAAAATTTTCTGATAAGGCGACTTGTGAATCTCAAGTTCAAGGATGGTGGTTTCGTGACCGAGCACATGAATGAGGTCAGCAATATAGTAAACCAACTCTCCTCTATAAAGATGGTCCTGGATGATGAATTGAAGGCTTTACTATTGCTTAGTTCCTTGCCTGACAGTTGGGAGGCATTGGTGGTGTCTCTAAGTAACTTCGTGCCAGACGGAAAGATATCCATGGAACAGGTTACTAGCTGTCTCTTCAATGAAGAGACAAGGAGGAATCTCAGGGGTCTACTCAGCAAGAGGTCTTTATGACATAGGAACGGGGGAGAGGAAAGAACAGGAAAGGCGGGAAGGCCCGAGATAAATCAAAAGGCAAGTCGAGAAACAAAAAAGATGTTGAATGCTAGAATTGTGGCAAGAAGGGCCACTATAGCATGAATGTCGTAAGGTTAAAAATGACAAGAAAGGAAAAGGAAAGGAGAAGAAAGATGAATCTGATTCCACTACGATCGCTTCAGATGGCGACGTTGTTATTATTCTTTCTACAGATCCTGATGTTTGTCTCATGGCTATGGGTCGGGACACCGACTGGGTGATTGTCTCAAGAGCTTCTTTTCACGTGACTCCATGCAGGGACTTCTTCACAAGGTATAAGTCAGGTGACTATGAGACCGTGAAGATGGAAAATTTTGGCATATCGAAGATCGTGGGAGTTGGTGATATTTGCGTGAAGATCGATGTGGGTTGTACGTTGGTTCTCAGGGATGTGAGGCATATCCCAGACCTTCGCCTCAACTTGATATCGATGGGAAGGTTGGATGATGATGGTTATGAAAGTCGGTTTGCTAGTGGGCGCTAGAAGCTCATCAAGGATTTGTTGATCGCAGCCAGAGGAAAGAAGTGTTGCACCCTATACAAGGCAAGTGTCAGTGTATGCAAGGGTGGGTTGAACGTAGCGAAAGATTCAGCTATAGACATGTGACACAGGCGTCTAGGCCACATGAGCGAAAAATGGCTTCAGCTGCTAGCGAGGAAGCGATTCCTTCCAGATGTGACAGGTATACCTCTCAAAACCTGTCTTGATTGTTTATCAGGGAAACAACATAGAGTTTCATTTGTTAAAACTGCTTCTCATGTTAATAAAGTGCATGTATTAAATTTGATTTATTCTGATGTGTGTGGTCATATGAGGACGAAAATCTTGGGTGGGGCATTGTATTTTGTTACTTTTATAGATGATGCATCTAGGAGGGTTTGGGCTTATGCTTTGAAATCAAAGGAAGATGTCTTTGGTGTGTTTAAGTTGTTTCATGTCATGGTCGAGAGAGAGACAGGTAGATCATTGAAGTGCATCCGCACTGATAATGGTGGTGAATACATTGGCGAATTTCATGAGTACTGCAAGTCCCTGGGTATACAGCATGAACAAACGGTTCCCAAGACCCCCCAGTAAATGGTGTAGCTGAGCGAATGAATAGCACCATTGTTGAGAGAATCAGATGCATGATATCCCATGCGAAGTTTCCTAAGATGTTCTGGGGAGAAGCAATGCACACAGCGGTGTATCTGATAAACAGGTCTCCATCAGCCCTGTTGAATGGAGAAGTACTTGAGAAAGTGTGGACTGGACAGGATCCATCGTACAGTCATCTCAGGGTGTTTGGATGGAGGGCATCCGTTCACGTACCAAGGGACGAGAAGTCCAAGCTCGACATGAAGATTAGACAGTGTGTGTTCCTGGGATACGGTGATGAAAAGTTTCGGTACAAATTGTGAGATCCGACCGAGAAGAAGCTCGTTAGGAGCAGAGATGTGGTTTTCTTTGAAGATCAGTGTATTGAAGACATTGGTAAGCCAGAGAAGAATCAGCCTAGTTCAAGTGAGCTAGAGGACACGGATCCGGTTATTCCTCCCGTGGTGCCTGATGATGGGGGAGTACAGTGAGGTGCAGAGGACGAGGGGGTTCCTATAGAAGATGGACCGGGGGAGCAGCCCCCACTTAATTCACCTGTTGAGCCACAGGTGAGGAGGTCATCTAGGGACAGGTAGTCGTCCAAGAGGTACTCACCGCATGAGTACATTATGCTGACTGATGGGGGAGAGCCAGAAGATTATTTTGAGGCCCTATCCGATAAGCATAAGGAGGAGTGGTTGAAAGCTATGCAAGAGGAGATAGAATCCTTGCATAAGAACCACACCTATGATATGGTGAAACTGCCTAAGGGCAAGAAAGCTCTGAGCAACAAATGAGTGTTCAGAAAGAAGGTTGAGCAGAAGAATTCACAGACGAGGTTCAAGGCCAGACTTATGGTAAAAGGGTTCGGTCAGAGGAAAGGCATAGATTTCGAGAAGATATTCTCACCAGTGGTGAAGATGACATCCATACGGGTGTTGCTTGGGTTGACAGCTAACAAGGATCTGGAGATAGAGCAGTTGGACATAAAAACTGCTTTTCTCCATGGTAACCTAGAAGAAGAGATCTAAATACACCAACCAGAAGGGTTCGAAGTCAAGGGCAAGGAGCATATTATGTGTAGGCTGAGGAAAAGCTTGTATAGGCTAAAACAAGCTCCACGACAATGGTACAAGAAGTTCGATTCGTTCATGTTACAGCATGGGTATGACAGAATGGAGTCGGATCACTATGTGTTCACGCGTAAGTTCTCAGATGGTGATTTCATGGTTCTGCTCTTATATGTTGATGACATGCTCATCATGAGAATGGACATTAAGAAGATCGACAGGCTGAAACAGGAGTTGGGTAAATTTTTTACGATGAAAGACTTGGGCCCCGCTAAACAGATCCTAGGAATGAAGATAACCCGTGACAGAAGTAGCAGGAAGCTTTGGCTGTCACAAGAGCAGTATATTGAGAAAGTCTTAGAGTGGTTCAATATGAATGCAGCGAAGCCGATCAGTACTCTACTGGATGGTCACTTCAGATTGAGCGACAGACAGTGTCCTAAGAGGAAGGCAGAGGTGGAAGAGATGTAGAAGATACCCTACGCGTCAACTGTAGGAAGTTTGATGTATGCTATGGTGTGTACACGCCCAGACATAGTATATGCGGTTGGTGTTGTTAGCCGGTATCTTGCCAATCCTGGAAAAGAACATTGGGTAATGGTGAAGTGGATGCTACGGTATCTAAGAGGCTCATCCAGGTTGAGCCTATGCTATAGTGACGGTAAACCTATGTTAGAGGGCTACATAGATGCAGATATGGTAAGCGACATATACTCCAAGAAGTCTACATCGGGGTTCATGTTTACGTTTACAGGGGGAGCGGTTTCTTGGCAGAGCAAGCTACAGAAGATCGTAGCATTATCGACGACAGAGGCCGAGTACATTGTAGTCACAGAGGCATGTAAAGAGATGCTTTGGATGAAGAGGTTCTTACAAGAACTTAGCCTGAAGCAAGAGGAACACGTGATCTATTGCGATAGTTAGAGTGCTATACACTTGAGCAAGAATCCAAGTCAGCATTCCAAGTTGAAGCACATAGAGATTCGGTATCACTGGATCAGGGATACTTTGGAACAAAAGGTGTTATAGCTTGAAAAAGTTCACACGGACGATAATGGATCAGACATGATGACCAAGGCTTTGCTCAAGGGCTAGTTTGAGGTTTGCAGAAACCAGGCTGACTTGAAGAAGGTAAATTCCTCCTGAGTCAGAAAGGTGGAGATTTGATAGGATTTTTCTCTCCAGATCAGAGGAGAGATGGAGCAACGGGTGAAAAATCAGAGTAATTCACCACGTTGCTCAACTGGTCGGGGAGGAGCCACGACTGGTCGTGGGAGGCGCTCGACCGGTCGTAGGTTCGAGCCTTGGCACGACTCAAAGTCCAGCGAGTTGTGCTGTTTTTTTTTTGGGGGTCTAGGACTAGTCGTGGGTGAGCTACGACTAGTCGTAGGTGGTCTACGACCAGTCGTGGGAGTGCTACGACTAGTCGTAGGTTACGTAGTTTGTTTCATGATTTTACGCGAAATTGCGGATTTGAGTCCTTTCATAACAGGGATGCGGAAAGGAGTTTCTTAAAACTATAAAAAGGGTTCTCTAGGATTTTTCTATGGCATGAGAAAAACACAAGAGGGTTATCAAGGGTGAGAGAGAGAGAAAAGAGAGAGAGGAAGCTTATGGAAGGGAGTCGTCGTCTCAGCGCTTCTACGTCCTCGTAATCGGTGAGATCTCTCTGTTTTCTTTGTTTCTCTTACTATTTATCCACTCCTGCGTGAGTGATGAATGTTTGATCATAGCAAGGTGTGCTTGTGATCGGTTGTAACATTCTGCTTTCATAGTGGATTGTTGATCTGGACGAGGTCCCGTGATTTTTACCTCTTTGAGGGTTTTTCACGTAAAAATCTCTTGTGTGGTGTGTGATTGTTGCTTTGATTTATTTCATTGCTATTATTATCTCATAATTCTGATTTGTTCGGGAGGTTAGATCCTAAGGTTTTGTGCAAGGCCCCCAACAGTGAGCTCAATCACCATGACAGGTTCGTAAACTTCAGAATAACTGAACTTCACATATTTCAATTTATAACGGGGATCTAACACAACAACAATTAATAACATCATATTCATATTTTTAATATTTTCTCAATACTTCTCAAATTTAATCTTCATTTTCTTAATCATGATATTTAAAGTAGAATC
The DNA here is from genome assembly GCA_037074715.1 of Magnolia kwangsiensis. Lineage (NCBI taxonomy): Eukaryota > Viridiplantae > Streptophyta > Magnoliopsida > Magnoliales > Magnoliaceae > Magnolia > Magnolia kwangsiensis. The sequence continues at coordinate 19,375,063 of CM073583.1, forward strand.
CATACTCATTGACCATTTGGATAAGAAACTTGCAATGACACAAACTTCATGAAAATATAAATTAGAAGTGACCCATAAAAAACCAGACAAGCGAATAGTTGCATCATAGAATTTTTGTAAAAATTTTATAAAAACACAAGCATCATCCCAATCACTAGTGGTAGGAGGTCCATCATGAAGTTCTATGGTGAAATGTGGATCTTCCTCTTCTAATCTCTCAAATGTTTTTTAAAACTTCGTTGCAGCATCTAGCATGAGATATGTGGAGTTCCACCTAGTTTGAACATTTAGTCACAAAGAACTTTTATATGTTATCCTCTCTTTCTCTACACATGCTTTGACGCGTTATTTTCTTTGTGGAGAACTCCTGACATACCTCACTACCCCACGAATTTGGGTTAATGAATCTTTTAATTCAATTAACCCATTTCTTACAATTAAATTAAGAATATGTGTACAACACCTCATGTGAAAGAATTTGGCGCCTAAAATGAAAGTATCACTCTTCTTAAACATCTTTCTTTTCATATATGAAATAGAAACATCATTGGAACTTGCATTATCCACAGTAAGTGTGCATAGTTTCTCCATACATCATTCCATTAAACATGTCTCCATCGCTCGATCAATTTTTTGACCTTTGTAATTAGAAATTACACAAAAGTTTAAAATTCTTTTATGCAATTTTCAGTTTTTAATAAAATGAGTTGTAAGGCACATGTAAGAAAGATTCCACACTGAGGTGTATAATCCGTAGTGAGATAAATTCTTTGATTTGAGTTCACTAATAAATCATTCAATTTTTTATTCTGACTCACATACAATGCTATACAATCCTTTATCATCATAGTACGTGACAATATTTTGAAATTGGGTTGCATCACACTACAAAAGTAACGAAATCCTTCATGCTCAACAAACTTAAAAGGCAACTCATCTATGATTATCATTTTTGTAAGTATTTCTCTACATAAATCTTGTTCAAATTTCCAAACACCAAGGGTACTACCACCATCTTCTGATATTGAATGCATTGACAAAAGTTTCTGTTTCTTATCTTTATTTTGAAAATTCTTGGGGCACTTTGATATATGTTTTCTCAAAGGGTTAGTCCCATTCTCACTCAACCATGCATAGGATAAATTACAGTAGTTATATCTAACCTCTTTCGCTTTTCCATCTCTGTCATCTACAATTTTGGTAAAATGTTCTCAAACGTTAAATTTATGACTCGTCTTTAGGAAGACATACTTTTACATGAGATGAAGAATTACTAACAATGAACTCCTGAAGATTATTTGTCTCTCTAATACTTGATATCTAATAAGAATTAAGATATACAAAAAAAAAGAAAAAGAAATCAATAAAACACTTAACATTCAATAAAACATTTACAAAAAATTAGTAACATCAATAATTAATAATTACCATAACAAACAATAATGATGAAGCCGTTGTTGATGTTCAGATCGAGATTCGAGATGGCCAGAGAGGGATAGCTGGATGTGATGTTTTTGAGAGATTTACCCTGTAAAGAGAAAATTACCACTATAATTAAATGCTACCTTTTATCTAGCGCCTTTTATGAACAGTGCAAAACTTACCTTTCCAACGGTTGAGTGAGGTTTATGTGTCGTGATTCAAGACGGATTAGAAATTTTGAGCTAGGGTTTTGAAAAGGGGGGAGAAATTCGAAAACCCTATAAAAGGAAATGGCGTACCTTAAACAAGGAGATAAGGAATCGTAGAGAGAAAGAGAGATACAGAGAGGTCAGAGGGAGGGCGTCACACGCCCTGCAGCCCTAGGTTGCCGGTGATTGGGCAAGGGCAGGCTGCCGGTGATTGGGATGAAGAGAGAGAGAGAGAGAGGTCAGAGGGAGGGTACTGCACAGCCTATGAGCCTAGGCTGCCGGTGATTGGGACGGCCAGAGAGAGAGAGAGAGAGAGAGGGGGGGGGGAGAGGGTAGAGGGAGGGCGGCAGTCAGCGAGCGAGAGGGCAGGGCTAGGGTAGGGGTGGTAACACAGGAGTTAAGCCCTAAAGGAGGTTAATGTATTTAGGTTTTTTTTTGGGGGTTTTAAACTAAAGGTTCGGATCCACGGTTCGGTTCGATTCTACAGGGCCTTAAACCAGAACCAATCTGTAACTAATGGTTTTGTAAATTTTGAAACTGGAACTAGACCGTTACCAACCTAGAACCAAACTGATCCAACGGTTTGGGTCCGTGTCACACCCCAAACTCAGAAACCGGGCTCATAAAATTCCCGATCGCCGAATCTGGCGCTGACAGCCTCCGTAGTACCCCATTCTCGGCTCCCGGCACCCATATACCAGGTTCCGATCCTGGGATGCTACAAAGAGGATTTCTACTATCTATTTAATTCGTAATGAGCATAACCATAAGCATAACCCACGAACAATAACCACAAGAACACCATCACAAAATTCACTATGATCAAAAACTTTGAGTACAAGGTGTATAAAGGAAAATTCAAGATAGTGCTAATAACAAAACTCCAAAAGCTCGACTGCACGCTCCTGCTGCTACTATGCTATGATTACGTCCTGACGTCACCTGCACGCATCAATCGTGCATAAGCTTATAGAAAGCTTAGAGGGCGGTGTAAGTGTGTGCGCAATACAAGCGTGCTCAGAATGCAAGGTCAGAATAATGTTGGAATGTGCTGATGAGTACATGAATACAATCAGCCGTACCAAGGCTATGCGGTGCAAGATATGAATGCGATCGGCCACATCCAGGCCATGTGATGCCGGATGCAAGTCAAGCATGTCAATCCTCATCATATACCAGTACAGTTCTCATTCTGGATAATCACCGGGGTCTAGTACACTCTAACCAGCCTGTCGTCCCTATCCGAACGCACAACTGAGAGAGTAGAAGAGACCTCACTATCCGCCTGCCAATATCGGGCTCGGCTCGTCAATAGCGGACCGATTCCTCAAGCTGGTCAAACTCAACTTAGAAGTTACCCCCTCACTCAGGCAGGTAAGGTCACACCCCTTTTCAACCGACCACGACACAGTGGGAGACGCGGCCTACTGGTATATGGCTATCGCACACTCGTGTATTCACTTGGTCTCGACATTGGAGTCATCCTCTGGTACCATCGAGTTTAGAAATTTTCACTCAGGGACATCTATGGCGCCCGTATGTTAGAACCAAACATTTTCGGTATCTAATCCAGCCACCTACGATGCATCTGTGGAGGCTATGGCCCTGATGTCGCTAGGGCATACAATAATCACAATCATACAAATGCTAGCGTATGAGTCACACTACCAGTCATGCAACAGTCCTACGTGTACCATGCACTCATGTAGGGCAACTCCGCCTATCAGGGAGCCCATAAACAGTTCGCCCGAAGGTGCATGCTATGATCAGTCACTTCTCATATCAGTCATACATATGATGCGTATGATAATGAATCATGAAACTATACTAAACATGTTATACAGTAATGCACTATCCTTACAACGCAAGTGGCCTAGACAGCCGACACACAACAAGTCCGGCCTATCAATGGGCCCTAGGGAGAGTAGTAATGTGGACATCCAACCAACATTATACTCGCAATGTGGACGTCAAACTAACATTGATCCTAAGGTGTAGCCTGTAGAGAATATTATTATGTAAACCAGGTTGGGATCACACATTGCAATGGACCTTAGGTACACCCCATTGAGCTTTAAATACATCAGATGGGCCATATCATATGAGCCTTTTTTTCTCATCAAATGGGCCACATCAATGGGCCGCACTAATGGGCCTTATGTGCATTGCAATGGGTCAAAACCCGTGGGCCTTAGATTGCATCAAATGGGCCTAATCTCATGTGTCTTATATGTGATGAATGGGTCACACCAATTGGGCCCCATATGTACATCAAATGGGGCTTAACCCATAGCCCCTAGTACGTCTCAATGGGCCCAATCCCATGGGCCTTACCTATGTATTAGAGTGGGTCTCAACCATGGGCCGTAAATATGTCAAATGATCCCATGACATGGGCCGTACATCCACATCAAAGTGGGCCCCAATGAACTACTACAAATTCATTAAGATGGTCCTCATAACATGCCAAGGTGGGGTCCACTTAGACTATAGATTTGACTCATTCTTTATGCCCATGCCATAAAATGGGGTTTCCAAAAGGATGGATGGATTGGATGCAACCCATGCATCATGGTGGGGGCCCACATGAAGGCCTACTATCATGTATATCATATGTAATATAATATACAACTATATATAATATATATACACAATATTATATATAATATAATATTATATAAGTATAAATATACACATACACACACATACATTAGCTCACATGTGGGGGTAGGTCCCACCATTAGATCACACGTGGGACCCACAACTCTCTGGACAGTAAGAGAGAGAGGGAGTGAGAGAGATATAGAGAGAGAGAATGAGAGATAGAGAGAGAGTGAGAGAGAGAGAGAGTGAAGGCACGTGGCCCTTTTTCTCCTTTTTCTTTCTTTTTCTTTTTTCTTTTTTTTTTTTTTTTTTTTCTTCTTTTCTTGTCCTTTTATGCTGGCACAAGAGAGGTGGGTCCTACGTATGGCCCACCATACAATTGTATATGGGAGAGGGTGGCAGCGAGTTCTCCACGAGGTCGAGCTGTGTGGGCCCCACCGTTGAGGTGGTCACACATCTGACCCACCAGTCAGATGCACCGTTCCAGCGTGGGCCTAGGTCTCAAAAAAAAACCAAGTTAGGTAGTGATTTGTGTGGGCCGCAGCAGATACAACAGTTGGGAGGGCTACCCTCCCTTAAAACATTCAAAATCATTTATTAGCCCCACCGAGATGGGGTCCACAAATCCAGCCCACCCATCATGGGTATCCTACTAGAATGAAGGGTTTAGACCAAGTTTCACCAGTATCCAAATTTCAGGTAGGCCCCACCGAGTGGTTTTATATGTTTCAGGCATATCTTCACATGATTTAAGATGGTATGGCCCACCTGAGTTTCGTATACGGCTGATATTTGGCAGGGGGCCCACTGCCCTAAGGGGCGACCTAATGAACGGCATGGATTTTAGAACATACATGATGGTAGGATCCACAAGTGGGGCCAAGGGGGCCCTCCTTTTTAACGTGGACGTCTCTGGACGTCATGGCACAAAGTCATGCCAAATTTTTATTTTTTATTTTTATCCTAGGTGGGACCCACATTAATCAGATCTACCCCGTCCAGTGCATGTGTCCCACAAAAATAGGGGTCCAAAACAAGTTTCAGGTGGGTCCAAGCTTCTGCTGGACCCCAGCAATCATTCTTCCAAGTTTCAACGGAAAATACTACCATTCTTAATGCCACGGCCCTTCAGATGATTGGATCGGTCTCATTTTTTGGCTCAACGCATAAAATGATCCCGAGAATAGAACGGATGGCTTGGATCATGTATAAACATCAAGGTAGGGCTTGCATGAGTGGCCCATTCTAAAAGAATACCTTTTTCTATCTTTTTTTTCTTTTTTTTTTAATATGGGGCCCACAATAAGATGATCCAAATCGTCTAATATGTGTGTCCCACGTGGTGGATCGTTCAGTTCAAGTTTAAGATGCATCCAAATTTCAGGTAGGCCCCACCAAGTACTTTTATATGTTCAGGCATGTCTCCATATGATTTTAGATGGTATGGCCCACCTGGGAATCGGATTGGTCCCAAATTTTGGCTCAACGCCTAAAATAGTCTGAGGAAGGTGGTGGACGACTTGGATTGAATACATGCATCAATTTAGGGCCTGCATGAGTGGCCCACTCTAAAAGAGTACTTTTTCTCTTTTCTTTTTTTAAAACCATGCCGCGTACTGCTAGTCCAGCGGCCAGAGACGCTGGACAGCTTGCTAAAACAGATGCAAACGGTGGGTCCCACGAGGACATGGCCCACCTGATGTATGTATATGTGTGTGTGTGTGTATATATATATATATATATCTACATAAATATATGTATAAATGCAATATACCATACAAATTAGGTCATCTCACCTAAAATGTGATGGGCCACCCATTTGATAAATGGAGTTGATTTAGCACAATTTGGTGGGGCCCACCACATTCAAGGGAGAGAAAAGAGGGAGGTAGAGAGATATACGGTGAGATAGAGGGACCCCGCCACTATGGGCGCCTCTCTACATTATTTACATCAATTTGAGTCCCACAACAAGTGGCCCTAAAAAAAAATCATGAATTAACGGTGGATCACCCACCTCTAAGCCTCCTCCTTGCTCCCTTGGCCTCCAATGCTCCTTGCCTTCGCCTTGGACGGTGGATGATGGACCTTTGATGGTGTGGATGAGAGATGAGAGGTGTAGATGGAAGAAGAGAAGGTGGGCCACACTTGGGATTTGGGAGGAGCTTGGACGTGTGGATTTTTTTGCTTAGGAGAGATTTTGAGAATGAATGAGAGAGAGAGGGAAGTGATGGGTGATAAGGGTGATGGAGTGATGTGGTGTGATGGGTGATGGGTTTGGTGATGATGAGGTGATGTGAAAGTTAACTTCGGGCTTGCTTGTGTAAGAGAAAGGTATGGGTTGTTATACTTGACTTGATGTATGATGTGTACTTGATTGATGGGATTGATTGATTGATTGATGGGACATCTCGTAGAGATTCCCTCGTAATCCGCAACGTGCGTTGTTTCTTCGAATTGAACGTGAGCCTATATCTTCTACCCTGGGTATTGGGTCGGTGCGCGAGTCGCGGCGTTAGAACCGCGACGACGGCGCGGTCGCTAAGGTATAGGTTTCAATTTTAGCCATCTTTGGCATACAGGTCTCAGCTTAGGATCGCGCGCAAACATCAAAAAGTGGTTAAGGATTGCCGAATTCGACCGGAAGGATCGCGGGAGTCGACGGAACAGTACGAACTAGGATACGGGTCTTACAGTCCGGTTACATGGTTATACCGGTTCAATGTGCACCCATATAGGAAAGGTCGGTAGACTACACTCAAGTCAGGTTGGAAGACACACCCATGAAAGGTCGGCCAAGACCACCTCGGATCCCTGGGAAAGGTCAGTAGACTACCCCCAGGAAAGGTCGACACACTACACTCGGGTCAGGTCGGCAAACACACCCAAGAAAGGTAGGCCAAGATCACCTCAGACCCCTAGGAAAGGTCGGTACACTATACTCAAGTCAGGTCGGCAGACCACCCCTAAGAAAGGTTGGCAAACATACATAGGAAAGGTCAGTAGACTGCACCCAGGAAAGGTTAACAGACTACACTCACGTCAGGTCGGTAGACACACCTAGGAAAGGTCGGCAGACTACACTCAGGTTAAGTCAGTAGACACACCCTAGAAAGGTCAGCCAAGACCACCTCGTATCCCTAGGAAAGGTCAGCAGACTATCCTCAGGAAAAGTTGGAAGACTACACTCATGTCAGGTCAGCGAACACCCAGGAAAGGTTGGCCAAAACCACCTCGGACCCTCAGGAAAGGTCGGTAGACTACACTTAAGTCAAGTCGACAGACTACACACAGGACGGGTTGGCAGATTACACCCAGGAAAGGTCAGCAGACTACACTTAGGTCGGGTTGACAGACTACCCCCATGAAAGGTCGGTAGACATCCCCAAGTTAGGTTGACAGACTACACATAGGTCAGGTTGGCAGAATACCCCCAGGAAAGGTCGGAATACTACACCTAGGTCAGGTCGACCAAAACCACTTTGGCCTCCTACTGCATATCTCCGCTGATTTCGAATAATAAGATCTTATCTAAGAACGATCCACCTGATATCTTCTCCAAAAATATTGGAGGATATTCGCAACACACTTGGAATCCTGAAATCTTCACCAAGGATCTCGAGAGATTCCTCTACGCGTTCAGGATCTGAATCCCTATACAATACGTCCCTACTAAATAGGGAGATCTCCTCTACGCCACCACCTCTCCTCAACTATAGATAGGAGTATCTCTAATGGTGGAAGGTATGCAAAATCTTTTACTCAAAACTCCTCAATACTAGAAGACCCAGATTCCTAGCCTAACTTTAGCATTGGAGGGTCCCCTGCTCTAGCTAGGGTCTCCTTTATCTTCTTCTTGTGTAGGTACTCGTAGGTCTAAAGAGGGTGGACCGGATTTTTGCATCAACATAACCTAATTAATAAGTTGGATGGAAAATAAATGTTGCATGGGTTATAAGAAACTTTTAATGGTGGCCATTCAATCACCTCTATTTTTTTGTAACATGGTCCACTTAAGAATTTGATCTATGTTATTTTTCATGCCCTAAAAATATCCTTAAAAATACACGGACGATGTAGATGAAACACATATGTCGTGGTGGGTCCCACGGATCACTATCCGATATTGAGGGGCCCACTCCACATATTTTGCAAGCTATTTTTAAGACGCGCAACAACAAAAACGAGCTGAATCAAAGATTTAAATGGGCCACACGAGAGGGAAAACTAGAAAAAGAAATGCCCATTGTTAAAACCTTCACGTGCTCCACCTTGATATTTATGTGTCATCCAAAGTGTTTATAAGATCATTCCCACGGATGAACTAAAAACACAAAAAACTTATTCCAGTACAAAACTATTGTGGTTATATAAATATTTCAATAGTGGTCGTTTAATCCCCACTATTTCCTCTCGTGTGGCCCACTTAAGTCTTAGACTTGGCTCATTTTTTGTCGCATGTCTTTAAATAAATTCATAAAATGGATGAACAGGATGGATTTCTCACCGTGTGCCTTATTGGGCTTCAGAATTTAATGCATTTTGATTATTTCATAAGCAGTGACGGAGTTTAGCTGACCACGAAGCATAAATCAACAACAGAATAATACCAAGTGCAACTATATAAATATAAAACATCCATGTCCAAATGTAAAGTAAAGTAAGGATGGGAGAGACTAGTCCCACCAATGCATCATCCCCAAAATGGCTAGGACCCTAGCCCGTGCCCTGCAATCATCCCTATAATAGAGTAAGAGGATCTACCAAAGATCTGGAAGTATGACGGTTCCTCCTCATCATCTATGCTTGTTCCATTAAGCGCGTCCAGCTTCATAATCTTTGCGCCTAAGACAAGCTCTGGTTGATGTTTTAAAGCACCGTCCCAGAGTGAGAGTGAGTAGCTAACTCAGTGGTACCATTAACAATAAGTTACACATATTATTATACGCATGAATATATTTAGTGAAAAGCAAACATTTGAGGAAACCTAATTACTCATGTTAATGCAAATGCATGTTTCAATTACATGATGCATGCCCTTTCCTCCAACACTCCCTCGGGCGACAACATCTAACGATCGCAGTGCCCAGGACTCCCTCATTGTGACCTCGACTATTGAATCGTCAGTACTAGCTAACGCAATGTAATGTAGGATGTTAGCCAAGTTGATTAATTACGTTCATTCATCCAACAATTTGGAAAAATCGGGACACCTTGTCAGATCAATGCCCTATCTCGATCGCGCGGCCCTGGCGGCCGTATGACTCTCATGATCCTTGGCCCGTTTGGAGTCGTCATTCTCAATATTAAAATCATAAGAAGGTAGTTTGAGAAGGGGTATTTTCTCACAGTCACTACGGGGAGACTCCTCACCCTAGCATAGGTCGATAGTTTGGGTATAGTGTCTCATACCACCATACCCGGCTCTTAAGACTTGTGGGCCGCAACTTGAGGTTTGCTAGTCGGTGCAAGCGGACACAGGGTGCCTCGGGTTCAAGCAGGCGAGTACAAACATGGTTAACGTACATGGATGGCCAATTTGTCCCCGCACAATGAACTACGGGCTGTACAACTTGAGCTCAACGTCTTGCGTAGTCCAACTACAGCCAACAACACGCGGTTTGACTAGTCAGGCTAAATTTATCCATGGGCGGGCCCATCAGAAAGGCTGCCAAAGAGGGTTCTGAATTGTTGGTCGATCCAAAGAGGGAACAATGTATAGATGCAATATAATAAAGTAGAAGTTAATCCACTCGTAGTTGTGAGAGAATTGGGTATGTATAATGATGAACCACATTCACGATCAATACACAAGTTACTATTTTATAAGAATCCAATATATTTCCTGATGTATAAGTACATGGATCTAGGTTTCAAGAGAACATGAAAGGGAATGAGCACTATAGCCGAATACGGGAAGAATCTAAACATACTTGGAGAATGTGGGCAGTCAATTCACTGATTCCATACATGTGAGAGAGATGCATTCGAATTTATCTTTCTAACTCTGTAAAATTGGAGATATCATAACCAGGAACTCTACATTTGTCAACAAATCAACAATGCAGACAACTAATTAACCTAATCCACACATATAAGGGACATGCAACCGGATTCACCTTATAAAATTAGCAATTTTGGAAATATCACACTTGTAATTTCACACTTATCAAACAAATCAAGCAATGCATGTATTAGGGAAGTTAAAACCAGAATTTCTTTCCCAATTTGGAAATTTTACATGCACAATTCCGAATTAAGCTATTTCATTCCATAGAAGCAACATGCAAGGTAATTTATCAAATATAATCACTAAGATTTGTTCTAGGTATGATAATAGGCTACCTAGAGGTAATGGTCCACCTCTATAGTCGGTTGGAGCTTCTTGGAGTTGCTCTAGTACCGCCGAGTCTGTGAATTGACACGTCAGGGCCCTATGCCAGAGGAATTGGCATGCCAGGACATATGCAAGTGGCCTATCCTATAAAAATTTGAGGAGAGTTCAAGTGGTTACCTTCCGATCAGCAATACTCCACCTCTACGGTGGTAGGGCCGTGGTTTTAAGTGAATGACGGGGGTAGGAGAGGGGGATTACTCAATTCCCAATTTCCTTCCTCTCACAACTCTGCTTCCTCTCTCTCTCTCTCTCTCTCTCTCTCTCTCTCTCTCTCTCTCTCTCTCTCTTGATGGAAATGTGTTGTGGGGGTGAGCGAGAGAGAGTTGAAGGCTTATATAACCTGGGTTTTTACCCAACTGGCCTTGGGGTGGCAATTCCTACCATAAGTGACCCTCTGGGGCACACTTACAGTTTTCGAGGCTGCCTTGGTGGCCCCCTGGCCATTTGTGTTGTGGGATGGGTGTCCCATAGTCTGATGAGGGGCTGTCCAAATTTTGGTAGTAAATGGACGCGAAAATTGATCGCAAGGGTCCGATTCGTGGTCATCGTCCTTCGATTAAGGGTTAAATTTGGTGGACGAGGGCATGTAAATATCTTCGACCTACGGTGCAAATTTGAGTGAAATCTAACGGTCGGAATGTCATAATTTATTGTCCTAAGTGGCGAGGCTAATTGTTTTAAAAATTCATATCTTAGGCCATTACTTGGGAGAGTTGCTTTTCATAAGCACCGGCTAGACGACGCAAATCGTCCATTTCCAGGCGTCATTTGAGTCCATTGCCCGTGATAGACCACAAGACCAATGAGGTCCATAGCTTCCCATAGTTTCGGATTTCTCTGCTTCTTTTTGGGCATTGCACGACCCGTACAGACAATCGCCAAGTATCATTAGGTAGACCGGCTCTACGGCCCGTGTTTGACCTGAACACATTCAGAGTCGACCGCATTAGCGACTTAATTCATTTTAATTTATTGGTGGTGGGCCTCGCACGTGCGATCGAATTGCGTGGTCTTACGACAATCCACTTGTGGACGGCTCATGACACTGTTCTGATTGGCCCAGGTGATACAACCTCACTTTGTTTTCTTGTGCAGGAAAGCTTTTTAAAGGAAATCCATGTTCGCAGCTCCCACGATCACAACCAAGGACCCTCCTCTAGCACCACTTCCATATTATGGTTTCAGAAGTTGTGGGCCCCATCAAGATGTATGTGGTACATCCACACTGTCCATCCATTTTGCAAGGTAATTTTAGGGCACGAGCCCAAATGCGAGGCAGATTCGAATCTCAAGTGGACAAGACCATGGGAAACGAAAGGGATTGAACACCTACTCTTGATAACTTCTTAGGGGATTGGATGGCAAAAAAAGAATTGTAGTAGCCACTTAATTCAAGCCCATGCCACATAATGATCAGGTTAGATGGCAAAACAAATAATTATAGTGGGCCTTAGTAGTTTTTAACGGTAGGATTTAATTACCATTGTTAATTCTTGTAGGGTCTACCTGAGATTTAGATCTTTTCATTTTTTTGGGCCCATGCCCTCAAATCATGATTTATGAAGGATGGACAACATGGATCAAACAAACGCATTATTGTGGAGCACGATACATTCGTAATGAAAAAATAGTTAAAGAGGTCATATTTGTCCTTTTCAAATACAATAGACATAATTAGAGGTGGGCATCGAGTTGAGTCGGACTAGATTGGGTACAACTCGACTTGGTCCGAAATTTTCAATGCACTGACCCAAACTCGATCTTATCCGGGACCTAGTCTAGGTCCTCTGACTCAATTCGATCCATTGCACTGCTGGCCTGACCCAAACCGATCCCAACTCGGTCAGGGAAACTAAGTCAGATTGGATTGGATAAGGTTCAGATCGAATCTTCCATTATATATATATATATATATATATATATATATATATATATATATATATATATATATATATATATATATATATATATATATATATAATTTTCACCATTAAAAAATTTAAAGGGCCCGCCATAACGTTTATTTTTCATCTAATTTGTTAATAAGGTCACAACTATATGGATGAAGAGGAAAAACAAATTTCATATTGATCCAAAACTTCTATGACCCCTAAAAGAGTTTTAACGGTAAACATTCAACCCCCCATTGCTTTTTGCAGTGTGGTCCACTTAATCTTTAGATTTGTCTTATTTTTCGGCTCAATCCTTAAGATGAGCCTGCCGAATGGATGGACAATTTGGATATAACACATACCTCATGATGAGACCCACAGAACTTGATGACGTCAATACACCAGCTGGCCTGGTGCATGGTACAACTGTCAATCTGCTTCCTTTATCGTCTTTCTTTTCTTGGGACGCGGATTTCCTGAGCTAGGATGCTATGTGGGGCTCACGGTAATATTTGTAAGAAATCCACACCGTCCATCAGTTGTGGGAGCTCATTTTAGGACATGATGCCAAAAAATAGGTGGATCTAAAGCTCAAGTAGGCCAAACAAGAGGGAAAAGCGAGGAAAGAGTTTCCTACCGTTGAAACCTTCCTGTTATCTACCCTGATATTTATATGTCATCCAAACCGTTTATAAGGTCATTCCCACTCGGATGAAGTGAAAGCACCAAAAACTTCTTCTGGTATTAAACTTTATGGCCATGCGAATGTTTCAAATAGTGGTCACTGAATATACATTGTTTTCTCTCGTAAGGGCCACTTGAGTTTTGGATACACTTCATTTTTGGCCGCATGTCCTAAAATGAACTCCCAAAACGGATCGATAGTGTGGATTTATCACAAACACACGGTGGGACCCACCTAGCATCCCACGCAGGAACTTCCTGCCAAAGACTTTTACAGGAAATCCACATCTCTTTTCTTGTGTCAGAGCTCAGTGCTTGATGCACCTTGAACCATGAGCTGAGGTTTTTTTTTTTTTTTTTAACACGCACACACACCCCACACACTTACGCTAGTGAAATTTCATCACATATGGGTACTCAAACCCTTAACCGGGAGTTGAAACTCCTAAGAGTCTACCACCCGGGCAAGAGTAAGGACCCTACCATGAGTTGAGGTTGAGAGGGCGGATTGGCTACTCCCCGTGCCACCAACCAAGGGCTCGTGGTTGGTGCTCTATAGACCCTACCATGATGTATTTATTTCATCCATGTTGTCCATCTATTTTTCTAGATCATTTTATATTATTAAACAAAAAATGAGATATATCCTAATCTCAAGTGGACAACATTACAGGAAATATTGTTGAACGAACATTGTGAGGATTGGATTGGTCCGGATTGGCTACCGATCCGAACTCAACTCGATGTACGGTCGGATCTGAGTGGGCCTACTTGATCAGACCCGATCTTGGCCTTTGATTCGAATCGGATCGGGTTGGATCTGTCAGATCGAGTCGAATTCTGCCTAGCTCTAGACATAGTCATGAGAAAACCATTACTCAAAGTCAAGTGAGTGTTTTTAAACCATATTTTGAAACCTTAGGAGTATTTTAGAAAAGAGTTTAAAAGAAAGCTTATTTTTGGAATTCAACTAAAATACATACGTCTATACCACATTCTCTCAAATAAATCCACTAAAACTATCTTATACGTATAAAATGCAAGTTGGTTTAGGCCAAATCAAAGGCTTTAATGAAGTGAAAAGAAGTCCCCCAGGTGATACTAGATAAAATAGAGACTTGATAACCCATGATTTAACCAAAGATATACTCCTTGATAGGGTGAAACTGAGCCATTTGTTTGGGTTTGACCTAAAAATGGCGCATCCTCCATCCAACTCACTTACCTTGGGATCCACTTATCCAAGCCGTAAGGCCTACGAAATCCATCAACTTAGGCACGTATGTATACCAAGAATAAATATTTGACGAGCACGCAAAGGTCATGTCTAATTTATGTTATTATGATAATGTTCTCTCCATGAAGCCACCCCATAATATCATTTTCTCAACTATACATTTTAAGGCTGTGACATTAAAAATAATTTTTATTCCTCACCCAACCCATTCTCTAAATCCCTAAGCTATCCCCCTACAATTATTGGATATTAAGGGTGGACCCCACCATAGCTCATATGGACCATGCATACATCATCTCACCCCTCCAAACATCCTTCCAACCTTCTTTGATGGTGGTGTGGAGTGAAAGGGGGATAAAGAGTTTTAAATTACAACCATTTGAAATATGGGGGAAAGCTTGAGACAACCATCAATATTGCCGATTTTTCTAAGATTTTCACTCGTTTCTAAAGCGTGGCCCAGCTGATGAGTATACCAGCCTGATTTTTGGTTGAGAGAGTCTACATGGTTGGACCCACTGGATCAACGTCGTGGATATCGCACCTGTACGTTACGACTTCTAGAAGTGCTGCGTCCCTGTTAATCAGATCTCCCTGAATTATATGATACTCGGGCATCATATGATGCTTGATACACGTGCACTTATAAATTGTATACTTGGAATCCGAGAAATAAAATTAAACTGACTAAATGGTTGAGCCCACCGTTGATACCTTACCGTCCCAAAAACAGACCGCTTGAACAATCCTAAACTCTTTAAGTCGTGGATACCGGAGGAGGATTGGGTGTATCCGTCATTTCATGGGGCCCACCTTGATGTTGTGACTATGGGGCCCACCTCGATGTATATGTTTTATATCCAAGACGTCCAACAATTTTTTCATATCATTTTAGGGTGTGGTACAAAAAACGAAACGAATAAAAATCTCAGGTGGACCACACCACATGAATAAGTGGTGATTGAATTGTGGGCATTAAAAACTTCTTGGGACCACAAAAGTTCTGGATCAAGCGGATATTTGTGTTTCCAGGTCTGTATGACCTTATCAACAGGTTGGATGGAAAATAAACGTTACGGTGGACCCTACAAAGTTTTTAATGGGTGGCATTCAATCGCTACTGTTTCTGTGGTGTGGTCCATTCAGGAGTTAAATCTGCTTTATTTTTTAGCTACTAACATGAAATAAGTTGAAAAAACGGATGAACAGTGTAGATATAAAATAAATACATCACAACGGGCTCCACAGTCACTGATCCATCGACTTCCGTTTATTCTGGTTCGGCGACACTTTACAGTTGAAATTAAACAGGTGGATTTGTTATTTCATTTTTAACCGTCCAATAAATGTCCACCGATTTAAGAGATTAAAAGGCATACGTTTTGGTTGATAATATATCAACCCGGTAAGGAAAATAAACATTACGGTGGACCTACGATTGTCGTTCAATACTGCTGTTTCTGTGGTGTGGTCCACTTAGTATTTGGATCTGCTTTATTTTTGGGCTCATGCCCTAAAATAAGCTGGAAAAACGTATGGGCGGTGTAGATATAAAATAAATACATAAAAATGGGCTCTACAGTCACTGAACCATTGACTTCTGTTGTTTCTGTTCCGCAAAATAGACCGTTGGATTCCTTCCCCCTGACCGTCCAATAAATGTATCAACATGTAAACAGAATTTGACCAGTTGTAAGACGCATTCAATTTATAAATGAGCTGCGTATCATCCATCACACTCCGCTAGAGTATCAAAGTTGATCTCTGAACTAAATGAGTTGACCTGCTTATTCCGAGCCCGGAATCTCTGTGGCCGGTCTGCCGGATGAAAGACTTGAACGCTCTCCACACGTGTTGGATTAGCACGCGTGCAGCGAGAGGTGTCTTGTGGCGGATGATCGACCTGCACACGAGCATAAGCTCAGCCCGTTTTGTCTATGGACGCGGATTGCGTCCCCCCCCCCCCCCCCCCCCCAAGCTGGGAACGGACGGGAGCTTTGCGTGGCCACCACAATATATGGGTCTTATTCACACTGTGCATCTATTTTTTCCTCTCATTTTAGGGTATAAGCTTAAAAATGAGACAGATCCAAGGCTTAAGTGGACTACACAATGGGGATTAAACTCTTACCATTAAAAGCTTCCTCAGGCCACATAAGTTTTGGATGGTTCATCCAATTTTTTTCTATCATTTTAGGGTATAAGCTCAAAACTGAGACAGATCCAAGGCTTAAGTAGACTACACAATGGGGATTAAACTCTTACCGTTAAAAACTTCCTAAGGCCACGGAAGTTATGGATGGAGCTAATATTTATGTTTTATCTTCATCAAGATTAGAGCTGATATTTGTGTTTCATCTTCGTTCAGGTTTATATAACTTTATTAATAAGATGGTAGATAAGCATTACGGTGGGCTCTAGAAAATTTTTAACAGTGAGAATCATTATGAGCGCTTCTTCTTGTGGTGTGGTCCGCTTGAGCATTAGATCTAACTAATTTTTTATTTTGTATCCTAAAATGATACAAGAAAGTGGATGAACGGTGTGGATAAGACCCATACCCCATGGTGGCCGCTCAAAACTCCTTCCCGTTACCAGCTGGGGGGTGCTCTGCATCTTGGAATCCAAACTGTCCTTATTATGGCCCCACCATGGATCTGAGATGCCCCAAGAAGTTCCTCCACTAAGCGAATCTAAAAATGTCCCTCAGGGCCTGCTGAACGTTGATCGTTGACCCTACTTGTCCATTTTTCATTGGATTGCTGGAGCCATCCGATGGGCATGTATCGGTGGCAAATCAAAACCGTTCAAATGTTAGGTCCCAGCTTAGATAGAAGTAGATCCGAATCCTTTTTCTGTTTTTTCCCTTTTCAAGGGTTAGCATGTCAGTACACACACTCTATATTAGCGACCTTAAGTGTTGAAACGAGGTATCTCCACTCAGCCTACCAGTTGAGTTAGGATAGCACACACCCATGTGCACACATGCTCCCTGTTAGCCGCCACCCCGGCTGGCCGCTGGGGATCGACACCAAGACCTGAAACAAGGTATCTTCACTCGGTCTGCCAGTTAATCTATGAATCCGAGCGTAAGAAGATCCGTATCGAGACTGATTAGATGATTGTGACTTTATCCATGGATATTTTGTTTTTTACATTAGAACCCGACTCATTGCTGGTATTAGTCGTCCGTAAGATTCAAGGTCACGAGTCCAGTTTCTTTTTTGGATCACATTTTTGTATGGTGGGCCCCACAAAATTGAATAGTTTGATTTGAGTTTATGTATTCCACTTGGAAATTTGATGTGTGCTTGTGTATGGAAATCATTCACTGCCGGAGTATCGGTTTTTTCTCAAAATGTGTGAAAACGTCGTACTCATACGTCTCGTCGAAGCGAAATTATAAAATACCGTGCTGGAGCATGGAAGATCACACGCATGCACCTGCCGCACAGATGTACACGGCACACAAGTTTCTTAGCTGGAGGATTCTTCTGATCCGTGGTCATCTGATGAATGGCCAAACCGGTGTGAACCGTCCACAATAATAATAACAAAATGTCCATCGATGGGGTGGCTGGGATGAGCCGACCAATCGTACTTTTAGGCTATCTACCGTCCACGGATATGTTTTTTTTTTTACCTGGTTGGAACCGATGGACGGTCCAGATCAATGAGAAAATGGTCAGAACGTCTAATTACTGATTATAGATGTCATCATCAAAGGTGCACAGTATCCTTCCATGTGAACCCCACCTTTTAGTGACCCACACCGTTGATCGGATGGTCCATGCGATTGATGAGAAGCACGTCTGATTTCTTCCTATTGGACGTTCAAAAAAGGAACCAGATAGATAAAAAGTAAAAGTAAGGTCCATATTCAAGGGAGAAAAGTCCAAATATCTATAGGCCTGTTTGATTTCTAAATTATAATGTAAATGCTGATACATCCTTTCTTCCCTGATATTTTGGGATGGAGGTTGACATCGACGAAATCCAATTGCGTACTGAGTTACTAACTGCGATCTTATCGTACCGAGTAAACTCGGGCCCACCGTTAATGTAGGTGGTTTATCCACACCGCCTATCCGTTTTTTCAGCTTATTTAAGGTTTGAACCCAAAATTCAATTACATCCGAAGCTCAAGTGGATCGTTCCACAGGAAACAGTGGTAATAATGATTTCCACTGTTGAAACCTTTATAGCCCGAGGTGATATTTTACTTGTTATACCATGCTCAAGTGAATCATTCCATAGGAAACAGTGGGAATAATGATTTTTACCGTTGAAACATTTCTAGCCTCGCAGTGATATTTTACTTGTTATTCAAGCGATTCATAAGATCAGGTGAAAACACAAATATAATCTTGATCCAAAACTGCCGTAGCCCCTCAGTAAATTTCCTCAGTAAATTTCAACTACATAGGATCAATGCATATTGTTTCCTATGATGGGTCCATTTAAGCTTTGGATATGTTTCATTTTTTGGGTTGAAGCAGTAAAATTATTTGTAAAATGGATGTATCCGAGGGGATAAATTACATAGATAATGATGAGTTTCCAGAGTTTACTCAGTACGCTGCGCAATCACAATCTGCTTTTGGCATTGGCAGACAAAAAATTTATTTTAATGCAAGAAAGCACTGATAAAATTTAGGGCCCATCAATTCCGCTGGGTCATTTTGAGACACGAGCCAAATATGAAATAGATCTAAAGCTCAAGTAAACTGCAATACATTAAATAAAGGGAATTGAGCACGTTGATTATTGCTTGGGAGTATATAAGTTTACAATCAGGCTGATCTTTATGTAATTATCACTTTTTTTATTTTTATTTTTTTACACACCCCCACACACTCATGTAAATGGAATTTCACCACCTATGGGTACTCGAACCCTTGACCAGGAGTTGAAACTCCTGGGAGTCTACCACCCGAGCAAGAGCAAGGACCCCTATTATCACTTTAATCATATCTGCATTTTCTTGTGAATCGGTTGGATGACAAATAAACATCAGTGTGGCCCTGCATAGGTATTAACGTTCAATGAAAGAGGTCTATCATAACCACTGTTTCATGCGGTGTGGTCTATTTGAATCTTGGATTTGCCTTATTTTTTAAGGCATACCTTAACATGAGCAAGTGAAATAGATGAACAACATATATATATCATATTCATCACAGTGGGTTTCATATTTTTGTATGTATAAAAATACACTACATCTATTTAAAATTGCATGATTTTTTATTAATTAATTTCTCTAAAAATGTAAAAAGTAATTGTAACGTTCTGGATTTTCATTATTTTTAAATTTTTAAAAAAATTCTTAAATATTTTTATATGAGTAGTATACCTTGTCCCTTATTGACTCTTAATGTTCAAAGTGAGTCTATATGTAGGTGGTACCGATAATGAACCGCACAAATTCGATTAATTAACCGTATGGAGTCAACGAATCCGTCAGATCACTTAAACATCAAGTTTAGTCTTGTGATTTGTTCATATAGGACCTAAATATAGCTGACTTATCACTGACCAATCAATATAACCATAAACAAATAGAGACCTACTTAAAGTCAAGACAATTATGGGTCGGATCTTAATCAATTAACAAATTAACTCAATTACACATTTAGCCTAAGAACCAATGGTCTAGAGTAATCCTGACCAAATAACCATTTTTACTAATTTCGAATAGGTCACACTGTGAAATTAGTCAATCTAAACCGTAACAACTGCGCACAATAAATCTTCATACCCAATTCATTTAAAAAATGAATTTATTATTCAAATAAGTTTTAAATTGCTCATTAATAGACTACTAAACCCGATGTTTTAGAAAGACGTTCGTCTTAGTGGGCTTGACGTCCATCACGGGTGATGAACCAAGAAAGTGCCCATAACTACTCAACTTAGGCGAGAAGTCAAGTGCTTAAAATGCGTGAATCCCTAGGCTAAATTTTGAAAACTTAATTGAAATAAAACCATCATCGTTTCGCAAACTTATGACTTTTTTATCGTCATATTGCAACCAAACTCGAGGCACAAGTCAATGATATTTCTCCACCCGTATCCGTATAGCCACGTCCTCGATTGATCACCGACGATCGTTAATTGCAAATGAAGTCCTCGCGATTTATTAAAGCATCTGATCTCTACCTGATTTTGACCAATTGTGGATTCTATGATGGAGCACCTGTCCCTTAGCCCGGAAGACCTGTGGGCTAAAACCAGCCCACTATGGTCAAATATAATGGAAAAGAGACCCCTATGACCATTTGGACACAAAATCTGAGACTATAAAAGCCCATAAATTTCTCTCATAAACTCCTATACAAAATTTCAATTGTAAAAGGGAGAGAGGGAGTGGAGAGTGGAGAAGAGAGAGATTTTAGGAGAGCTCGTGTGGGAGATTTTTCCGCCATCGCTGGCCACAACGAAGCTCACAACAACCCATGCCGTAAGGAAAACCCTGGCGACAATCGAAGATAACTAACAAACCATTTTTTTTAAAGATTTAGGCTTTGAGGATTGATTGTGTGTGCCCTTACGAGCTAACCACGCTAGTGCAGGGCATTGACAGATCGATGTACGAACCTAAATCCTAGGAGCGACACTAGAAATTTGACGAATCACTTTTAGGTACGGACCATTACCCTTAGGTTACCAATTATCGAGCTCATGTCATGATTAATAGTTTGTGTAGTGAATGGATGATCTTATGCTAACAAGTGTATACTCGTTCGATTGATTGCACCTTCATAAATTTCAAATTTATGTATAATGTATCCTGAACATCTAATTGCATGCTGGAATAGGGTGAAATTACTGAAATTTTGTGTGTATGCTTCATATTATTCTCCTACACATACACCTAACTTTGCCTTATCGCATATAAATTGTGATGATTTGGGTAGTATGCCTACATGTTCGAC
This sequence comes from Magnolia kwangsiensis, assembly GCA_037074715.1. NCBI lineage: Eukaryota > Viridiplantae > Streptophyta > Magnoliopsida > Magnoliales > Magnoliaceae > Magnolia > Magnolia kwangsiensis. The sequence continues at coordinate 19,396,443 of CM073583.1, forward strand.
AAAATGCTCTAATCAAGTAGAATTTTGTTGATTTGTTGTTGTACTCTTTCATGTAATTATGACAATTAGTTTATTAAGTACAGTGATTGATCATGACTATTTAGTTAATCGGGTTGGCGAACAAACTATAAATTTATAGGGGCGCCCCTATTTGGGTTGGACGCCGTAAACTAGTTCGATTGATCCGTCCTGAACGCGAATAATAATCAATAATTGGACTACACGGGATGCTTGTGCCCAATGTCGAGGTTCGCTGAGTCCACTAAACTAGTCTACTAGCTGACCAACCACGTGTGTCCATCACGTATGATCACATTTGCTTGAATCTGAAGCACCCACATACCCTGGAGAGGCCTACTTATAACCATTGGTGATACGATCCCCAAGTCTTAAGAGTTGTGTGTGGTGGTATGGGACATTGTGTCCGTATTGTCGGCCTACATTGGGGTGACGAGACTTCTCGTAGCGATTGAAGAGCAATCGAGGAGGTTGAGAGCCTAATATATCAAACTGAAATGATGTCGTGGCTGCTCCACAATTGCGTTTGGGTAACGACCCTTACATCATTTGTGGGTGCCCTCCACCCCTCAATGAGCAGCCTAACCTTATGCGTCCGGGCTGTGTCATTCAAGTCCAAGTGATCAGTAGGGCTGGTTGGCCGGGCTAGTGTTAGCCTCACATTGATTATGGAATTGTCATCAGGGTGGTAAACTCTAATATGGATCAATGATCACAGGTATGGGGCCACTATGGTTGCCATGTGCTTAGTGGTTGGGTTATGACCATTAATTTAGTGGAGGTGTTTCAGCTTCCCCAATCTAACTGGATGACTGGATTTAACTAAATACTCGACTAATATGATCACTTATCACATTGCATTAGTATAGGTTGTGGCGACTTAAAAATTGTAGTCATGTGATGATGGAGTGTTGGCCATTTACAAATAAGGAGTTTGAGTCGCTATGAGGGAGTGTTGGATTGTGAGGGCATGCATCATCTCATACAACATACATGTGTATTAATAAAAGTATTTATGAATTAGGTGTTTAAGTTACTTTATCACTACTTGTGCTAGTAGAATCGATAACATGTGTAACTTAAAGTTAATGGAACCATCAAGTTGATCATTCACTCCCATTTTAGGACAATGTTTTAAGACACTAACTAAACACTATTATATGCACAGGTACTATGTAATCCGATGCATTGGAGGAGGTGTTCGTGGACTCGGAGGAGGAGCTCTTGTACTTTCAGTTGTTGGGTGGGACGCTATAGGCCGCCTTAGGGACAGTGATGAGATTTTGAGCTGATACATTTTGTATTTTGGAACTATATGTATTTTTGGCTAGGAAGTAGTCCCGTACACTAAATATATATGTTTTCTTGTTAGTTGTTTATTGAGTTAAAATATGCATTTAATCCAGGGAATATCACATGGTCCATTGAAAATCTCTCGAATGCTTACATGCCAGATGAAAACAAACTATCGAACAAGCATAAGTGACACCCGGGATATTAGGACTCGAGTATTTACTCAGCCCCCAAAATTCGGGGCATTACAATAATAATGATCAATTTACACAATATTTATTTGTAAATATCAAAATCAAACAAACCGTAAGACTAGGATAGCTCATTAATCAATGAGATTATAAGCCAATTTGTGATTCTCAATGAGTTTGATTTACATCAGTGGTTCTTCTGATAACATTGCAATGAGCCCTACATGTAAGAAGAAGGACAAAGAATGTTGCACTATAAAATGGTAAACACAAACAAAAAGGACAAATAGCGTTGCAGTACAAAATGGTGGACACAAACAACACCTGACAATTCCACGTAATAATAAATTTGGGTAAGCTATTTGACATTCCCATGTAGAGTTGGGCATTGAGTTGAATCAGATTGAGTTATGGTCCTAATTTAATCATGTTTTGAAATAAACCTGACCTGAACTTGACCCAACTCGGTATCGAGTTCGTCATGACTGGCCCAATTTGAGCTGAATTTTGCCATACTAATTTGGACTGAGTCCAACTCGATCATAAGTACTAAGTCGGTCGAGTGCAGCGGATATTCATAGGTTGAAATCACAACTCAAAACCTAAGTGCACTTGCCAGAAATTGAAACCTCTCCATCAACTACACAACACCTCATATTTAAAATGTTATATATATATATATAAAGAATGCTCACTTGCGCACATTCTTACATGCACATTCTTACATGAGCACATGTGCACACCTTTGCACATGTATCATGGGAACATAATATGAATGGTCCAAGTGATGCAAGCGGTGCCCCTTGAAATACTATGGGCCTAATTTTCAACCTAATCTAAAACTCTAATAGATCATAGCAAAGAGAAATGCAAATTAAGGGAGAAAACTATTTCCTTCTTGTATGGCCCACCAGAGTTTTTTATCAGGCTGAAAGTTGGGCTTGTGAGGTTACAAGTGGTACTACTTACGTAAGTTGTTCAGATTCAATGCCCGTGACGCATGTACAAATGTGCACATTGGCGATCACGTAAGGTGTTGCAAGTGAGTATTCCTATATATATATATATATATATATATATATATATATATATATATGGAAAAAGGTACAATGTGCTTGAGCTCACGGCTCCGTCCCATGCGGTCGAGCTATGTGGGCCCCACCGTGATGCCTTTCGAACATCTACCCCATCAGTCAGTTGCGTCATTCCATCGTGGGCCTAGGTTTCAAAAATCAAGTCAATCTGTGACTTGTGTGGGCCACACCACTTACAGAAGTGGAGAGGGGTCGTGCACCATTAAAACATTCATAATCATTTTTGGAGCCCACGAAAGATGTGGTTTGCAAATCCAGCCCATCCATTATGGGTGTCCCACTTGTATGAGGGTTCAGACCAAGTTTCAACAAAATTCAAAACTCAGGTGGGCCCCACCAAGTGCTTTTATATGTTTTAACGGTTTTTACATGATTTTAGATGGTATGGCCCACTTGAGTTCCGTATACGGCTGATTTTTGGGATATCCCATAATTTAAAGGGTACCCATCAAATGCACGGTGTTGATGGTTGACATGCATCACGGTGGGGCCCACATAGCTCGACCTCATGGGAGCTTATCGTGAGGTCGAGCGCATAGTGCCTTTTCCCTATATATATCGCACCTTTTCCCTACACACACAAACACAGACACACACACACACATATGAGTTGGGCCGAATTGAGCCATTTTAATAACAAGTCTGATTTTGGGCCTAATCGAGTTATTGGGAGACTCGGCTTAATTTGATTTTAGATGGGATGAAGTCTACTCGATTCGAATAAACTTACCAAGTCATGTTGATTTAAGTAAGGACAAGTCTATGAGTCTAGCCATCTTGTGCCCAACTCTCCTCGTATGGGAATAATTCGTATGTATTGTGTTTGAATCTTGGGTCATATTTAAAAGATCCAAACCGGTTATACAACTTGCCTAATGTTGGATGGTAGATATGTAAAAGATTTTATTTTTTATTTTTAATTTGAATTGAGCCATTTTAATAACAAGTCAGATTTTGGGCCGAATTGACTCTGAGTTATTGGGAGACCCGGCTTAATTTGAATTAAGATGGGATGAAGTCTACTCGATTCGAATAAACTTACCAACTTATTTTGATTTGAGTAAGGACAAGTCTACGAGTCTAGCCATCTCGTGCCCAGCTCTCCTCGCATGGGAATAATTCGTATGTATTGTGTTTGGATCTTGGGTCATATTTAAAAGATCCAAACCGGTTATACGACGTTCCTAATGTTGGATGGTAGATATGTAAAAGATTTTATTTTTTATTTTTAATTTGAATTGAGCCATTTTAATAACAAGTCTGATTTTAGGCCGAATTGACTATGAGTTATTGGGAGACCCAGCTTAATTTGAATTAAGATGGGATGAAGTCTACTCGATTCGAATAAACTTATCAACTCATTTTGATTTGAGTGAGGATAAGTCTACGAGTCTAGCCATCTCGTGCCCAGCTCTCCTCGCATGGGAATAATTCGTATGTATTGTGTTTGGATCTTAGGTCATATTTAAAAGATCCAAACCGGTTATACAACGTTCCTAATGTTGGATGGTAGATTTGTAAAAGATTTTATTTTTTATTTTTAATTTGAATTGAGCCATTTTAATAACAAGTCTAATTTTGGGTCGAATTGACTCTGAGTTATTGGGAGACCCGACTTAATTTGAATTAAGATGGGATGAAGTCTACTCGATTTGAATAAACTTACCAACTCATTTTGATTTGAGTAAGGACAAGTCTACGAGTCTAGCCATCTCGTGCCCAGCTCTCCTCGCATGAGAATAATTCGTATGTATTGTGTTTGGATCTTGGGTCAAATTTAAAAGATCCAAACTAGTTATACAATGTGCCTAATGTTGGATGGTAGATATGTAAAAGATTTTATTTTTTATTTTTAATTTGAATTGAGCCATTTTAATAACAAGTCTGGTTTTGGTCCGAATTGACTCTGAGTTATTGGGAGACCCAGCTTAATTTGAATTCAGATGGGATGAAGTCTACTCGATTCGAATAAACTTACCAACTCATTTTGATTTGAGTAAGGACAAGTCTACTAGTCTAGCCATCTCGTGCCCAGCTCTCCTCGCATGGGAATAATTCGCATGTATTGTGTTTGGATCTTGGGTCATATTTAAAAGATCCAAACCAGTTATACAACATGCCTAATGTTGGATGGTAGATATGTAAAAGATTTTATTTTTTATTTTTATTTTTATATTGGAATATTTCAACACGTCGATGATTTATCTCTTTTATTGGAATATGGACTATCTCTTTAATATTTAAATAATCAAACGGTCGAAGTTTTTTAATTCGAGTCTTTTGGATACCTTGCATGCACAAAAGGATTTCCATCGTACAAACGAGGCGGGTCATTGAAAAGGACCTAGATTCTACGGCCAACGTATGCCCGTCGTTGAAAAGGACCTCGATCCTACGGCCAACGTATGCCGGGTCATTGAAAAAGTCTTTGATCCTACGGGCAATGGTTCGTGGCAGCCATACACATGCACTCACCAATCATAGATACGAAACCGATCTAGCTGAAATCAAACCATCCAAATTTTTTGACCCACTTTAAATGGACCATAAGTTCAAAATATTATTTATTCTTCCAAATCTATCAATTAATTTTCATTTCAAGCATTCAAATTTTCAAAATAAATAAACTATTAATATATTATTTTAATTAAATTCTGTAAAATCCATTCCGTCTATCAAGTTTTATCCTCGGTTTAGCCAACATGACGAAAAATCGACTAGCTGCAGGGCCACACCATTCAGTTTGGGCGGTGGGAATAGGTGGGATGAGATTCAAAAAATGTAATTATTATGGATATTAGGGATTATCCTCTATTGGCATGGGATAAAATTAATGCCATGCTTTGTTGGTACTAGAATGGCACATTGAATGGATATACACACCATCATTTGAAATTATTGAGAATAACATAAATGTGTTATATCTAAGCTGTTCATTTGTTTTGTAACCTCATTTTTTATGGCACGAGCTTAAAAATGTAGTAGATCCAAAACTTATGTGGTCCCAAAGAAGTTTTCAACGGTAAGTATTCAATCCCTGTTGCTTTCTATGGTGGGGTCAACTTGAGTTTTATATTTACCTGATTTTTTGGCCCATGCTTTACAATAATCTCGATAAATGGGTGGACGGTATGGATATAGCCCACACATCATGTTGGGACCTACACAACTTCTCAAAAATTGAGTAAAATTAGCATGGGACTCAGTGCAATTCCATTCAATGTAATTCCAATAAGCTTTTCCATCAAACATGGAGTGGAATTGGCATAGGGCCAGAAGAATCCCATCCCCCCTAATCCCTTCTAATCCCACCGCCCAAATTGACCCTAAGGGCCTGTTTGGCTGGGCAGATCCTATGGTATTAGGAGGGATGGGATCAATTTTAAGGTAATGATGGTGGTGTCAATGGATTGTCTTAAGATCCATGTGATTGCTTATATCCTGAGACAAGTTCACTGGGTCTGTTTGGTACGCTCCCCATATCCTCAGATTTTACCTTCCAATCCATTCAACCAAGGGATAAGATCAATTTTAAAGTAATGATGGTGATGTCAGTGGATTGTCTTAAGATCCATGGGATGGCTTATATCCCGGGACAAGTTCACTGGACCTGTTTGGCTCGTCATGCCTATCCAAGGATATTGCTGATCTCATCCCTCCTAATACCGTGGGATTTGCCTGGGCCTGTTTGGCCAGACTGACCCCATGGGATTAAGGGGGATGGATTCTATTTGAAGGTAATGTCAATGTTTGTCCATTGATCCCATGGGCTTACGATAGCACATGGGATATAAAACAGCCTGTTTGGACCGTCACAAATGGATGGGTTTACATCTCCACATCTTCTTGTGGTGTGCCCCACTCATTGTTTTATATCTGCCTCAAAACAGGTTCATGGCTGATTGTGGGCTGATGAAAATGATAGAGGGAGTGGATATCTCATTGATATCTTGATGGGCCTCACATAGCGGTGAAAACTTCCATCCAAAGATTGAGAAATATGTATCGAATCTGGGCGCTGTTTACGAGGGCAAGGCACACCCAGCTATCCCATATAGCCGATGGGATGGTAGGGCACAAGATAACCCTCCTAAGTCCTAATTCCATCTAATATCACATCCAATGCCCGGTCAAACATGCCCTAAATGAAACAATGGAGATGGGATGCCAACTGTTGTGTTGTGCCAACCCGGTGTCTTTAATTAACCTCCTTAATCAGGTGTAATTCAGCACGATGAAGCAAAGAAAAGGAAAAAAAAAATCAGCCAGATGCACAATTCAGGTGGGCCACACCGTGTGAACTTAATGGTTTGGAGAACAATTTCACATTTTCCCCAATGGTGTTGCTCATATGAATGATTAGTCAGGCTTATATTTTGTATTTACGGTACAAATAACTTTTATCGCCTGATGCACGGATTGGATTTCACACGTAGAACAGTGTGGGGCCCCACTGGTGCTGTACACAATTGCGGTTCCTGTTTGTACAGTTCAACGCAAGTAAAGTCAAATCCCGACCTACCGGGTTACTTTCACTAGCGCAGGTGAAACTACTTAACGTCAATGTGCACGAAATCCACACCGTTCGTCGCGTACGCTATCTTTTTTTGGCCCTTAATATTGAAAATCAGGATGATTCAACTCTCAGGTGGGCCACCCTACGAAAATTATACCTAAAACATCTAAATTCATGTGATATGGCCCACCTGCGTTTTGGAACACTGATTTTTGCGTAACGCTTTCATCCCAACGAGATATATCATATGGATTGGATGGAATATAAATACCACGGTGGGTCTTACACTAAAGTAACGGTGGATATTCTTTACCATCTGTTTCCTGTGGTGTGGCCTACCTGAGTGTTAGATGATTATGATTTTTGTTTTCAATAGTTAAAATGAATTATTGTGCAAGATGGACGGGGTAGATCTCATGAAAGTTGGCTCTATTCTTCGAAAGTAACCCAGCACGAGTTACCCTACCGCGGATCAATTAAAATGATGCCACGTGTATAAACTTGAAGTGCATGCGTATGAGTTACCGTGCTCTTTTAGTGCACCATAACTTTCTCTGAATGAGAGAGAGAGAGAGGTGGTGAATAGAGCAGAGAAGCAGAGAGCGAAAGCTCGCCAGATTCCTAGAGCATGGTCTCTAGACGAATAACTGAGATCTGATCTCGGAGAGAGAGAGAGAGAGAGAGAGAGAGAGAATGGGGTGTTCTTTCTCTGGTTTGAATGCTCTGTATGATGCCGTGAACGGAGGTGGGGATGTCTGGATCAACGAGAATCGTTTCAGGATCGTGAGGCAGCTGGGAGAAGGCGGATTCGCGTATGTCTATCTCGTCAAGGAGGTCACTAACGACGGATCTGCTGCTGATACTGGGCGTGGAAAGAAATTCAAGGACTCTTCTCATGTTTCAGGTCTGTTTAGATCTCCAGATTGCAATCTCTTTCATTCAGATTCTGATTGGAAATTTGATATATTCACCATTCTCTTTTTGATTTTCATACACTCAATTTCAATCTTCGCTATTGAAATGGTACAAATGTGTTGCTTTTTCAATACCCAAGATGGAGAATGGTTGTATGCAAAATCTATCAGTTTGGGTGTAAATAGTAGTTCAATCCCTCTATCTCTCTATCTCGTGGATTTTGAGAAGTGTGTTTTTCTTTTTCTTTTTATTCGATAATTTCTAGCTAAGGATTTTAGAAAAAAATATTTCTTTTTAAGTTTAAGGAGAACATCCATGAATTTTACCTTTTCTTTTGGATTTTTTTTTTTTTCAGGTGCATCAGAAGTTGCTTTTCTTTTATTCTTAACCTTATTTATTTATTTATTTAACAATAAATTTTTGTTTTTGTAATTTGAGGTGAAAATGTCGTTATGAATTTCATTAGTTTCATTTAGCTAGTTTCTACATTTAGAAGTCTTAGAAATGGATTTTGTTTTGGGCTGATCCAGCGTATATGCATCAACCCTACAAATCATAAGATTTTTTTCTTTTCTTTGGAAAGGTAACACCACCAGGGATTGAATTCTGGATCACTCACACACAGTGCACTGTCTCTAGCAGCTCATCTAACGAGCAGTAAACTACAAATTGTATGATTGGAGGAATGGGTTGTCAATCCTGACCAAAGATTTGTGATGGGTCATCTAACGAGCAGGAAACTACAAATTAAGTGATGGGTCGCACCATAGATTTGCCAATTGTAAGAAAAATGTGGCATTATGAGCTGTTTATAAACCATCTGGTCTAAGGAGATTTTTTTTTTTTCCTGGACCATTACTGTAAACTTTTCTTAAACTCACACTTAAAAAAAAAATAAAAAATTCCAATCTCATTATACATTAACTCTTACCATGCACATGGACTTAGAAGGTTTCATATAGGCCTAGATACAAAAGAAGTCTTTATATAGGCCTAGATACAAATTTTTTTTTTTTTTCCTTCACCAACCTTCTTTGCCTTAAAAAAAGAAGATGAAGAAGAAGTCTTTATATAGGTCTAGATACAAAAGATAAAGATCTAAAAGAGATCTTTCAAATCTGGACTTTAACTAATATAATTTAAATCATATCCTAAAGATTAAAATCTAAATTTGAAATTCAAAAAGAGAAATAAAAACAAATAAAAGGATTATGAATTTTAAAAGATCTTTCCAAAATAGAAAACTACTAATGACTTAATGACACATAAAATCTATTAAAATTTCCCAAGAGACAAATCTCCTAAAATTACCAAAACATCTCGAGGACATCCTAGCCCACAATCCAAGCGGACCCATCTAATGATGATGGATGGCTTGGATGCATCTATTCCCCCAACTTTGAAAGAACTTGTCCTTGAGTTGATAGCTGGTAGCAATGTATCGGATCAATTTCCAAGTTTATAAATCTTAAAAGATCCTTTAAAAATAGAAAATTACTAATCACTTAATGACACATAAGCCCTATTACATATTTATGAAGAGAAAAGTATCCTAAAATAACCAAAATATCTTGAGGATGGATCGTTTTATGTCCTGCCCCACAATCAATGGTTGTCCATCCAATGGTGATGGATGCTTGGATGCAGTGATTCCCCTAGCTTCGAAAGAACTCGTAATATTCGAGTTGATATCCTGTAACATTTTGTCAGATCAATTTGATTTTATAACTTAGTCTTCCTTGGCTTCCGTGACAATTGATGATGAAGGCCTATCTGTTGGATTGGCACTACTAGCATTGGATAGATTCATAGATCGCGCCACTTCTTCGTCTTTGCGTTCTCCACATTTTAAGCGTCAACCCCCTACCTTTATAGTAATGGAGTTGTGAGTTTATTAGCTCCTTGTCTACGTTGTGTTCTCCTGATTAATGTTGGTCTCCAATTGTCATTGGGACAGGACCAACATGTCCATCCCAACTTTGACATACACCGCATAATGCACCAATTTTACGTTGAGCTTCCTCCACTAATTTAACTGCAAGTCCATTGTGTGTTCCATCAACCAGTCCATCCATTGATCCATTAATATATTTATCTGCAAATCCATAGATGGGCTCTTCATGTGTATCCTCGTGGATTATGGCGTTTTTGCTAGGCACATCATCCATAAGATTTTCGAACAGTTCCTCTAATGAATCTTGGATTAGTTTACTGAAATTTTCTTTGAAAAACTCAGGCATGTCAAGTCTTACATCATGTGTAGTCACAATCTTCCAATCATTTATCTCTTCTACCATGATGATAATTGAATGGAACATTGTTGGAACCACTGACATCTGATTCCAAGATGTTCCCACGTACTCGCGCACAAGGAGGCACTCTTTGATGTTGTGTTGATGTTGTCAAATTATCCAATCCACTCAAAATGTTACGGAGCATTACTTCCAACGATGACAATTCCCCACTATTTTCTCCTTGACATTTATCTTCTTGCTTAGCATTTTTCTATAAAAGTACATGGATGAACTTTCTCTGATACAATTTGATATATGGTGGTGGATGAGAAAGAAGAAAAGAAGAGGAGAAGAACACATGCCACATAATTCAAAAGGGTTGATTTTTACATGGTTTTCTCACTTCGCGACATAATACTTTTTCTCTGAACTTGACACTTAAAAAAAAAAATAAAAAATTCTAAACTCACTGTTCAATAACTCTTCCCATCATATGGCCGTAAAGGTCTTTCCATAGATCTAATATAAAAGATAAAGATCTAAAAGAGATCTTTCAAATATAGATTTCACTAATTTAAATCTAAATCATATCCTAGAGATTGACATCTAAATCTCAATTCAGAAAGGGAAGTAACATCAACTAAAAAGATTCTAAATCTTAAATGATTTTTTCAAAATAGAAAATTACTAATAACTTTGCAGAGTCTCTGGCTTGTTAGATGTGCTGGTAGAGACAACGTAGTGTGTGTGAGTGATTCAGGGCTCAATCCTTGATAGCGTTACCTTTCAATTTTTATTTATTATTATTTATTTATTTATTTTTGTGGTAGATTTGTAAACTAGAAGTAGAAGAAAGAAAAAGAAAGAAGAGAAGAGAGAGTTGTGAAAAGACAAGAAAAGAGGATTGTAGGGCTGGGTGTCTCCCTTCCTCCTATTTATATCAATAACAAGCAAGTCACCTTAAGTACATGTAGACTGATTGTGAGGTAGAGCCTTGGTGAACACATCAACAAGTTGATCCTAATACTAGACATATGGAGTAGAGATTTCACCACTGGATACCTTTTCACTTATAAAGTAATAGTCCATTTCAATGTGTTTGGTTCTTTCATGATAGACCGGATTGTTTGCAATGTTGGATGCCGCGTCATTATCATAAAACAACTGCATAAGTAGATTCATCACAAACCCCACTTTCCGCAATAGTTTCTTAATCTGCATTAGTTCATAGGTAGTGTGAGCCATTGCTCTATATTTTGCTTGAACGCTCGATTAGGCTGCAACACTTTGCTTCTTACTCTTTCATGTGATTATATTTCCTTCCACAAATGTACCTAGTAGTAGATCACCTATTTGTCAAGGAACCTGCCTAGTCCGCATTAGAATATCCGATGACTTGAAGATGATTGTTCCGTCTATATAGAATTCCCTAACTTGGTGCTCCTTTAATACATCACAAAATCCAAATGATTGCATTCGTGTGAGTTACTTTCGGAGAGCTCATAAATTGGCTCACCATGCTCACAGTATAAGATACATCTAGGTGAGTAATAGTTAAATATATGAGTTTCCCAACCAATCTTTTATACCTTCGTGGGTCTTCAAACTTATCTCCGTGATCACCAATAGGTTTGTAATCCGGATCCATTGGTGTATCAACTGGCTTGGTACTAAGTAGATGTTCACACCCCAAGTATAGGGTTGTGATGTAGTAATAATCTTGGTAAGACCGAGGTCGAATCCACAGGGACTGAACCTTGTACGTAATCTGAAAGTAAGTAGAACTAGAACTAGAATAAGATGAAATCTAAATAAGAGAAAATATGAGAGAATAATGGTGAAATATTAATCTAAAACTTGTAGAATTCAAAGGTAGGAAACTATGGTGCCAAGGATCCACTTGTAGAGATCAGGGACGCTTGATTCATGAACTCAATTGGACTTCGAGTCCCATCTTCATCCAGTTGGAAGATATATCACTAAAACTCAATCTGAACTTCCTTTGATCTAGTTTTCAAGAGATGAGAGGTATGAGAATTAGAGTTGATTCCATCACAAAACCATGCCCATGAGACAAAGTAAACAACAGAATTAAACCAATCCACAACCAATCTGAAAGATGTATGAATGTTAGGAAGGATTCCATCATCCAATCATGTCCAAGGGACAATGGTGAACAATTGGGCTTCCTAACTTCACAATCAAAATAATGAAAAGGAATTACTCAAAGCCATCGCAGATCTATTTTAATTTCAGTCACAACAAACATTAAAAACTAGAGGCATTCGTTATAATCAAACCAGAATCAACATTAGTTCAGTCTAAACATGAATCAAAGCCGTAGAGTCCTTCCCATCACGCCACAGGCTTCACCTCTTAGCCCTAGCTAAGAGGTTTAGCCTGACATGATTAGGCTAACTCTCCAAAAATCCATAAGCAAAACAGTAAAACAAAAAATTCTAAACTCTCTCTCTCTCTCTCTCTCTCCAGACGTCCAAGGATTGGATTTGATGCTCCTCACACACTCTCTCTCCTTTAATAGCCAACGCATAGGTCGGCTGGTGGTCGGTCGGTTGCATGCGAAAGATGTTTGTAGCTGCAGATTTGGAAACCTCTTGCGCAACAAGTGGTTTGTGCAGTGAGAAAACTGTTGATGCAGAACATTGTGCGGTGTCCAATCTTCATTGCTTGGGCTGATTCTGGATGGTTGATCACATGAACAGTTTGGATTTCCATGCAGCTTCCTCGTGGACATGGCCCTACTAATTAGGTGTTTGCGCAGGGTGTTCGCTAAACAGAGTGCGGTGAAAATGTGAGACAGCTTGTGTTCATCCAGATCTGGAGCTGCTAACTGTCTAATTCCTCAATCTGATTTCTTGGGAGTGACCGATATCCCCCTTGAAAGGTTTTGGACGGTCCGGATTGACGTTTTGATCCCTGATTTGGTCGTCGATCATGCCGGAACATCCGGTTTTCTCAGACGTTCGCAAAACAGAGCCTACGCACGTTCCTACGCATGGCTGTTTGCGGAGACTTCTATGGGGCCCACCTCCTCTGGTGTTTTGATAAATCCATTCCTTATGTTAGGTTTCTCTTGAAATCTTGTCCTAGGGGAGAAGACTTTCGATTTACGTTTGATGTGGCCCATCGGCTTGATCTCACGACGACAATCTGATCGTCCAGAAGAGTGTGGTCCGATCTCTGATTTGCATCCGACGAGGTTTACTGAGTCTTGGTCAAAAATCCTTTCTGCTTTTGAAGGATGGCTCAGATCGTTCACATGGCCCCATTGGATGGGCCATGAACAACATTAGCGGCCTCCGTTTGAATTCCCTGCGGCGGGAAAAACGGAAAGGCTTTGCATTCTGCGGGTCGAACTTAGTTTGACCGAGTCTTTGGTTTTGTATCGCGTAGGTGTACTCCTGCAGTGTACACTCACTGTTGAATGTGGGGTCCACTGTGATGTTCATGGGAAATCTGCACCGTCCATCCGTTCTTCCAGCTAATTTAAGGGGTCGAGCCCAAGTTTGAAGCATATCCAGAGATCAAGTGGGCCTAAAATCGACAGTTTATGGGATGATTTGTCCGTTGGGCCACTTCCACAGGGATCCAAGAGCTGAAATTTGACGTATATGGTTAATTTAGGGTCCTTAGGATAGATATAAAGTTTCGAGGCAAATGGATGGTGAGAACCTTGTGATCTTGTATTTTGGACGAATTTTAGGCCTCTTTAGTGTGAAATACTTGATTTTCTCGAATCTTGGGCATGTATATTCTTCAATCTCGGTCTCCTGGAGTCTGTTCCTTGCCTTGGTGCTTCTTGAGCGTTAAATACATGCCTTTAACATTCTTTTCCACACTCGTAAATTAACCTTGCAACACAAACACGATTAAAATAGGGCATTAAACAGTATCATGTTCGTAAAAACAGGTAATAATTGGGGTCTAATATGCAATATTTGACCCTCAACAGTAGACCCATCTTCATGTGCAAATCCAAAATGTATATTCGTTGGGATTAATTACTTCTTTTCTTTGATCTGACAACTTCTATACCTAGAAAGTATCGAAGATGACTCAAATCTTGTGTGAGAAAATGCCTTTGAAGATAAATTTTCAGCTTCTCAATCCATCTATCGTCACTTTCTTTAACATCACTGCCATCAACAAATACTATTAACACAATAAGACCTGATGTGCCTTTTTGTACAAAGACAGAATGATCTTCATGACTTTGAAGAAAACCACAGTTCATCATAACTTTATTGGATTTGTCAAACCATGCACGTTGAGACTGCTTTAACCCATAGAGTGCCTTTCTTAGTTTACACACCTTTTTCTGACCCCCTTAAGCAATGAATCTAGGTGGTTGCTCCATATAGACCTCTTTCGTGAGATCACCATGAAAAAAAGGTAGTTTTAACATCCGGTTGGAAGAGGGGCAAGTCATATGATTAAGAACTATGGAGTAGATAACATGAATAGAGTTAAACTTGGCAATAGGAGAGAAGGTTTCAGTATAATAAACACTAAGGGTCTGGGTTTCAGTATAATCAACACTAAGGGTCCGAGTGTATCCTTTGACAATCAAGTGAGCCTTTAGACGTTCAATAGTACCATTAAGGCAAAACTTAATGGTGTGCACCCACCTGCAACTAGCAACACATTTAACATCAGGTAGATTTGTGAGCTCTGAAATGTTATTTTGGTAAAGAGCAACCACTTCCTTTTCCATCTCCTGCTTCCACTACTTATGTAATAGTGCTTCCTAATGTGAATAGAATGAGAGGATAATGATAGTATAAATTTGTGAAAAGTTGGAGGGAAGCATTGAAGGAGACATTTGGAGATATGATGATCAATATACACACGCTTATCTTTTCTCAAGGCAATAGGAACATTAGACTTATTTGGAGAAGTCACTGGATCACTAGGCTTAGAAGAAGATATGGTTGATGGTACATCATATGATTGGCCGCACTATCTATTTGTTTGCATCACGAGTAGACTTATTGTTGAGCAGTGGGAATAGAGGAGTTGACAGAAGTAGGAGATTGGATTATGTCTTCTTTAACCACAACAGGTACATGCCCAACTTCCACATTAAGAGATTTATTGTCTACCACAATATCCTCCCACTTCACCATGGCTGCCTTGATTACCTATGCCACCATGATCATTGCCTTTGCCTCATCCAGTAAATGATGCAAAAGTAGAGCAATCATTGGTTTCACTTGTAGACCTTGAGGATACATGATGGAGGCATGCATGTACCTTGTTTAGAGATGGAAAATCCTTGCCACCTAAAATTTGTGCACGAACCGCTTCATATTCAAGCTTTAAAGTTTAAACCAGATAAAGATTTAGCCATCCGAAGCTCGTCACATTCATATGGCATTGTTTTTCCAAATCTGTAGTGGGAGGTTGGTACTAAGGTGTACCAAATCGGTTATGTATCAGTCGTAATGGCCAAGTTCGTTACGCAATATAGGGGTCGAAACAGTAAGTCGGTAACCCCCCAGTTTTTGGCTCGGATTGCTGTTACACCCCATAATGGCCATTACTGCCCTGTAACAATTATAAACGGCTAGGGTTTTTTTTTTTTTTTTTTTGTCTTTTAAGTTGCGATATTTCTCATTTTTTGGCACTTCTCTCTTCCAAATTCTTTCCTAAACTATTCTACTGCAAATTTTGACTATTCTTAGCTTGAATTTGGGATCAAAACAAGTTATTTTAAGGATTTTGTTGAATCGAAGCTCCGTGGACCATTTTATGAAAAATCTTAAAAAATAGGTATTTATACATTTTTTAAAATCTTTGTTGTTATGGTTGAATATGATGTGTTATTCAAATTAGAACATATGAATGTGAATTTTACAGATTATGCAACTGATTTACTATTTTTTTTTAAAATATATATTTTTTTATTTTCATACTATTTTTGGTCAATTTTTAAAAATGAAGATTTTTTTTTTTTTTTTTCCATATTTTCTTGTTTTAATGGTTGAATATTGTGTGTTAATGATAGTAGAATGTATAAATGTCCTCACCTCAAGGACATGTATGTAATGTAGAATTGTGGAGTAAATTATGGAAAATAATAGCAAACACCTATACATGTGAGATATTTTGGTATTAAATTCATTTTAATATATCTTTCATTGGTATAAGATAGTTAGAAAATTAAATCTATGATTTTTGCAGTCAATTCAAGGTTGTCAGGTTCATAAATTCATCAAACTGCCCGATACAACTTTCTCACCAAAGAGTGGACTGTTACACCACCATAAACACAATCAAAATTATAAATGAACGCATAATGGAAATATTTAGAATTTTCTGAATTTAATTTTTGTGTGTGTGTGTGTGTGTGTGTGTGTGTGCGCATATATATATATATATATATATATATATATATATATATAGAGAGAGAGAGAGAGAGAGAGAGAGAGAGAGAGAGAGAGAGATTTCTGACAGTTATAAGGGGCATATCGGCCGTTACGAGGCCGTAACAGGTGAAAGGCCTGTAACTGTATCGGTAACGTTGGACATCATTACACCCACCGTTACCGCAACGGTAAACCTTGGTTGGTACACATTCAGTTCCTCCCACATTCCTTTAATCTTTGAATAATATTCACTGAGGGATTTATCTCCTTGTTGAACCAAATATTTCTTCAAACAATTAGTACGTTTGAGAGATGTTTTTTTCAAATGAATACGTATCCCGTAATGCATCCTTCACTTCCTTTGTAGTCAAGGTATTCTGTACCGGTAATGGTGGTCATAATGGCCACCACTGTTACCTTTACGATATGGTTTGTAATGACTGTTACGGCCCTCGTAATAGCCATTACGGTCTCTCTCTCTCTAAATTGAAAAAAATTGAAGAACCTGTATCGACCTTGTAATGGACTATTATGAGGCCATCAAGGCCTTTATGGGGAGCGTAATGGGCCATTATAGGGGTTGTAACAGCCTTTACAGGTCATTTTTTCTGTAACAACCATTACGGCCTTTACGACCCTGTAACGTGTAACGATTTGCCACTGTTACCTTTATGTAACAACCTTTACGACCTCGTAATGACCTTTATGGAACACCATGTTTGCAGTATTAAAAAAATTACATTAGCACTGACGGATGATTCCATACTATTCCATAGCATGTCGTAATTTGAGCATTCTCTTTGATCTATTGTTTATATGTACTAGAACTCTTATAAAGTTTTTATGTGGTTAAGTACTTCAAATTTTCCTTCGCAGTTAAAAATACTTGAATGAACTTAGACTGTTGGAGGTAGTTTGTTCCATTTAATTTAATAGAGGTTATTTGGACCCCTAAAAGATTAGATGAATTTATGAATTCAGTTCTCGAATCACTTCTCACTTCCATATGGAACAAAGGTCTAGAATATACCGCAAGCTTATACGAACATGGGCTGACCTTTCATGACCAAAGAACACTCAACTTGTGCGTTGTTATTTTATTGAATAAACCTCTATGCTTCACATGGTATGACACAACACTCGAAAAGAATAACCAACACGTCCACATGTTCCAACCAATCACGAGGGTTGATTATCACGAATATGGCATCTAATGAAGGCAATCAGCCCACATGTTCACACATCCCAAGAGGTGTTGATCATGAACACTTCATCCCCTTCTCCCGCACGGACCATTACAAAAGTCTGGCACAACAAAAAGAAAAGGAATCTTAGGTTTCTTAAAAGATGTTCAACACAGATGTAAGAGCCTGAAAACAAAAGAAGGAAACAAGGACAGGGTAGATGGGAAAAAGATGGATTAGATTAGAAACAAGATTGCTTTGATACCATGTAAATTTGTAATCTAGAAGTAGAAGAAAGAAGAAAAAATAAGAGGGGAGAGAGTTGTGAAAAGAAAGGAAAAGAGGATTGTAGAGCCAGACATCCCCTCCCCTCCTATTTATATTAATAATAAGCAAGTGAAAAGACAAAAACACTGTTAAGCGACAAAAGCAAAAATTCCCTTTAATTCTTAACCAAGAGTCCTAATCCAATTTAACTAAAGAATAGACAAGAGAAGGTGCTAGGTGGGCTGTACAACTATATGGCCCACTTCCATATCCATTAGGTGAGCCATACAACTGTACGACCCATATTTCTCATGCATTAACAGACTTAATGACACATAATGATGCAGGACAATTAACCACTTGCTCTAAAAGCTCGAACTGTTAGAGTATGGCGAATTAATCATTTTATCTCATATCCCGAGCCCCACATCGCATGGGTTAGGGCCTTGGCCAAACCCCCTTCGTGGTCCCCAAATCACATGGGCCGCCCACTCCAAGTGTGTCCCTTCATCCCACAGGCTACCCCACTCGAGCCTGGTGTGAAATGCTCATTAATCACCTCCGGTGATGAATCTCGAACACGAGACCTCCTCCATGGGCCGCACCCACCCTGATTGTGCCCCTGCATCTCACAAGCGACCCCACTTGAGCCTGGTATGAAAATGCCCCTGCATTAACCATCCCCAGTGAGGAGTCTCGAACACTAGACCTCCTGCTCTGATACCAATTTGATGCAGGACAATTAACCACTTGCTCTAAAAGCTCGAACTGTTAGAGTATGTCGAATTGATCCTTTTATCTTATATCCCAGGCCATACATTGCATGGGTTAGGACCTCGGCCGAACCTCCTTTGTGGGCCCCAAATCATATGGGCCGCCCACCCCGAGTGTGTCCCTGCATCCCAAAGGCTACCCCACTCGAGCCTGGTGTGAAATGTGCATTAATCACCCCCGGTGAGGAATCTCAAACACGAGACCTCCTCCGTGGGCCACACCCACCCCGAGTGTGCCCCTGCATCCCACAAGCGACCCCACTCGAGCCCGGTATGAAAATGCCCCTGCATTACATAAGGTCCTATTAAAGATTTCCGAAGACACAAAACTCTCGAAATAACCAAAATATCCTGAGAACGGTTGTTTTGCATCCTGCCCCACAATTGAAGTGTGTCCATCTGATGACGATTGCTCGAATGCATCAATTCCCTGAGCTTCAAAAGAACTCGTCCTTGAGTTGATAACTGGTAGAAATTTGTCTGATCAATATGACTTTATGACCTGTCATCCTTCGGTTTGGCAGTAGTTGATGATGAATGCCCACACATTTGGTACGACATAGATCACGCCACTTCTTCTTTTGTCTTCACGCTCTCCGCGTTTTAAGCGCCAGTACCACATTTGCAATAATGAACTTGTGAGTCTATTAGCTCCTTATCACCATAGTGATATCCTAATCATCGTTGGCCTCCAATTTATGAGCTTTGATTGTTGTAGGGATGGGACCAAAACATCCATCTCAACTTTGACATGCACCATTGAATGCGCCACTTTGACCGTTTAGTTGCTCATCTCTTCCTCCACTAATTTAACTGTTGGTCGATTGTCTATTCCATCAACTAATGAATCTGTTCATCCAGTGGTTGATTTATATATCAGTCCACCGATGGCTTCTTCCCATGTATCTTCTTGGATTGTGGCTTTAGAAATTCTAAAAATCATATGGCCTTAGAAGGCTTTATATCTCATTCTTCATCAACTTTTCTCATACATATAGCCTTTGAATTCTTTATATATGCCTAAACACAGGATAGATCTAAAGAGATATTTTAAATCTAGACTTTACTAAATTTGATCTAAACAATACCCTAAAGATTGCTATCTAAATTTCGCATTCTAAAAAGGAAATATCAACAACTGAAAAGATTCTAAGTCTTAAATGATCTTCTCAAAATAGAACAGTACTAATGATCAAATGATGCATAGGATCCTATGTAAGATTTTGCAAGGCGCAAATCTCCCAAAACAGTGATAATATCTCAAGGATGGGATGTTTTACATCCTGCCCTGCAATTCAAGCAGGTCCATCTGATGATGATGGATGGCCTGGATGTATCATAGGGTTTGTACCATATACTAAATGGGACACACTGTCTTTTGGAAAACCTTTTGCTTCTTATTCTGAAAATGTGATCATGATTTTGCTGGTTATTTCCTACGCTTTTGGTTCTCAATCTCAAATCGTACCTTTGAATTTTGATGATTCTGTCTCCTTTTTCCTTTTTGGGTGAGCTGTGACGATTTTTTGGGGGAATTGATGGTTATCTATTCTGCCATGCACTAGGGGATGCTCAAAAACCAGAAAGCACATGATGTGTGACTTTTTATTTTATTTTATTTTTTTAAAAATTCTTTTTCTGCCTTTTGTGCTGTTTTGCACAGGACTTCCAAACAGAGCCTTAATGAACTTGTTCCTGGGTTTCTTTTTGAATGCAGGGAAGTGGATTTTTATGAGAATAATTATAAAATATGGAATAAAGTTAAGAGAAGATTGGTTTAGGAGTGGATTTTTTATTTACATGTTACACATCCCATATATGATTACCTCGTGCTTCTTAAGCGATTGGTTGTTCTGGGGCCTAGACTATATTGTGAGTTCTCTACAACAAAGGGAGCATAAGCAACACATCCACAGTGCGTGCATAGACCAAAAATCACACTGAGAGGACAGTTTTATCATTTGGATGTTTGTTAGTTCTAAAAGTGTCATATTCTGTATGTTCCTGCGGAGCACCATATTGGGAGGATT
Organism: Magnolia kwangsiensis; assembly: GCA_037074715.1. NCBI lineage: Eukaryota > Viridiplantae > Streptophyta > Magnoliopsida > Magnoliales > Magnoliaceae > Magnolia > Magnolia kwangsiensis. The sequence continues at coordinate 19,417,347 of CM073583.1, forward strand.
TTGTTCTCATCTTTTGTGTTCTTTTATCTCTTACACTCATTTCTTGAGTTCTATGTCTTATTGTGGTTTAAGGTGTTCTTATCTCTTGTAACAATCTATTCTAAATAAACCATGTGCCATCTGGACAATGTCTAGATCATCTACAATAGTTGACATGATCTCTCTCTCTCTCTCTCTCTCTCTCTCTCTCTCTCTCTCTCTCTCTCCCCTATCTTTCTCTAATATTATGAATTAACATGGTATCAGAGGGGGATTGTGGGTAACTTTACCATCATCTTCATCATCATGCTGCCGCCACCATCTTCCTCCCTGCAACATCAACACGCCATCATCTCAATGCCACCATCATCACGACATCATGATCTCCACGCAAATGCTATAATCCTTGCATCATCTAAACGTCATCCACTCTTCATCCAGATATTATCCATATGGTGCATACTCTTAGCGGTTGATGTCATGACACCAGTTGTAGATGATCCATCCCGTGATAACTGGGAAAATGATAATCTGACAGCAATATCATGTCAACTGTTGTAGATGATCCATCCCATGATAACTGGGAAAATGATAATCTGACAGTAATATTATGTCAACTGTTGTAGATGATCCATTCCATGATGACTGGGAAAGCGATAGTCTAACAGTGATGTTGCGATGTATGTTGTAGATGAACCATCCAGTGATGGCTGGGAAAGCAATGATCTAACAGTGATGTTTCGATGTATGCTGTAGATGAACCATCCCATGTTGACAGGGAAAGAAATGATCTAACAGTGATGTCATGGCACCTGCTGAAGATGGTCCATCCGATGATGATTACGAAAGCGATAATCTAACAGTGAAGTTGTGGCATTTCCTATAGATTATCCATCCCATGATGACTTGGACATGATAATCTAACAGTGAATTTCTGCTGCGCGCCATTTCTTTTAACTGTCCATTTAATGAATACCAAATGGACAATGAGTATGATGTGATTAATTTATTTTCTTTTTTGTGCTGTGCTCCATCCACTATGGGCCTATGATTTGGAAGAGCCGGATTAACATGCATGTATGTCATGTCTACTATGGACGTGTTGCTAACATTACATTAGTGAACTCACACAATGATTGAGCTCAACTTTGAGAAGTCAAACTTCTTGAAATGGAAACAATATCAAGGATGAATGTGACAGCTTTTCATTTTCGCTTGTTGTTCACATTGTGTGGTATCAATGATGTCTAACTCTGCTGGGCCACATTCCTGCAGATGATGGCACATATGCTATGAAGAAAGTGCTAATTCAAAATAATGAGCAGTTGGAGTTGGTGAGGCAGGAGATCCGTCTTTCGTCCCTGTTCAATCATCCTAATTTGCTTCCCCTTCTTGATCATGCTATCATTGCAGTTAAGGTAATGGCACATGGATTGTTCTCTCCTATGAGTGTATCTGTTTTATGTACACTTTGAAGAAAAATTCATCTCACTAGGTAATATGTTCTGATTAAGAAGTCCACTCTTTGCAAGAGGGGGTTTGGTGTAATTTTGAATCAGAACAACAGATTCACAAGGTGTTTTTTGTGAACTCGTAGTACTTCCGATACATATTTCCTGCACTCACACACATGCCTCTTCTGTAAAAATCTATTGCTATCATAATTTTCTGTTCTTCAAAAAAATGTGAAAATAATGTTTATCACATGTCGGGTTATTTTGTGTATATTATTACAAACTAGGTGACGTAATCTTTCTTCAAGGTTATGTAGCCTTGTTTTTTTTGTTCATTGATTTCCTTCTGAGTTAATGTCTATGATCATTTTGTGCTCTTCTGACAACCTTGTTGTTTTTATCCAAATCTTCAACTTTAGAGAGGATAAATCACAATGTAATAGAGCCAATATGGAGTCTTGGCCTCTTCTCTCCTTTGCTTGTTCAAGTTCTGGTAATAGTTAAGAGGATTTCCATAAGTTGAGAAATCCAAAATTAATTTTATGGGCTGGATATTTCACAAAAATTTGGGTTGCGTTATTAAATGTATTTCAGCTTCATAGGGTCCAGGCAATCCCATACAATTTGGACCTGTGCATATTATTTAAGCTAAGGGATGCTATTTCTTGACTAACTTTATTTGATGGTGCTCTATATAATTTTGTCTTCTACTAATTTTGCGAAGGACTGCAAAACCTGATTGCTTTATAACATGGACTGTTTCTTTCAATGGGCAATAAGAAATATTATTGAAAGAGATGAAAGAAGAAAAAAAAACCCAACAGGACAAGAGAGGAACTAAACAGAAAATTCAACAGCTCCAAAGCTAGGAACTAAATAAAACTCAGTGCTTTGAGACAGACCCACACTCAATCAGGACCATTATGCCCATCCACAGGGACAAAGACATCCCTCACTGCCCCAATTTTAGCTAGCTGATCTGCTTCCTCAATAGCTTCCTCTAGGAATATAAGCAAAAATTGTCGGATGGTCGCCACACAGATCTTTAACTTCCTCAACCAAATCTGCAATCTTCCAACCCTGCGACCAAGAGATTGCTTAGAATCTCCTTCAATAATTGCAGGGAATTGGCTGAACTCAACAATGATCTTAACCACTTTAAACGTAGGCACCACCAGTGTTCGAAATATCAGTATCGCGTTACGTATCACACCTTGGGATATGGAAACGTATCGGTTATCACATGGGATATATTAGTTGTATCATGTAATGTATAGCTGTTGTTGGAAACATTGGAAAATTGGTCGAATTTTTCAATGAAACTTCAATGATTGTTAAAAAAGATATCAATACACACTTATAAATCAAAACATCACAAAAAAAGGAGAAGCTCATAATAGGTATCTTTTGTGTGGGCCTTTGGGGTCTTATTCTATGCGCAGTCTAATTGAATTGATGCAAGTATATTCAAAGTCTATTCATATAATTTATAAATGTAGGAAGACGTGTGGAAACACAAGAATACATTCAAAACCAAAAGAAGAATTACTAGATCATGTTACATACATGTTTGATTTTGCATTTGGAAACAGATTGCAACCAATTTGTAAAAAATTTGGAAATTTTGATTTTTGATTTTTCAATTTTCTACAACTTGGCCTATCTCCTCCAAATCTCAAAATCGAAGCTGCTAATCCATGAATTTTCATACTTTGTAATAATTTGATACTGATTTAACATGATTTACAGAAAAAAAGGATTGAAAAATTGAAAATGCTCACTAGATCAAACATGTGGGATATATCCCACTACTTGTGCGTTTCGTGTCGCACAGGTGGGTTATAAGATATATCGTGGGATATATCGGCCAATATTGTTGATACGTAAAACACTTGGTGCCGCTTTAACAATATTGGAATAAAAACCTCCAATAGGACTCGAGAAACTGAACGGAGTAAATTCAATTGCTTTCCCGCACTATCCCTCCAACTCCCATGAGGTTGGGATTTCCAAAAGAGCTCTGACTTAATCTTGCCTTAAAACACCTAAGAGAGGGAGGCATCCAATGTGCGAATGTTGGAGTTGTGCCCTGGAAAACCAATGCAACCCTAATCCACTAAACGTGTGGATGTGATAGGGTTGATCTTAATCGTAGATCATGATGACCATGTGTCCTTCTAGACAACCTAATGTGCCTTGATATGGTGTCGCCTTAAACTAAAATGGATATGGGTTATGTGAGGAGTGACTCCTCCGCTTGTCCTTGGAAACTTAAGATTGGACATGGCAGTCATCGAGTAGGGAGAGTTGTGATTCGTGGTGCTCAATATCTTGATGAGCGATGATCGTTAAGGCATTTAGGACACACTTATGAACATTATATTATGAGATGTATAATCATCTTGTGTGAGAGACTTAATTAGGTAAAGATGGAATGGTCTCCACCAATGGGAGGCGGGTTGGCATCGGCCGTGCCTTTCTCTTTACCCTACACGAGAATGTAGGTGTGCCATGGATATAGGATCTTTATATTGGACCTTTGGACACTTGAATTAGAGTAACGAGTTCAAGTCACTAGTTTGGGGGCCCATTAGCTTGGAATGTGGTCAATATGATCAAGACTTGACGTTGCATGAAATATGATTAATCCTTAAGGCTTGAAGATGTGTAAGGATCACAATCCTGATTGGATGGATTTAGCTCTCCTTTTGAGGTGCCTAGGGGCCATTAAATGTGGGTGTAGTTGGGATGTCCATCAGGGTCCTTTGATTTTTGTAGGGCCAACGGGGGTTCCAATGGGTTTTCCTAGGGGCATGTATGGGGCTATATTTGATTAGATCGGGAACTCATCGAGTGATTTGTTGCTGGGTCCAACACTAAAAATGTTTTAGAAGGGGTTTTAAAGGTTTTCAACTGTCGAAGTTTCTTTTTAATCACTAAAACTATTTTGATTGCACTTGATGATGATCTGATGGCCCGGATTTGATGGTCCATCATTTGATCAACTTGAGATATAGATTTTTAATATATGTTTGTGACAGTGAAATGATTGGATTATGAGTATATGGGTAGGATTAGATCATGTGTATATGGGTGGATGAGGTGGACAACAAACTTCCCTAGTCATAGTAGAGTATGAGGAAGTTCGTCAGGCAGTGGTGCACATACTTGTGTACAACCTTGAAACCCTAACTAGTATTTATAAATTAGATTGTATATCAGAGAAGAGACATGCGAGAGCATAGACATCCCACACTTGATTGGTCGTCATTACAATGAGAGCGAGAGATCACATCTCCCTTTCCATCCTCTTCTCCATTCATATGTGTGAATCTGTGGGGTCCACCCTGTGGATGGCGTGACAACTCTCTGATCTCTTCTACCTGAGATAGATAGGGGAGTGGCCTCTTAGTGTAGAGGATTGGCATCGATGAATTTTAGAGGAAAAATCGTATTATGATTTTGATATGTTCATAATGGGTTTAAACTTATAGAAATATGACATTATTGCTGAAAAGTCTTAGGGATTAGTGTAATAAATTTGGATTTTGAAACTTAAACTCTGTTGTGTTTTTAACCTAAAAATCGAACAAATGGTATAAGAGTTGACCCGTCTCGTGGTAATCATCGGTTTCTGATTTCTCCCGCAAATTTATCAGAGTCCGTTTAGCATTTTGATCGTACATGTGGTAGTATTCTTGATAAGGAACCATCACGTAAATTTTGGGCGCAAATGAATATATGGATTGGGAGATCCAATAGTTTTTAGTTTTACCGTTTCGCTAACAGTGAAATTTGAATGTAAGATCATTTGAGGACACATGGACTGATTTAAACCTGTGCTTTCTGTTGAATGTGATTGATTTGTGGATAAGTGATGAATTGTGGGTTGATGTTTTAATTAATGTTTTGATTCGATTATTATTTAAGAATCCTTTTATTGTATGGTTGAATAGGAGGCGACTGTTTTGATCATTCTCAAGTTGTAAACACTATGGAATTTTATGCTTTTGTTTAGATGACAACTTGTATAGGGTCACAGATGGCCCAAATTAGCTGGGATTTTGATCTAAGTTGTAGATCTAGGAGGTTCAATTTAAGCCATTGATGGTTAGATCGTGGACGCACGATGTAGATCACGTGTAAAGCCCTATCTCTTCCATTGCTCTTCCGAGCACGTGTGCGCAATGTCCGACTGAGTGATGAGTTGTGGGTTTATGTTTTAATTAATGGTTTTATTTGATTATTATTTTAGAATCCTTTTATTGTCTGGTCAAATGGGAGTAGATTGTTTTGATTGTTCTCAAGTTGTAAACACTATGGAATTTTATGCTTTCGTTTGGATGACAACTTGTATAAAGTCACAGATGGCTTGGATTAGCTGGGATTTTGATGTAAGTTGTAGATCTATGAGATTCAACTTAAGCTATTAATGGTTAGATTGTGGACACCCGATGCAGATCATGTGTAAGGCCCCGTCTCTTCCACCGCCCTTTTGAGTGCATGCGCAATGCCCGAGGCCCTTGGTGGGCCCTGGATTGCTTATGCTCAATGTTCGAAATATTGGTATCGTGTTACGTATTGCATCCTTGGGATATAGATACATATCGGTTATTGTTGGTGCACAAAAAAACGTGCAAAGTTTCCATCGTGCGATGATTTGGAGAGATGAGAAGATATCAGAGACAAGGAAGAAAGAAGAAAGGAAGAATGGAACGGAAGTAAAAGTGAGGAAGATGTGTTTGCGCCTACCCGCGCAAAGGGATGTGATTGCCCAGGTCCGCGCAAAGGCTCCTAAGGATTGCGCATAATGGAATGGAGTAGAAGAGAGAGAAGTTGTGTTTGCGCCTACCAGTGCAAAGGGTAGTGATTGCGTGGGTCCGCGCAACATTTTGAGGGACTGTGTATACTTGCACAATGGAGCAGAAGGAATAGCGGTGTTTGTACTGACCCGCGCAAACTGGTTGCGCGGGACCGCGCAAACGGTCCAAAGGTTTGCATGGACTGGCGCAAATAGTGTTCTCGGTATATTGACGTGGACGGCTGAGATTCGATGAAAGGTGGGCCCACGGCATGGAGATTGAGGGTTTGCACGTGTGGAGGCCTATAAATACCCCCCTCTCCCTCTTATTTGGAGAGATGGAAGACTTTGAAGAAGATCTGAACTCCAGAGAAGACTGAAGGTACTGAAGGAAACAAAGAAGAAGAGAAGGAAAGAGCAGTGATGTGTTGCGCCGGACCGCGCAATAACATGGTGTGAGAAGGAAAGAGCAGTGATGTGTTGCGCCGGACTGCGCAAACACCCTACTGTTTGTGTGGTCACACTCAAAGAACTGAAGTGCTGCCGAATTTTAGATGTGATTTGATCTTTGGTATTCCAATCTTCGATCTTCCCTTTGCGCAGGAACACAAGTTCAAGGAAAAGAAATTAGATGATTAGATCCGCACAACCTTCCTCTCAATGAGATGATCGAACAAAGAGCTGAAATGCTGCCGGATTTGATATCTAGACTTGATATTCGAATTCTTTTAGTTCTCATTTCTATATTCTATCTCAAAATAAAGGGAAATCAAAGGATGTAAATGAACTCAGTATAAATAAGAAATGACAATCGTTCTCTATACTCTCTCTTTGTTATGATCAAGGAATGCCAAATCGGTTACGTATCGGCCGATACGGCCGATACGTAACGGAAACGGTGGTGACCGTTACACGTTACGGGGTCGTATCGGCCGATACGGTTTTTTGTAGCCGTATCGGCCGATACGGGCCCAATACGGGGCGTATCGGCCGATACGCCCCCGTATCGGCCGTTACGGGCCCGTTACGGGCCGTTACAGGCCCGTAACAGGCCCGTATCGACCTTTTTCCATTTTAAGCTTTATTTTTGTTGTTTTTTTGAAACCTCTTGCTTCCAAACTGTTTCTTACTCCTTTTACTACTAATTTCGACCAACTTTGGCTAAGTATTTGAGATAAAAACACATTATATTATGAATTTTCTTGAATCAAAGCTCGATGGGCCATTTTTCAGAAATTTGTCAAAAATATGTATTTATATATTTTTAATACGTTTTGTTGTTTTAATCATACCATATGATGTGTTAATCATAGTAAAACATGTTAATGTGCATTTTACAGATTTTGGGTGTCATTTAATATTTTTTTTGTATTTTTTTCTATTTACGCATGAATTTTAGCCCCTTTTTTTAAAATTTGAAAAATCAATTTTTAATGGTTGTATTGTTGTTTTAATTATGCCATTTGATGTGTTAATCATAGTAGGACATGTTAATGTGCATTTTACAGATTTTGGATGCCATTTTATATTTTTTTTTATATTTTTTTCTATTTACGCATTTATTTTGGCCCTTTTTTTGAAAATTCGAAAAATCATTTTTTAATGATTCTTTTGTTGTTTTAATGATGCTATATGATGTGTTAATCATAGTAGAACATGTTAATGTGCATTTTACAGATTTGGGGTACCATTATATATATATTTTTATATTTTTTTCTATTTACGCATGAATTTTGGCCCTTTTTTTTTAAATTCGAAAAATCAATTTTTAATAGTTGTTTTGTTGTTTTAATCATGCCATATGATGTGTTAATTATAGTAGAACATGTTAATGTGCATTTTATAGATTTGGGGTGCCATTTTATATTTTTTTATATATTTTTTTCTATTTACGCATTTATTTTGGCCCTTTTTTTGAAAATTCGAAAAATCATTTTTTAATGATTCTTTTGCTGTTTTAATGATGTCATATGATATGTTAATCATAGTAGAACATGTTAATGTGCATTTTACAGATTTGGGGTGCCATTTTATATTTTTTTTTATATTTTTTTCTATTTACGCATTTATTTTGACCCTTTTTTTGAAAATTTGAAAAATCATTTTTTAATGATTCTTTTGCTGTTTTAATGATGCCATGTGATGTGTTAATCATAGTAGAACATGTTAATGTGCATTTTATATATTTGGGGTGCCATTTTATTTTTTATTTTTACATTTTTTTCTATTTATGCATGAATTTTGGCCCTCAAAAATAATTGCAAACACCTAAATGTAAGATATTTTCATATTACATTCATTCTAATATATCTATCATTGATAGTAGATAGTTAGAAAATTAAATACATGAATTTTGTAGTCAAATTCAGGTTATCTGGTTCATAAATTCATCAGACAGTCCGATACAACTTCTGACCAAAGAGTGGACCATTACACCACCATAAACATGTTCCAATTTATAAATGAATGCATATTTGGAATGCTTAGAATATTTCGGATTTAATCCATATTTTTTCATATTTTTTTGGCAAAAAAAAAAATTTGCGCCGTTATGGGCCGTTACGCCCCCGTATCGCCGTTACGCCCCCGTATCCGTATTGGTTTCAGAGGGCACCGTTACGCCAACCGATACCGATACGGGACACCTTGGTTATGATTGAATAAGATAACTTCCCCAAATCAAACACATTTGTTTTCTTGTCGAAATAGTTATCGCATGGCATATATCGTTTGTATTGGATAATTTATTACACTTTTTGGAAAACATGGGGAAATATTGGGAAAATAGTTGATTTTTTCAATGAAACTTCAGGGATTGTTAAAAAAGACCTTAATACACACTTTGAAATCATAACATCTCAAAAAAGAAGTGCACATAATGCATTTCCTTTCTATAGGCTCCAAAGCTAGGTGCCGTTTGATGGAACTAATGCAACTATATTCAAATTGAATGCATAACATTTAGAGTGTATGTGATGATCATTTAATCAAACACACCTAAATACTACGTAATTAGTCTCAATTGACAGCTGGTTGAAGGAAAATTTTGAAAAAAAAAGTAATGTTTTAATAAATTTTAAAATTAAAAATGATTTTTATTTTCCGAAAATTGACAAGGACTTGACAAATCAGTAGATCCGCCATCATAGATGCTTGATTGCATGTTTGGAGTGCAACATTGCAAGCAATTTGAGAGAAATTAGGTAAATCTCGAATTTTCTCAAATCGAACCGCCTACACTTAAATTTCAAAATTAGACTGTTTGTGATGATCATTTCATCAAGTACTCCTAAATACTTCAAAATTAGTCTCAATTAATAGCTGGTTGAAGGAAGTTTTCAAAAGAAGATGGACATGAAGAGCCAATGAATATCGAAATCAAAGCTTCGACTCCATGATTTTTCATGCAAAACATGAAGAACCAATTGATTTGTGACCACCTGATATTGATTTAACATAATTTCAACAAAAAAAAGGATTGGAAATTGAAACTACTTACCGGATCGAACATGTGGGATATATTGGCACTATTTGTGCGTTTTGTGTCACACAGGTTGGGTACAAATATATCGTGAGATATATCAGCCGATATCATCGATATTTAAAACATTGACTCATATGGACCTGGACGTGGACGTGGGTCCTAGGAATATGGAAGATCCAAAGCTCAAGTGGGCCCCACTACAAAAAAAAAGAAGCATTGGTGATCACCGGTTTGCCATTGCAACAGAACGCTGCTCATCAGCGTGCATATTTCCACGCTGATAGTTGCAGCGTCTGATGCACACGTTGCTGCCCTTTATTATTATTGCGTGTGCACACGTGGGAGTGTGTGTGAGAGGGGTTCTGATCGCCCTAATGGGGTCCACCATTTGGACGGTTAGGATTTCTCATACACATTGCAGTGGGCCATAGTGGGTCCCACATGGTTGGATTGACCGGATATTTGCATGCTTGTAGTGGCAGGTGGGTCTCATTGACCAGTGGGCCGACCCTAAAAATAAGCTAGAAAAACCGATGAACGACATGGTGGAAAGGCACATACATCACGCTGGACCTTGCTGGGTCCAGCAAGGTTGCAACGGTGGGCAGATTATCCCCACTGAGTTCTGTGGTGGTGCCTGCCATTGTTTTGAATCAAGCTGATATTTTTGCATTCACTTCGTCTAGATCTTGTGACATTATGAACATGTTGGATTGCTGTAAACATAACAGTGGGGCCCACGGTCGGTGGGTCCCACAAAAGTCTTGGATCAAGCTAATTTTTGTGTCTTCCCATCATCTACACTATTGGATGATTCAGATGGCATACGAACATCATAGTGGGGCCCACCATCACTAGGTCCCACATCTACATAACCCAAAAGAAGCAAGGAAGGGAAATAAAAGAATTGGATGAGTGAAGGAGAACACTCACTTGATCAAGGGCTTGGATCTAGCGATGGCCCACCAATCTCTCTCTCTCTCCCCCAGCAGAAACTAGAAAATGGGGAGAAAATAATAAGGGGCTTTTGTAGAGAATTAACCAAGGGTTGGGTTGGGTTGGGTTTTGGTTAAAAATGCAACCATGGTTAGTGACGTAGGGATGAACGTGATGAGGTCGAACACCGTCTTCCTCAAGGATAACTACTACGAATCCACGGAGCTTCTCTGGACTCCTCACAGAGACTTCTCGAATCCACGAGGAAAGAAAGTAAGAGAATAGGAATAAACTCTAATAATTTGAAATTAATTGATGAAAAAAATAAAAACGAGTTTACACCCCTTTAAATAAGGGAACCAAGCAACATGAAAGAAATCAGACTCATACTACAACTAAAACTCCTAGAATTCGCAACTTACTATAAATAGTAAACTTACTATTTATAGACGGTCATGATGTCTACTAGTGCGCAAGGTTTTCGGCCAAAAATAGTAAGTGTCCTATTTGGCTTCACCAAACCGTTCTCCTAATTATCCTAAGCACTTTTCATGTTGGACACAACTCCTAAAGCCCAACGGATGAAAAGTTATACTCAAACTAAGACTTACTATTTATAGTAAAAACAAAATTAAAACGAGGAAACGACCGTCGATCAGGGGGTTTTTCGCAAATCCGGGCTGCGCAACCCGGCGTAGCTGGGTTGGTTGGCTAAAGTAGCTCGTTCTATCCCAAAATCATATATTTTACGTCGGATAACTCATTCCGGATTGTGAGATACGCCCGATCTAAGGTCCGATGGTCCGGATCACTTCTGTCGCCGACCGTGCCTTTTCTGATCCATCTTGGCCATGAAATTGTCCGCGACCCGCTCTACATCAGTTAGCTTAAGTTGGGATTAGGGAACTAATCCACAATTAGGGGCTTAATACATGATTAAGAGGAGCATGGGAGGTATGGGATAATGATGTTACGAGTATGCTTAATACATGATTAAGAGGAGCATGGGAGGTATGGGTTAATGATATTATGGGTACTTTTTCAGAAAGAGGGGTGGGGGGGGGTGGGTGGGTTGGTATGGCGGGGTCTCGGGGCTCAGGTCACTCGGGTGCGCACGAGCAGTCCGGGCCTGTCAGGAGCACCAGACTGTCAAATCGTGCGTTGATATGTGTTTATGTATATTCCTGTCCAAAACTGTCAAATCGTGCGTTGATATGACCATATACTCAAGCTTAAACCCATTATGAACGAATTAAAACAATAATCCACAGGACCTCCCCACTAGAGTTGCACCTCTAAGAAAGGAGCATTGCGCCTAAAGAAAAACTGGCGTAGGCTTCTTTCTTTCGCTTTGATGAATGGAAACTTTTATTCAAAAGAAAAGAACAAATACAATAGTCAACGGCAGGGTAAAAAAATAGGGGATAAGACCACACCAACATGGACGAATGGAGCCCCAACACCACAAAAAAGCTAGCAGGACTCCTCTATCAACAACTCATGAAGCTACACCGCATTCTTAGCCAACATATCTGCTCTAGATTGCCTGACCAGTGGACCTTTGAAAAGGTGAGATATATATTTCTACAGCTTTGTAACTTAATTGAAGATATTAGCCAGATTCCACGGAGCGTACTCCCTAATCCATTTAAGAACACTACCTGAATCACCTTTGATCACAATGGGGCTGAAACCCCATGCGACTGCCAGCCTGATGCTCAGAGGGTGGCAGCTTCAGCACCACTTGAGTTGAGAACACCAGCAGGACTTGAGAAATCCAGCAATCCGACACCTTAATCGTTAGTGATCAACGCCCAATCCTCGTTGGTCCTGGGTTTCCCATGGAGCTCCTATCAACTTTCAACTTAAACTAGCCAAGGGAAGGACATGGCCACATTTCAGGCCCTCTATGAGAACTAAAGCCACCGCGTAGCAGCTCCCCCCAACTGCATTGAAATGAGACAGCCGGAATCCTCCACAGCAACTTCTGCTGTTTTTCCCATTCAACCATCCCACTCCACATCTTTCTGAAGATTGCCACCTCTGAACATGCCTTCCCTAAAAATCCTGCTGTTTCTTTCTAGCTAGATGCAACAAAGGCCAGCCTTGATGGGTGATATCCACAAGATCCTTTCCACTGGTCTCCATGTGGCACACCATGTCAGCATGACCCCGCAATGAACTTTGCCATTGACCTGGGGACTACCCATCGAAACACAAATTTCTTGAACACAGCAACCCATACCTACCTTGCCAGTTTGCAATGCAAGAATAGGTGTGGAGTATTATCCTCTTTTGCAGCACAAATGGTGCATCTATTTGGCAAAGTGATGCCCTTGTTAGGGAGATGATTTAAGGTGAGCAGCTGATCTTGACAAAACAACCAGCATAAGGCATTTACTTTTGAAGGGGACCTGCCAGCCAAACTACATAGGTCCAGGCAAGAGGATCAAGAGGACCGACCAAGGAGGCATGGGAACCCGGAACCTTCCTTTAGCTTGTAGGTCCCTAGTCCTAATGGCTGACATAGGTCCAGATTTCTCAACAACTGGGAAAAGCTTTACCTTGTTGTTTTTGGGGTTGTAATGAAAACCCGGGTTCCAAAAAATCCCACCCGTCAAGCACTGAAATGTATCAGCCACCTTGCTATCTATGTTTACATCAGTTCGGTTCAAGGACTCGCACGGGATCCGAAGCAGTTTCCTAGTGCACCAGCTGTCCTCCTGGAATTGCACCTTTGTCCCATCACGGATTTTGAATCTCATGTGCTTTGGAAAAAAAGATGACGTACAGACTACAGTTGAGATTGAATTTCTTATTGGTGAACCTTTTCTCTCACTTTGTTGATGCCCCGTCTGTTTGTTGCCACACTATACTTGATCACTATGATCTGATAAAGAACAGGAGGGTCACCATTTCCAATCCGCCACCGCCATTTAGCCAAAAGACAGGAATAGACAGTCTGAAGAGGAATAATGCCAAGAGGCCCAAGACTGCCCCTGGAACATGGCTTACAAACTTCCGCACATGCGACCCAAAAATATTTATTTTTATCAGTTTCACTGCTCCATAAGAACTACTTCTAAATTGGTCCAAGCCTGTCAACCTCCTCGAGAGAACACTAAAAAAGGAGATAGCAATTGGATTGGTGTACTTGTCAATACTTACTGAATCACGTAATTTTGCCCTCTAGAGACAATAATTTGCACTTCCAGGATGTCAGTTGTTTTGCAGCGTTTTAGGACTCAGTTGAGGTTTACCGCACCCAAACAGATGTAGGGGGAAGATCGTTGCTGTACATCCAATTGAATTAACTATGGATTTAATTGCCAGCACATCCAATTTGATGCCCGCTAAACTGCTTTTCACAATATTAATCCAGAGTTTAGAATAAAACTTGAAGCATTGAAGAATATCTCTGAATTGCCGACCCGCCCACTGTCGCAAGAGCACTGTATCATCAGCATATTAAATGTGAGTGAACAGGAAGGAGAACCGTTGATCAAGATACCCCCACAGAAACCTTCACCAACATCTCGCTCACACATTCAGCGATGAGTGATGTTGAACAGAAATAGAGATAGGGTCCCCTTGGTGCAGAACCGGCCAACTCTTTTAAAAATCAACTGATGTGCCATTGATCAGGATGAAAAACCAAACCAAGGTAACCCACAAACTGATCTGCTCCATCTGTTCCCAAACCCCATCCTTCCTGGCATGTAATTGAGACCTCCAGTAACACAATTGAGGCCTTTCCTGGCTTAATCTTAAGTAGAAAGCCTTCCCTCCCCTTTTATGAATTTCATTGATCAATTCATGGGCAACATCTCATCAGCTATGTTTCAACCTGCCAGAAAATCATTTTGCAAAGGAGGAATGATTTGCTCCATAACCTTGCTCAGCATCCTGGCAATAACCTGGCCATGATCTTATGAATGCTTCTGATTAAACTAATCAGTTAGAAATGCCAGATCTCCTCTGCCCCTTCCCTTTTAGGGATACAAGCAATGGAAGAACAGTTATGATCCCTCCCAGCTAGATCTCCACCGTAAAGATCTCCATGATGTCTTCTTGAAAGAAATCTCAGCATTGCTGATGAAATGCAAGTGTGAAGCCATCCTGGCCTGGAGCCCGGTCTCCCTTCATGCTGAGACAACTTGCTTGACTTCATTGACGGATAATATAGCCTCTGGCAGATCAGCCTTCCGTAGTGGAAGGCGAGCAAGTTGGAGGCTGTCCAGGACGTCTGGGAAAGTTGTCTGGTAGAAATCAAAGACAGACTTGTCAATCGTTGCCATGTCTCAAAGGAGCTCATTGTTGAATCTGATAGTTGAAATTTGGTCGGACCTTCTGGCGCTGGCTATCTTGTGGGATAATGCAGTGTTGCTGGCCCTCCCCTGGATCCACTTGGAGCGGGATAATTGCCTCTAGTAAATATCTTTCAATCAGATGGCATCTTCCAACTTTTGATTTAACATCTTCTCTCCTAGCGGCTTCTTCGGGGTAAAAAAGGTTCAGCTCCTGATGCAGGACATGAAATTCAAATATGATGTGCAAGATTTTTAGGCTTTAGATCACGTTAGTTCAGAAACAATTACACAAAATTTCATATCCCACGCAAAAATTCAAGCATTCAATTAAGAGGAATCTATGCAGGCCTAGGCCTACACAAGCTAGGGTTGGATCAATCAAAATTATAGTCCAAACAAGAATCAAAGGTGGGTAAATTCATCCACACATTCACATAAATAATTCCCCCAATCTAAAGGATTCAAAAATTTCAATTCAGAAAACCCTATGGTTGAAGAAAGGGCATAAAATTGGATATTTGAATAATTTAGGTTTAGGTTTAGGGATTTTGGGTGAAAGAGGAGTGAAAGAGAGGAGAGACGAACCAGAGAAGTACCACACGTGTGGACAACAACAATGGCTCAGACGCACGTGCGTGTGATCCTAGCCGCACATGTGTGGCGCCCACTATTCAGAAAAAGGCCAACTTGGACCTGGTCGGCCAAGGGTGGACTCCAAAACCCCCAAATATCAGCTCGATCCGATGTACGGTTTGTGCGTGGTGCTCCGCCGAAGTTTTAGCCCTCCTCCAGGGTCAGATTCTGAAAATCTGCTGCAATAGAAGATGGATTTGGAGTGTAGATGATTGTGGGAGGAGAAATATGAATGGTAGAAGGTGGGTGCGAATCGGGATAGGTGTGGCTTCGCACCACGGTATTTAGCCCTTCGAAGAAGGGAGGGCTTCGCACCTAATTAATTATTCATTACTAGGAAAGGAGCAGGAAAAGGTAGAAAATTTATTAATCTTCAATGAATAAAAAAGATTATAGGGGGTGCCTATTTATAATAAAAACGTATACCTCAAAACTCACGTCATATGCGCAACTTATTACTTGGTGACAAAGTAATAAAATATAACAACTAATCAAAGCAATATAAACCGTCCGTGATACTCGTAATAACAATAATAAACAAAACCCAAAGTATTAGATTAATTAGAATAGTGGGCCACGATCATGAGAACCCATGGTGGGATTCATATGACTATTGAGTTCACTCAAATGAACCAGAACGCAGTCTCTAACTATGAGGTCCTTCTTAGACATCGTCATCGATCTAGATTGATGGTAGAGCCCTCCTCCTCCTTCCATACGTGAGTAGCTGGGGCGTGCATGTGCGCGAGGTGTCCCCATCAGCTCCTCAGCTCCACCTAATGCTTCAAGTTTCAACATTAGCTTGTCCTTGGAGACTTTGATGTCCCCAAACAGTTCCCCATTCCAGATTTCAAGATCATCTTTCAATAGCCTGAGTTTTGCTGAGGCCTCCTGCCAGCCCCATGTTTTCCATGGAGATTGAGAAAGACTTCTATGAGGTGATCACTGTAGGACAGAAGTTTTGGTGCTGTAACCACATATTTTCGAACTTGTAGGGCCTCGGTCCACATGATTCCAGAGTTGAGGACGAGGATCAGCTTGTGATCTGAAAACAACTGCTTCTCATTGACTAGCAGGAAGGAGGTCTTCCCATCTGCTGTCGAACAGAAAGTGATTCAACCAACTCATAGCTTTATTGTTTGATCACACATATCTTGCTCCCTGAAGGGGGAGGTCAATTAAGTCCCATCTGTCCACGAAGACACTGGAAAGAGATGCGGGGAGCCAGGAGAAGAGACTGGCAATTAAAGAGCTTGTCCATCGTCACAGGTGGTGTTGGTTCTTCAATAAACTAAAAAGGAGCACATGTCTTCTAAGTTAGGGAGCTCTGGGTTAATCAACAGTGTGGCTGGGTTAGCAAAGATGCAATGGGGAGGTCCTGGGAAGCTCTTATGATTTAGAGATCTGCTGCTCTGGTTAAGATCAATTCTTGCTTTGCACAGTGGTCCTTATCTGTTCAATTTAAATCTACTCTGTCTGGGTTTAGCTGGGGTTTGTTGGCTGTTTATGGCCCAGTATATAAAATTGAGGTCGGAATTGTGGACGGAGCAGGATAGTTTTCAGGTCTGCTGGTCTTATCCACTTCAACACAATCAGATTCTCCTTGGAGAAGAAAGGTGGATCCATTATTTTTTTGAGCTGGCAATAATCAATTTTATTAGATAAAAAAGGACACTAGTGCCAAAACAGAAGCACAAAAGCAGGTTGATCCAGCAGTGCAGCCTTCCTCAAGTCCAAAAGGGGGTGGGTGACCCGCCGCTTCCACCCACGAGAAAACAAGTGGTGTAACTCTACGGATTAGAATAGAAACTACAAACAAAGACCCTCAGAGGTGCAATTGTTTTGCTCCTTGCATTGTTCACAGTGCTGCAACGAAGCACAACTGCCAAATGGTTTTGCGCCTTTTGCACGATTGCTGGATTCTCCAAGCAACGAACAGTTGCTAAATTGTGTTACCTCACCACTGACATCCACACTGAGTGCGAGAAGCAACAATGAATGTGGAGGTTGTTCACATCTTCAGATTCCTTAAGCATAAGCAGCATCCATTAACAATGATTATGTTACGACGTCAGAGGCAGTCCACCGTTAACAATGATCCTGTTACCATCATAGGTTTCAAAAAGAGATTAATTATTCATCAAATTATGTTTTAAAAGAGCTTATGTGTTTCATATGTATAGTGTTTTCTGTAGACAATCTTTTCAAAATGACAGATTTATTAACTTACGCCGTGTTGAAAACTATCAATATCACGTTACATATCACACCTTTGGGATGTGGATACGTATTGGTTATTGCATGGGATATATTGGTTGTATTGTATAATGTATCGCTGTTGTTGGAAATATGGGAAAAGATTGGGAAATTGGTCGAATTTTTCAATGAAACTTCAGTGATTGTTAAAAAAGACATCAATACCCACTTATAAATCAAAACATTACAAAAAACAAGTGCACATAATAGATTTTCTTTGTATGGAGTCCTAATTAATGCGTTGTCTAACTGAATTGATGCAAGTGTATTCAAAGTTTATTCATATAATTTATAAATGTAAGAAGACGTGTGGAAACACAAGTAATACATTCGAAAACAAAAGAAGAATTACTAGATCGGGTTACATACATGTTTGATTTTATGTTTAGACACAAAGATTGCAACTGATTCGTGAGAAATTAGGAAAGTTTGATTTATTTTTTTCAATTTTCTGCAACTCTGCCTATCTATTCCAAATCTCGAAATCGAAGCTCCCAATCTATGATTTTTCATGCAAAACATGAAAAAACATGAATTTGTAACAATTTTACACTGATTTAACATGATTTACATAAACAAAAGGATCGAAAATTGAAAATACTTACTGGATCGAACATGTGGGATATATCCCACTACTCGTGTGTTTCGTATCACATAGGTGGGATATAAGAAATATCTTGGGATGTGTCGGCTGTTATCATCAATACTTAAAACACTACTTACAGTACAACTAATTACTAATCTCTAACTCTTGTTAGACAAAAAATTTCCTAACTAATACCATAGCATTACATAACATGTTACTGCAGTGGGTACCCTCACACACCCACTTTTGTTGGAATACTATTAAAGGAACCTAACAGAATCCCAAACTGAAAATCGGCCCCTTTTGACAACTTAAACATGCACGCAGTACACTTGTGGTCCACCGGATGGACCTAACAGTTTAAGCATTGATCATTGGCCCACCATCAGCTTCATCATTGGATTAGCTTCATGGGCCAGTTATTAGTGATCCCATACAAATTGTACTCTATACTTGGTTCTCTTGTGGAATATTTGTCTAGAGTCATTTTTTTATGTCTAATGCAGCATTCTTTATTATATTTGTGTAGGGTGCCCAGGAAGGATCACGGAATCATGAAGCTTACTTGTTATTTCCAGTTCATTTGGATGGAACATTACTAGACAATGCCAAAGTAATGAAAGGAAAAAAGGAGTTCTTTTCAACAATTAATGTTCTTCAGATATTCCGGCAGGTGAATATGAATCTCAATATCCATATGCAAATCTTGGATTGTATTATACAAATTCCAAAGGATTCTGAAGATGGATTAACTGCAAAGATGTGGCGTGGTTATCCCAAATAGATGTAGAATGTGTAAAGCAAATAAAGAGAATGCCGTGCGTCTGCTTCTCCATTGCTCAGTGGTGGAAGAGATATTGATGCAGGACAATTAACCACTTGCTCTAAAAGCTCGAACTGTTAGAGTATGGAGAATTAATCCCTTTATCTCATTGCCCAGGCCCCACATCTCATGGGTTAGGCCCTCGGTCGAACCCTGCTCGTGGGCCCCAAATCACATGGGTACCGCCTCACACGAGCCACCCGAGTCACACGGGTGGGGCCCGCATCTCACGAGCCACCTGCATCACACAGGCCGCTCACCCCGAGTGTGCCCCTGCATCTCACAGGCCACCCCACTTGAGCTCGGTGTGAAAATGCCCCCGCATTAGATATGGAATTCCTTTCTTAAAGAGTTCAATATGGAAAATCTGCAATTCCATTATTCTTTAATGCTACCAAACCCTAGCATGGTTATATGTTGGTGATTTTGTTGATTTGCAAGTTTGACACAGGAGATGAGAATTTGCCTCTAAGGCATGGAGCAAGATTTCTTGTTGAGCATTTCTCTTCAGCAGTATAGGCTGAAGATGATTTGCTCTTGGCAATTGGCTCAAAGACAAATTTCAATCTCCTCGGCGTGTTTAGTTTGTTTCGATTTGTGGGTGGTTTGGGCATTTAATTTTTAATAAATTTTCCAAAAAAAGAAAAAGAAAAAAGAGAGCATCCGAGGGGGTATCAAGAAAAATGAAAGTTTGCAGTTCTATAATTTGGATTTATGGCTAGGAGGGATTCTTTGACCACTGTATTTAGTATTACGGTTTTTCTAATGCCTGCCATGTGGGTGAACTAAGGTTCGCTGAACACAATTGGTGCACATGCTTGCCTGTCAATACCTTTGAGTGGATGTGGCATCTCTTGATTGGCTATAGCCTATAGCCCAAGCTCTCATTGAATGGGTGATCTAATCACCTAATCAGTTGACTACTTTTTATCATTATTAACAAATTTTTTCTTCTAAAATTTGGTTAATTAGGATCGTCATAGGGATGCCAATTTTGTAATGTGGCCTATACAAGAGGTACAAGAACTGATGAATGGTCTGGATTGATGAGCACAAGCACGGATTGTGGGGTAAAGATGGGGCATGTCATACACTTAGGCAGTTTAACGCACCATGCTATTGTTCCTCAAAGGATGAAAGAATATGAAACTGGACCGACCAATTGATAAATTGGCCAACTTTTGGGAGTTCAACAAAAGGTCCACACAAGATTCCCTGACTGGAAGCTTCAGGGCATCTGGTCAGTGTGAATTTTTTATGGACTCTTATCTAAATGGCGGACAATATGTTTGAGGGTCTGGATGGATGAACAATCCATCTGGGAACACAATGAGTTCACCCACAATGGTGGACATTAGAAAAAACTCAGAATTGTCATGTTTTCAAAACTGCCCTTTCTTATTCTAGTTTTTATGCTTTAGTGGTGTAATTTCACTGCTGGTGTTTTGCATTTACATGCATGTACAGAAAGCCCATTTTACTAATGGAGGTCTCTTCAACAGCTTTGTGCAGGACTGAAACATATGCACAGCTTTGACCCTCCATATGCTCACAATGATGTCAAACCAGGTAATGTCCTCATCACGCACAGAAAAGGACAACATCCCCTCGCAATTCTAATGGATTTTGGAAGTGCTGGGCCTGCAAAGAAGTCAGTTCACAGTCGTTCTGAGGCACTACAACTGCAGGTGTTGGCTTATACCACTATTCATTCAATCAGTATCTGCTAACATAAATTTAGTATTTATGGGCTGTGGATATATTATTGGCGTATTAATTTTTAAAATGTCAAGTTGTGCTATTTTTGCCTTTCAAAGTAGTATTATTTTTATGTAGTGTTTCACAGTGTTTGAGTTGTCAGTATCGTTACAAGTTTTGCTGGCCAGAAATAAAGATATAATATCATTATCGCCGATAACTGGAAATGCTGGAAAAAAGGGGGAAACATGGAGAAAATGGTGTAATTTTTCAGTGAAACTTAAGGACGTGCCTAAATACACATATTTACATATTCAAAAATGAAAAAAATGCAAAAAAAATGTATTAAATAATAAGTTTCCATTTAATGGGGGCCAAAAGACATGCGCTGTTGTAAGAAATCACTTAAATAGTAACCAAAATGAGTTTATATAATACAAATGCAAGCTTACAATAATTAAGACGTGCAAAAGTGAATGAATTAAAAAAAAATACAAATTTCTGGCCATATTTCATCCCCACATAGAGTGATGAGGTGGCTCGTAATCCTTGTCTGGATCTTGTTGCAGTTGAGAGTGATACTGTTGCCCAACATGTTGGTAGTACTATTCCTAGGTCATCCTCTGCTCATATCAATTGATGAACTCTCTTATGTACCTTTGATAGTCGTCCTCCCCGAACTGTACGAGTACGCTTATATGTGGGTGTTGCGTGACATATATCGACGACATTTGCTGAGTAGGGTCCATGATTTGGATTATTTAGATTGCTATACAACTATATGCTGTGTAACTGTTTTTGTCTTTTTTAAAGATTATGATGAACTATCATAGAAGTCTAACCCATAAACAGAGGTATAATTGGAACCAAGTAAAAGTATATGTTGTTTGTCCACCATTTGCTCAGATACAGGGAACATTGACGAGATATTTTTGAAATTGGATTTGGGTTGGAACAACATAAAGGTGGGGGTTTGTTGGTGCTGGAAACAGAAGCGAGGACGCATTTGGTCCTTATCCCATGAAAAACAGAGGCAACAGCCTTCAACCTCCATATATTGATGCCCACTATTCGAGGGGAGATTGGGGCTTTTAGTTTTTGCCTTCCGCCTGATATGTGGCGTCTGTGGTGTGGTTGCTGGCCTTTGTAGTTCCTTCTTTGCCTTTTCTTTTTGAATAAAGTTACAAGCTGTTCATAAAAGAAAAGAATTCTTCAAAGGGTGGTCTGTGCATGGACTTGCAACTGCAATTCACCTTGATAAGAATTTGCAAAGACTGGAACTTGTCTTGCATGGTGATATTTGCGAGTGCTCACCAAAAAGATGAGAAACAACTGTGTCATGCCTTTTGAAGTTCAGAACCTCAGCAAATGTCCATTGTGCAAAATCTGTCACTGGTAACGATCCAATGGAAAATCAATAGTACTAATTGTGGTCCTTGTGGAGCATCTCTGGCAATTGATTTAGGTTAGAAATGGATGTAGTTTCAAATAGTGGTAGGCAGGGCTTCCGAGCTGACAAGGTGAAATTTGTCCTGGCCATGTTTAGAACAGTCCGACCTTCCATTGTTCCACATTGCCCTCTCCAAATCTCAATTTTGGTATGGGTAAGTCCAATAGTTTTTGTAGTTGTAGAGAGAGATGAGAGAGAGGAGGAAAAGTTGAGAGAGCTCAAAGCGTGACCACCTCTTTTTCTTATTCTGTTTATATGTAGGGCTTCCTCTATCTACAAATTACATCACAACCCCCTTATAAATATAAAATTACACAAAAGACTCTACTCTGCATATTTACAGCTAAACTCCTATATAACAAATAAATGTTCCTACACTCCCCCTCAAGTTGGTGTATGAATATCTGTCAGACCCAACTTGCTCGAAATCTCTTGCAACATAGGAGAACTGAGCGCCTTAGTGAAAATTTCAACTAACTGCTCAGTTGATTCGACGAACTGAGTGCACAACGTTCTAGAGGAAATCTTCTCTTGAATGAAATGGATATCTACTTCAATATGTTTCGTCCTTTCATGGAAGACTGAATCAGATGCAATGTGGATGGCAACTTGGTTATCCCAGTAGAGAGGAGTAGCAGAGTTGATAGGGAAATCAACCTCTAACATAATAGATCTCAACCATAGAATCTCAAAAGTTCCTATGGTCCGATATTCTGCTTCTGCACTGGATCTAGACACCACTGACTGTTTTTTACTTCTCCATGTCACCAGATTACCTCTAACAAAGGTACAATAGCCGAAAGTTGACTTTTTGTCAGTTGGATACCCTGCCCAGTCAGCATCAGAATATCCAGTAATATGAACATGTCCATGATTAGCATAGAGAAAACTGCATCGTGGACACGATTTCAAGTATCTTAGCATACAGTACGCATCATCAAGATGTGACAATTTTGGCGAATGCATGAACCTGCTAACAACACTCACAGCCTGAGTGATATCTGGCTTTGTAATAGTTAAGTAGATCAGCTTCCTAACCAATCTTTGGTACATGCCAGGGTTTGTTAGACTATCACCCTCGGATTCATGTAAAGAATGCTTTTGATTTATAGGAGATGAGGCAGGGCAAGTACCAAGCTTACCAGTCTCATTTAGCACACTATTGAATCATGTCGAGCCTCGGAAACATTAACTTCCAAACATAGTAACATACCTATACTCAGTTTGTCTACCTTTTGCAAGTTTTTACAAACAACTCTTCCAATTTCTATTAGTTACTTGGATTCTTTATTTTTCCAGCTAGACGTCTTACCTGTTAACTTGAATCAAGGTATTGAAAATCAGTTACGTAATGGTAACGGTCATAACCATTACGCGTTATGGGGTTGGAACGGCCTTTACAGAAAAAACAGGCTGTAAAGGCCCTGTAACGGACCGTAATGGTCCTATAACGGTTTTTTCAAAAAAAAAAAAGAAAAAAGAAGCCGTAATGGCCGATACGGGGGCCATTACGGCCTGTATCATAATGGTAATGGTGGTGGCTGTTACGGCCACTGTTAGCGTCACCACCATTACCGTTGGAACACCTTGACTTGAATATATCGTATGGGAATACAATGAAGCTATCTTGTATGCAGCATAACTAGACTTGTCAACGTTTCAGCTGTGGCAGTCATTCAGTTCATCATACTTCATTTTCAAGTTTCAACATGAATCCCCCTGATTCACAGCAGTTAATTCTGTATCTATTTATATTAATGGTGACAGATTTAACACCTTAGGTGTTGGTCGACATCATCAGTTCTGCCATCTTGGGTCTTATTTCTATTTTAAATTCTAGTTCTATACCCATTGATTTGGCAAGTGCTTGTTCTGCTTTGCATTGATTTAGACCAAATGAAGTTGTTACACTTTTTCTGAATCATATATAGATGAATTATATGATCCTCAGGCTGAGGATATGTGCAGCATCCTCAAGACTATTCGTATTAATGAGGCCCATGGTTTGCAATCTAGACCATTGATATGATTGGCCCAACCATGGATGGACCATTCCACAAAACTGTACCAGACTGGAAGATCCTAGCCCTCCACTCATTAGCCTTCTTTCTAGTGAGCATGGTCTTTATTCTACTCTGATCTTCCATTTGACGGTTCAGATTTTCCAAAATATGCCCATCTGATTAATGGCCTGGATCACCAAAATTGCCAAACCTGCACAAGCTCAGGGCCCTTCGATATCCTCTGGTTGTAGATCATATAATTCTTCCTTGTTTATTGCTAAATGTGATTGTATATTCATACTAGCGTTCAGTTAGATCCTCCAATTTGCTTATAGATGCCCTGTATTGTCTGGTTGGCGTGTAGGAATGGGCAGCTGAGCACTGTTCTGCTCCTTTTCGAGCCCCTGAGTTGTGGGATTGTCCAAGCCATGCTGAGATTGATGAGAGGACGGATATTTGGTCTCTAGGATGTACTCTCTACGCAATAATGTGAGGACTCCTTTAACTTTCATCTCAATGTGACTCATGTTTTTTGATTAACTATTTTTGTCATTATTCTATTTTCTTCTTGTTAATTATTGCATTTTCAGCTAAATGTTATATTTAAGAAAGTGTTTCTGTTGGTTAATGTATAAAACATGCTTATTCTGTTGGCTAATGTATAAGACACGTCCTTGTAGCATTTTGGAATAGGGGCATGCTCCAATGGTACTGGTCCCACCATAAGCTTATGGTGGTACTGGGCAGATGTGGGGTCCAGTGACGCTTTCACAGAATCCAACCTTTCGATAAGATGCATCACCTCGGAAAACCTCCAGGGCCCAAAATCAGACCGATCAAAAACTCAGATGGGCCACAGCTCTGGGAACGTATTGAGAGGGAACACCAACATCGATTGGCATGGAGGACCCACTGTGTTGTGTATATATAGTCAAGGCCGTTCCTACCTTTCATCCACGTCTAGATGAAGTGTCATGCCAAGGTTCAAGCTGTTTTGCAACTCATTTGGGTTCTCGTAGAATTCAAGGGTGGGCATTCCCGCACTGCTCGTTCCCTTTGCTTTGTCCCACATTTCTTTTGGATCGGGTTGAGTTTTGGGTTGTAAGGGTTTTTGGAGGTGACACATCTTATAGACGGGTTGGATGGTGAACATACATCGTCATCATGTGAGCTCCACGTCTTTCTGGTACCATTGTTACTTGTGCGCTCCTTTGGAATATCGGCTGTGATAAAAGAATTATCCATCATTGAAGAACACCCCAGCTGGGTTGATTTAGATATGAGACACTTTTAGTACATGAATATAATGCTTGTAAAGGTTGACATAAACTATAAAAAGGTGATTTGTTATTGATAGGAATCAGGATGGGACCACTTGATGTCTTATGAATTAAAGTTGTAGGCAATGTTGTCAAAATTGTTATCGTGTCACAAATCGTAAAAAGGGTTGAATCGTATTGAATCACAAACCGTATCGTAAATCATAAGATTTTTTCTGATTTTAAAATATGCATATAAAAAACAAATAAAAAAATATAAGTAAATCAGAAAAGTTAAGAATTCATTAATCATCCATTTCCCTTCAACTTTTACCAAAAAAGTAATACATATCATGATATTATCAATTGAGAAAATGTATATGGTATATATATATATATATCATGATATTAAAGGATTCTTGCCTTTTCCCTTTGAATTCTTTTGTTGTCTTTTGAAAAATTTACCTTAAAAAATATGCAAGAGTCCTTGAACAAATTTTTTCTTTTATACCTTTCTTAAGTGTAGAATCATGTTAGAAAAAATGGCATTCGATTCTATTGTGAATAGTATCTTGATTTCTTTGTTTTGAGTTTTTCAACATCAAAATCCCCAAATCTCCTCTTGCTCCTCTATCTCTAAAGAAAAAATTGAGGACATATTTAATAGGGGAGGCCTTTTTCATGTTTTATGAGCAAAAGGGTATATAGAAAGAAGAAAATTTGAAAAAAAATAATAATTGAATTTAAAGTAATTTTTAGGCCCATTTATGTAATCTACGATTATCGTACGATTCATATGATTCGATGTGATTATTTGGGATTTGCGATTTGGGTGTATGATTCAAATTGTACACTCATACGATATGATATGAATTGTATGATTCATATTGTAAATCAGCATTGGGTGTATGATTCAAATTGTACACTCACACGATAAAATTGGTTGTAGGATACTTTTCATCAGCAAACATACACTCTGGCTTGCTGGATTCTGTACTTCTGGGAACCATCAGTGATCTAAGCTGTTGAGATGGGAACCTCACTGTTATATGCCATGAAAATCCCATTAGGAGGTCCTAACCTTTTGATGAATGGCCTACAAATAGATAGTTGGCAAGAAAATATTTGCAAGGGTCCACATTCAAGGGAAAATAGTCCAACAACCAAATGTTTAGGATCTTTCATTCTGAGCAGTTTTCAGGTCATTCCCCATTCATGATAGGCCCATAAGATCAATGTGTTGGATCACTGAGCAATTGCTTCACATTTGCGTGTCAACAAACTGCAACTTTGCTGATGAGGATCCTATAATTATGAGAGCCACTATGCTCTAAAAGATCTGTCTGCAACTAACCTTCACTTGGAAGTCCAATTTGTTAAGCAGCTGAAAAAGTCACATGTTCTTCTGTAAAATGCATAACTGCGACCTTTTCTTATTTTCGATAATATATATAATTTTTATTGACCATGCTAAGAAAAGTTACAAAGGTACCATTCCTTGAGTTAGATTGAGGAGGGAGGGAGTGGATATGAGAACCAATAGAGGTTTGGCCCTTGATAGAGTGGAATGGCACACCAGGATTCATGCAACCAAACCCAATTTGTTGGGATATGGTTAGATGATGATGATGCCATGCTGTACATGTTGTGACATGGAGACGATATCCCTTGTACATGCGTGCGAGCTTACCAAACCTCAAGGATGCTTACCTGATTGAGGTAAATTTCAAATTATTCGCATGAAGAGTAGACAAAAGGGACTGTTCTAATCCGTGTTCCTCATAACATTTTTTTTTTCTTTTTTGTTGAAGGATGATAATTTATTAATGGAATGACAAAGCTGAAACGAAAAAAAGAAACAGAAAAGAAAATCCAAAGCGAAAACTTTATTCGGTAGCCACTGCCCATTCAAAGACACAAGATTTTGCTCGAAGAAAGATTCCTCCTGGACTGCTGCAAGTGTTTCGAAAGCACATATTGTTCCACTCCTTCCATATAGCCCATAGCTTGGCTAGGAGAGTCTCTAGACCTTAGAATCACCTTTACCAAGACTGCCTATTTGCCACTGCCTGAAAAAATCATCCCCAAGAAACACTGAAAAGCCCAAAGAATCTTCCCCACACTTGCGTAGAGAACAAGCAATGCATGAAAAGGTGATTCATCGACTCCTTGTCTTACCAACATAAAAGGCAAGCATTAATGATGGCGTCTCTTTCTCAAATTATCAATCGTTAACACCCTATTCCATCCAACTAGCTATGTGAAATCCACCAAGTTAGAGGGGCCCCTATAGTACCAAAGGAAGAACATGTGCGCTTCAACGCCACCACTAGGACCAACTGACATCATAGAGGAGATGTGACTGAAAATTCCCCCCGACTTCAACTCCAACCACCTCACTGAATCAATGCCTACCGAAAGAGAAATCCCCAATAGCTGATTCAAAAGAGACCAACTCTTCAAATTCGTCCACATGGAGGTCCCTTCGACACAAGGGAACCCAAACCCTCGATCCTCTTGAGACAAAAAACAATGATTAATTGAAATACAAGGGTCCACAGCCACTTGAGCAAACCTTGGGAATTGATCTTGAAGCTTCTAATTACCAATGACACATCCTTCCAAAATCTCAGCCTAGAGTCATCAACCACCCCAAAACCCATCCCTCTTAGAACCACATCTTTAAAATCAATTATAGAATTCCAAACTTCCGCAACTCTACGTGAATAGACACCTTCTTGGTCCACCAACCTCCCTGATCCACCCCAAACTTGATATTATCTCCTTCCATAAACCTCCCTCCTCCGCACCAAATCTCCAAATGCATTTTCCCAAAAGAGCCTTGTTCATAAGACCCAGGTTACGAATCCCAACACCCCTTCCTCTTTTGGCCTGCAAACATCAACCCATTTTGTAACATTATGTTTATGAAGGGAAAATGGTATCTGTCCTTGAACCAACCTATATTCTATTCCTTGTTCCTTTTAACCTTATGTTAATATGAAGATATTAATATTATGGTCTATCTGTCCGTGAATAGACTTATTTAGCATTTCAATGTTGGAGCCACTGCTTCTGCCCATTCCTTTTATTACATGCACCTTCTCTTTTCTAATTTTTCTCTCATGACTACACGACAGAACAAAATTAGCGCATGTATCTGAATGGGTGGGTGTAAATGTCAATTACCGGTAGGGGTTATTTGGCAGCTTGGATTTCAGGGGATTTGCATTCAAAACCTCTAGGATTTTAAATCGTTGAGATTTTGAATCTTTCATGTGTGTTTAGAAGCTTGGATTTTGAATGCTGAGAAACCCAGAACTTGTTTGGCACCCTGGATTTTGACTTAGAATTATATTGTGTATATTCATGTGTAAATGAATTTGATGATGTAAATTGTCTCAAAATTTCCAAGATAATCAATATGATATTAGGACCACAGATTACAACAGTGAGGTCCACATGCTAGTCAGTTTAGATTGAACAACCTATGCCATGTGTACAATTTGTGTGTGCATGTGTCAAGCGCCATACACACCTGGAGTATCAAAAGGAGGATTTGCAATCCTTGGATTTTGCACAACAACAATATGGGAGGATTTCAAAATGGCCCTCTTTGAGGATTTTGACTTATGCTCTAAAATCCTTGCTGCCAAATGTCCTCTGAAAGGGGTGAAATGGATTTTGAATCCATTTCCCCCAAAATCCTTGCAAACAAGTGACCCCTCAGCAATTGAATCTTTTTGCTATTCTACCTTGTTGGGAATGCTTTAATCTTATAATTCAGCCAATCAACATTTATTAAATCACTAGTTATAAGAGAAAATGCTACGTCATATCAAGTCTCACATCTTTTGCAAGATATGTACCCGCATTTACTTGCGTACTGGATAGTTTCTTTGTTCTTGTGGTCCTAGATTTATCTTTCGCTGCTGCTTGCAGGTACGGTGAATCTCCCTTTGAGTATGTGCTTGGCGAATCTGGAGGAAGCTTACAGTTGGCTGTCATGAATGCCCAGATAAAATGGCCCGTGGGGCCCGACCCTCCCTACCCCGAGCCTCTCCATCATTTTGTGACATGGATGCTCCAAACGCAGGTTGCTATCCGTCCACGCATCGATGACATCATAATTCACGTGGACAAGCTGATATACAAATACTCCGCTTGATCAAAATGTCAATGTATAAAGTCAAATCAGGAAAAGTGAAAAAAGCCCGCGCGCCCCAGATAGGACTTGGCACGAATCGCTGTGCAACTTCTGGCTTTCATGCGAGAAATCCCATTTGGGCATACATGGAATCTATTTCAGATCAGTTCTGGTTCGTCGTTAAGGTAATATTTCATTTTGTAGTTTTAGTGAAATGATCATTGATTCAATGTTGGTTGTATCTCTACATGCGTTCATATTTTTATGAATTTGATTTTTGAGATTTAACTCTTGGGTTTGGAAGAAAAGAAGGGCTTAAGATCCTCCTTAGGTGTATAAAAACAAGCCTATGCATTTATAACTCAAATAAATTGCTATTCAAATTCCGTCATATGACTGCATGTAACATTGTCTTCATGACATTTGAATCTCATTATTATTTGCATCTGTTTAAATTTATTTATTTTTCCCCCTTTGGATGCTAACATGCCTGATTGAACCCCACACCTCGACTAAAAATTCAAGAACCCAATGGGAGGCTGAACCAGCGTAGGGGATAGTCTGGTCTGCTTTGGTTTGATCACCCATCTTGATCCTGACATTTCATGATCATTTCTTATGGGTTTCTCATCTACCGGAAACATGAGTACGGTAGTGGTGGATCCCGTCCTGGATGGAGGGGAGACCGTGATTAATACAGGTCGAAACCGTCTGTTTTGGCTCGTTGAGTTTGAACTTTGGCCATCATAACTTTCATCTGTCCATTTGGCAACCAGTGGTTGGGTGGTTAGGATCTATCTATCACTGGTAATGGAGCTTTGTTCCCTCCACAATGAACCCTATCATTTGGGTAGTCTGGATGGAACTGATTGAGTGCCATGTGCATGGTGGATGAAACCCCATCAGTTTAAAAAGTGGCGTCTGGTCATGTATTTCTAGCCCTTTTCAGCGATCGAGCCATCAACAACTAGCCTTAAGCCTTTTTTCAGCGATCCAAACTGTCAGTGTAGTCTGTTCTCATCCAAACATGTTGAAGAGGTTTGCTATGGTGTGTAAAAACTATAGTGACCATCCATCCTCATCGGACCCTGTCCTGCTCCTTTTTCCGGTATAGATGTGGTAAAAGCTTGTGTAATCTGAGGAGACTTTGTATGATTCAGTCAGCAGCATTATGGTGCATTGTAATGTGTTTTAACTGTACCTGTGCAGAGATTAGCTGATGGCTTTTTAAGAGAGAGCACCAACAATATGATGGAAAAGAAAGTCTAAGAAGACGACCTTTTAAGGGAAGGAGGGTCTCCTCACGGTCTCGTTTTGGATTGAAGAATTGAGTTCCAATTTGTGGTCAATTTTATTGCGGCAGACACGGCCAACGCAAAGTGGTCAGCCGTCACATGGCGTTGCTATCTTCATTAAAATGAAGTTGTCAAAATAGCGAAGTTGGTCATCGATACAATGAAGTTAACTGTTAAAATGTAAGAACCAACAACCAACTAACGGCCGACCCACAACCGACCATTAATGGTTGATTAGGTCAAAATTACCAGGGCCGAATTAAGGGTTAAAATGACCAATTTAATGACTGAAACGGTTGTTCCAGTTACCAATTTGACTAGGGTATCCTTTCCAATGGGAATCCTAGGAACACCAAAAGAAATGGCTGTCCCAACGGCCAATTTGATGAAGAACTTTCAATGCTGATTCAACGTCTTTTTGTATTATCTAAATGCAAAAAGATGTGAGGTGCATTGTTTACTCTTGATTTGACACGATCAAATTAAATGACTTAAAAAACTCTAACGTGAGATTCATATATTGCACATGGTGAAGATGAATTCTAAAGCTAAGAGGTTAGATGTATTTGTATTGCAAAGCAGTAAATGTAAGACTCCAACAAAAGCAACTCTCTGGCAAAGCATATAAGACAGGATTAGAACAGCGGAAGCTCGCTAGCAAGGATTTTTTTACATGTTTCAAAGATCAGAATGGTCATGACAAGAGTAATGGCATACGAGAGCATACGCAATCACATTACTTGTTGGAAACAACCTTCTTGTACACATGGCTGAATTTGGAAGGCTACACTTATGTGAAGTGTTAAGGAGATTTGCACGAGATCACACGGCTGGCCATCGTAATCTCTTACATTATTAAAGACCGCACTTCACTGTAGGCTCCCAAGCCTATAAAAATAGCACATAGCAAAGAGCTACAGGCCCTCACTAATCCAACAAAATAACTTTTTTCAGCTCAACATTGTCTATCTTTCGTTGTACATGGATACTTTGTTTAGCATAGCCTAGTTTAACCTCTCCGCTTCTGTCTAACAATATGTTGCAATTAGTTCCAATTGATTAACGTAGTTTAGTTTAGTTTTCCACTTCTGTCTAATGCATCGTTGGATTTGGGTTTAGTAAATCATTCATGATCACCCCAATGTTGAATATCCCGTAATCTCTAAGTCCTTAATGATTTCCTTGGTCATAGCTTGTTGGCCAAATCATTTTTGTCTTACGAATGTCCAAGTCAAGAAGACCGTCAATCCTCCACGACCGTCTCGCTTCGCCTGCTCGAACCACCTTTGTTAATTTATATTACTTTATTTTATTTATCTAACCACCTTTGTTAATTTATATTACTTTATTTTATTTATCTATCGATTGTATTATGTCTACATTCATATTAATAAAATTGGCATTTGGCCTTTTATTTCCTGTTTTCTTTCTTAATGTTTATTATGATAACGAACCTAATCAAACTATCACCTTTGTAATAAAAGTCTTTATATTTAAGGTAAAAATAACTCATCCAAAGTACTAATCCTCTTCTTCATAAATTACTGAATTTCTTGTTAATTGGCGGTTAAGTAGTCTAGCCAGCCTATGCAAATCTGCTCCTATTACATTGTGTCGCCAAGGGTTCAGAGGCATTTGGTTCGAAGTGGATATAACTTTGGCACGTATCACCATAACACCCTACTGGAAGCAATCTGCGCCCTCAGTGTCCTCCTACCATGATGTACGCATCTTATCCATGCCGTCCATCCTTTTTAGCGGCTCTTTTTAGGGCATGAGCCCATAATATAAGCATATTCAAAACTCAAGTGGGCCACACCACAGGAAACGGTAGGAATTGATAGTGTACCGTTGAAAAGTTCTTAGGGGCTAAGAAAGTTTTGGATGGAGCTGATATTTGAATTTTCCATTCACCCATGTCTGCGTGACCTTATGAACCGGTTGTATGACAAAAAAAAATCACTGTGGGCCGTAGAAAGGTTTCAACGGTGTGTGTCATTATCTCTGCTCTTTCTTGTGGTGTGGTCCACTTGAACCTTGGATATGCTTCAATTTTGAGTTCATGTCCTAAAATGAGCTGATAAAACAGATTGACGGCTTGGATAGGACACATGGGCACAACAATTTATTCAGTACGCACTCGACATCTCACTCTACCAAAGTTTTCTCTATAAAAGAGGCTAAGATAGATAGTGCAAACCCATGACACGTCAGCACGTCTAGCAGACGGTGGAGATTCTCCCAATGGGACACGCAACAACCTTAATTGGATCACGCTCGGCTTAGTCAGCTCTCCTAATTCGTGGCTGTGATGGATCGTAATTTCCGTGGGGACTCCCCCATTGGGGCCCACCACGTCAACCGTTGACTGTTCGCTTCCTTCCTTCCAGGAGCAGATTAGGTGCAGCCCTGACTATGGGACCCACCTTGATGCGTATATTAAAAAGATTATATATATATATATATATATATATATATATATATATATATATATAGGCATGCTCCCCTATGCACGTGTGCACCTTTTCACACGTGTCATGAGAGTCGAATCCGAACGGTCCATAAGATGCAGAATCCCCTGAAACCATAGGAGGTTAATTTTCACTCTGATCTAAGATTCTGGTGGGCCATAGCAAAGAGAAATGTAAATCAAGGGAGGAAGCTGTTTCATTTTTCATAGCCTTTCAAAGTTATACATCAAAGTAAATCTTGGGCCTGCGGGGTTTCAGGAGGTGTTGCTTCACATGAACGGTTCAGATTTTGGATCCACATCACGTATGATGGGTTATCAAAAAAGTGTATATATATATATATATATATATATATTATCCAGCTCCTTTTGGGCCATGGGCCCATGGCCCAAAAAATGGGCGTCGATTAGGTGTTACCCGGGTAACAGCTTAGCTAGTGTTACCCTTACTGTAGGGCCCACCTTGATCATATGTGGTATATCCACTCTGTCCATCTTTTTTTATAGATCATTTTAGTAGATAATCCCAAAAATTAATCATATTCAAATCTCAGGTGGACCACACCAAAAGAAACAGTGATGATTGAATGCTTGCGAAAGGCTTTTAATGGTCATTCACCACTTTTTCCAGTGGTGTGGTTCACCATAGATTTGTTCTTCTTAAGTTTTGGGGATAACGTTCTTAAATGAGCTAAAAACGGATGAACGGCGTGGATGTGAAAAAAATTCATCAAGGTGGGCCCCACAAGGTAAGAGTAACGCTCACTAAGCTGTCACCCGGGTGGCAGTTAATCCGCACCCCCGAAAACTGTAGCATATGAAACAGTGGTGATTGAACTCCCACCATTCGGAACTTCCTGAGGCCCACTTTAATGTTTATTTGCTATCCAACCTATTGATAAGGTCACATGGACATAGACGAAGGTAAAAAAAAAAACATCAGCTTAAACTGTTGGGGCAGACGAGAAATTTTTAATGGTCAATCACCACAGTCTCCTGTGGTGTGGTCCACCTAAGATTATATCTACTTCATTTTTAGTCTCATATCCTAAAATTAGCTGGAAAAATAGATGGACAGTGTGGATATACCATGTCCTTGGGTCTAAGGATTAATCACATCTCATGTAACAACAAGTCTTGATCATTATGGTCATCTAGTATAGGCTAATGGACCCCAAGATCAGTAACTTGAACTCGATCAAACTAACGTAAGTGTCACCAAAAATCTAAATATCCATGGTACACTCACACTTCCACGTGGAAAAAGGGTAAAGACATACCAACACCAAGTTGGCTCTCTCTTAGTATACATTATCCACCATGGCCCAAGTCAATTACCTCAAGAAAGGATGAGAGTACATCTCATCATAAAATATCCATATGTGTGTCTTACGGTCATGGTCTAAATAGGATACTGGGATCTATTGATCATAACTTTTCTTAGTCAGTGACCATCATGTCCAATCTCAAGTTCTCAAGGACTATCAAATGATTAATTCCTTAACTAACTTCTATACATGTAAGTTCAAGATGATACAACTAAGACCCATGTCATCATGATCTATCCCATCCACATGACCAATGGATTAGGGCTCATGTTGATTCTTCAAGGGACATATTCCAATATAAAGTAGTGCCTGAAATGGATGATAATACTTAGTAACTTTCATTGACAATTACTTAATGTTATTGATACACATATCTCATCTCACATAAATCTAAGACATTTGTGTGTTTTCTCGTATACAAAGCTAAAGTGAAAAAATTAGCTCAAGAAAAATATAAAATATTTAGATTTGATATAGGTGGTAAATATATATTTAAAATGTTCAAATTATATTGTAAAAGTGTTGACATCGTCCAACCGTACATGATGACTTATAATCCATAGTAAAATGGAGTTGCAAAGAGAAGAAAAAAGACATTGTTGGATATGATTAAGTCATTGATGACATATGCCAATCTCTCTACCATATTCTAACGTGATACGCTATTTACAATCATCTATATTTTTAATAAAGTCTAAATCTAAATCTATTTCTAAGGCCCCACATAAGATGTGGATTGGAAGGATTCATTCCTTAGGTTACCTATACACTTCAAGATCTTTAAGATATGTTTTGTTGTCCACTTCTCATTGAAGTAAACTTAATAGCAAAATCATTGAGTGCTTATTCATCAAATACCTTATGCATTGAAAGGGATGGTACCCTATGTACTTAATAGAATACATTCCAGTTCATGAGGATTGTAGATAGGGCTGTTCATTGAGCCGAGTCAAGTCAAGGTGGGCCAAGGTCGGCTTGACTCATCCGTGCCCTACTCAAGTTCGAGCTTGAGCTTAACATTGGAGCTCTGCTTGTTTACCAAAGCTTTCGAGTCGAGTTCGTTCTCAACTTGACCCAACATAGAGCCCAACTCGGCCCCACACAATGCCCAACTTGCACCCGACTCGAGCCAGCATCTAACTCGACCCAACCTAACATAGGACACAACCCAAATCAAACAGAAAATCAAAATTCATTGATATAAAAAAAATTAAATAAATCATTAATGATAGAGGAAGGTAACCTACCTTTGTGGTGGGTGTTGAGAGAGAGATAGAGAGAGTGTGTGTGTGTGTGACAGAGTTGGGATGAATAGCTAAGTGCAGATGCTGAGACAGGCTGAGACAAGTCGAGTAGATGTCGAGCAAGTGTGATCAGGAGAGAGAGAGAGAGAGAGAGAGAGAGAGAGAGAGAGAGAGAGAGAGAGAGAGAGAGAGAGAGAGAGAGAGAGATTACTTGGGTGGGCACGGGCAACGGTGGGTTGGGTCAGGGAGAGGGAGGAAAAGAGATAGGAAAAGGAAAAGGAAAGGGATGGCCGGACGCGAATTAGGTAGGGTTTTGTTTTAAAATTATATATATATATATATATGCATGCTCACCTATGCACGTGCGCACCTTTGCACGTGTCATGGGTGTTAAATCCGAACGGTCCATAAGATGCGGAATCCCATGAAACCTTTCTTTTTTACACACGCACACACACCCCCACACATTCATGCCACACGCGCACACACTGTGGGATTTCACCACCATGGGTACTCGAACCCTTGACCTGGTGTTGAAACTCTAAGGAGTCTACCACTCGGGTAAGAGCAAGGACTTGAATCCCATGAAACCTTAGGGGGTGAATTTTCACCCTAATCTAAGATTCTGGTGGGCCACAACAAAGAGAAATTCAAATCAAGGGAAAAAACTGTTTGCATTTTTCATGGCCCACTGAAGTTTTGGATCAAATTAAAAATTCGTACCAGGGGGTTTCATGAGGTTTTGCTTCATGTGGACCATTCAGATTTGCGAGACTCATCAGATATGATGCATTCTCAAAAAAGTTCGTATGTAATACGTACGAACTGGTTCACAAGTGAGCGTTGTGTGTGTGTGTGTGAAATATTCGAGTCGAGCTTCAAGTTGAGTAGAGTCGAGCTGCGCAATGCTCGAACTTTACTTGTTTTCAAATCGAGTTGGGTTGTATGGAGCTTGACTCGCCCCAAGTCGTCCTTCAAGCTGAGCTAACTCGAGCCCCTAATTATAGATGATGAACTAAGATAAGATCCCGAGACATGACCTTCATTGTGTGTGTGTGTGTGTGTGTGTGTGTGTGTGTGTGTGTATCATAAAAAAGAACAAAAAAAATATAGAACTTTTTAAAATCCCCAATATATTTGATAGAACCCAAGGGTTAATAACCACAAGTGAAGGTCTGTAATGTACTCTTAACTCGGTGAGACCGAGATCGTTTCATAGATAATTGGGTTGAGAACACAATAAGAAATAAAAAGGTTGGTCTACATTTTAATCCAACGAGAATTAAAAAAGGTTTAAATAATAAATAAAGCACTAAGAATATAAAAATCTCCACTTAACAAATTCTGAATTCAATTCATCTTTTCAAGTTAATAACTCAATTACAACCAAATTCTAATCCGTTTAATTGTAAGATAGAGCAGTAAATCCAATAAGATATATGAATCGAGATAGATTTATCTCTCATGAAGATTTAAGCAATCGATCGCAGAGAATCGAAAGTATCTATTGTACCCAGAGTTAACAATAGATTAATCGATTTTATAGATCGATTCTTTCTCCAATCTAAGAATTCAATAAAAATCAATCACAATTCAACATTTAAAACCATAAACTTGAATTAAAAACGAATTAAATATCAAAATTCATTAAGAGGTTCATCATTTAGCCTTAGCTAAGAGATTAGCTTAGTATGACTAACATTTTAAACAAAACAAAAGAAGAACGTAGAAAATTTAACTAGAATCGAAGTATGGACAGAAGAACGACGCCGAAAAAGTTTTATCTTCACTATCTTTCTCTTCTAAACCCTAGAATGATGCTTATAGACGTTTTAGAGACTCCTATTTATAAGTTTGGAAACCTAACTTTTGCATTGCCGTAGAATCTTCTCGAATTTACACAGTTACCTTTATTGTTGATCGATGCTCGATCGATGGATCTCAATAATGTCCAACAACCGATTTTCAAAATCGGATGTTGTACCAATCTATTGATCCGATTTGTCGATCGATCCAAGTTAACAAAATATGTCTAGCAAGCTTTTCAGATAAATTATGAAATATTCGATCAAACTATGCAAAAAGTATCCAGTGAGTTCTAGCATAAATTCAACTAAGTTTGATGCATCCCTTGATCAATCTTGGTCGATCGAAGGTTATGGTCGATCAAATGATGACTGTTGAATTTTTTATATTCTTCACACTTTGATCTTCTATTGCTTTCCTCACTTTGGTATTTCTCTTCGTTAGCTTTTTAGGTCATCATATCTTCAATCTCAACTTTCAAATCTTCAAATCTTCAGCTATATTCTTTCAAGCCTTAATTTCTCTTTTTAAACTCAAATTTTTTTTAACTTTGAAATCATTTTGTATCTTAGAAACATATCTAATTAAGTCCAGTTAAACACTTGAATGTAAGGGAAAACATGTATAAATAGGGTTAAATATATAATATTTTCGATGATACTTTTTCACTCGTTACAAAAATTCTTCTCGATCCACATGATCCCGTTACAAAATTTTCTTAATTCACATGATCTTGGTCATTATTCTAAGTCTAGACTTAGAGTTGTTCAGATGGATGTAAATACTTTATTCTTAAATGGTGATTTAGATAAAGAAATATATATGTAAGAGCCTGTGAGATATATGGATAAAAAGAATCTGATTTATTATTATTATTATTATTATAAATTATTAAAATCTATCTATGGGCAGAAGCAATCTTCAATGCAGGTAGTATATGAGGTTCCACTTAGCTATTAACACCTTCGAGTTTATAATAATTTAAGAAGATCATTGTATATATGTGAAGCGGTTTGAAAGATCTTTTTTATACTATTTTTTTATGTAGATGATATCCTGTTAGTTAATAATGATATGCGATTGTTGATAACGATTAAAGATTGATTTTTCTCAAACTTTGAGATGAAAAATATTAATGAAGCTAACTTTATTCTCAAGTAAAAATCATCAGGAACCGTTCTAAGAAGTTTATGGGCTTAAATGAAATTATCTACATACAAAAAATCTGAGAGCAGTTTATGATCGAAAATTCAAAAGATATTGAAACTCATATGAGAAAAATTACCAAGCTAGAAAATAAGTCAATGTTCTCAGATTGATGTTGAGAAATTGCCTATCTTGCGACCTTATGTGACACAGGGAAGGATGTAAGGTCGAACACCGTCTTTCTCAGGGGGATAATTGTTCTGAATCCACAGAACTTCTTGAGAATCCTCACAGAGACTTCTCGAATTCACAAGAAAGAAAGCAAGCAAAATAAAAATAAATTCTATAAAATTCGTAATTGATTGATGAATGAAATAAACAAGTTCACACCCCTTTAAATAGGGATACTAAGCAATGAGAGAGAAATTAGAATCAAACTACAATTAAAACTCCTACAATTCATAACTTAAATAGTTTACTATTTATAGACAGTCATGATGTCTACTAGTGCGCAAGGTTTTCAGCCAACAATAATAAGTGTTCTATTTGGCTTCACCAAGCCGTTCTCCTAATTATTCTAAGCACTTCTCGTGTAGGGTGTAACTCATAAAGCCCAACGGATGAAGAGTTATAATCAAACTAAAAATTACTATTTATAGTAAAAACGAAATTAAAATAGGAAAATGAATCTGGTGGTATTTCGTAAATCTAACTTGTGCAACCCTACGTAGAGAGGTAAGTGGGTAAAGTAGTTCGTTCTACCCCAAAATCATATATTTTACGCTTGATAACTCATTTCGGATCGTGAGATACGCTTGATTTAAGGTATGACAATCCGGATCACTTCTGTCGTCGACTAGGCCTTTTCTGATCCATCGTGGCCATGAAACTGTCCGCGACCCGCTCTACATCATTATGCGAGTGTGTAGTAGATAACTTAATGTATGTCATGCTGTGCACAAGGTTGGATAGTAGTTATATAGTTGATATAGTTAGCAATTATTAGAGTAATTTGGCACAGTCTCATTAGCAAGTTGTCAAACGTGATTAGGGACTCGATGTTGTATTATAAAGGCGTGAATATCTAGTTTTAAAGATTTTCATATATCAATTGGGATAATGATCTCGATAAGGAAAAGTTAACTTTAGGCTATATAATCTTACTCGGAAGAGGTGAAATCTCATGATTAGATCGAGCAAAAAACAAATATCTACAACTCTTTCAACCATAGAAGCCGAGTATATTACTTGTTATACTATTGTTCAATGATATGTTTGAGTCCCAATATTTTTACAAGGACTACGTGTTGTACTAGCTGTGTGCCTGTATCATAGAGGATAGACAACACATCTACTATTGATTTGGCAAAAGACCCTAAGCACCGCTAGAAGTCTAAGCACATTGAGATAAAATATCATTACATTTGTAATTAAGTGAGAAAATAAAAAAGGTTATCCTTACCTACATTCGCACCAAAGAGATGTTGATAGACTTCATAACGAAATTTATAGTTAAAGACTTATTTTAGGTCACATTAGGCAAATGAGATTGAAATAACTTGAATGATGGAATTGTATACCCGTATGATATACTTTATTTATCCAATTAATAAATAAATATTCATTTTGTTTAGTATCGAGAATTAATATTGATTAAGTGTATAAATAATTAATATTTACTTTGAGATCCTGAGAGATCTCTACTATTGTTTGCAAAACGGTTACCCACTCACATGAGTAAATCAACTCTGAATGTACAAGTAGGGTGATATTCATATGCTACGGTATAAGTTGCATTCTATTATGAAGAATAGATGATGATGATATAATTGATGAGACATTACATCTGCCTTTGCACTTGAGAGACTAAAGATAATACAAATCAACGTCAAAATAATATAATTGTTCAATTGTTCTGTTATGCAATTAATGTTATGGCTTGATAAAAAGAAAAGTTGTGAGCATATAAAATTATACGTCATGTGTAGTGACCTACGTATTATAAACCTGACATATGTCTACTATGGTCTATTTTATGACACAAATTGTAGACACATACAAGGGCCTACTGCCTATTGATTGTGTTGATTCAATCTTATTACTGCATCATGCGCAAGTTACCAATGCCATACTCTTTGTGTACTCAGCTAAATTCATTGTCTATAAGAAGATGAAATTGGATATTGTTATTTTAGTATACGATGACAAAGGTCCTTACATTGACTAGAGTTGGTTATGCTAAATTATACATTTATATAAAGAAGATATCAAGAAACTATAACAAGTTTTTAAAACTATTAATACACACTTAAAATTTTATTTGTTGACAATATTGATTTTTTTAATATAAATTTTTAAATAATATATTTTTTAAAACTATGTTTATTATAATATTACATTAAAAATGATTGAATTGATGTTTGCGATAAACTGAGTTTTCTAAATAAATTCAATAAGTTGAATAAGTACATGTATTGGACGAGTATTTCAAATCAAGAGTCAACTCCATCCCATATGTTCATTTGGACTACAACGTACATTGCAATGCTTGGGTTGCTAAGTACTTGTAAGGTGATCACTTAATACTTTAATACTTATTATGAAACAATGGTATTACAATTGATCTTATGCATCTGATTCTTATGATTGTGATTTTTTTTTCCCTGGTTATTATAATACAAGTTAGATGGACAACCAATATTGTATCCATCCCACAACATGATTGATTGTGAGATGTTGGATATAAACCCATAGGGCCCACTACTGGGCAACTATTAGTGTATGGTCCTATACATTTTTCACTCCAATATCCCTCTTTCAATTTTCTCTTGAAAATTTAAATTTAAATGTAGAGAGGATTGGAATATGGGAGAAATATAGGATGTGAAGGGGATAAGCCCTGCTTCATCTGAACTCCTCCCATATCCTGGTTGATGCTTTCCTTCGTCAAATGCATCAATCAAGAGAGTTTCTTAAAAAGAAAATATGAAGGGAAAAATACCCATTGTCCATTAAGCTCGCCTCTAGATGATAAAAACATCAAACGTGATTCATGAGCATCTTAACTGTAGAATCGAAATGGTGATCAGATAAACTACTAGACGTTGAGCTTCCATCTTTAGGTCCATGTGAAGATTTCAAAATCATGTAGATATTGTCGGATCCTGCGGGCCCACCCATAAGGGTAATTCAATAGTTTAAACATTAGAAACACCATTCTTTTGATTGAGCATTGGATCTCAATGAGAGTTTTTAGTAAAACAGACTCTACCAGAGTTCAATCCTAAAGCTGCATTTGGATGCACAAGCCAATTAAATAGCGGAACATTCAGTTTAAGCAATGGAAACACCATTCTTTCACTTGAGCATTTGATCTCAATCAGAGTTTTCAGTAAAATTAGACAGCTCCTGGTAGAATTCAACCTCAACACTGCGTTTGGATGCACAAGCTAATCAAATCACGAAACATTCAGAATAAATAACAGAAACACCTTTCTTTTAATTGAACGTTATCATATATAATAATACCTAAACCTACTTTTTCTTGGTTACCTTCTAAAACAATACCACATGTAAAGTTGCATTT
Source organism: Magnolia kwangsiensis (assembly GCA_037074715.1). Classification (NCBI taxonomy): domain Eukaryota; kingdom Viridiplantae; phylum Streptophyta; class Magnoliopsida; order Magnoliales; family Magnoliaceae; genus Magnolia; species Magnolia kwangsiensis. The sequence continues at coordinate 19,460,041 of CM073583.1, forward strand.
TGGACATAAACTAATGGTATCTTCATCCAAATCGATTCAAAAGCCTGTTGGGGTTCAGCAACGACCAGCGACCATCTCGCTGCTGTTGAACACTGAGCTGTCATGCTCTAGTGGGGTGGACCCTTTGATGATTTCCTGTGTTGCATGAGAGGCTGGTAGCCACCAAAATCCAGAGTGGTTAAGGAAAGGTAACGACATATAGTAGATTCCCATTATGCTTTAGTTTCCTTGTATGGGTAATACTTGGAATGTCCGGACAAAACAAGCAACACTTTAAAATCACTTTGATGTAGGATAATTTACCACTTGCTCTAAAAGTTCAAACTGATAATGTCAAATTAATTCCTTTATCTCATAAGCTCAGGCCCCACATCCCATGGATTAAGATCTCGGCCAAATCCCCCTCGTAGGCCCCACTTCACATGGGTTCCACTTAACATGAGTCACCCGTCTCATATAGATCACCCACCTGAGTATGCACCTGCATCTCATATGCCACTTCACTCGAGCCCGGTGTGAAAATGACCCTGTATTACAAGTCCAAATTCACCTTTTAAGAGTAGGTAGGAGAATCATGTAGAGCAGGACGGCTTTTTGAAAAAATAAAATAAAATAATCATGAATAACAGGTCATGATAGACTTCAAAGGGAGCCCATGGCCCACCATCAAACACTTTTTCATGTTCCAATTTGTATGGGATTCCCCTCCCCCTTTTGTATTTGGATTGAACTACTTTAATATTTTTACTTTTAAGGTGTTTCATCATCCTTCAATCTTCTTATTACTTTGTGAATGTCTCTTTGACCTCAGCACGGAATTTTGCTTGTTGAATGATTGAAGTATCCCCCAGTTTCGAGTGGGGCCCATTTCAAAAAGATTTATATTATCCATTGCTAACTTCATTAACCTCCCTTTCTGCCAAAACAATCAGCATCCATTATATGATAGAATCAGATGGTGGGGTCCACTGCCTTGTACAGTGATTGGAGCACAACGGCCATCCGGGAAGTGGACCACACCGTTTGATCAGGGCATGGCTTAGGCGGATGCCTGGATTGACCGAGGTACCGTGGGGCCCACCGTGATATATGTGCCTTACATCCACACTGTCCATTCATTTTGAAAGCTCATTTTAGTGGTGATCCAAAAAAATGAAACAGATCCAAGCCTCAGGTGGACCACACCACTGGAAACAATGGTGATTGAATAACCACCATTAAAAACTTCTTAGGGGCCAGAATGTTTATTTTCCATCCAACCTGTTGATAAGGTCACAAAGACCTGGATGAAGGGACCACACAAATATCAGCTTGATCCACAACTTTTGTGGCCCACAAGAAGTTAATGGTTAATCACCACTGTTTCCTGTGGTGTGGTCCACCTGAGATTGGGATTTGCTTCATTTTTTGAGATCATAGCCTAAAATGAGCTTTTCGAAACAGATGGGCAGCATGGATATAAGGAAAATACATCATAGTGGGCCCCACACTGAGGGATCGACCCACCTTGGTCGATCTGGGGATCCGCTGGAAATCCTGCTGTCCGCTGGATAATTTACTCTTAGAAAATAAAAAATTAAAAATCTACCTATCTACTACCATAAAGAGGAGACTCCAAATCAGGAAAGAACACCTAAATCACTAGATTTCTCACCTCTAATGCATGTTTATGGAATGCAGTACTTAGAAGCAGATATCATGGAAAAGACCGCATTGATTGTCAGCATTTCATTATCTATAATCGTATTCTCCATGTTTTTTCAAAAGTTTCCTCGCAAATGCAGCTGTGGAGGTATCCACGGCAGGAAATCAACGTGCAAAAGAAGCTGTCTCCTACAGAAATCTTCTGTCAAACATAGAAATGGCCAAAGAGTTCAGATGATTTTTTATATCAGAAAATTTCTTCTTTTCAGATAATTATTGGAGGATTGCAACACAATCCTCCCTACATATGCTAAATTGGCTTGAGGCATCTGGTTGGTGCATGAGGTGGGCGTCACCATGATGATGGACGGACTAAAATGAAGATGGACGGCAGGCTACATGCATACTGAATGCAGACCACCGGCAAGCTTTTCTGAGCTTCAAGGGGTGGCCCACCCAATGCGACGACCATCCTGATTTTGTGTGTATGGTCATCTTCAAAGTGGGGGCCACCTAATGCACCACTCACAACCCACCCACTAGTCAGTGTTGGCACGTGTGCGTGTGGGGTTCGCAAACCTCTACTCATTATTCAGTGATGTGGGAGTGAGAATAATGCAAACCCAGAAGGGAAAGCAAATAAATCAATAAAAAAATAAAGAGATTGTGGAAAAGATTCAACAATCCTCTAGCAGGATGCTAGAGATCACAATGCAAGACTCTGAGCAAGTTCAATAGTCCTCTAGTCTAGAACTAGAGATCACTTTTCCTCCCTTCAACAGCCACCATAGAGAAAAAAAAAAAATTTCATAAAGAGAATATTGATCAAGTTGTGTTATTCCAGAGGACAGAAGTTCTATTTATAATCAACCTTACAATCTATAATAAAATATATGAAATCTAAAACTCTAAGTAACAAAGCTGTCTAAAATAAGAAGATGCATAAATAAAAAAATTATTTAAGATTATTCCCTTCTTAAAAATAAAGATATGAAAGAAAGAGCAAATTTCCTAATCTAAAAATTTGGGAAAAATGGAAAGCGTGGATGTTTAAAAAAAGGATGGTGGTCCTTTTATTGTACACACATGCAAAGTGTGCTCGCATAAGATGCGGGCCCTTTCTTCGAATCTTGATCAATCGGCACGTGTGGCCATTTGGTTGCATCAATTCTACCCGGCTTCGAAAACAACTCGTCCTCAAGTTTAAATTGGTAGTCATAATTTCCTGCAAAGATCCTCGTTTGTAGCGTGTCTTTTTCGGCTTCGTTGGTAGTTGATGGTGGAGACCTACACGGCTAACGAGTAGCTGGTGCATGATATGGTGTTGAAACACGAACCATCTTTTCTTTTGCTTCTTGTTGGTCTTCCGTATTCTAGGCGTCAATTGTGGCTCATTGGTTACAGTTTTCTTTCGATTTGCATACCTTAATTGATATTGAGATGCTACTATTGTGTTGACCTTTATGAAGTTTGCTACTATGATTGTAGCATTATCCATCTCTTTGACCATTAGATCGTCTATATTTGTTAAACCTTCTATCTTTTCGATTGGATCATTCGTCAATTGATCTTTTGGTTTTACTTGAATTTCCTCCGATATAACCATTGATCCATCAACCAACCTAAAGGAGGATTCCTTTCGAGTTGCCACAATATCTATAACCACGCCATTCCTTGGGATGCTAGATGAAACATATTGAAGCCCATAAAGCTTTTCTTGTTCAATCAAGGGATCAAAGCAAGCTCTCACGAACTCCTTGAGTTCCTTAAATTCATTTGCAATATCTTCCTTGGATGCCTTAAACTCCTTCTTGAACTCCTGCAAGTTCTCCTTCCACATCTTTTGAATATTCGTAGGCGTCACTGACATTTCCGTGAGATAGGATGCTTTTGGATAACCAACATGTGGGGAGGGGTGTTGAAAGGAATCACCATAAGGCACAAATGAAAATGGGTGTGACTCAAGAAGATATGAATGGCGATCTTGATCATCGAAGTAACTTGGATAAGAATAGCACGATGGATATGGAAAGGCATTGGAGTCTGAATAGGGATAATTGCACGACACATGAGAACATCTTCCTATCCATGACATTATTATTTTATTCGTTTCCCAAGAGTAGAACTTGATTTGATTCCAATTAATGCAAACCCCAAAAGGGAAAACAAATAAATCAATAACAAAATAAAGAGATTGTGGAAAAGATCTAACAATCCTCTAGCCGGATGCTAAGATCACAACGCAAGACTATGAGCAAGCTCAACAGTCCTCTAGTCTAGAACTAGAGATCACTTTCCCTCCCTTCAACAGCCACCATAGAGAAAAGAAGAAATTTTCATAAAGAGAATATTGATCAGTTGTGTAATTCCATAGGACAGAAGTCCTATTTATAATCAACCTTACGATCTGTAATAAAAGATATGAAATCTAAAAATCTATGAAATAGGAAAGCACCCAAGTAATAAAGCTTTCAAAAATAAGAAGATACATAGATAAGAAAATATTTAAGATTATTCCCTGCCTAAAAATAAAGATATGAAAGAAAGAGCAGATTTCCTAATCTAGAAATTTGAGAAAAATGGAAAGTGAGGATGATTAAAAAAAGGAAGGTGGTCCTTTTCTTGTACACACATGCGGAGTGTGCTCGCATGAGATGCGGGCCTTTTCTTCGAATCTTGATCAATCGGCACGTGTGGCCATTTGGTTGCATTAGAGAAGCTATAAAGGTGGGAAATTATGTGGTCTGAAAACTAAACTGAATCAAACTATCAATTAGATCACTATCCACTGTTTCTAAAGTTAGTGTACAAGCCCCACCTACAGTGATGGTTTTCATATTACATGTGTTTTTTACTTGACTAGATCTTGACTAGATCTCACATGTCAAAATGGGAGCACGCAAGATCTTGATAATGAGCCTTGTTTGAGAGATTTATCTGCAAGAAGAACAGAACACATGGACATTTCTTCAATAACCAGTATCTATATTGTATCTGATGAGGAAGGAACACAAACAAAAGTGATGGAGATCCTTGCCTTCATGTGTGGATATTGCTGATCATGCTCATGGTTTAGTCCTCATGTTCACCTTCATCTTCAGAATCTACACAAGAAACCGAAATGTTTCAAGATCGCAAAATGCAAGGGATAAAAAAAAGTAATGGTCTTTATTCTTGTTTTATGTTAGCCATGTTATATTAGGTGTGCGAAGCTTAAATGGTACTGACCGTATAGATGTCCTGTCCCAACAAACGAGCCTATCCACTTAATGAGGTGGTCCAGTGTACGAAACAAATGGATAGATAAATAAAATTTGGCCGTCTTTTTAGCCGTCCATTTGTTTCATATGCTGCTTCACCACTTGATTGACTGTGCTTGCTTGTGCCAGGCTGTTGGCACTGTGGGTCCCACCTGATGGCTGGCTTAGATCTTGCATACTTTGTCAAGTGGAAACTTCTGGCAACATGTATGAGGATAGGGTACACACGCAGTTGGAATTAGCAAACTTCTACCATTTTCTTGCTTCCATTAATAAACATTGTCACCAATTGATTTTATTTTCATAATTTTCTGAAACAATTAATCAGGTTCCATGGTTTCTGTTGCACTAATCAATAAAGCACTAAATAAATTCAGGTACATTTCAATAAATAAATAAGGTGTGTTTGGTCGCACCAAATATCATGACATTTTGTACCAAATTAGACTGATTAATCATGAAATATTACGAAATTTCATGATATTTGGTACAACCAGCACACACTAAATAAATAATGACCTGACTTCATTTATCATTTTCACTTTTTCCCTAGTGAAACTAAAGTCAATGATAGAAAAATCTTGTAAGCATTTCAGTTGAGTGACCAACATGCAGGCTCAGTTACTTTGGTTTGCCACAGAATTGTCTTGATCACTCGATGAAGATCTTAATCTAGCAATGGCCAAGAAAGAGAAATGCAGTCACTGGATTGACATATATATTCCAAAATCTGGGTTATATTTCAAAATCTTGGAAAATGTTAGTGATTTCTATGGAATGGAAGTTTTGGTAATTGTGCATGATGTGTATAAAAAAAGGGAGAAGGGGAAACATGATCTCAACGCCATGCACCTATCTCCTTTTCCGGCGTGCAACACTTAAATTGGAGATGTGGAATGGCGGTCCTTGTTCTGAAACTGTCCACTGGGTGCATCCTGCAGTTGGACCACTTGCATCAAATTGCACAGATGGGCAGATCCTACCCATCCAATTGGTGGACCTTTTCCCATCCACTGCTGAACTGTGCTAAACTGTCTTCTACTGTCCATTTCTGAGTCAATGATCGGAAGGTTAAGATCACCCACTTCTGAGTCAATGATCGGAAGGTTAAGATCACCCACTTGGCAATATTTTTCTATCATGGGATCCGTGGCAGGATCCACCCAATGAAATGTCAGGATCAGGGACTGTTTTTCCGTAAGTCCAATTTTTACAGGAGCCGAAAATAAGAAGCACCATTTCACATGCACCAAATACGTGTCCTCTTATCAAAATTAGCAGATTCTTATACTTCTCGTGTTCATGCTTGAGTGTGTGCCCGTGCGTTCATGCATATGACTAAGAAAATCATCAAAAGGTAGAACATACCAGATCGGACATCATCTCCAAGCTGGCCTCTTGCCTTTATTTGTTTAATGAGCATCCGGTAGATTAAAACCCACCAATAAATATGAAGAACAAGCAAGCAGAAAAGGAGAGTATTGAACATATAATAGTATATGGGTCCCTCGACCTTGTGCTTATCCTTGTCCAATGTTAAAAGAACCTCATAACTGCAAGACAATGGAATTATAGAGAAAACCCCATGAGTTCAAGACCTTGTTTCTGTAAGAACTTCCCACAACAACAACAACAACAACAACAACCAAAAAAAAAAAAAAAGAGGAAAAATGAGTAAGAGAAATGCTCAAATGTCCTCAGAGCACTATAAATTTTAGTGCTCCTAGTTGCATGGGTCCACTTGGACAGTCCAATCAATCTGAACTGTTCATCATGTCGAAAACACATAGGCTACAATGAAAAGATCGTGCTGAAGGGATGATCTAATCAATCCTTGATTCGGCTGTATTTTCTATAGCCATCCTTTTCTAAGCCATGGGTGGGATGTTTACAATTGCCTAACGAGAGTGATTCTTTAGAATTATAAGCAATCATGAAGGGTCCCAAGAAATAGATGGATCAAATTTGTTATGGACCTATTTTTGTGGAAATGGTCTTGACCATCCATATTAAAGGCCATTTAAATGGTGTGATGTTCGCATGGTAGCCCATGAAATGTGTTACCTAATGAACAGGATAGTCAATGGATTGGATTGTCTTTAGCGTCAAAATGCCACTAGGAGCACTATAACTTATAATGCTCTGACAGCATTGGAGCATCTCTTTTTAATATCTAAATGCTAACAAATGTTTGACCTCTTCGATGCAGATATGTACATAAATCTTTTGAATCATGGCCATTTATTCATAGCTTATTTTTGGATACTTTATAAAAGCACAATAAGAAATTTTATTTTCCATTCATCAATTTGTTCTCCAAGTTCAGGTCAGAAGGTAGGAAGATCTCATATCATCGATACATAGAATTGTACAGTCATGTGGCACGGCCTGTGATTTACTGACTTAGCCGATCAACCTTAGTAGAAAAGCATGCATACTCAGGATGTGAGTCCCACCGACTATACGGACCAATCACAGAACAGGTACAATTCTTTTTTTCCAAATCATGCAAGTACATGTATGCAGGTAGTGTTTGGAAGTAACCCCAAATCGACATTTAGTTGAGTGTGGGATAACTTAGTTTTGAACTTACCATAGTGTTTGTGATGGTAAGGAAAATGAAAAATTGAATGGCTGAATATTTGGCTTCTCAACCCTAGAATAATAGTTTAATTTGTTTCCAGTACTCGAAACAATTAAAACATTAACTCGCCAAAAGCAAACTTTTTTTTTAAAGGTAATGATAATTTTATTAAGAAAAGGGCAAAGATGAGGAATCAACGCTCAGCAAATTACAAAGCAACAGCCCAGAAGGATTCAACGTAAACAAAATTACAATCTGCAAAAGGCTAAAGTGCAGATGCCCAAAACGCCACTTCCAACTTTGCCTTCCAAAACGCACCCACCAGGCCACAGGATTGATTTCAGAAGCATCAGTTATTGCACGCATTCCAAATAGACCACAACCCCACAAGGAGTGCAAGAAGCCATAGGATTATCCCTTTGGAGCCAACACTGCCCCCATGATATGCCAAGAGAAAGATAGATGGAGAAGCTGACGACGGAGACGCACGACGAGTAGTAGAATCGACGGCGGAGACGAAAGATTACAGCATGGGGGAATACGACGGGCCTGGTGGGAGTGCGGTTGCGGGCAATGCTCATACGTCCAACTTCGAAGACTTACACCTCTATGATCCAAATGGCAAAGGTGTAATCACGTCCGAAGACAAGGAAGGAGAGTGGCAACAGATAAAGTCCAGGAGACAATCACGACCAATCCAAGGTATCGGAAAAAGGAAACATGACTCATACCCCACCATGTTTGTAAAAGGGTACCCTCATGGTTGGTTCCCAATCAACCTCGAGAAAGTGTTCTAGCGGGCGGGAGCAGTTCGAATGAGCTCTGAGATAGAACTAGCCAGAGCAGTCGATATGCTTCATGGCGCAAGTTTCGGTAGAAAGAAGATGCTGGTGCAAAGGGCTCGATTTGGACCTGATCGAGGAAACTATGAATCTGATCCAACCACAATCCCTGCACAGAAGTGAACCCCTCCCACTGTCCTCAAACCTTCCAAACTTTCTGCCCCAGCACCCCAGAAGCTTGGAATCTCCTTCAAAGAAGCTCTCATAAACTCCTTCAGAGATCCTTCGCCTCGTCATTTACAGAAGCACACTCCAGACGAAATTCCTTCAGAATCGTCTAAGCCCTCCGACTACGGTCTTCAAGTCAAAAGGGACTCATTTTCTCAACCTTTGAAAATCATTAACGAAGATAGTATGGCCCATTCCCGTAGTTCTCTTCGGAGATCAGTAGTGGCAATCACGAAACCCGGGGCTACCATTGACGCAGTGTCACACTGGCTCGATGAGTGTTGTCGGTATCCGTTAACCCTATTCAACATCAAGCCCATTGGATTCAATGAACTGTGGATCGACGTCAGCCCTGAAGTAAACCCAGACATGCTTATCATGGCAGAACCATCCACAAAAACGGCCCTGTTGTGAGGATGATGAAGTGGGAGGAATTCTCATGTTTTGGGATGGAGGAGTTCTGGGTCCTGATATGGTCTGTTCCTCTGGAGCTCTGGTATGTGGAATTCTTCAACACAGCTGCTTCGAGCCTAGGCACTCTGATAGAAATTGACATCAACACTCTTCGGGGTGATGAAATGGGCGCCATCAGGGCTAGAATCCAAAGAAAGAAGGGCCAGCCTCTACCTCATCACATCCTGGTCAGGGCAGCGGGGCGATCTCCTTCTTCCAATCCAAAGGGAGGAGTCGTCCAACCCTATCCATTGGTGGGGAGACATTTGGAGGCTCAAACAGTCATCGCCTCCAGCCGTACCTTCAGAGCAGGTCGATACCCTCCCTGGTTCGACGTTTGGGAAAGGACCTCCCACTCAGGCTTCTTGCGGAGCACCGAAACTAGGTGATGGAGTACACATTCCAATATCCCGCGGAGCACCAGTCTCGACCACTGACACGCGTGTTCAATCGAGCGACCTGATCAGGCTTCTCGACAGACGAGAGATGGCGTGTACATCACCCAAGCGCGTTTCGGCGCTTGTAGACATGCATCTTATGCTGTTTCACTCACACGCCACACTACCCTCTTCCTCTTCAAAAGCGTGCACTGGGTCCCCCGGAGGTATCGACACGTGTCACCCTCCCCTTGATGTTTCATCCATGCGCGCAACGCCCGCGCTAGATGCACATCTCACTCGACAACTCGTGATCCTCGTGCGAGATGCATATCTCGCCCCTCTTGCAAAACCAACAGGTGGCAGCCTTGGAAGCTCCCTTCATCACATCATCGAGCCTCCGATTCTCGCCTCAGTATCGGAACCCCCCCCAAATCCTCATGGTCCTGATGTGGTCGATCCGTCGCTTCCACGTGTCCGCAATCGGCTGCAACCTCGACCTCTATCACCATCCAACATCGACCCGCAAGAACCTACGGTCTTATCCCCGCCTCTCCAGCGACCCGCGTCCCCTGGGGAAATCTCCTCCCTTCGCTGCGGAGAATCTCCTATGGGGTCGGAAGCAGAAGAACAGACATCCTCTCCTGCCTCTCCTCAACCTAAGGCCGACCTCCACTCCCATCCAGGGCAAGCACTCATTGAGATGTTTATGGAGGACAGCGAAGGAGTCGTCCTGGAGGCTGAACCTCTTTAAATCCGGAAAAATGGCTGTCGGGTGGCGCATCCCAAAGACATCCTTCTCTTAAAAGGTCCGGAGGAGGAGAGAGCCAAGCTGATCAAGACCATCCAGAGAAAGAAATGGATTCGGGACGCGGTGGGACACGTCGGACGCGCCATTAGAGTATCTTTTGGGGCTCACCCGAAAGACTTCATCTCTCTCTTCCACTGTATTGAGGAGCATGGCCGCCCGATTCTTCAAAGCAGGTCTTCGAAAAAAGTTACAGACAAATCGCAGATCATCAGGGAGACACGGAGTCTGATTCTTCGATCCCTCAATCTTTCTCCCTCTACCTCTTCCTCTCGGGTTATTTCACCTCGGGGTAGCTCGGTACCCAAATGAAAATACTATCCTGGAATATCAAAGGAGTCGGGTCCAAACGTAAGAAGAGATTCATCAGGGACACCTGTGCTAGGAGTAAAGCTGACGTGATATGTTTACAAGAAACCAAAGTCCAACAGTTCAGTGACATATTGCTGGGTTCGAGCTGGAATCGTTCTGTCTCAGTGGGTCAGTCGGGACGCTGACGGATCTTCAGGTGGGATCGTGGTGGCATGGAAGACATCTTTTTGGAATCTTATTGATAGCTGGAGCGGTTCTTATTCTCTATTGGTAATTCTTAAAAACACTGCTTCTGATTTTTCATGCCTTATCTGTTCTGTCTATGGTCCAAATCAAGACTCTCAGGAAGGATTGCTGGAAGGAGCTGAGCTCAACTAGAAATAAGTTTGTTGGCCCTTGCTGTATAGGGGGCGACTTCAACATCACCTGCATGGCTGATGAAAAATCCATGGGCGACAGAACCACGATGGGATGCATCGTTTCTCTCAGTGGATAGAAGACGAAGCTCTCGTGGACCTCCCCTTGCTGGGAGCAAATTTCACTTGGTCTAATGACAGAGCGACCCCCATTCTAACCAGGATCGATCGATTTCTCATCTCGCCTGAATGGTTGGATCAATACCCTCATATAGCGCAATCTGCTCTCCTCAGAACTACATCCGACCACACCCCGATTCTGCTAGCAGTTGACGAACGAAACTGGGGTCCCTAACCGTTCAAATTCGACGTAGCATGACTTTAGATAGAAAGGCTTTAAAAAGATGATTGAAAAATGGAGGGCTGGATTCTCGTGCTCAAGTTTCGCCGACTTCAAGTTAAGTAACAAGTTGCATATGCTAAAGTATAAGCTGAAGGAGTGGAAGGAGACAGAGGCGAAAAAGCGTGAGGCCGAGTTAATGGGCATTATGGCCGAGCTAACGAAGATAGATCGGGAGATTGAGGCAGCTCAGAATCACCCCTCCCCTCCCTCGTCTTTTCTCAGGAGGATTCAGTTGACAACTGTGTTCGAAATATCGGTATCGCACAATGTATCGCACCCTTGGGATACAGATACGTATCGGTTATCGCATGGGATATATCGTTTGTATCGCGTAGTTTATTGCACTTTTTGGGAAACATGGGGAAACATTGGGAAAATGGTTGAATTTTTTAATGAAACTTCGGGGATTGTTAAAAAAGACCTCCATACACACTTTTAAATAATAAAATCTCAAAAAAGAATGGCACATAATATGTTTCCTTTGTAGAGGGTCCTAAGCTCTGCGCTGTCCGATTGAACTAAGACAACTATATCCAGTATCCACCTCGTCTATCTATTTTTTTATATCATTTTAGGACATTATGCAAAAAATTAAGCAGATCCAATAATCAGGTAGACCATATCATAGGAAACAATGGTGATTGACCATTAGTGGGCCACTTGAACTTTGGATATGCTTCACTTTTTGAGCTAAAATCATAAAATTATATGGTAAAATGGATGGACAGAGCGGATAAAATACATGAATTATAGTGGCCCCACAGAGTTTACTCACTATGCCGTTCCCACCCCAGACGCACGCGGATTTCTTGCAAAAGCCTTTCACAGGGAGTTCCTGCGTTGGGAACCCAGATGGGGCCCACTGTGATGTTTGTGAGAAATCCTCCCCTTCCATTAGTTTTGTGAGTTCATTTCAGGACAATATGCCAAAAATGAACCGTATATAAAGCTCGAGTGGGCCATGCTAAAGGAAAATGTGGTTAGGGAAGTTCCTACCGTTGAAACCTACCTGAGTTCGACAGTGATGTTTACATGTCATCCATACCGTTAATAACTTCATTCCTACAGGGATGAACTGAAATCACAAATATTAGCATGATTCAAAACTTTCATGACCCATGCATATTTCAACTGTGGACATTCATTTATCACATTTTCGGCCCACTTAAGATTTGGAAACGGTTCATTTTTGGCATTGTGTCCTAAAATAAACTCACAAAACGGATGAACGGATAAGATTTCTCACAAACATCACAATGGGCCCCACCTGAGTTCCCAGCGCAGGAACTTAATGTGAAATGCGAAAGTCTTTTGCAGGAAATCCACGTCCGTCATAGGCGCTCCTCCCGCTCAAGTTGTCTGAACGGTTCAAAGTTATGGGCTCCACAGTAATGTATTTATTATATCTATACCGTTCATGCATCTGGAGAGATCATTTTAGATCAAATGAGTAATATCCAAAGCTCAAGTGGACCACACCACAAATAGTTGTGGGGATTGATTCTCACCGTTAAAACAATTGTAGGGACCACCATAACGCCCACCATAACGTTTATTTTTCATCCAATCCATTCATTAGGTCACACAAATCTGGATGAGGAAAAACAAATATCATATCGATCCAAAACTTTTGTGACCCCAAAAGGGTTTCAATGGTAGACCTTTAATCTTCCACTGCTTTTTTCAGTGTGGTCCACTTGATCTTTGGATCTGTCTTATTTTTTGGCTCAAGCCTTACGACGAGCTCGCCAAATGGACGAACGGTTTGGATATAACGCATACCTCATGATGGGACCCACGGAACTCGGTGACAACGTCAACACACCAGTCGGTGGTGTGCGGTACGCTACCCTATTCCAAAAAAAGGGTTGGACGCCCTTTTTTTCTAAGCAGAGAGGGTTCTGGCCCCAAAATCTCCAAAATCTTCGGATTCTGGTGAAGATTCTCCAGATTTCGACGAGGATTTCCCCCGATGTCGCCCAAATACCCGGATTTCTTTAGATTTTGACGGATTTCTCTCCCAAATTGAAGATTTTGCTTGCACTAACCTACAAAAAAGCTTTGATTAGAATGGCCCACCAAATGGAAGCTTTCGATGATGACAATCTCTTGTACAGGTACCGAAATCCAGTTGCTCATTGTTTTTTTTTCGATTTTTTTGGATAATGATAGTTTCAATTTTTTCGAGGAAATTGCGCGATATCGTCGAAATATCGTGCGATATCGACGATATATCGGCCGACATCTGAATTTGGGATTTTTTGGTATCTTCCGGGGGTTATCGGGGGTGTATCGTCTCGCATGGGTGCGATAACGATAATATCGGCCGATATATCGGCCAATAGTATCGATATTTACACTGGTTGTTTGACAGTTTTCAATGTGCTGCAATTGCAATTGCCATCAATGGGCCTCTCTCTATTTCGTCTCTTCTTTGGCCAATATCATATCAGCCCATATTGTACCAGCTTGCAAGAGTAGACACCCTACCTTAGGAGAGTCATCTTAAGAATAAGGAAATAATCCTAATAAACCTTGCAGAATAAAGGGCGCATCTAGGAGGGCGAGTAATATTTACTCGCCCCCTGTGAAACATGCTGAATTGATAACAGTTTAAGGTGGTTCCCATCCTCAATTTTGGTGTGATGAAAGGTTATCTTAGAGTTCATTGGTAAGTGTTCGAAAACTCATATAAGCCCCACGGTAGCTATTGTTGAATCGACACACGGATGGAAAAAAATTGAGTTCTAGAAGAAAACATGTCATGATAGACCAAAGCAAGATCAACCGTGATCACAAAATCTTCGACTATATTTTGATCATTGATCGCAATTATTCTTGATCTTCCATATCATTGTAATAGGCATCGAAATAGTTTTCGGTGGTATATAGATAATGGAAAATGGGCTTGGGGATTGCAAGACCTGTGGTCCACAACGTTGAATGGCTATCAAGAGAGCTGTGTGATTTGTCCGACCAATTCTAAAGAATTCCAAGCTTAATTCAAGGTTTCTCTCTCCTAAGTGTGATAAAGGAATAAAGGCCCTTCTTAACCCCTTTAATCTCATCAATAAATCAAAGAATCTCTCTAGAAAATGCCTGAACTAAGGAAATTCCAAAAATGCCCAATTAGGCAACTTCTAGAGAGATTCATTTCTAAGTACTTGTTCTCATCCAAAAGAGGTAAAGACCATCTTGTCATCGTATCTAATGGGTGCGAATAAACCTCCCAATTTTGACAATAACCTTTTAAATGCCTCTCATCTCCTCTCATTTTGTAGGAATGCCACTCAAGAACTCTATAAAAGGAGGAGAATTCTACAAGGAGAAGGCCTTTGGATCTCAAAACTCATATGAGGAGAACCTACCTAAAGTGGCGAGAAAAGAGGATTAGAGAAGAAGAAAACAAGAGTATAGAGAAGAAAAAGACCTGGAGTTTGAATGTATTGGAGGGAAACTCAAAAAGGATTGTCCCAGCTTATGTTCTCTATGTCTACAAGCCAAACCCTGGCAATAGGAGCTGAACTGCTGGTCATAGAAGGAGATGAAGTCCAAGAAGATATTAGAGAGCTGCCGTTTTCTTATTACTTCTCTTATATTTACTGGTTGTGTCATTAATTGTATTTGATTTCTGTTAAATGCATTGAAATTTGTTGAATTCTCTCTCCTTTGTTCATATTTCTTGGTGTGGAGACCATGCAAATCGAGAAGAGCTGCCTAACGTCCTAACCCATTCTCCTCTTGTAACCAGACCACTTACTCCTACCTTGGGTTAAATCAGTGACAATGGAATTAGATTCATTCCATTGCGTATAGTTCTAGACTTCTAGTTCTACACGCATCAACTTGACTCCCAGTTATGGTGATTAGAGCCAAACCACACCCAGCATCCACAGCAAGCTAGCCAATAAGCTGGACAGTAAAACATGAAGAAACACAACTCGATCAGATTTCAAGTCGGTTCAATCAAAAACTTGATTTGACCAAGACTCTAATAAAGATATCATCTCAACATGGCCGACTCAACTTGGAAACAGTTTGACCCAGTCTAGTCTTTCTTCTTTTTTTTCTTTTTTTTTTTCTTTTTTTTTTTCTTTAAAAGTTTACTTGTAAACTTAAGAAGGGTTTCTTTGGAAATGATAAACCTTTTATTTTTCTTTTACTTGAGAGTGTTTCCAATTTTTTCTCTGTTTTATACTTTTTACTAATTTTACTAAGTTCCCATGTTTCTCAAGTCTTGACATTCGAGACTTAAGAACTTATCAAGTCTTTGTGTCAAATTGGCATGATTGACTTTTCAGTCAAGTTTATGAATTTTAAACCATGTCCATGCAAGTTGAGGTAATGGGTTTATTCCAGCTACCTAAACAAGAAAAACTTGACAAAACTACCCTCATGCATAAAAGATCAGGAAACCTGCATGCTGGATTTAAACAACAACCACATATGCCTCTTCAGTTTTCTCTTTTCTGTCTTCATAAGATTTATGGTGCATGAAAGCAGAGATGTGGGAAAACAGAGAATACCTAGCAATAGTGACAACCAATTAACAAATACCTAGATTAAACAACTTATGCTCACCTTGTACTACGAAGGACCCAGAATGGGAAATATGTGAGACGGAGTATGATCCATGAGACAACAAAAAGAATAAATGAAAAACTAGCAAAACCTTCATAGCCACCATACTTTGACATCTTCCCCATTTCTAGAAAGACATCGCTCATATCATGAAGAGCCAAAACAACAGAACCAACACGAGCAAATCTGCAAGAAGAGGCAGATACAAACTGTTAGGAAATTTGGGTAGTCTTGCTGCCTATGCATTGAGGAACAAATAATCACACACCACCAATAACAATATGCAATTGAATATATTTAATATTTTATAGTTTTATATGGTTGGTCCAAATTGCAAGTCTTTAAAGTGCAGTAATCTGATTTTATATACCAGGATTGGACTCTGTGATCAGCATATAGCTTAGCCTCAAATATCCACTAGCATCAGATGCCAAGACATGCCAACAGAGCTCATGATAAAAAGGCATGTAGGTGCAAAGCAGCACGGTCACTAGGAATGCCCTCAGGCTTAGTTACTCCATTCCAAGAATACCATTCAACCATTCAGTAGCAAACACAAAAAGCACCAAGTTGATTTACTAAAATGTGTTTTTTTTTTTTTCCTTAGTTAAATATAACCACTTGGGTGTTCCTGCTTCCAGGGACACCAGTCATAGACATGATGTGGCCCGATGAAATCACAAATTCGATGAGAACAGGACCCTTGTTAGTATCTAATTAGTTATTTGGGGCAATAAAAAAGAGGGAAAAAGGAAAGCCACCATGTGGATCCACTGTGTCTGGCACAAACATCAAGCATATTTTGTCAGATCAAAATGCCTAATTAATAGTGATTTGAGGGTACACCCAAATGGGCTCTAACTACCTACATAGCAAGATAGACAAATAGATCGTGGATAGACAAATACACTCATATTGACCTTGCGTATGAGCAGGCTAGATATTTACAGAGTTATGACATTTTTCTGAATGATGGAATTTTACTAATAATCCAAAAAGCCATGCAAGTACAAAACAGGAGACAATGAGAGGTACTTAAATTAAGGATCACTTCTCTACTACTCTCCTTAAATTCATGTATCTCAATACAATGATCTTTTTCCTGACGCAAACTGATGACATCATCCATTTGCATCGCTGCTGCTACTAGTCTCTTGTCGTTGTTGTTGTTGTTGTCATTGTTACTGTTGTTTTAAAGGTACTAGTCTCTTGTTGTTTTCTCCCGTGTCTCTCATACAATAGAATGACCTTTTTCCCAAGGCAAACTGATCACATCATCCATTTGCACCACCACCGCTACTAGTCTCTTCTTCTTCTTGTTGTTACTGTTGTTTTAACAGTACATGTCTCTTGTTGTTTTCTCCTTTTGCTCTTAATAAAAGCTTTTCAACCATTTCCCAAAATGAAAAAAAAAAATAAAGGGTAGAAACAAAGAACGTAACTGAAGCACCGCAAAAGGATCTTCATTATGAGATTATTATGATGAAAGATGATCTACCACAATAAAATCAAGCAAGAGGAAACAAATATGTTGTAATAGAATCAACAGCATATGGATTGGATTTGGCATGTGAGCAGCACAAGTTTTTTTTTTTCTTTTTCTTTTTAACAGTAGCAGAATTTCCTCTCAAGAGTAAAGCAATAATGTAACTCATAAAATATATAGGGCATAACCTCTGTGCACGCAGTGTGAACGAGATGTCTGCACACAGGTCTCCCACGATCCAAAGCTTGCATAACCCAGCCCATACAAGTAATGGCAGGAATCCCTTTTGCAAATACATACATGGGGATGTTCTTGGTGGGAATCCAATGTGTATCTTGAAATGGGATTTTGAAAATTGAGATTCCCACCAATTGTCATTGGATGGTGGGAGATAGTGCACATAAAACTTCTCCAAAAGTGAATGAGAACATATAAGAAAGCTCAACTAGTTAAGCTGGGAAAGAAACCTGCAAATGTAAGACAGCAGGATGAGAATGACAGTTGCTACATGATGACCCATGGATACCCCAAAGTCTGACCGCCTTGTCTCCCAAAAAATCAAGGCAAATATTGAATACGTGTAGAATCCAGCAGCGAACATGTACAATACCTTTAGTTTCAACCTGGTCATCAGGAAACAGTCCAACTGACATCATACCTACGGAACAAGGACATATTCAGTCTTTTCATTGATTCCGCCATGTTGGACATGCACATCAACAGCTGTGTCACACACATGCCAAAATGCAGACAATATTACTTCCATTTTTTTATATTTCAGATATTTATTTATGCGCATCTGCAATTTTAATATGCACAGTTCTGTCTGATTGAAAAGATCTGGTCTGATCACTTACATCGAAGATACTTATCAAACACTTTAGCTATACACTTGACACATGTATGAGCCGTGATTTAAATATCGATAGTATTGGCCAATACTATCGATATTGCATGTGGCCGATATGATATACGAGGGGGTTGTTATTTAATTCCCCTGTATCGCACAAAATATCACAATGTATCACCAATATATCGTGATATATCAATACATTGTGATATTTTGTCAAAAACCCTTCATAAAATTCCGATGTATAATTGATACATTGCAATATGCATCGGTGATACATTACAATACATTACCCTACTGAAAATACGAAGAAAAAAATCGCAAAAAACTCCTCAAAAATTCATTTTCTTTAAATTTATTCGAGGGATTCTGTTTTTATACTTGTATTGTATGATATTATGAATTAGATGACCTCATTTTCGATATAATTGCATCAAACATCACATAGTTTAGGATCATATACAAAGGAAACTAGCTGTGCATACTAGTTGTTTTTGATTTTTTGAATTCTAAGTGTGTAATCATGTCTCTTTCAATGTTTCTTAAGTTTTATTGAAAAATTCCATCATTTCCCAATGTTTCCCTCAAATAGCAATACATTCCCTGATACATGTGATATTTCCCATGCGATACCAATATGTTACCATATCCTAAGGGTGCAATACGTGCATTGATACCAATATTTAAATCCCTGAGTATAAGATCTAGACCCGTGCCATTTGCTTAGTTATACCATGCGTGGGTGGGTGGTACCAAAAATCATACTGGAGAGATGATTTTAGCCACCAATTGGAGGGCTTCTAAAGACCACAAAATAAATTCCTTTTTTTCAAAAAAGGAAACCTAGTTTTATTAAAAGAAGAAAAACAACAAGAAACATACATAGAGAGATCAACAGTGAGTGATCTCTTACCTTTTAATGCAGGGGCATTTTTACATTGGGCTCAAGTGGGGTGGCCTATGTGAAGCGGTGGCACACTCAAGGTGGGCGGCTCGTGTGAAGCGAGACCCATGTGAAGTGGGGCCCACGAGGGGGGTTTAGCCGAAGGCCTGACTTGTGCTATGAGATGAAGGGATTGATTTGCCACACTTTCTCAGTTTGAGCTTTTAAAGCAAGTGGTTAGTTGTCTTTCATCAAAAGTGGTATCAGAGCGAAATGTCTCGTGTTCGAGACTCCTTACTGAAAGTGATTAATGCATGGGCATTTTCACACCGGTCGCAAGTGGGGTGGCCTGTGTGAAGTGGGGGCAAACTCGGGATGGACGGCTTGTGTGAGGCAAGACCCATGTAAAGTGGGCCCATGCGAAGTGGGGCTCATGAGGGGAGTTCGGTCGAGGGCCGGACCTGGGCTATGAGATAAAGGGATTGATTCACCATGCCCTATCAATTCAAGCTTTTAGAGCAAGTGGTTAGTTTAGTTGTCTAGCATCACCTTTCCCTCTTATGAGACTATTAACCATCTCATTGGCTATCCTTGGTACAAAGGAGCAACAAGTTACCAAAGAGACATATGTTCAGTACTACCATGGACGGTCGACACCCAAAAATCATACCAGTTAGATGGTTTGGCCACCAATCGGAGGACTTATGAAGGTCATTTTCTTGAAAGGCAGCAAACTTTTTAGAAGAAGATCAACAAGAAAGATACACAGAGGGGCAGATAGCAAGTTACTCTCTCACCACTCCCTCTCTTGTAATCCCATTGGTTAGCTATACATGGCATAATGAAGCACCGGGCTCCCCAAGAAACAACATATTGTTTAATCTCATACATACGATACTTGAGCTTCCAACTTCCAAGGCATGGTTGTCGTACCCTACCAACAACAAATACCCCTGACTCATCTTGTATCAGGCTGAGCTGCATCGAGTCTGCCCAGTTTAATTTGTGTCAGGGCAAGTTGTGCTGATCAACTTGTCCCAGTTCCATCTACAACCAAAGAAAATTAAGAGAGAGAGAGAGAGAGGTTGACGCAATCACATCCCATACCACATATGCTCGTTCCATACTAGAAAAGGCCCTGATGAGGACATGCAACAATATTTCTTTCTGAACAATTTCCTTTTTATGCATGATTCTATTTTATATGATTTATACTCTTAGCATTTTTGCTCTTTAGCACTTATAGAAAGTCCAATTGTATTAGGATCTTTATTATTTGCTTTCTATTTGGGAGAGTTCTATAACTCTGGCTTCATAGGCATACGCGATGGATACAAAGTAGTTGATTTGCCTTATATTGACCAAACCATCCCAAAAGTTTCCCCAAAAAACCACTTCGATGCCATGGGTCGATAATTCATGAGAGTGGAGAGATTAAGAAGGAAGTTGCACATATAGTTCAAGCTAGGTGGAAGAAATAGAGATATGGCCCTCGAGTTATATGTGATTGTCGTGTACCCTTCAAACTAAAATGGAAATTCTATAGGATAGTTATAAGGCCAGACATGCTTTTTGGGACAGAATGTTAGGTAGTTAAGTAATAACATGTCCATAGGATGTGTAGCTTAAATGAGGACGTTGAGATGGATGGCTGGAAAGAAAAGGAAGGATAGAATTAGAAATGAATTCATTCGAGGGAACTTGGGAGTGGCACCAAGTAGACTTAAATGGTAGTGTTTTAAGTATCGATGATATCGGCCGATTTATCTTGTATCTCACCTTTGCGATATGAAATACACAAGTAGTTGGATATATATCTCACATGTTTGATCTGGTGAGCATTTTCGATTTTCGATCTTTTTTTTTTTTTTTTCTGTAAATCAGTGTCGGATTGTTATAAAGCCATGATTTTTCATGCTCATGGATTTGGAGCTTTGATTTCGAGATTTGGAGGACATAGGCCAAGTTGCAAAAAATTGAAAAAAAATCAAAATTTTCCTATTTCTAGCAATTCAGTTGCAATCTTTGTGTCCAAACATAAAATTAAGCATGTAACTTGATCAAGTAATTCTTTTTTTTCTTTTGAATGTATTTCTTATGTTTCCACACGTCTTCTTACATTCATAAATTAGATGAATAAACTTTGAATATACTTGCATCAATTCAGGTAGACAATGCATAAATTAGGTCCCCATATAAAGAAAACCTATTATGTGCACTTGATTTTTGTAATGTTTTGATTTATAAGTGTGTATTGATGTCTTTTTTAACAATCACTGAAGTTTCATTGAAAAATTCGACCAATTTCCCAATGTTTTCAACAACAACAATGCATTACGGGATACAACCGATATATCCCATGCAATAACCAATACGTATCCGTATCCCAAGGGTGTGATACGTAACGCGAAACCGATATTTCAAACACTGTTAGCTGGTTTGGTCATAAGGATACAAAGTAGTTTATTTGCCTTATATTGACCAAACCATCCCAGAAGTTTCCCCAAAAGACCACTTTGATGCCATGGGTCGATAATTCATGAGAGTGGAGAGATAAAGAATGATGTTGCACATGTTGTTCAAGCTAGGTGGAAAAAATAGAGATATGCCTCTTGAGTTATATGTGATTGCCGTGTACTATTCAAACTGAAATAGAAATTCTATAGGACAGTTATAAGGCCAACCATGCTTTTTGGGACAAAATGTTGGGCAGTTAAGTAACAACATGTCCATAGGATGTGTAGCTAAAATGAGGATGTTGAGATGGATGGGTGGCAAGATGAGGAAGGATAGAATTAGAAATGAATTCATTCGAGGGAACTTAGGAGTGGCACCAATAGGTAATAAGATGAGGGGAAGTAGACTAAGATGGTTTGGCCATGCACAATAGAGACAAAGAACTGCACTGGTTAGGAGCGAGTTGGTACAAGTTGAAGAAATGCAAGGGAAAGGCCCAAAAGAACATGGATGTTGGTAGTGAGAAAAGAGTTAGTGACCTATTGTCTAACTTAATGTATCGTACTTGATAAAGTGGAATGGCATAAAGGGATTCCCTTAGTCAACCCCAACAGATACTCCATTGCATGGTCATAAGGAATCTGCCATTGGATGGATCAAGAGATCTACGAATAGCCTTATTAATGGATTAAAAAAAAAAAAAGGCGATCAGATGATGGATCAAATGAAACGAAACAAGATGTAACAGATAAACCTATAAGTGATTGTGGATCTTGTTAATGGAAGTAGATATGACCTGCTCAGGCCCACCTAGCTCTTGTTCTCTTATTATCTTTTGTTTATGTTAATTATGATATGTTGGGTATTTTTGCTAAATCAAATGATGAAAAGATGGAAGACTCAATTGTCGAGGCCACCATAAAGATGAATCACTCAACGATCATATCCGTGACAATGTGATGAATATCAAAGTTGTAATAGACACTCTAGTCTTGTCACAAAGATTATCAAAAGGCACGTGTTGGAGGCTAGTAGGGGCAAAGATGCACCCTGATGACCAAAACCAACAAAAAGTAGTGAATGAAACCACGATTGATGATTCATCCATCAAAATCCATAAATCCTCTAAGAAGAACTGGAAGTCGACGCCCAAGACTTGGTCCCAAAATAAGTGAAAGAGGCTTGGGAGCATACACAATTGATCAAAGGTAACATCCAGCCCACTCAAGTTGTCCGATCAAATATTTAGACCATCCAATCATCCAAATTAGCCTAATTGAATATCTGGATTCCATCAATGGTCAAATGACATATCTTGACACAAATCAACGGTCTGATTGCACTGTGTGATTCGACAAGCCATAGTTTTATTATTTAATTAGTTAGTAGAGTAGTGATAGCTTGTGCTACAAGTTTCCCACAATATTTCGTGCACTTATTTTACAAGGCATCTTTTTAGGTATCAAACGATGTCCAAATAACTCAAAATTGGTCCCATTTGAAAGGCTGTCAAGCTAGCTTTCAAATAAGCCCAACATCTTGCTATTCTAAACCCATTTGTGTGAGTTATGGCTAATTTATGTAAAGCCTGCATGGTTGTGATGGCATTCCAGGGTATTTTGGTCATTTTTACTATTTCAGTGAAATAAATGGTTATGATTAGAATTTTTTTTTGAAGTACTGGATAGTTAGGATTATATTAGGGTTTCTCTTACTTCAAGATGATTAGAAGTTTTTTCGAAGTATTGGATAGTTAACATTACATGCTTTCTCATCTTCTCAAACATTTTTTATTATGTTTTACAGTTACGAAATAATATTTATGTAAAAAGAGGTTTGAAAATTCCAAATACGCATATCCAAGCCCCATACATCCCAAGGTGCCAATGTCGCAGACATCCAAGCCGTCCATTAGGTGGGGGCCATGCCCAACATGTCAATGTCCCAGCCTAATGTCCACTCATCAGATGGGACAATAGACCCTGAAAGTGAACCATTGGCCAAGTCATTCACTTGTTGTGTATTATGGCCACCTGTCCAAATTGGCCAAATCATCCACTTGTTGTGTATTTCAACCAGCCTGATTCTTGAGCCAGATCAGCAACATGCTGGCCCCACCTAATGAACAGGCTAGAATCTCACACACGTAACCATGTGATACTATATCTTTTAACATCACCAATTACTGTTTTAGTATGAGTTCCGGGCTTCCAAGGGTCAAAACATCTGACACCAACATGCATTTAGATCTCGTTTGGCAGCATGGGTCAAATCCTATGCAATTGTGGAATTTGCAACATGTGGAATGAAGTGAATTATGCAGATCAGATTTGAAGTGGGAATGCAAAAAGGGCTCTTTTGGGAGATTTTGATTCCTCTGAAATCCAAAAACCTCCCATTCCTTGCTACCAGACGAAAAAAAAAATGAAGCAAATCCCTCCCATTCTGTGCTGCCAAACAAGCCTTTGGTGTCTGAGTTACATATGGTTCATGCAGTTGATATTTTGGCATATAGAAAAAAAACATTGTGGATAAAAATGATTGCTGGTTTATTCTATCAGAATCTGATGGCTAAACAAAATAATAAAAGGATAACCATACTTAATCTTTTGATCAGGCCAGACCTGTTCCCCAGGTCCTACCCAGAAGAATCTGGTGTTTGTGAACCAAGGTTCACTATATGTAACAGCCACCGAAAAAGCCTCTGCCGTAAGATAGTAAAAAAACTTCCACGCTGACTCCTTGAATTTATTTAGCTTCCTTCTTTCTTCTTTGCCAACGTCCCAAGTGTCATGACCCTTTCCAAGAACTAATCTCCTTGCCACTTTCTGCAACAAGCATGCACGATAACGTCTATATAGATTGGAAGCAAAAATAAAAAATAAAATGCAGACAGTCACTGACACACTAGGAAGCTAACCAGTGCCATGAAGTTTGAGTTACCATGCCTCCATATCTCCATCATACATGTGGCATATGCAGACATGATCCGAACCATTCATTAAGGAGGTCCAATAGTGTATAGGCAATCAACTAAAAATCGTTCTAATAGGACAATCCTAACAGTTAAATAAATGCAGTGCATATGGACACGAGAGGATATATATATCCCTCACATGCGGCAAGAAAATGCAATGATTGTCCTAGTAAAGAAGCTTTTTTGTTAGTGACCAATCAAAGGAGGCATGGGATGGATTGTTTGGATCATCATACAAATATGAAACATATGACATACATGGTATATATAAATCTTATACCACGGAGGCACTGGATGCTGCCCTTGTTCAATAAGCATAAAGTCCAGACAAACAAATTATCCATATTCTCATTAAGAAGGCACTCAAACCAGAGAAAAATTAAAAAAGAAATAATGCACATCACGAGAAATAGCATTAACATAGTGAAATCATGATGCCTGCTTCATGGAAGTTCTGTGAAATGCCACCCCCAACATACATCTGGCAAACAGGTAATAAGGACAATTTATGTGGTGGGATGGACCATCACGTGGATGATCAGCGGGCCAAAATTATAGTGATTAGTACACAAATCATCAAACACAGTATGGAGTCAAAATTGAGCCCAAATTGGAAAGGAATTTGATTCTGAGAATTTTACATACGTGCTTTTGAAGTAACTTCTACATTAATTCTTCCCAGTAAAATCCACAGAATAGCAGAAATTGAAAAAATAATAATAATAATAATAATGAAGGACCATTGAATGAACTTCAAATGGTCTTCTAAAGCATCACACAACTAGGAAGGAATAGGACCATGTAGATTTCCATACCCTTGCACGACACTTTCCTAAACTTAAATCACAACTCTGTTTGCTAAGCAAGTTTTATACTAAAATGGAACTAATTACAAACAAAAATAAAAATAAAAATGCTTACATATGTATGCTGACGGTACACGTGTGAACAAGTGCACACATGTAGGATCCATACTCTGATGAACCATACCAATCAAATCTTTTCACCTATGGGGCACGCCAATCTAATTGTAGGTGGAAGATTGTTGTGATCAATACATGGATGCATTAGAATCCCTTGATTGCCATTCAGCTCAACATAGCAGAACTGATACTCACATCGCCATAGCCTCAAGCTGACATTGGCTACAAAAATAGAAGAACACCCATCCTCACAAAGTTGCTTCAATCGCAAAGGGGCAGTCCAGATGGTACAAGACTGATTGACATTTGCAGTTTTACTTGTGAGTAGACATGTCAATGGGTACCTGGATCCATGGATACTAAAAGTATTTGATCCAATTTAATAAAATCCCAGTCCATATTTTGGGCTGATTAATGAAGTCAGATTTGATTATAAATCGGATCAGTTTGGGTGCCTGACTCAGGCATCCATGAGGCCCAGGATCAAGGTTACTTACACATGCACATGGGAATGCACGCACATAGGAGCGAGCTGGCATGGTACCAGTACATTACAACTTGTGGTGGTACCAAGATATTGTGGGGCCCACAGGGTGTGCATCTGCTCTGCTCTGTCCATCTTGTTATCCCCCTTGTGTACATCATAAAGCCCAAAAATCAAACTGTTCCAAGACTGGTGGGCTACACACCATAGGGAACAGTGTCCAGCATGTCTAAAACCTCTAAATTCAAGTGGTGTGGCCCACCTGAGTTTTGGAATGGCCTAATTTGATCATGTCCCTTCATCCTGGTAGGGCATCTGATGAGTGACTTGGATGATATATGCACAGCACGATGAGCCCCACCAACTTTAGGGAGGTTCTATTGGTTGGGCATTCCCTCCCAAGTGTCCCCTGTGGTGTGGCCCACCTGTGTTTCTGTCTGGTCTGATTTTTAGCCCCATAGCCTAACAACTAAGGATGACACCAATGGATGGGATGGATCTGATGCACACATCATGTCGGCCCTATAATAGCCCAGTACCACTACTAGTGGTGGTACTAGTACCATGTATGCGTTTTCCATACACACATATATACTGATCAGTACCATAATTTTTATTTTATCCTGATCCAATTATACTTATTATCTAAGAACCCTTAATCATACTTACCATCCCAGAAAGCATGTTTCTAATGTCGATATGTATCCAAGTCTAAATCTAGAATTGAAATTGTGCATGATTTTAGACCTGATCCCAGACCCATTTGGAATCCAAATTCATGCTAAAAATTGGATCTGATGGGATACCAGATCCAGATCTGATACCTCACATTCTTTAAATTTATCCAGAACCTGGTAGGAGACAAATCTGATTCCCCTGGTCAGGTTCGAAAAATTGTAGAGAGTACAGAGATCATATGTACATGTGTTAATCATGTGGAGTACCATATTGGTCTCCCTTTTTATTACTAACAAGAAATGTTAGTCAAAGAGACCACAAGTGATTGTGCCCTAATCCTTCCTTTCTTTCTCTCTGCTCCTTCTCTGTCATTAATTCCTCCTCTTCTCTTTTTCCCCTTTTCCCTCTCATCTGTTTCTACTTGGTATCAGAGAAAGAAGTGCTCCCAGTCAAAGTAGAAGACTTGGGGACCACTACTGATATATCAGACCATATCACTGATGAAAACACCATATGAACGATGGTCACCTTGATGGGAAAAGACTCACTTATAAGAGACCATGATTTTAGAAGATTAATGGTGATTTTTTAAAGATTGTTATGGTGGGTCTTTAATGTTTTTCCAAATCTAAAGAAAAATTCATAATAACAAAAATAAATAAATAAATAAAAATAAAAATCAATTTGTAGCATATACCAATCAAGTGGGGCTTTTTGGAGGTCTTTGGTTATCCCTATATGATCTGTATGCTTATCCTGGAACTCCAGGAAGTTGAATTGTGAAGATTCGTGGACTGAAGAATGGTGGTATTTTATTTTTTTTTTGTTTTTTTTTTTTTTTGTGAAATAGGTTTGTTGCCCTAGGCTGTTTTGCAATCTTTGGAGTTCTCTTTTACATGATCTGGATGTTTGGCCTGAAGTTGGGTTGTGGCAAGGCATCACTGATAGTTTGCAATGCTTGCTACTGATACTTAGCATCAAAG
The DNA here is from genome assembly GCA_037074715.1 of Magnolia kwangsiensis. NCBI lineage: Eukaryota > Viridiplantae > Streptophyta > Magnoliopsida > Magnoliales > Magnoliaceae > Magnolia > Magnolia kwangsiensis. The sequence continues at coordinate 19,487,550 of CM073583.1, forward strand.
CAAATTGAAGTAGATGGTCACTTCATCCATGAGAAGGTGGCTTCCAAGGCAATTCAGGTCACATGAGAAATCTTAAGATCAGCTTGCTGATTTTTTAACTGAAGCGATTGGTCCATCATCTTCAACTGACGTTTTACAAAGCTGGGCATGCTCAATATTAATGCTCGAACTTGAGGGGAGTATTTTCAAGAGTACAGAGATATATGTACATGTGTAATCATGCACACTACCGTAATGGTCTCTCCTTTCTATTATTAATAAGAAATGTTAATCGACGACCATATTGGTCTCCACTTTTTATTATTAAAAAGAAGTGTTAGTCAAAGAGACAAACATGTGATTATGCACTAATCCTTCTTTCCTTCTCTTCTCTCTCTCCTTTCTTCCTCTTCTCCTCTTTTTCCCTCTTTCCCTCTCATCTCTTTTACTGGAAAATGATTACACCAGTGTCCCACACGAACTCACCTTATTGACAAACCTACTTTGGAGCATGGAGAGGCACTAAGCCATGAGCCTTTTGTAATATTTTTACCATTACTTGGACATTCGGCACATCTGATGGTGTCACATGGATGTGGAGCATCACACATAATCTCAGGACACATGACATGCTAAGCATATTTATATTACCCAAAGCAAGGAAAAGCCGGATCGACCTAGGCCCTAGTCCATCGGAGGTAGTTACTTCCATTTGCTAGATGTATCAATATATAGAAATACAAATAAAGTTCACTTTCTCAGCTAAAAGTTTGTGCCACTCTAGGAATTTAAAGCAACAAACTAGAATATCAAGAAACTCAATTGTAGCCTATGCTACACACAACTTTGCATACTCTATACACTACACAGCCTACGTTTCACGCTATGTAGCTTAGAGGTTATTTTTCACTGAAACATTAAAATCAATTAATGTTATCAATGATTTGTTACATTTTCTACTTTCAGTAAACTTAGATCTTTTCAATGACTTTACTAAAATAATATAAGTAACAGTATTAAATCAGTTTAGTTGCTCTTTCTTCGTCTTATTCTTATCCGTTGTCCTATCTTTCCTATTATTTTATGATGTGAGTAACATTCACAACACAATTATGAAGAGATCTTCTGCAAGGTCTCTTCTTATTCTGAAGAAAAGTGGTGTGCTGTCAGGCCAATGGACCATTGCAATATCGTTATGGGGGACTAGATACAGGATTGAATTGTCATTCATGATCTAAAGAAGAATACATATTCATTCAGGACAGATAGGAAGAAGTTCATCATGAAGCCTTCACTAATAAGATTAAAAGTCCCCTAAAGGCTCCTAAGTAATCCAAATAAGTGATGAACGAACAAATGGAAGTATCAAAAGACACAGTCAATATAGTGGACCCCACAATATATCAATCAGAGAATTGGGCCTCACGATTTGACTGATCAGTGATCTGAGCCCCACAATCTGTTTGGAAAGTTTTTTGAACCCCAATGGTGATCTAATAGATCTATGGGCTAGGGTACCCCGATCAGTTAGTGGACCCCAAATGTGAGGTGCAGTCAGATGGTAGGTCTGCGAGTCCATAAGGTGTAGTCTGTGTCCTTGTTTTAGAAGTTGATTATTTAATTAATTGTTAGAATTAGAGATGCCCAAGTCTACTGTCACTTACTTTGTATGCCATTTTTTAATTGCCAAATAATGTTGTTAGTGATTCAAAATTGGTCCCATTTGAAAGCCCATTGAGTTAGCTTTCAAACAAGCTCAAAATTTGAGTTATGGCCGATTTACAAAGATGGTTGTGACGAGATTTAGGAGTACTTTAGTCAATAAGAATTTATTAAATAGATGGTTAGGATTAGTATGTAGTTTCTTTCTCTTTGATGTGGGACAATTAACCACTTGCTCTAAAAGCTCGAACTTATAGAGTATGGCAAATTAATCCCTTTATCTCATAGTTCAAGCCCCACATCTCATGGGTTAGGACCTCAGTCGAACCCTCCTCGTGGGCCCCAAATCACATGGGTACCACCTCACACGGGCCGCCCATCCCGAGTGTGTCCCCGCATCCCACAGGCTACCCCACTCGAGCCCGGTGTGAAAATGTTCCTGCATTAATCACCCCCTGGTAAGGAGTCTCAAACACGAGACCTCTCACTCTGATACCAATTTGATGCAGGACAATTAACCACTTACTCTAAAAGCTCGAACTGTTAGAGCATGGCGAATCAATCCCTTTATCTCACAGCGCAGGCCCTACATCTCATGGGTTAGGACCTCGGCCGAACTCCCCTCACGAGCCCCAAATCACATGGGTACCGCCTCACATGGGCAGCCCGCCCCGAGTGTGCCCCTGCCTCCCACAGGCAACCCCACTTGAGCTTGGTGTGAAAATGCCCCTGCATTAATATATACATGTAAAACCTCTTTTATGAGTACTGAATGAAATGGTTTCCTTGATTTGTTTTCCCTAACCGTATGATTGGATTACTTCAAGTCGTGGGATCCTGCTATAGGTGGTGTGGCTAAACCAGAGGTTCTAGGCCTGATGTGGCTTCAAACTTGAAACCTGAAATCAGGTTTTAAGGTGTGTTTCTTTGATTCATCTGTCCCATATCACTCAGCTCCCGCTAATTGAGTGGGCCACCATGTGGAAAGGGGTTGGAATGTAGTAGTCATCCAATCATTGACCTACAAAATAGACTGTTGACTAAAAAGTGCAATGGTCCACATTCAGCAGGAAAATCACAAATTCACAACACGATTGGATAGGAAGATTATGCATCCAGGCCTCTGACTGCAACAACCTGCCACCTAAAATTAAATCATGGGGCACCACAAGCAATCAGATCATGTTTTCATGCGTGTAATGCTCATCCATGTACACCGTTCACCCATACACATGCATGGGCTAAGTATAGTTATCTTTTTTTTCAGGTTAGTAGTTAGTTTCCACTTTCAAGTAAAAGAACACTTGCTAAGCAAGCACATAGTTAGAGTTTAAGTCAAATTAGGAAAGTACATTATGCCCACCACCCCCCTCCCCCCCCCCCCAAAAAAAAAAAAAAAAAAAAAAAAACCAGGAAAGTGGTCTATGCATAGCCTATATATAGAAGGCTGTAGGTATGGAACTCTACATGTTTAACTTTTTATGGTTGAAGACTTCTTTTACTGGTAACATCTTAGGGTCGAGATTGTGGGATGTGATGCTCCCAAGATAGTGGTGTGATGCCCTGGTTCTGTCCTTTATAAGGTGTGATGCCCTGCAAGTCTTTAATTTTTAACTCTTACACCCACACCCACACACCACATGGGTTCTCGAACCCATGACCTCGGTGTAGAAACACCAGTGTTTTAAATAGCGGTAGCGTGTTGCGTAGCGTTCAACCCTCCGTAGCGTGTAGCGAAATAGCGTAGCGTGTAGCGTAAGCTACACAATACTTCTATTTTTTTAAAAATTATATATATATGATAAATATTAAATAGTAAGAAAAAAAACAAAATCTATAAATGTCACATTCTTCAAAATAAAAATCCCAAAGTTAAGAGCATTAAGTACAATACAAGTATAAAGAACATATAACCGACAGTAACCGGCATTTTAAAAGGAAAAAAATCAGGAAAAATTGAAAAGACCAAGTTATTGTGTATGCTGTCCAAACTGTTTATAAGGTCTTTACTATTTATATGCTATCCAAACCGTCTATAAGGTCTTTACAAATGTGATAAAGTGAAAACACCCAAAAGATAGCCTGATACAAAACTTTTTTGGCCATAATAATGCTTCAATGGTGCTCACTAAATGCCCACTTTTTCCTCTCGTGTGGCCCACTTGAATGTTGGATACGCCTCATTTTTGGTCGCATGTCCTAAAATGAGCTTGCAAAACTTATGAATGGGATGGATTTCTCATAAACATCTCATTGGGCCCCACCCAGCATCCTTGCGCTGCTTGCAAAACGGTTTCGCAGGAAATTCACGTCCGAAGGCGAGCGCTGTCACTCCCAAGCTCGAGTTGCATTGACGGTTCAAAGTTATATAGGCCCCACAATAATGTATTTAATATATCCACACCGTTCAACCATTTGGAGAGATCATTTTAGTTGATGATCCAAAAAATGAGTCGTATCCAAAGCGCAAGTGGACCACATCACAGATAATAGTGGGACAATGATTCTCACCATTAAAACATTCGTAGGGCCCACCATAACTTTTATTTTCCATCCAATCTGTTCATTATGTCACACAGACTTGGATGAAGAGGAAAAATAAGTATCATATTGATCCAAAACTTCTGGGACTTCAAAATGGTTTCAATGGTAGAGGTTAAATCTCTGACCGCTGTTTGCAGTGTGGTCCACTTGATCTTTGTATCTGTCTTATTTTTCGGGTCAAGCCTTACGACGAGCCCAACAAATGGATGAACGGTTTGGATATAACGCATACCTTATGATGGGACCCACAAAACTTGGTGACATCAATGCGCCAGTAAGCTTGTGGTGTGCGGTACACTAGCCAACACAAATACCTTAAAAAAAAGGCTCACACGCCCTTTTTTTTTTCGACGCAGATAGGGTTCCGGCATTCGGAACCCTAAAATCTCTCCCAAATTGATGATTTCTCAGATATCGGCGATGATTTCTCCGGATTTCAGAGAGGATTTCCGTGGATTTCGCCCAAATCCAGTCGAAAGCTACTCTCTTAGGTGGATTGAACAGGTAAGTGATTTTTTTTTTTCAAAATTTCTGGATGAGATGTGGATGAGATGTCGCACAGCTACAGTCCTACGCAAAAATCTGCAATATCAGGCCTTATCGTGTGATATATCGGCGATATCTCACGATATTTTGTGATATATCACACGATAAATGGAAGTTTGGCATTTTTTCAGTATTTTCTGGGGGTTTCGTATCGCTGACTGCCGATACCGATATTATCGGCCGATAATATCGATATTGCGAACACTGATTACAGGTAGCGCACGCTACCTGCGCTACACGCTACGAAGCCATAGCGTACGCTACGACCCCTGTAGCGCACGCTACAGGGGAAATACGCTACCTGCTACGCTACGTAGCGATTGTGCGCTACAGGGGAAATACGCTACCTGCTACGCTACGTAGCGATTTTGCTACGCTACGCTACGTAGCGTACGCTACCGCTACGCTACGCACGCTACTGAAAACACTGAGAAACACACAGTGTCTACCACTGAGCCATGAGTCTTTAAGGCGGCGTTTGGATCTTAAGTTACTTAAGATAAGCTGCTTATGCTTTAAGTAGCTTATTTTGGTTTCTACTTATTAAGCCAAGTGATTAAGTAACTTTAAGTAAAAAAGTTACTTATAATTGATCTTAAACTAAACTTACTTATCTCAAATAAGTTACTTATCTACTGCTGTAAGTAGAAAAAAGTAACTTATTTGGCGGTATCCAAACAGGCCCTAAAATTCATTCAACAATCCTTTAATTATTTTAATTTTTTCTACTGCGTTGGAAAGTATTTCATATTCAAAGTCCTTTCATTTTGGGTTCAACTTCCACTCTGTGCTAAGAGCTAGACAAACAAACTGGAGTAGGCAAGTGAGTTAATCCACTAAAACTATGCAAAACAGCACAGACCACCACAACACCAAGCCACTCATGAACACCACACTACATATTTCAGCTAACCCACTATCGTACCCCTCTTTGATTGAACAAATGAATAAAAGATTATCAACCAAAGAGATGTAAACGCTTCTCCATCAATTAGGGAAGAATTCTCAACCTTAAACATAGTCTCAATATGGATGAAAGAGAACTAAGAAAGAAAAATAAAATGCAAATCACAGATCAATGGGTTCACGCAATGGATCTCATTGCAACTTTATCAAGGAACATCTTTGAAAGCTACCACCAGTAAGAAGCATATAGAGCACAAAGAAAAGAAGCCCAGTAACACCCCACTGAAAACCACCAAACCTCATGCAAGCACCTATCTTGCACACATCATATGCTAGATAGCTGCTTTTAACTGTGCTATAGAACAATTAGACACTATACAAACACCAGAAACTCAGCATATGAACCCCTATCTTTCATTCATCTTATCAAAGGTCAGTTGCAGACATCCACTGGATCTCATAAGCGACTGTTCATGACAACCAACAAGGACGATGTAAAATAAGGTGCATCATCTCCTCAATTCATTGAATTGCTATGATACTTCACACCACTCGTCTACAACCCTTAAAAACCATATTGTTTACACATTCAAACAATGACAATTTTGATGTTGACATACTGCATTCAAGAAAGGATCATTTACAAGGAATCAGTGGCAAAAGTAAAAAAGGAAACTTGAATGAATTGGAAGGAATTCAGTTGAAACAGTTCAGACTAAAAAATAGTTAAATACATACCATCACACACCAAAAAAGGGGGGTATTATAGGGAAAGATGAAAAGCAGAAAGTCATATTGTTAGAAAGACGGAAGGTGTCAAATGGCTTGGAAAACTGGATAGATTACTGCTGCAGCATTGCCCCTGGAGTCTTATATAATGCTCCTCCAAGTAATATGGGATTTCTTGTTGAGACGCCTACTACCTAAGTGGAGCCCACCTTTCTTCTGATCCAGACCATCCATCATACAGGATCCATGAGCAATGAGCCATGCTTATCAAAAATCGTGCTGTCCAGTTATGTTCTGGAAATCAAGAGTCTATCCTATGATCCTCATTCAACAGGAAAAATTCACCACTCATGGCTAGCATTTCATGGCGGGAAAAAATTTCGGGCCATGACCAGTTCATGACAGGGCCCGGACCCACCAAGTGGATAGTATGGATCATCAAAAGTGGGTGGGGCCCACAGATACAATAACTACTCCCAAACCAAAAAAAAAAAATGCTGCATTAGCTTAACCAGACAAACGCTAGATTTTCTCCACAAGAAAACACAAGGTCGAGGTCGAATCAATGCCATTTCCATATCAAATTCACCATTATCTCACTGACCCAGATCATGACAAGAAAAAATTCGCGCAGTCTCAAACTCCTCAAACAAATTACAAAAGAAAAAAAAAAACGAAAAACACCCAATATCCTAACATTTCAAATTCAGCACCAAAACAAGCTTCTAAACTGAGAAAAATAAAATAAAATAAAACAAAACGATTTTCCGATGAAACCAGTGACGACCCATTTCACTAAAACAAAAACCCATCAAGAAAACAACAAAATCAGATCCAAATGACTTGAAATTTCATCCAAAACAAGCAAAAAGAAAAAGAAGCGAATCCAAGTCGAAAAATCAACCAATCCAAAAACCAACAAAAACCCATCATTGAAATGGACAGAATCATACGAATCCGACCGTAGATACCTCTAAGACGATCCTGTCGAGGAAGAACCGAATAGACGGGAACAACAGAGCGAAAAAGAGAAGACCTCTGAAATCCTGGTAGCGAGGGTAAGATTCCTCTTCCCAGTCGATTGCACCGACCATCTCCATCACGTCCATTTCACTTTCTTCAATGAACGGACAGTCTACAGCGGCTCAGATTATCAGAACGAGATCCAGAAGGAGAGGAATGAGTGTGGGAGATTGAAAAAGTCCTTCAGACATATTTCTCGTGGCCTTAAAAACTGACACTGCGAAGAGCTGCACTCGTTTTCAAGAGAAATTTTATAATACACGTCCGGTGCATCTTTTCACAGTATACATTCATTTTCAATCCCGTCGGTTGAAACGAATGGATAGATAATATATACCATTGAAATAGATAATATTTTTATATTCCATTATTATGTAATCTTATGTTATTTACTTGATTCTCTACCCTTTTTTTATTTATCTTTTTAACCGTCCACTTCTTTGATATAGATCCAAATCTTAAGTTTTCTTGGTTTTAAAAAAACAAAATTTTAATCTTGTGTTTATGCATTATAAATGAGACATACTAATGGTCTGGATTACTGAAAATTACATTATATTTTTATAAATAATAACACATGTATTCTGGGGAAATGTACCGGCTCCTATATATAACAATGTGAGAAAGTTTGGTTGTGTCATGTGCGACGGATGATAAGTGGGCGCTTATCAATTACTTAGAAAATGCTTACGTGGCATATAAGTATTCAATTTAAACTTTCTAAATTATGGGTCCTTTCTAGGTATTTCATAAAAAAAAATTAATATTATATATTTATATCGCTGTGAGATTGGTGGACATTTATTGGACGGTTAAAAATGGAAACATCTCGTGACCCTATTTCAACAAACAAGTATCAATGAATCAAAGGTTAAGATTTTTCAATCGATAAGATTTTGAGATTCTAACTTAAGAGACTGTGATTTCCACGATTTAGTCGGTTTAGGTTGATTAGATGTATGCCACGTGGATAAGTTAAGAATGACTGAGTATCGAGCGTCAGACACTCCTAGAGTATCAAATAACTCAACTGGTAGGGCGGCCCCCCGAAGATTTCGAGTAGTAGTAAGGGGATTCGCGCGAGGATAAACTGGAACGGGGATTTGCTGAACGAGTGCGAGTGGCAAAGGTGTGTGAGATCTGGTCCGTTCAGATGATGAGGACTACCTCATTTTGATTGCGGATATATTGTCGGTGGGCCCAAATGATGATCTTCGGTGAATTTCTACGGATGTGCCAGTTTGTCGCATGAGGCGTGGACGGGGATCGGAATTCCGAACGCTCTGGATTCTTCAGCACTTGTTGCAGGGAGCGCGTGCAACCGAAATCTATGTGGGGCCCAAATAAGTGTTTATGTAAAATCCACTCCGTCCATTATTTGAAATAGTTCATCTTACGACGTGTTAGAAAAAATCAGGCAGATCCAAAACCTCAGGTGGCCACACGAATGGGAAAAGTGGGGATGTGGACGTCCATCACTGAAACATTCCAGAAGCCACAGAAGTTATCCGGTGGATGTTTATCTTAACCCTTCATCCTGGTTGAAACAACCTTATTAACGGGTTGGATGTCATACAAACATCACGGTTGGGCCCGTGGAAGTATTAACGGTGGGCAGCCCAATCTGTTGTCTATGATATGGCCCACTTGAGTTTTGGGCGGTCCTGATCTTGAGGTCACGTCTAACATAACCTAACTGATGGACGGAATAGACATTAGAGATACACTAAGGTGGCCCCCACAGAGCTTTTGGTTGAAGACCCTCCCCTTAACAGGTGTTGCAGAGGATTCCGGTTCGGTAACTGTAGATAGGGTTGACCGGTTGTCTGTCCAACCGTACCTCACCGATGTGGGCCCCGTTGTTTTACAGGAGTGGATTAGGTGCGGCCCTTACAGTGGGCCCCACCATGATATATGTAGTCTATATCCACGCCGTCCTTTCCTTTTGCCAGATCATGTTTATATTTGTTTTTAACTTAATTTAGATTTTAGTGACTTTATCAACCGTTTGGATGGAAAATAAACATTAAATAAATGTTAGGGTGAGTCCTAGGATCATTTTAACGGTTAAGTGTTTAATCTGAATTTTTCTTAAAATTTTATTTACCTGAGATTTGAATCTTCTTCATTTGTAGTCTCATATTCTAAAATGAGATGTAAAAATAGATAAACGGCGTAGATTTAAAATTCATATATTAAGGTGGGCCTCACAATAAGAGGGACGGATGTTGGGTGCCGCGGTCGCACCGAATCCGCTCTCTTTCAGAGGAAGCCTGGCAAACCGCACAGCCTCAGTACCACACGGACCGTGCTATGCAGACTTGGATTTCCTACTAAAGCCGTAGGCCGGTTTGTTTTTCCAAATACCGTGGTGTTAGGATGTAAAGAAGTAATAATTACTGTTTTACTTATATTTATAATGGCTGTTATTATTTCGGTTAACTAATGTCATATATTTATTTTCTACGAACTTTTGAGTGGACTATACACCAAATCACATGCTGTGTATTTAATGTGAAGATGTATTACAACTATCACACGGGTTGAGATGTTATGGTGTCCACCACCTCGTATCTATTCCCGCTGCAAAGGCTGTTTGGTTTCTTTTGGTTTCCAATGCATTCCTACGTAGAGAAGTTGATTTGGGTCTCTCCCTCATAGTAGACTAGCGGTCATGATCAATATGTTGTATGCCCCACCCTCTGTATGTGTTTCATCCAAGCCTTGATATGTGGGCCCCACTTTCTGCACGTGTTTCATTCACGCCGTTTATCTGTGGTTCACACTTTTCTGTATACGTTTCATCCACACTGTTCATCTGTGGGCCACACTTTCTATATGTGCTTCTTCCATGCCGTTCATCAGCGGGCCTCACTTTTTGTAGGTGTTTTATCCACGCCGTTCATCTGTGGGCCCCACTTTCTGTAGTTATTTTATCCACAGCGTTCATTTGTGCCGTTCAACCTTCCTTATATCGGCGGGAAAGATATTTGGATATGCTTCAATTGTCCAGATCTACCATTGTATGGTAGAATCAAAATTTAGAACACTTAATCGTAAATAGCATATCCACACCTGATTAGTCCTAAATGAGAAGAAGATATTCCGCAAGGATGGTTAACATGGATGTTGAAAGGGAAGAAGATCACCAGGCTGAGATGACAATCTTCCAATGACGTCCGGAAAGAATTTCAGCAAACGGAATTTGGAAGGTATTGATCATACCTTGCATGTGGAAATCTTCGTCCAGTCTCGCCAAGAAAAGAGTGAAGGCTTATGTATCCTGTACGAAAATATAGCCATGTTCAAATGTATTATCAACTGCTAAGGTGGAATGGTGTCCTACAGACCACCATACCCATTTCAGTCAGAAAGACAGGTGTTAAACGATTTCATTCAAGTACTTACATCGTAGCAGGATTCGACGTTTGCTTTACCATCGAATCGAACCAACTGTAGCCGTTCTTTTAATGCAATTGAATACCATTAAAAAGCAAACAGGTGTGAAATGTCATAATCACTCATTGTATCTCGAATACTGTTAATTGGTAAAATCAAATAGGCCCTCAGCACGAGGAGGAAGTTCCTCCTAGAGGTGTACACGAGTCGAACCAAGTTGAGTTTGGCATAGCTTGACTTGGCTCGGCCACTAGCTGACTCCAGCTTGAACTTGACTCGACTTAGCTCGGCTCGATTAGCAGCTCGAGCTAGTTCGAGCCAAGTTTTTATGTGCATCATTTTCACAAATACATGGGCTACTCCTTTAAATTTCCACTTTAAATAAAATAGCACTAGTGGTTTTATACGTATTTCTTCAAATACCTTGTAGGCAACATCATTTATATATATATATATATATATATATATATATATATATAAAGTATTTGTTTTATATACATACCTTCCTTGGGGTTTGATTTGAGTTAAGTCGAGCTCGGCTAAGCTCGAACTCGGTTCAAAAAATTTTCGAGCTAAAAATCAGCTTAAGTTGGCTCAAACTCAATTTTGAACCAAATCGAATTGAACTTTTTCGAGTCGAGTCGAGTAAGCTAACCAAGCTAACTCGGTGTGTGTATAGCCTTAGTTCTTGCGCTGGGAACCTAGGTGGGGCCCATCGTGATGTTCATGGTGAATTCACCCCATTCATCTATTTTTTAGCTCATTTCAGGACATGAGATCAAAAGTGAGCGGCATATAAGACTCAAGTGAGCCACACTAAGGGAAAAGATGGATAAGAAAATTTTCATAGTTAAATTATTAGGGTCTAAGGTGATGTTTACATGCCATATATATTGTTCATAATGTCATTACTATCAGGATGAACTGAAAACATAAATATTAGCTTGATTCAAAACTTATGTGGCCTTGTGAATATTTCAACCGTGGGCAATGTTAAATTCTAATGTTTTTAGCCCACTTGAGTCTTGGATTAACTTATTTTTAGCCTAATGTCTTAAAATGAGCTTAAAAAATGGATGGACAGAGTGGATTGATCACCAACATTGCGGTGGGCCTCACCTAAGCTCCTTGCCTGAGAACTTTCTGCTAAAGGCTTTGGCAAGAAATCCACGCCGGAAGTGGATTAGGTGTGTGACCAGCCTCACTTAAGATGGTGTAGCTTTCACCATGGGCCCACCTTAAATAATTTATTATATATCTATGCCATGAATCCGGATAATTTGGGTGACATAAGTAGAAAAATTCTGTTTTCTTACCTTGTGATTGGTCCATGTAATCATTGATGTTAAGGTTAGCCCCACACTAAAGGCCACACCATCTTAGGTGAGGTTGAGCCACACCTAATCCAAGCCCATGGTATTAGGAGAGTTGTGTAAGCGCTACCATATTGTTTGTGTCCCATCCATCATTTTTTTGCTCATTATTTTGAGAATAATTTAAAACATTGAGATAAATATAAATTTTAAGTGGACCACATCGTAAGGAAGCATAATGATTGAATGCCCACAAAAAATAAAATAAAATTTGTAGGCAACAAAAGTTTAGTTTCAAGTTTACACATGCATCTATTCATCCAATTATGTGTGACCTAAACAATAGGTTTAATGGCAAATAAATATTCTAAGGTGATTTTTATCTAAATGTCTATTCATTTCTTAGGTGTTTGCTAAAAATAAGGCGACAGATACAAAGCTCAAGTGGACCAACTTGTAGGGATTGAACACCACTATTAAAAACTTCCTTAGATCTGCAAAAGTTTTAATAAAGCTGATATTTGTATTTTCTCTACATTCAAGTCCATGTGACCTGTGTAACCGACAGGTAGGATGATAAATAAACATAACAGTGGCCCTAAAAAGGTTTTAATGATGGCCGTCCATAATCCATTACTCCTCTTCCAGCAGTGTGGTCCACTTGAGGTTTGGATCCATGGGCCCATGCTATAAAATGATCTGAAAACGTGGCTGGACTGCCTGGATAAAATCCATACATGGTGACTTCACAAAGCTCTTTTACGGACGATTCCGTCTAGGCAGGGCCACGACGCAATCAAACTTCGAAGTCAACGGATCATTAAAAATAAAAAATAAAAAACAAACAAATTGATCCGTTGATTCAGCCGTCTAATTTTGTCTATTGAATTCAGATCGTTGACTATTGTGAAAAATTAAATGGTACCCACCATCTAGTTAGCATGCACCTCACCGCGTACTCCATCCGGAGTTGGCCCGGATATTTGGATGGTTTGGATTGACCCCACGTGAAATATTTAAGTTGGATGATATATCCAATGGGTGAGAGTCGTTATTATAAGAAGAATATTCACGGTAGAATCTCCTCAATGTGATCAGGTGGCCGTCCACCATGATTTATGTATTTTATCCTGTCCTTCCATCTATTTAACAGATAATTTTAGGGCTTGGGCTAAAAAATTGCAACATATTTAAAAATCAAATGAACCACTCCATAGGAAGTAGTGTGAATTAAACTTCTACCTTTAAAAATTTATTAGGAAACAGAAGTTTTTGATTAAGCATATATTTATATTTTTCATTCATCCATGTCTATATAATCTCATGAACAGCTTGCATGACAAATAAAAATATTTGTGAGGCATAGTAAGTTTTCCAAATGGAAATCATTGTTCCTATTGTTTCGTATAAAATGATCCACTCTATCTTTGCATATGCTTCAGTACTCGGCTCAACTCCTTAAATTATGGAAAAATGGGAGGATGGCGTGGATAGACCACGTACATTCACGGTGGCGGCCCTACTGAGTTTACTCGGTAGGATAAGAGCGTAATCACTTCATTACCGACATATTCCAAAACGGTTATTGGACCAATCATAGAGCGAAGATCATCTTTTGCATTCATTCTGTAATAAATAGACAGTTATCAGTTTTACGTCAGGCACACGTGACAACTCTTTCTGGGAAGCGGACAACCGCCTGCCGACTCGATCCTCCGTGGGGCCCACCGTGATGTATAGGTTTATTGATGCCGTACATCTGTTTTCCCGTGTAATTTTAGGGTGTGAGCCGAAAAATGAAGCAGATCACAGGCTCAAGTGGACCACACCACAGGAAGCAACGGTGATAACGACAGCCACCGTTGAAATCTTTCTAGGGCCCACCTTGATGTTTATTTCCCATCCATCCAACCCCGTGATCACATAAACCGGATGAAGGAAAAACAAAAATATCAGCTTGATCAAAGCTTCTGTAGATTCCCACCGTGTGGTCCACTTGAGCCTTGGATCCGCCTCTTTTTTGGACACACGCACTAACATGAACAGGAAAAATATATGAACGGCGTTGATTAAACCATACATTACGGTGGGCCCCACAGTGCCCCTGCCTTACCCGTAACAAATATAGCTGGTGTTTTGAAAATATCGCGATATTTTCACGATAATCAGCAATTTTCAAATTTTCGTGATTTTATTGTAAGGTTGATGAGAGTTTTTTATTTCGTAGTTCAAATCATTCAGTATATACATATATTATTTAAAAATAATTTATTAACTAATAATAAATACTTTTTATTATTTTATTTCCAGCTAAAATTTCTAAAAGAATCCCGGGAAACTACAAAATTTGAAAATACCTTCATAACTTTTTAAAGGAATTTTTGGATTTTACAAAATAATTCCTCGGCCAACCGAAATCACACACCCTCATTTTAGTTTTTCTTTAAGAAGCGGTGAATTTTTTTTTTAAAAAAAAGGGGCTCACCAGGTATGCGTGGACATCCAACTCATCCAACAAATGCCACCGTGTGATGAGTAATTAAAGGACCAAAATTCTAGCAGATCAAATGATAAGATGGGCCACACCATAGAAATTAATAAACACAACTCACATATGATAATTACCTATAAAGGACCAAAGTCCTGATAGATAAAATGATAAAATGGGCCACATCATAGAAACTAAGATATACCACTCACATTTGTTGATTACCTAAAGGACCAAAATCCTATAAGATCAAATGATAAGATGGGCCACATCATAGAAACTAAGATACACCACTCACATCTGATGATTACTTGAAGGACCAAATTCTTACAGATTAAATGATAAGACGGACCACAAAATAGAAACTAATATACACCACTTACATATAATAATTACCCTAATGACAAAAAATATGACAGATTAAATGATAAGATGGGCCACATCATAGAAACTAATATACACCACTCACATTTGATGATTACATTAAGGACCAAAATTCCGAAAGATCAGATGATAAGATGGGCCACATTATAGAAACTAATATATACCACTCATAAACATCAAAAATTCATTTTGTAGCCAGCCCAGTGATTGAATGCTATACACATACCATGTGGGGTCCATGTCTCTTGACTTCAGTGCCTTCTTTTTTTTTTTTTTTTTTAAAGACAAAATGAGAACATTTTGATACCATCACCTCTTGAAATCATTGCCGGAATTTAGCTTCATAAAGTCATTATTGGGCAGATTAGGAATTATGAGGAATTTTGTCGTAAGAATCCCAATTTTGAAAGCAAGATATTGCTAGAGCTGGATTTGTTACTGCAGGCTACCTTGATTGATGTGAGGGAAGGGTCGGTTCCGCAATCAACCGACCTAAGTTGCTTACTAGATAGATTTGTCCAAGCTAAATGGGTAATAGATCAGGCTCAAAGTAAAAATATGACCCATGTAAGTAAATGGGTTGGGCTTCAGTTGAACTTACCATCCGTAGTGGTCATATAGGTTATTAATGATTGGATTTTTCTCCTCTCATCATAGAAGAGATAAAGCAACGGGTGAAAAATCAGAGTAATTCACCGCGTTGCTCGACCGGTCGTAAGATGTCTTCGACCGGTCGTGGGAGGCGCTCGAATGGTCATAGGTTTGAGCCCCAACATGACTCAAAGTCTAGTGAGTTTATGCTTTTTTTTCTCCGAGGTCTATGATTAGTTGAAGGAGAGCTACGACCAATCGTAGGAGAGCTACGACTTGTCAAAGCTACGCAGATTCGTTTCGCAATTTTACGCGATTTTGCGGATTTGAGTACTTTCGTAACTGGAATGCGGAAAAGAGTTTTCTAAAACTATAAAAAGGAGTCTATAGGGTTTTT
This sequence comes from Magnolia kwangsiensis, assembly GCA_037074715.1. Classification (NCBI taxonomy): domain Eukaryota; kingdom Viridiplantae; phylum Streptophyta; class Magnoliopsida; order Magnoliales; family Magnoliaceae; genus Magnolia; species Magnolia kwangsiensis. The sequence continues at coordinate 19,503,511 of CM073583.1, forward strand.
CTAGTGTATGAGAAAAACACAAGAGGGTTATCAAGGGTGAGAGAGAAAGAGAAAAAGAGGGAGGAAGTGTAAGACCCGTATCTTAGTCCGTACCGTTCCGTAGACTTCCGCGGTCTTACCGGTCGAATTCCGGCAACCTTTGACCCTTAACCGATAGTTACGCGCGACCCTGATTCATATTCCGTCAACCTGTATCGACTCAACCCAAGACCATTACCATAGCGACTGCGCCATCGCTGAGGTTCCGATGCCGCGACTTGCGCGCCGAGGTGATACCCTGGTCAAGAGATGTGGGCCAACGTTCGGTGCGAGGAAAACGCCGCGCGTTGCGAAATCCAAGAGAATCTCTACGAGGTGTCACATCAATCCCATCAATCAATCAAATCTTATCACATCACATGTCAAGTACACATCACCTTTCACCTATACTCAAGCAACCACAAAAGTCCAAAAGTTCTTCCATGCCCATACTTTTCTTACACAAAATGCCTCAAAAGTCAAGATTTTCTTACACAACCATCTCTCCCATCCATCACTCCATCACCCATCACTCTCTCTCCCTTTTACAACTCTCTCTCTCATTTTCAAACTCAAAAAAAAAAATCCAAGCAAGACTCCATAGGTATGAGCCCTCCAAGCATTCTCAAGCAACAAAAGGTGGCCCACTTTCCTACCCTATCATCTTCCATCCTAGCCATCCATTCCTCATCTCACCCATTAGAATCAAAGCTAAGGAGCTAAAGAACCCATAGGAGCAAGAAGATCGAACGGTGGGTGCTTGATAATAATAATTTTCGATGTTTTTAAGATGGGTCAAGTGAGGCCAACCGATCAATGGTTTGGATCTAACTTGGGACCTCAAGATGTGGCCGATGGTCCACTAGGATCATCATGATCATTCCATGATGGGGCCATTCCCCATGGACCCCATCATGATGTTTATTTCATGGTATTATGAAGGTCATCTAGACCGTTCATATTGGTGGGGAAAGGATCCCCACCGTTGATTTTTGATTTAGGTGGTCCCATGTGTAAAGGGACCCATTTGATTGTATGATTTCTTCAAGGGAGGACTCATAGTGGCGGAGCCCTCCATCACAAGCGTGTCCCACTCTTCATCTCTCTCTCTCCCTTTTTATTTCATTTTTTTTTTATTTTATGGGATTATAATGAGGTTGTGTGACCTATTTGAATGGACCCCACCATGAGGCTTATATTCTACCCAAATCATCAAGTGTGGCCCACTTTGTGTGCGATGTATCCACACTATTTTTCATGAGGTGGCCCATCTAATCAGGGCCCACCTCAATGTATTTTTTTATATATATATAAAATATCCAACCGTTCTCTGCCAAAAAAAATAAAAAATAAAAAGAAGCTTGATTTCTTTAAAGCTTTTGGGGTGGTCCTCTCATACGCCCCACCTTGGTGTATGTATTAAATCCACGCCGTCCACCTCATTCCCTGGGTAATTTTAGGCGTTAAGCCAAATAATGAGGTCAATCCGATGATCAGGCGGGCCATACTTTTTAAAACGGTGGTTTTCACCGTTTATAAAACATTTTAAATTTTTCTTCAAGCTAAAAATATTCAACATTGGACTTGATGGACTTGTCATAGCCTGTAGAAGCTAATGGACGGGGTGGATCTACTTGATGCGAGCCGCACACATGAAAAACTACAAGAAAACAGATTTTTTTTTTAAAAAAATAAAATAATATATATTAGGGGCAGCTGACATTTACAGCAGCAACGTGCTGCGTCATCGGGCCGACGAGCAGCGTCCCACGGCTGCTGCCGTGGGCCCCACTATGATGTATATGTAACATCCACGCCGTTCATTTGGCGGGCCGCTCCTTGAAGCGGGTCCCCTCCAAAAATGAGGCCGATCTGACGCTTGAGTCGCCCACACCGTAGGAAACAGTGAGACTGAGTATCTGCCCTTGAAACCTCTGTTATGGGCCACAGAAGTCTTGGATCAAGATGAAATTTGTTTTTCCCTTTCATCCAGAGTTGTGTGACCTTATCAACAGGTTGGATTTCAAATAAACATTTGAGGTGGGCCCCACGTGGAGCCCACAGTGATGTATGTGTTTTATATCCACCGTCCAGGCGGACGGTGGAAGCCCACCATGATATTTGTGTTTTATCCGTCTAGCGGACGGTGGAGCCGGGGCCCACAGTGATGCATGTGCACCGTCCAACCACAGTGGACCCCGCCATGATGCACGTGATGCATCCAGACTGTCTATCCACTTGGAAAGATCATTTTTAAGCATGAGTTGAAGAATGATGCCGATCTATTTATCAAGTGGGCCACCTATGTTTAGATGTGGCCCATTTGACATGTAAGGCCTATGAATTTAGGCCCACTTGAAATGTAAGGCCTATGGGTTTAGGCCCATTTGATATGTATAAAACCCATGAGTTAAGGCCCATTGAGATGTACTAGGGCCTATGGGTTGAGGCCCATTTGATGTACATATACGGCCCAATTGGTGTGGCCCATTTGATTTATATAAGGCCTATGAATTTAGGCCCATTTGATTTATATAAGACCTATGGATTTAGGCCCATTTGATTTATATAAGATTAGGCCCATAGGATTAGGCCCATTTAATATGTATAAAACCCATGGGTTAAGGCCCATTGAGATGTACTAGGGCCTATGGGTTGAGGCCCATTTGATATACATATGGGGCCCAATTGGTGTGGCCCATTTGTTACATATAAGATCCATAAGATTAGGCCCATTTGATGTATCCCAAGGCCCATGGGATTAGGCCCATTTAATGTAATTTAAGGCCCATGGGAGTGGACCCATTTGATGTGTTCCAAGGCCCATGGGATTAGGCCCATTTAATGTAATTTAAAGCCCATGGGAGTAGGCCCATTTGATATGTATAAGGCCCATGGGTCGAGAACCATTTGATGTAGTCTAAGGCCAAGGGTTATGACCCATTGCAATGCACATAAGGCCCATTGGCGGCCCATTGATGTGACCCATTTGATAAATAAAAGGCCCATATGATATGACCCATTTGATGTATTTAAGGCCCAATGAGATGTACCTAAGGTCCATTGCAATGTGTGAGCCCAACACGGATTATGTAACGATGTTTGCGACGATCGTACCTTGGGAGCAATGTTGGTTTGACGTCCACATTGCAAGTGTAATGTTGGTTGGATGTCCACATTACGACTTTCCCTAGGGCCCCTTTGACAGGCAATACTTGTTGTGTATAAGCCGTCTAGGCCCATCTGCATTGTAAGAATGCTTCATCACTTATTTACATGTTTAGTATAGTTTCATGACTCATGATCATACGCATCATATGTATGCTTGATATGAGAATTGATTGATCATAGTATATGCCTTCGGGCAGGTTGTTTATGGGCTCCCGGTTAGGCGGTGTTGCCCTACATGAGCGCACGATATGCGCAAGATTTGTTGCATGACTGGATAACGTGATTCATGCATTTCATATTTGTGTGACATGGTTATTGTACGCCCTAGCGACATTGGGGCCGTAGCCTCCACAGGCGTATCGTGGTTGGCAGGATTGGATACCGAAAATCTTGTTCTACATGGGGTGCTATAGATATTCCTGGATGAAAGTCCCTAAACCCTTATGGTACCAAGAGGTTGTTCCAACGTCTAGACCGAGTGGGTAGATGAGCGTTGAGTGTCGATTGTCAGATGGCTGCGCTCTCCACTGTGTCGTGGTCAGTTGGAAGGGGGTGCGGCCTTACCCGCCCGAGAGTAGGAGACAAAGCTAGGCTGAGTCTGACCAGCTGGAGGAATGGGTCCGCTATCGACGAGTCGAGCCCGATATTGGCTAGTGAGGTCTCTTCCACTTACCTTATTGTGCACGATGTGGCGGCGATCTGGTTTAGAGTGTATTAGACCCCGGTGATATTCCAGATTTGAGCTGTATTGATGTGTTGACATAGATGAGGATTTGTATGCTTGAGTTGCACTTCACATCATATGGCCTTGGGAAGGCCGATATCATTCATGTCTTTCATCGCATAGCTTCGGTATGGCTAATCATTTTCATGGATCCATCTGCATATTCCACATTACTCTGATGTTGCATGTTCATATTACTACCTTGCGCACACACTTTCACCACCCTCTTAGCTTTGTATAAGCTTATGCACGACCGTTGCATACAGGTGACGTTGGGGCGCAGCAGCGCTGAGGTAGGAGCGCTTTGCAGATTATTTTGGAGTTTTTATTCTTCATCATTGTATTTCCCTTTATGCTCATTATACTTGTAAAGTTTTTGATCATAGTGAAAATGTAATGGAGTTTTTGGTTGTTGTTTGTGGGTTATGTTTTTGGTTATGCTTATTACGAATCAAACTGACTTTGAAAATCCTCCTCGTAGCATCCCAGAATCGGAACCTGGCGAATGGGCGCTAGGAACCGAGAATGGGGTTCTACGGAGGCTGTCGGCGCCGGATTCAGCAATTGAGAATTTTGTGAGCCCAGTCTTCGAGTTTGGGGCATGACAAGAAGCTTGTAAAATGGAGGTTACGCTCGTGGAAGTGATCTACTATGCAATATACATCTTAACGCTTCTACGTCCTCGTGATCGGTGAGATCCCTCTGTTTTTTTTTATTCTCTTATTGTTTATTCGTTCCTACGTGAGTGACGAAGGTTGTAACGTTTTACTTCATAGTGAATTGTTTATCTAGGCGAGGTCCCGTGGTATTTACCTCTTTGAGGGTTTTCCACGTAAAAATCTCTTGTGTGGTGTGTGATTGTTGCTTTGATTTATTTCATTGCATTATTATTCCATAATTCTGGTTTGTTCTGGAGGGCTAGATCCTAAGGTTTTGTGTAAGGCCCCCAACAAAGTGGTATCAGAGTGCTAAGTTCATTGAACTGGTAGGATCGGTTTGAAATTATGGAAGGTGGCTCATCAAGGATGATCAGCCTCAATGGTTCTAACTGGACCATATGAAAGGCTAAGATGGAGGACTTGCTTTATTGCAAGGATCTATATTCTCCAACTTTAGGCATATCAGCAAAATCCAATGATATGACTGATGAAGATTGGAAGAAGTTAGATTGGAAGGCGGTGAGGTTTATTAGACAATGGCTGGATGATTCTATATTCCATCATGTGTCTACGGAAACCTCAGCTGTTAGCCTATGACTAAAACTACAAGGGCTGTATGAGAGGAAGACAGCCGGTAAAATTTTTTTTCTGATAAGACGACTTGTGAATCTCAAGTTCAAGGATGGTGGTTCTGTGGCCGAGCACATGAATGAGGTCAGCAATATAGTGAACCAACTCTCTTTTATAAAGATGGTCCTGGATGATGAATTGCAGGCTTTACTATTGCTTAATTCGTTGCCTGACAGTTGGGAGACATTAGTGGTGTCTTTAAGTAACTGCACGCCAGACGGAAAGATATCCATGGAACAGGTTACTTTCTCTTCAATGAAGATACAAAGAGGAAGTCTTAGGGGTCTACTCAGCAAGAGGCACTTGTGACACAGGAACGAGAGAGAGGAAAGAACAGGAAGGGCGGGAAGGAACGAGATAAATCAAGAGGCAAGTCGAGTAACAGAAAAGATGTTGAATGCTAAAATTGTGGCAAGAAGGGCCACTATAAGCATGAATGTTGTAAGGCTAAAAATGACAAGAAAAGAAAAGGAAAGGAGAAGGAAGATGAATCTGATTCTACTGCGGTCGCTTCAAATGACGACATTATTATTATTCTTTCAGCAGATCATGATGTATGTCTCACGGCTATGAGTAAGGACACTGACTGAGTGATTAACTCAGGAGCTTCTTTTCATGCGACTCCACACTGAGATTTCTTCAAAAGCTACAAGTCAGGTGACTATGGAACCCTGAAGATGGAAAATTCTAGCGTATCAAAGATCGTAGGGGTCGATGATATTTGTGTGAAGACCGATGTGGGCTGCACATTGGTTCTCAGGGATGTGAGGCATATCCCAGACCTTCGCCTCAACTTGATATCGACGGGAAGGTTGGATGATGATGGTTATGAAAGCTGGTTTGCTGGTGGGCGCTAGAAGCTCATCAAGGGTTCGTTGATCGCAGCCAGAGGAAAGAAGTGTTGCATCCTGTATAAGGCAAATGTCAGTGTATGCAAGGGTGGGTTGAACACAGCGAAAGATTCAACTATTGACATGTGGCACAGGCGTCTAGGCCACATGAGTGAAAAAAGGGTTTTAGCTACTAGCGAGGAAGCGGCTCCTTCCAGACGTGACAGATATACCTCTCAAAACCTGTCTTAATTGTTTATTAGGGAAACAACATAGAGTTTCATTTGTTAAAACTGCTTCTCATGTTAATAAAGTGCATGCATTGAATTTGGTTTATTCTGATGTGTGTGGTCCTATAAGGACAAAAACCTTGGGTGGTGCATTGTATTGTTACTTTTATAGATAATGCATCTAGGAGGGTTTGGGCTTATGCTTTAAAATCTAAGGACGAGGTCTTTGGTGTGTTTAAGTTGTTTCATGCTATGGTCGAGAAAGAGACAGGTAGATCATTGAAGTGCATCCGTACTGATAATGGTGGTGAATACATCGGCGACTTTCATGAGTATTGCAAGTCCCTAGGTATACGACATGAACAGACTGTTCCCAAGACCCCCCAGCATAATGGTGTAGCTGAGCGAATGAATCGTACTATTGTTGAGAGAATCAGATGCATGATATCTCATGCGAAGTTGCCTAAGACGTTCTGGGGAGAAGCAATGCACACGGCGGTGTATCTGATAAATAGGTATCCATCAGCCTCATTGAATGGAAAAGTACTTGAGAAAGTGTAGACTGGACAGGATCCATCGCACAGTCATTTCAGGGTGTTTGGATGCAGGACATCTGTTCACGTACCAAGGGACGAGAGGTCCAAGCTCTACATGAAGATTAGGTAGTGTGTGTTCCTGGGGTACGGTGATGAAAAGTTCGGGTACAGATTGTGGGATCCGACCGAGAAGAAGCTCGTCAGGAGCAGAGATGTGATTTTCTTTGAAGATTAGTGTATTGAAGACATTGGTAAGCCAGAGAAGAATCAGCCTAGTTTAGGTATGCTAGAGGACATGGATCCGGTTATTCCTCCCGTGGTGCCTGATGACCGGGGAGTACAGCGAGGTGTAGAGGACGAGGGAGTTCCTACAGAAGATGGACCGGGGGAGCAGCCCTCACTTGATCCACCTGTTGAGCCACATGTGAGGAGGTCATCTAGGGACAGATAACCGTCCAAGAGGTACTCGCAGCATGAGTACATTATGCTGACTGATGGGGGAGAGCCAGAAGATTATTCTAAGGCCCTAGCTGATAAGCATAAGGAGAAGTGATTGAAAGCTATACAAAAGGAGATGAAATTCTTGTATAAGAACCACACCTATGACATGGTGAAACTGCCTAAGGGCAAGAAAGCTTTGAACAACAAGTAGGTGTTCAGAAAGAATATTGAGCAGAAGAATTCACAGACGAGGTTCAAGGCCAGACTTGTGGTAAACGGGTTTGGTCAGAGAAAAAGCATAGACTTCGAGGAGATATTCTCACCAGTGGTGAAGATGACATCCATACGGGTGTTGCTTGGGTTGGTGGCTAGTATGGATTTGGAGATAGAGCAGTAGAACGTTAAAACTACTTTTCTATATGGTGACCTGGAAGAAGAGATATACATGCACCAACTAGAGGGATTCGAAGTCAAGGCAAGGAGCATATGGTTGTAGGTTGAGGAAAAGCTTGTATGGGCTGAATTAAGCTCCACGACAATGGTATAAGAAGTTCGATTCGTTCATGTTACAGCATAGGTATGACAGAACGGAGTTGGACCACTGTGTGTTCACGCGCAAGTTCTCAGATGGTGATTTCTTAGTTCTGCTGTTATATGTTGATGACATGCTCATCATGAGAAAAGACATCAAGAAGATCGACAGGCTGAAACAGGAGTTGGAAAAGTTTTTTGTAATGAAAGACTTGGGCCCGGCTAAACGGATCCTAGGAATGAAGATAACCCGTGACAGAAGTAGCAGAAAGCTTTGACTGTCACAAGAGCGGTGTGTTGAGAAAGTCCTAGAGCGGTTCAATATGAATGTCGCGAAGCCGGTCAGTACTCCATTGGATGGTCACTTCAGATTGAGTGACAGACAGTGTCCCGAGATGAAGGCAGAAGTGAAAGAGATACAGAAGATACCCTACGCGTCAGCTGTAGGAAGTTTGATGTATGTTATAGTGTGTACACGTTCAAACATAGCATATGCGGTTGGTGTTATCAGCCGGTATCTTGCCAATCCTGGCAAAGAACATTGGGCAGCGGTGAAGTGGATACTGCGGTATCTAAGAGGCTCATCCAGGTTGAGCCTATGGTATGGTGACGGTAAGCCTGTGCTAGAGGGCTACACAGATGCAGATATGACAAATGACATAGACTCCAGGAAGTCTACATTGGGGTTCATGTTTACGTTTACAGGGAGAGCGATTTCTTGGCAGAGCAAGCTACAGAAGGTTATAGCATTGTCGAAGACAGAGGTCAAGTACATTGCAGTCACAGAGGCATGTAAAGAAATGCTTTGGATGAAGAGGTTCCTACAGGAACTTAGCTTGAAGCAGGAGGAGCACATGGTCTATTGCGATAGTCAGAGTGCTATACACTTGAGCAAGAATCCAAGTCAGCATTCCAAGTCGAAGCACATAGATATTCGATATCACTGGATCAGGAATACTTTAGAACAGAAGGTGTTACAGCTTGAGAAAGTCCACACAGACGATAATGAGTTAGACATGATGACCAAGGCTTTGCTCAAGGGCAAGTTTGATGTTTGCAGAAACCAGGATGGTTTGAAGAAGGTGAATTCCTCCTGAGTCAGAAAGGGAGAGATTTGATGAGATTTTCCTCCTCAGATCAGAAGAGAGATGGAGCATCAGGTGAAAAATCGGAGTAATTCACCGCATTGCTCGACCGGTCGTAGGAGGTCTTCGACCCGTCGTGGGAGGCGCTTGACCAGTCGTAGGTTTGAGCCCTAACACGACTCAAAGTCTAACGAGTTTGTGCTATTTTTTTTTGTTTGTGCTGCTTTTTTTTTAGGTCTACGACTGGTCGAAAGAGAGCTACGACCAGTCGTAGGTGGTCTAGGACCAGTCGTAGGAGAGCTACGACTAGTCGAAGCTATGCAGATTCGTTTCGCGATTTTGCACGATTTTGCCGGATCTGAGTCCTTTCACAACTGGGATGTGGAAAGGAGTTTTCTAAAACTATAAAAAGAGATCTCTAGGGTTTTTCTAGTGTACAAGAAAAACACAAGAGAGTTATCAAGGATGAGAGAGAAAGAGAAAGGGAGGGGGAAGCTTGTAGAAGGGAGGTTATGCTCGTGGAGGTGATCTACTGTGCAATCTACATCTCAGCGCTTCTATGTCCTCGTGATCGGTAAGATCCCTCTGTTTTCTTTTATTCTCTTATTGTTTATCCGCTCCTGCGTGAGTGACGAAGATTGTAACGTTCTACTTCATAGTGGATTATTTATCTGGACGAGGTCCCGTGGTTTTTACCTCTTTGAGAGTTTTTCACGTAAAAATCTCTTGTGTGGTGTGTGATTGTTTCTTTGATTTATTTCATTGCATTATTCCATAATTTTGGTTTGTTTTGGAGGGCTAGATCCTAAGGTTTTGTGCAAGGCCCCCAACAATTAATAGATTGGGTGAGATAATTTAACCTTAAAACTAAAAAACTAAAAAACAAAGGATATATATATATATATATATATATATATATATATATATATATATATATATATATATATATATATAAATGGTTCTGACCTCATGAGGTCGAGTTGTGTGGGCTACACTGTGATGTGTGTCGAACATCTATTCCATCAGTCAGATGCACCATTCCATGATGGGTCTACGGATTAAAAATCAACTCAATCTATGACTTGTGTGAGCCACACCATATACAAAAGTTGAGAGGGGTTACCCTCCCATTAAAACAGTCATAATCATTTATTGGGTCCACCGAGATGTGGTTCATAAATCCAGCCCATCCATTATGTGTGTCCCACTTGGATGAGGGGTCATACTGAGTTCAAACTCATCCAAATTTTAGTTGGGCCCAACCAAGTGCTTTTATATGTTTTAGGCATGTCTTCACATGATTTTAGATGGTATGACCCACCTGAGTTTTGTATACGACTGATTTTTGGAATATCCCATAATTTAAAGGGGACCCATCAAATGCACAATGTTGATTTTTGACACACATCATGGTGGGGCCCACACAACTCGACCTCGTGGGAAGTTCCCATGAGGTCGACTGCATAGAACCATTTATATATATATATATATATATATATATATATATATATATATATATATATATATATATATATATATATATATATATATATATATATATATATATATATTGTTGTGTATAAATGTAACTCTTTTTCTTCCATACACCTCACACCCACACAAACCACATGACTTATGTCCATATTTGTCTAGGATAGCTTGTGCATAACTTTAGTGTCACATTCATTATTAAACCTAAGGTCATGCTAAGTTGGGTCAAGTTACTCGAGTTTAAAATTAAATATGTTAGGTGGGTGGAATCGGGTTTGATGAATTTTTAAGTGGGATGGGGCAAGTTAGAGGATAATATATAGGTCGTGGGTCAAGTTTGGGTAAGAATTCTTGGCCCATTTAGCAAACAGGCCTAGTTTGGGTTAACCCTGGGCTTGAACAAAGCCAAGGCCACCCTTATGTGAAAGTAGTTTTTCCCATGAAGGTTTGAATGAGGCTATTAGGGTTCATGCTCAAGTGAGGTCTTATAGTCATTTCCAGGCTAATTGAGCCGGCGTCTTGCCTAATTTGAGTCCTTTCGAGTCCAGGCCTAGTTCTTGAATACCTAGACCTATTCAAATCAAGTTTATGTATACATTGGGTCTTTAGATGTAGGTTTTAAGTTGGGTTCCGGAAAAATAAGAGCATTTTCACCCACCCTAGTGTATAGATTAGCTTGCACATACATGTACAATTTTGAGACATGTATGCTGTGTAAATATCTTTCTTACATGTGTGTGACTTGAGAAATCTCTCTCTCTCTCTCTCTATCTCTCTCTCTCCTGGTACATACACAAATGGTATCAAGTCAAACAAGTTGGACTACTGGTTACGGTCCACCCAACAGATATATAACTTCCAACCTTTCATGTCTGTGAGACATCCAATCCATGTCCATAGGTTGGCCCCATCAGGATGATCACCTTTTAGAAATGTTAAATATCCTATCACGAGGATCACCTTTTGGAAATGTTAAATATATCCATTCATTAAATGGACTGCACTTGCCGGATGAATGGATTTGGCTATTTTTGTACTAGGTGACCTTATGTAAGCCAACGAATTGGAAAGGTTGGATCTCACAAGCACTTAATAAGTTAGAAGTTAATTGTTGGGTGGACCATACCTTATGGTCCAACCAATTAGACCTACGGACCCAACTTGGATTAGACTGAACCTGACCTAAACCTAGCAAAACCTAATTTTCAACTACATCCAAAAGGTAACACTTGAACCTGACCCAACTTCATAACGGGTTCAAAAGATTGGACTTATAGTTAGGTTGGGTCCATTGGGTACCTCAGGGTCAACTACCTATTGATAAATCTAGTTTGAAACCTTATCTCAATTTTAAACTAGTCAAGCAATATGTAGCTAATAAATTTTTTTTTTTCTTAGCACAGGTAAGGAAGTGTCCATCCAATACTATTTATATTCTTACATGTTCAATTTATAGATATTCCAAACTTATAAAAGCGGCACTCAATAAAGAGCTTTGGGCCCTCACCACATACAATCAAACAACATACACATTGTAATATTATATATCATAGTTTTAGTTTCTTAGCTTAAATATTTTATTTTTGTCCAGCTATGCTAAAGTAAATTTGGGCATCATCGCCACAATAGACTTAAAATTAAATTAAATATCTACAACCTTTTGTCGTTTTTTCCCACCGATAATTGAGTCCATACTTGGTAGATCTCACCGGTCACATTCTATAGATTGCACACCTCGGTTATTCTGTCCACACAAGTAGTCGTAAGTAATTTTCTTTATTTTTCTTTGCTTAATTTAAGCTTCTTTGTTGATTGTATGTTCTTATATGAAAATTAATAAAATCAACGATTCAATCTTTACTTTTAATCTTATTCGTCCATCATCATATCCCTGAGAACTGCGATCGCCATTGAAAAAAAAGTCTTTAACAAAAGGCAAAAAGATCTTAGTGAAAAACTAACCCTCTCCTTCTAAAATGCTTAATTATTGCAACATTGGTAACTAAATAGTTATGTCAACCTTTACATGTTTGATCCTAATTCGACTAGTTCAATGCCTGGGTAACAAGCATTCAATTAGTTTAAGTCAAGTATAACATTATTATAGCTGACACTATTTTTAATTGTGCATGTTTGACCGAATATGAGCCGTTCATTATATATATAGTTTTGTGTCTGATTGAACAATAAAGATATGACTAATTTTTGCACCGGTGACCTTATTTCAGGCTAACTTATTGAAAAGGTTGGATCTCACGTGCACTTAATCAGTTAGAAGTTATTCGTTGGATGAACCATATCTTGTGGTCTAACCAATGGAATCTTTAAAGCCAACCTAAATTAGACTATACCTGACCTAAACTTGACCAAACCTAATTTTTAATTACATCCATAACGTAACACTTAAATTTAACCCAATTTCGTAATGGGTTCAAAAGATTGGACTTATAATTAGGTCATGTCCATTGGGCACCATAGGTTCAAATATTGATTAATAGACATAGTTTGAAACCTTATCTCAAATTTTAAACTAGTCAAACAATATGTAGTTAATATTTGTTCTTAGCATGTACAAGGAAGTGGCCATCTAATTGCATTTATGTTCTTACAACTCCAACATAAAGATAAATAGATAATATAATTGTGATTTGACCCAAATATGAGAATACTTAATGAAAGAATTGTTGGATAATATGTTGAATTAAATAGACTATAAAATCGAGAGCCAAAAAGGAAAATAAATTTAGAGAAAGAAAAACTTATTGAATTGAGTCGAGGCATGACTGAGTCACTCGGCTTGAAATCGAATTTGCTCCCCTTGGACAGCGTCCCAAGTGCAACAGGTTTCCAGAGCAATCGACCTCCAGGATACAACGACTATGACCCGGTCCCAGCGGTGCACTCACTGTACACGGGCTCGAACTACTTGCAGTTTAATCCGAAAGTGCTGAGTTGACTCAGCAATGAACTTAGTAACAATGGTAAAACCGTATCAGAGAGAGTTTTATAAGACAGTATTTTTTTTTTCGTATTTTGAAACTGGAATCGGAAGTCTTTATATAGACTCCGAAATGGTGCATAAGCACCCTTTACAAAAGGTTATGTCCGTTGGGTTTAAACCCAACAGGAGCGACCATCCGGAAGGGAAGCATCTCTCTGGTTTAAAACGAAAAGGTGCAAGTGCGAGTACACTCTCGCACATACAGTCTTGCGAGTACACATACACACACACCCACGCGAGTACACCCCACCCGCACCCGCGCCCAGCCCAGCCCAGCCCGTCCTAGGCAAAAGGTCTATCATATAAACAAGAGAATTTCTTTTGTCAAATCCGATGTGGGACAAAACCAACACCTCAAAAACACCAAAATTTAAATGTGGAGGGAAAATACCGAAATTTAAAAATTTAAAAATTTAATATTATTTTAAAATAAATACAACAAGAATAAATATATTTTGATTTTTTTAAAAATTATATTAGATTAAGAATTATCTTTGATATATTAGAATTGCATAACAAGATTCATGTAGCTGTCCAACGGTTTCAACTATCCAAGATTACTTAGGCTTATTGGAACTATTGATTAGGTGGACCACCACATACAAACATTATAAACAAAAAATCATGGACGATCAAGCCATCTCTAAAACCAAATCAATGACATATAAAATGGATGATTTAAAAGAAGTTTGAGAAAGAAAAAAAAATGTGGACAACCCGCTTAGTTTAGAAACAAATATACCACTTGTTAATTTAGAAAACCAATACTATAAAATCAATATCCTACCATGAGAATGATCCTCTCACTAGGTGGCCACACCACCTAATGGGTGGATCAGCCTAATTTCTTTAGTTTTTCATGCCATATAGTGATGGATGCTCTATGCGCTGCCTATGTTAGAACTAGTTTAGTCACTTCCATCTAGACGGTCCAAATGTGGACCCATAATGATACAATCTTAATAATCCAAATTCAACATACAAAATCAGATATTTATGATCATTCATTGGTTGCGATTTCAAGTGATGATCAAAGGACTCAAATATTATCACATCCAAATACAAAGGCACATTTTCCTATTTTTTAACTGTTACACAAGTGCATGCGGCACGCTTGGGGGAATATTTTGTAAGACTTTTATTAAGTGGGCCTACGTAAACAATAACTTAGATTAATCAAAACTACTGCCCGTTGGATACTTACATTGAGCATATTGGACTGCCCATAGCTGTTGTAATCAAGTCAGATACATAAGAAGTGGTGCGCCTGAATTATACTACATGTGCACAATATTTTAGAGAAACATGAACTCTTATGATACCTAGACTCTAGAAAATAAATACTTAATACTTGCAATGAATTAAACTACTTTGGTCTTCATTTTTATAAATAGAGTCTTAATCCTTTTACCAATATCGTAATAATTTTTTTTTAAAAAATAAATAAATAAACACCATTTCCTATAAAAGGGTATAAAGTATAGAAGATCCAAATCCATCATCATCATTTATTGGCATTAGACATGACTTTAAATATATAATTTAAATTATACTTATACATATTTTTTTTAAAAAAATCATTTCCTATAAAAAGATATAAAGTAAAGATCAAAGTCCATCATCATTTACCGAAATTAGACATGACTTTCTATTTAGATATACAATTTAAATTAAGTATGAAATCTAAAATTATTATAATGAGAATCCTTAACTTAATATATTGATTTAATTTTAAATTTTCTTTATTCTGCTTCCTTTGGTTAGAAATCCAATTAACAGTACAAGAGAGATTTCTTTCTATGATATTTGTCGTTTTCTGAATTATTTTAGATTGCAGTATCTTGAATTAGGATAAAGTAAAACTAATTCTCAATGCAAATAATTTTCGGATCAGGAGATTCAGCCATTAAATCAACGGTGTAAAATAAAGGGAGTGGGGATTTGTTAAACCAGTGCCAACATGGCAAAGGTGTGTGAAATATGGACCGTTGAGAGGATGAGACTTGCCTGATTTTGGCTGAGGATATATTCATGATGGCCCACCAACTGATGATCTTCAGTGAAGCACTAGCCGTGTCTGAGGATGGAAAACTTGTTGCGGGAGCTTGTTGAAACCGAAATCTCTGTGGGGCCCACCGAGGTGTTTACGTAACATCCGCTCCGTCCATAATTTGAAATAGTTCATGTTACAAGTGATATATATAAAAAAAGGCTGATCTTATAGCTCAAGGGGGTCACACGACCAAGAACAGTGGGGATGTGGACATCTACCATTGAAACCTTTATGGGACACTGAAGTTATGAGGCGATTATTTACCTTAGCCCTTCATCCTGGTGGAAATTAAAACCTTATTAACGGGTTGGATGTCATACAAACATCACGGTGGGCCCCATAGATGTCTTAATGGTGGGCAGCCCCATCTGGTATCTACGTTATGTACCACTTGAGTTTTGGATGGTCGTGATCTTTTGGTCATGTCTACCATGATCTAACACAACTGATGGACAGAATCGATATTAGAGATACATTATGGTGGGCCCTAGAGGTGGGCACGGGATGACCCGATCTGGCTAACTCGACTCATTCGACTCGACCCGAACCGAATGGGTGAGACGGTCCGAACCGAGTTAGCTTTGCCCAATCCGAACTCAAACTGAGTCGAGTTCGAGTTATCCAGTAACTTGATCTGATTCGACCCAAAACTCGATCCAGTTAGACTCGACTCGACCCAACTCTCTAACCTTATCCCGACCTGATACCAACGCTTCTCTCTTCTTCCCTCATCCTCCTCATTTTCCTCTTCCAAGCCCGACAATCACCCACCACCATTACCCTCCTCCTCCTCCCTCTCCTCTCTACTCCCTCCCTCTCTCATCTCTGAATTTGGCTCGGTGCTAACTTGACCCGACTTCGTACTTCTGACCGAATCAGACTTGGTCTGGATCAGTCCAAGTCCGACCAAACTCAGATTGAGTCAGGCATGCTGGACACAATATCTAGTCAGATTGAGTTTGGGTCAAGTTAATTTTAAAACCAAAACCAAATCGAGTCGAGTCAGCCCCAACTTGGTCAGACTTGACTCGATGCCCAACTCTAGTGAGCCCCACAACTTTTTGTTGCACGGAGAGCAAATTGGGTATTGTACTCAGTAAATTCTATGGGCCCACACTTATCCACACCGTCCATCCGTTTTACCAGCTCATTTTAGGGCATAAGCCTAAGATTGATGCTTGTCCAAAGGTCAAGAAAACCACACCACAGGAAACAATGTGGGAATTCAACGTCTACCATTGAGAACTTTTTGGAGCCACAGAATTTCTGGATCCAGCTTATTTTCGTGTTTTAGATTCATCCATGTGTAGCCTTATACAAATAAACATCAATGTGGGCCTTAGGAAGGTTTCAAAGGACGTAGTGATTATCCCTGCTGTTTCCTGTAGTGTGGTCCGCTTAACCTTTGAATATGCTTAATTAGCTAATAAAACGGATGGACGGCATGGATAAGATATATAAATTACATGTGGGCCCACAAAATTTACTAGCGCAGCCAGAAATTCCGCACCCAATCCGCGATTCCGGCACGGAATCTGGAGATAGGGTAGACAAGAGGTGTGACTTGTCTGTGGGGATTGCTTACTGCCCCCACCCGGGAAGTGACTCTGTGGGGCCCACCATAATGTATGGATTTTATCCACGCCGTTCATCCATTTTTACAGATCGTTATATTATACAAAACCAAAAAAATAGGTAGATCTAAGGCTCAAGTAGACCACACAGTGGGGATTGAACTCTCACCGTTAAAAATTTGTTGGGGGCCATAGAAGCTTTGGATCAAGCTGAGATGTGTTTTGCCTTCATCCAGGCCTATGTGATCTTATGAATAGGAAACATCATGGTAGGCCCTAGGAAAGTCTCAACGGTGGGAATTATTATCACCACTGCTTCCTATGGTGTGGCCTACTTGAGCATTGGATCTCTTTCATTTTTGGCCTCGTGCCCTAAAGTAATTTGGGAAATTTGATGGACGGAACGGATAAAACCCAAACATTACGGTGGGCTGTTGTCAACGAATCATTTTTTAAAAAAAGTCACATTGATCTGCAGATTCAATTGTCTGATTTTGTCCATTGAATACAAATCGTTGACCATTGTGAAAACTTAGATGGTGCCGATCATCCAATCAGCATGCACCTTAGCATATGCTCCATCCGTCTTGGGCCCCTACAACTGGATGGTTTGGATTGACTCCACGTGAAATATTTAAGTTGTTTGATAGATCCAAGGGGGCGAGAGCCATTATTATAGGGACATTCGCTGTAGGGTTTCTCGTGATGGGAGCGGATTCGGTGAGACCTGGGTCCACCCGGGTATGCGTAAACAAAGAAAATCGCCATATTAAATCCATACCGTCCAACCATTTTGAAAGATCATTTAAAGACATTATCTCAAAAACGAAGCTAAATTAAATCTTAGATGGACCACACCACAAGAAACACTAGTGATTAAATCCCCACCATTAACAACTTCATAGATTCCACCGGATGAAGAGACCACACAAATATCATCTTTATTCAAAGCTTTTGTGGCCCTTAAGAAGTTTTTAATGGCCAATCACCACTGTTTCCTGTAATATGGTCCACGTGGGATTTGAAACTGATTATGCCCTAAAATGATCTTTCAATATGGATGGACAGTGTGGATGTAGTCACATTTATCACAATGGGCCCCACAATCAGAGATCCCAACCAGTGATATGGGGTCTCACCTAATCCGATCCCAATGTGATGAGGTGGCCCACCAATGCCTCAGCGACATAGGTGCTGATTAGGTGTTACCCTTACAATGGGTACCACCTTGATGATTTGTTGTACATCTACGTCGTCCATCCGGTTCTAAAGCTCATTTTAGGATAAGCAAATCCAAATCTCAGGTGGGCCACATCATAGGAACGGATGTGATTGAGTACTTCACCATTAAAAATTCCAAAAGCACATGGTAATGTTTTTGTAATGTTTATTTTCCACCTAACTATTGATAATGTCAATAAGTCTTGAATAGGAAAGATTACAAACACCAGCTTGATTTAAAAATTTTGTAGCTCACAATTTTTTTAAATCATTATTCATCATTTTTTTCTAATGGTGTGGTCCACTTAAGCTTTGAATCTTTTTAAGGTTTGGGATCACATTAAATGGGAAAAAAAATGAACAATGTATATATGACAACTACATCAAGGTGAAACTAACATGATTAGGTACTACTCCCAAATTTGGAGCTTGGGATAGGCAGAGGCTTCCATTTTTTGCTGCCTTGATGTATGACTTTTAATCACACTGTCCACTCATTTTTCATATCATTTTAGATTATTAGACTAAAAATAAAGCAGATTCAAAGCCCAAGTAAACCACACTACAGGAAGCAGCCGCACTAAAGATGCCCACTATTGAAACCTTCTTAAGTTCAATTGTATCAATGTATCAATGTAAAGATCATCATACTGACTTTTTGAGCCATAAAGAGCCAATTATACCTTTTATGCCAGCCACACGTGAAAATGCGCAGGTTAACTGCTGACAGGATGGGTAGTTCAAATTTGTTACTGATGTGACCTCACCAAGTCATATGGCCCATCATAATGCATGTGTTAGATGTACAACCATTTACTTGAGAACATTTTATGTCATGAGCAAGAGTAAATAAGGTGCTTTAGAAAGTAGAAGGACCAATCACATAAAATAATAGTGAAAGTGACACTCACACTTAAAACCTTCCTAGGTCTATTATGATATTTATTTGAGATTCAAACTGCTAATAAGTTAATACAAATATAAGGGAAAACACAAATATAAGCTTGATCTAAAATATCCATGGCCCCTGAAAGTCTTTAATGGTAAGTGTTCAATTTCCACTATTTCATGTGTGATACAACACATACATCATAGTGACTCCCACGGAGCTTAGTGACAATGGACGCGATGTTAGGTGGGGCCCACTGTGATATTTGTTAGAAATTCACTTTGTAAATCTGTTGTTTCGAAACATTGTAGGACAAGAGACCAAAAATCAACCAGATCCAAAACTCAAGGCGGCCATTTAAAAAGGAAAACTAGTGAAAGAGTTTTCTACAATTGAAACCTTCTTGGGCTCCACCTTGATGTTTATATGCCATCCAAACCGTTTATAAGATCATTCACATTAGGATGAAGTGAAAACACAAAAATCCTAGCCTGATATGAAACTTGTGGCCATACAAAATTTTCAATGGTGGTCACTAAATCCCCACCGTTTCTTCTCATATAAATGCATTGAGTTTTTGGTCTCTTGCCCTAAAATATCTAGAAAAATAGATGGACGAGAGCTGATTTCTCACAAACATCACAATGGGCCCCACCTAGCATCCCATCGAAGGAACTTCCTGAAAGGCTTTGTCAGGAAATTCGCATCGCATGTAACAACTCCTGATTGAGGCACCCACCTGGACCGACTCAGTTCTGTGGGGTACATCACTGGTTCCATTTATTTTTCCAATATCATTTTAAGGTATGATCCCAAAAATAGGTAGATCCAAGATTTAAGTGGACCATTCCAAAAGAAATAGTAAGACTCAAGTGGACCACACCACAAGCAGGAAGTAGAAGTGATAATGACAACCACTGCTCAAACCCACCTAGGCTCACCATTAGTTTTATTTGTCATCCAACCTTTTCAGAAAGTCAATTAGACCTATATGGTTGAAAGGAAACACAAATATCAGCTTGATCAAAAACTTCTGTAGCTTTCAATAAGTTTTTAATAGTTTGCGGTTCAATTTCTACCGTGGTCCACTTAAGCCTTGGGTCTACCTTGTTCCTAAAATAATATGAAAACTAAATGAACAGCACGGATAAAACCCATACATCATTATGGGCCCAAAGAGCCCCCTGCGTGGACCTAGTCTATCTGCGTGGGGCAGGATGCAATCCGCTACCTTGTTGAGATTATAGGGTTGTACATCCAGCCGAGTTGAGTCAAGGTGGGTCAAGCTTGGCTTGGCTCGTCCGTGCTTTCTTTGAGTTCGAGCTCGAGCTTACAACTGGAGCTTGACTTGTTTGCCAAACCTTTCGAGTCGAGCTTGATGTGAGTTAGTTGATCGAGTCAAGGAGAGCTTACCTCGAGTTGAGTCGAGTCTGCTCCTAACCCGACCGAACCTAGCACCTAACTTAACCCAACAACCCCCCGACCCAACTGACCCAACCCCCAAATCAAATATTCAATTAATAATGTATATATACAATATTAGATAAAGTCATAGAGGGTACTTTGTTGTTTGTGCAGAGAGAGAGAGAGAGAGAGAGAGAGAGAGAGAGAGAGAGAGAGAGAGAGAGAGAGAGAGAGATGACCTCAAGTGCTACGAATTAGGTAAAGAAGGGAAATGGTAATAAAGGGACGGATGGGTATGATATGGTTTAAGTTTTATTTTTTTTTAATTTTTAAATATAATAATATATATAATATAATATAATATATATTCAAGTTAAGCTGAGCTGAGTTCGAGTTGAATTGAGTCAAACTCTATTATGTTCGAATTTGGCTTGTTTTTAAAATAAGTTGGGTTATATGAAGCTTGGCTCGTCTCAAGTCATCGTTCAAGTCGAGTCAAGTCTAACTAGATCGAGCCAAGCAGAGTGAACTTTTCAAGCTAGCTTGGCTCGTGTACGGTCCTAATCAGGAAATTGGATTGCGTATGAGTAACTCTATAGGGCCCACATTGAATGTATGTATTTTATCTATGCCGTCCATCCGTTTTTACAGCTCATTTTAATGGTTGATCCTAAAATCGAAGCATATCCAAAACTCAAGTGGACCACACCACGAAACTGTGGGAATAATAATTTCCACCGTCGAAACCTTCCTAAGGCCACAGTGATGTTTATTCATCCAACCTGTTCATAAGATCTCACAAACATGGATGAAGCTAAACACAAAAATCAGCTTGATCTAAAACTTCTGTGGTTCCAAGAGTTTTTCAACCATAAATGTTTAATTCACACTGTTTCCTGTAGTGTAGTCCACTTGAGCTTTGGATATGATTCATTTTTAGGATAAAGACCTAAAATTATCTGTTAAAATGGATGGACAGAGTTGATAAAATAAATAAATCATAGTGGGCCCCACAGAGTTGAAAATCCCCTTCCTAGATATGTGGATATAGCCGGGATGTTGAAAATCTCACGATATTTTCACGATAATCAGTAATGAGATTAATGGAGATTTATTTAGTTGTTCGAATGCGTATTTTATAAAGTTTAATTCCAACGGATTCGACCACAAGTTAGGGCTGAAAAATCATCAATATCCATACTTGCATTTTTCTATCTATCAATGGCTGGAGATTGTTTTCTATGGTGTGGCCCACTTCATTAGTGGATAAGACTGATTTATGCCAACTATGATAGTCATGGTGGGGCCAAGCTATTGGATGTATTGGATCTGGCATCCACTTAACAGGTTGAAAGTTATATTGTGGGTGGACCATAACTTATAGTCCAATCGGTTGGACTTAGACTTGCTCTTATTTAAAAATAATTTATTAACTAACAATAGATACTTTTTGTAAGTTTATTTTCTGCTACATTTCTCAAAAATATCTCTAGAAAACCACAAAATTGTAAGGGATTTTTTGGATTTTAGGTAATAATGTCGCCACCAACGGAAATTACACAAGCTCACTTTAGTTTTTGTTTGTATTTTGAAAATTCATACGAATTTATGCATTTGGAATCGGTTTAAAATAGGTAGTTTTAATTTTTGAACCACATAGTAATGTATATGATATATCCGTTCCGTCCATCCATTTTACAACAGAATTTTAAAATATGAACCAAAAATTGAAGAAAATTTAGCACACTAGTGACGCACACCAAAGGAAATAGTAGCTTAAAATTTTTTTAACGGTAAATATTTGATTCGCTTTTTCCTGTGGTGTGGTCCACCTAAGCTTTGCATATGCCTCATTTTTGGCTTATGTCATAAATTCAGTTGGCAAGTGGCCCACACCAAAAGAAATAGTGGCTTAAATTTTTTTTAACAATAAATGTTTGATTCCCTTTTTCCTGTGGTGTGGTCCACCTAAGCTTTGGATATGCCTCATTTTTTGGCTCATGCCATAAATTCAACTGGCATAATGGATGAACAGTGTGGATAAGTAATACACATCATGGTGGGACACACAAATATTTTACAACCTTCTTAATTTTTGTATAAAAAAAAGTAGAACATCAAATCAAGTAATGACCGAAATAATTATTACCAATTTACCGGACATTTACCAATGAACTAGAAAATTAAACTGGTGAATTGAAAATTGTGGATTGTGGAGCCCATGAGTATAAGTGGGACATCTAATCGGTCCAATAGATGCACCATAACATGATTATCTTAAGGACCAAAATTCTGGCAGATCAAACGGTATGATGGGCCAAACCATAAAAACTAATATACACCACTCAAAAATATTCAAACTTATTTGCAGCTCATATAATAATTTGATTTGGTAGATTTTCGGGTGGTGATAAATCACAGTGGGTTTTATGTGTTAGACGGATTGGATGCTATGTACATGCCATGTGGGCTCCACAATTCTCCACTTCACCATCTTTTAAAGAAAAAAAAGAGAGAGGGTATTTTGGTACTGTCATCCGCACGAAATCATCCCTTGGAATTCCATAAGAGGCATTGTTTGGTAGATTGCAAATTAATGAGGAATTTTGTAAGTAAAAATCCCACTTTTGAAAGCAAGAGATTGTGGCCCCGGAACCAGCAATGCATGTGAGACCCTAACCGAAGGGGCTTACCTCGTTGTATGAATTGTATGTCCACGCCGTTTATCAGTTTTTCCAGTTTATTTTATACAAAGATACAAATTTCAGGTGGACCACACCATAGGAAACAGTGGTTATTGACCATTAAAAGCTTATGTGGGCCACAAAAGTTTTGGATCAAGCTTTGCACACGTGCACACCTTTGCACACGTGTTATGGGTGTCGAATCCGAACGGTCCATAAGATGGGGAATCCCATGAAACCTTAGGAGGTGAATTTTCACCATGATCTAAGATTCTGGTGAACCATAGAAAAGAGAAATTCAAATCAAGGGAAGAAACTGTTTGCATTTTTCATAGCCCACCAAAGTTGTAGACCAAAGTAAAATTTCATAACAGGGGGTTTTATGAGGTTCTGCTTCATGTGGACGGTTCAGATTTTCGAAACTCATCAGATATGATGAGTTGTCAAAAAAATTCATACTACATGGTTGGCAGGTGAGCGTTTCCGCGCGTGTGTATATATATATATATATATATATATATATATATATATATATATATATATATATATATATTCCTTTCATCTAAGTCTGCATTACTACGTCAGAAGGATGGATGGTCAAATAGACATTACAGACAATGCTGGGAAGTTTTCCACGGTGGGTGTTCAAACTACTGTTTCCTGGAGTGTAGTCCACCTGAAGTCTGATGTATGTACATGCTTGGACCGTATCTTTAAAATAAGTTGGAAAACAGATAAACGTAATAGATATACAATTAATACATTGAGGTAGGCGTATGGTCTGTGTCTCACCCACATCAAAGGTGATGGGTCACAGTCAAGTTGCAATCATTGGTGAATGCTGGGAAGTTTTCAACGGTGGGTGTTCAAACTATTGTTTCCTATGGTGTAGTCCGCTTAAAGTCTTGGCATAGGGATGAACATGATGAGGTTGAGTACCGTCTTCCTAGAGGATAACTACTCTAAATTCACGGAGCATTTCAAATCCATGGGGAAAGAAAGCCAGAGAATTAAAAATAAATTCTAATAAAATTCTTAATTAATTAATAAAGGAATAAAAATAAGTTCACAACCCTTTATTTAAAGGTACCAAGCAATAGGAAAGAAATCAGAATCAAACTACAACTCTTATAATCCGTGACTTACTATAATAGTAATATAAATAGTAAACTTACTATGTATAGACGATTGTGATGTCAACTAGTGCGCAAGGTTTTCGGCCAAAAATAATAAGTGTCGAATTTCACTTCACCAAACCTTCTCCTAATTATTCTAAGCACTTTTTATGTTGGACACAACTCCTAAAGCCCAACGGATGAAGAGTCATAATTAAAGTAAAACTTACCATTTATACTAAAAATGAAAATAAAATAGGAAAACAACCATTGATCCAGGGGATTTTTGTAAATCCGGGATCATATATTTTATGCCAGATAATTTATTCTGAATTGTGAGATACGCCCAATCTAAGGTCCAACGGTCCATATCACTTCTGTCATTGACCGAGCCTTTTCTGATCCATCTTTGCCATGAAACTATCCGCGACCCGCTCTACATCAAGTTTGAAGTTTGTATATGCTTGGATCATGTCTTTAAAATAAGCCGGAAAACAGATAGATGTAATAGATAAACAATTAATACATTGAGGTAGACCTATGGTCTGTGTCTCACCCACATCAATGGTGATGGGTCACAGTCAAGTCGCACTCATTGGTGTGATGGTAGTGAACTCACACAACCTACTTTTGAGGTGGGTGTGGCCATGCTAAAATATGGGCCATTAAATAAATGGGCTGGGCTTCGGTAGAGATGACTTAACTTTAGTCTCTACTCGAGTCTTAGCGGTGGACACAATGTATTTCAACATTGAGGTCATGGGTTCAAGTATCAACGTGGAGTGTGTGGATGTGAGTATGCATATAAAAATAAAAATCCATAGATACATATTCATAGTGTAGAATAGCTTGTGCATGGCTTTAGTGTTATATTCCATTATTAAACCTGAGTAGGGTTTGCTGGGTTGAGTTAGTCTAATTTACAACTCAGTGGGTCAGGTCAGGTAGGGGATTAGGCTTGATGAAATTTTTAATGGTCTAGCCAAGCCAGAGGGTGATGGATCATGGGTCAGCTCTGGACAACAATTCTTAGTCCTTTTAGCAAGGGGGCCTAGCTTAGGCTAACCCTACGCTTGAGTAGGACAAATGGGCACCCTTTGGGTTCGAGTCCCTTTGGGTGGAGTCTAGTTCTTGAATTTTTATTTTTTTAAAAGGGAAAAAAAAGTCTAGTTCTTGAATACCTAGACTTGGTTCAAATCAAGTTTAGGTATCCATTAGGTATTTGGATGTAAGTTTCAAGTTAGGTTAAGAAAAAATAATAGGCATCAAACTGTTATGATCAGCTGGGTCTTTAGGATTGGGGTGACTGAGAATGCTAGCCTTCATAAAGACACTAAAAATGGTGAAAGCGCTAACTCTACCCAATGGATAATATCATGAATGATGAATCAAAAGCAATAAATGACAACAACGTTTAAAATATTATTTTATTACAAAAAAATAGATTTTACATTAATTGGTTGCAAACGTGACTATAAGTGTAATATAAAAAAACTAAATTGGTTGCCAATAAATTTAATAAGTGCAGAGGTATTGATTTTAAAAAGATTTTCTACTTCAAAGTTTTGATTTACATGTTAGATCTCGAGAACATTGTAAAGTTTATAATATAGTTGTAGTCAGAATCTCTAATAATAAAGAAAATTCATCCATGAAAAAGCACATTGACATAAAGTATTTTATTGTGAAGGCGCAAGTACAAAATCATTCTGTATTTATATCACTCATTGTTTAACATAGAAGATGGTGGATAAACTCACTAAAGCTCTTATTATAACACAATATAAAGAATATATGTATCGGAGTTGTAGATCCAAAGAAGTATTTTATTAGTGAAAGTTTTAATTTAATCTGATTTATTTACAAACATTTAGAGCTCCTATTTATTTTTAATTTTCATGATTCTGTTGTATAATATATATTTATTCTTTCCCTTCATTGTGTACATTTTTTATTGAGTAGAATTTTATGCCTCATTGGAGACATATAACTCTTAACAAAGATATTTGGGCCACCTAAAAAGAAGTAAGTATGATCAAAATAAACGTGTGATCTTCGTATCATACTTTTGTTGGGGATTTTGACTTAGGGAATCACACAGATCTAGATCTATGATAGCAATCCAATGATACCAAGCACACAAGAGAATACAGAGAACACCCAAATTTAACGTGGAAAACCCTTGCGGGAAAAAACCACGGCACAAAGCGACAGATCTCCATCATGAAAACAGAAATTACAAAGAGAGATGACTTACCGATTCGAACAACCTCGAATTCCACCCTTGCTACACCCTTTAATTTCCCTAAGATCCCTTTAAAAAGTTTTCTCATACCATAAAAAAATCCTAGGAATACCTATTTATAGTTTAGACAACTTCTCTTTCGCATCCTGCTTGCGAAAGAACTCAGATTTTCGCAATCCGCAAAATCGTGAAACGAATTTACGTAACTTACGACTAGTCGTAGGAGAGCTAAGACTGGTCGAGCTACGACTGGTCGTAGGTGAGCTACGACCAGTCAAAGGACCCCTACGACCGGTCGAGCAATCCCTACGACCGCTCGAAGGCGGTGAAGACTTTCTCAACAACTTTCACGTCTTTGATTTATGTTTGTTGAGATTACTGGTATTCGTGACCGTAATTCGTCTCACTTTAAAAAGATTAAATGTTACAAAGATTACTATGATTCAACATTAGTCTTGATAAACGATATTTAAGAAGTATTGCTCATATTATTTATCAATAATGATTTTATAATTTAGTGGGCACCCATTAAAAGATTTCAAATTAATAAATATATTTTATATAATGTTTTAAATACATTTGTGTTGCGAATTTATACAGATTAATATAATTTCTGTATAATGTGGAAACCGAAAATTGCAAAAGAATCTGAAATGTAGATAGGCTGAAGCACGTTTGAAACACTGTACTTAAAGCGTCATTTGCCCATACTCAAGTAAATCGAGTATGCTGATAGGTTACAAGCAAACCGCTTCTAGGATACAACAAGCTTAGTGTGGGTCTGCGTTCAACAAACACGAAGACCCACTAAGTGGAACTCTATTACACAATTTCTGGCAGAATTACAATGAGAAAAATCTCCAAAAAAAAAAAAAAAGGAATAGAAAATGTTTTTAGACCACTGCACTGGTCAGTACAAATCTGCAGCTACTGGCTCAGTTGAATCGTCCTAGATCACACCGTTGGTCTGTTCTTTGAAGCTAAGGATCAAGCCTTACTGTGTTACTATAATCACTGGATTATAGGAGTGAGAAGTATTAGGTTGTCTTAGTTCGTATGGTATTGCTGGATTGATTGTGAGATGGATTGGAAACTCATCCAGACACTCATTTTATAGGCTCAGATGGCTGGGAGTTATGGTCCAAGGATATAAATCCCACTAGCTGTTTTATGCTGTTGAAAACTAGCCGTTTTATGGCTGTTGTGAGAGAGCTGGCTAGCTGTTTTATAGCTGTTGGGCTAGCCGTTTTATGACTGTTGGCAACAGTTTCTTGCAATTAAGTCCATATCTATATTTTCAACCACTATATAATCAGAGAGACTCTCATTCAGTCCTCTAATTTTCGTCCAGCCACCCATCTGCCTTAGCCACTTTGTCGCACTGCGTCTCGCACCTGTCTCACTTCGATTTGCGAAGTGAGCAACACGATGCACACGTGCGAAGTGCAAAGTGCGCCACTAGCGCCTTTACAGCCACACTGCCTTACATGCCCACGCCCTCACACCGAGCCCATGACTATGACCGAGCCCGAGCGTGTATGCGTTGTTCCAGTGCGAAGTCCCATGATCCATGGACTAGGTAAGTAAATATTATGGTACTCCACGCTTTTCATTTAAACACATTTTTTCTCTCTTCCCTTTTCCATGTGAGACTATTCCCAAAAACCCACAAAAAGTATTTTTTTCAAACAACTTTTATATATTATATATTATTATTATTATTAAAAATATGTTTTATTAAAATCAATATTTTTTACAACAATTTGTTGATGCGAAAATTTGGGTAGCCTTCCCTAGACCTTTGAGTACCAGCATAAAGAGCGAACAAAAGAGACTCTAGCTACAACAAGAGACCCTCCGATGCCTAAGTCGGGTAGGGAATCTGGGTTTGATTGTAAACAAGATTTTATGCTTAAGATTATGCATACCTTTTACTATTAGAGATGCTCCTATTTATAGTTAAAGAGATGCAATGATGTAGATGAAATCTTCTTATTTAGTATGGACGTATTGTAGAGGAAATTGAGTCCCGAATGTGTCGAGATGATATCTCAAGATCTTTGGCGAAGATTTATCCTCGAGATCTTTGGCAGAGATCTCAGTCTAGTCTTTCAGATAAGACTTGATTAATAGGAACCGGGGGCGGCACGCAGTAGGAAGCCAAGACCGACCCGACTAGGGGATTAGTATGCCGACCTAGATTCTCTAGCAAGCCTTGACCCCTCTTTCTGCGCAGTGTAGATTGCCAACCTGCTGACCTGCCCTTATACTTTGTGTTAGGGCAGTGAGGGCGAGCTTATTTTCTTAGTAGAATTCAGATGAAATATGTTATGGGGGGTCGAGCTTAAGAGTTTGAGTTGGTCTTGACTGACCTATATACTCGGATGATCTTTGAGCCTCCCTTTATCATTGGGTAGATGATCGACTTGCCGACCTACCTTCATATGTAGTAAGTGACCGACCTCTCTTCGGCGGAAAAAATCTTCCTTGGCCATTGAGGAGCTCATTAGTCATGACCAGTGCTAACCGACCTTGTGTCATGTATAAATGTCCAAGTTTACTTCTTCTCTTTAGCCAATCCATTTTTACCCATAACAGTATTGATCATTGTTGCCCAAAGAGAAGATGTAAGACCTCAATTAAGTGGGCTTACACAATCAATAATTTAGATTGATCAAATATATTGACCATTAGATATTTGAATTAAGTATATTGATGGCCCTTAGTAGTAATAAAAATGTTTAATATATAAATGGCAATGCACCTTAGATTATACTATATATGCATATTATTTTAGAGAGATATGATCTCTTTCAATGTGGAGACTCTCTTTAGCTCTCATTTTTATAAATAAAATTAGTCTCCTCATTCACCCATTTAAAAAAAAAAAAAAAAACATCCTCTCCCATCTTAAGTTTCTAGGTATGTAAGGTGTGAAAGATAAGTTTTATTTTTATCGGCCAACATAGCTTCTCGTATAGATATGTGATTTAGATTAAGTATGAAATACAAGATTATTGCAATAGAGGAATGTGTTGAATTAAATTTTCAAAAGGCCCCTTATTGTTCCGCTATACTTCTACTAAGAAATTCAACATTCACATTAAGATTACTGTTTTTTCTATCATTCTCTCATCCATTCATCCTGTGGCCCCATCTTGAAAAATCAGTATCCGAAGATCAGAGCATGGGACAATCCATATCATCTCACTGGATTGCAGTGAAAAAAAGTCAACAAAATGCCCACATTGAATAGGCTAGCTCGTCAGGATTGTCCAACAAGAGCCAAACCATCCATCATAGAGCCCAAAAGATCAACATTGTAGATCTAAAGACATACAAAGAAGCCCAAGCCTAATTCCGTAGCTCTGGCCAGGATTGAATATTCTACTCACCAATATTAAATAAGTCAGGTGGGTCCCGACCTAGCTATTAGATCTTTAGAAATATGCATGATCACATCCAATCCATTCAGTTACTAGGCCCAAAAATTAGGCCTGAAGCAAACCCAAGATGGGTCCCACCAAGCTGAGCTGGTCACTCCTGAACCATTGGATAGAAGGGGGTCCACAATATATTTCACATGGCCCACATGTCACTCTGATTAGATGATCACAACCAATGTTTTAAAGTATCATCGTATTAGTAACGGCCCAAAAAAGCCTGATACGATAAGGGGCTGTATCGATGGCACAGATTTAAAACCTTGATCATGACCACAATTTAAAAACTCTGAAAGAATTAACTCAATCTGGTTGAGTCAACTCGGTTCAACCAGATTTCACCCAGACTCATTTGGGCCATGACTCAGTCAAAACTCTGAAAAATGCAATTCTACTTAAAACGGCTCAGAAAAACTCGACTCGACTCGGCTCTAACTCAGATTCAACTGGGTTTCTAGCATAACCTTTTAAATATGATTTTGTAAAATGGATGGTTGGATTAATTTACTCTTAACCGTCCATTTCCTATATCCTTAATGATATGTCTGTGGTTACCCTATCATAGTTAGTTTCGAGTCATGGGGAATTTATAGTGGACCCCACCTATCCAACACCCATGGTTTTCGGCACCAACTTTATTAATTATTTTTGGATGTTTTACCTTATTAGGTTGAGTAATGGGACCCACATTCTCCAACTCCCTTTATCGTACGTACCTCAAGTGATCCATCTCTTTTGAAGGCAGACACTAGCTTTTCGTAGTTGGTAAAGGTCCTTTACAAGTGCTATGTGAGTCCACACCCGAATATAAGGCAGCTCATGTACACAGCGCACACGTGCAAACATAGGACAGGACGCCATGATCTATGTGTTTGATCCATGCCGTCCATCTGTTTTTACAGCTCATTTTAGAGTATGAACTCAAAATCGAGGCATATCCAAAAATCAAGTGGACCACACCATAGGAGGAAACAGTGGGGAAGGAAATAGTGACATCCACCGTTGAAATCTTCCTAGGGCCACAATGATGTTTATTTCTCATCCAACCTGTTGAAAACACAAATATAAGCTTAATTCAAAACTCATGTGCCCCTGAGAAGTTTTCAACGGTTAAGTGTTCAATTCCAACTCTTTCTGATTTCATGGCCCATCTGGGGACAAGCTTTGTTCTTTGGGGGAACATCACACAGTCTAACTCACATGATGGTTTGGATATTACACTTATCTGCCATGCTGGCGAATATGATGGTGTTTAGATTGTATGCCTTGTAGACATGTGTGGGCTGAGATTTGCTAAAATACATTCCGATGCATTCTAACCTTTTTAGAGGGGTAAGGTCCTTACTCTTGCTCGGGCGGTAGACTCTCAGCAGTTTCAACATCGGATCAAGGGTTCGAGTACCCATAGGTGGTGAAATTCCACTAGCGTGAGTGTGTGCGTGTGTTAAAAAAAAAAAAAAAACCCTTTTAAGAGGTGTCAATGGGCTGAGTCAAGCTTTGTTGAAGCCCGGCTCACATTGATTAACTTAAGCCTGAGCCCTACTTAGGCCCGTGATGGGCCACAATAATTCAGCCTGAGCCCAACTCAAAAAAGCTTATTAATTTAGACCATCCATGCCATTAGGTGGTCCAAATTATTAATTTAGACCTTTCATTTATTCCAACTCTCAGCAAGAATTATATAGAGATCCTTAAGTCCAGAGTTGGGCATCGAGTTGACTTGGGTCAAATTAGGGTTGACTTGACTCGACTTGGCCGAATCTAGCATGCTTGACTTGATTTGAGTCTAGGTCTTGTATGGACGAGTCCAGATCACAGGTATGGAGTCAGGTCACATCAACATTGAGTTGGGTCAAGTACGGCGGGTATCCGTGGGCTGAAATCATCGCTCGGGTAAGTGCACGTGTCGGAATTGTAGCCTGTCTATCAGCTACACAGCATCTCAGATATGGAATGTCTAATCTATGTTGTTTTTTCTTTTTTTTTTTTACCTTCCTTCTAATGTATGAGCCAGGTTTTGGATCATTGCAAGTCAGTACTACACAGCATCTCAGATATGAAATGTCCAATCTATGTTGTTTTTTTTTTTTTTTCCTTCCTTCTAATGTATGAGTCAGGTTTTGAATCGATGCAAGTCAGTATGAGTCGAATTTTGGGTTGAGTTGAAACAAGTCACTAGGTCACCCAAACTCAACTCAGTTTGAGTTCAGATTGGACGAAGTCCAACCCCCTTTTTTTTTTTTTTTGTTTTTCACACACACACTCCCCACACACTCGCGCTAGTGGAATTTCACCACAAATGGATTGGATGAAGTCTACTTGGTTCAGATAAATTCACCTGCTCAGTTCAGGTCGAATTGGACAAGTCGAATATGCCGATTCGAGTCATCCCATGCCCAACTCTACTTACAACTTAATCTATATAGAAACCAAATCTAAAGTATTTGGATGGTTTTTTTTTTGTTTTTTTTTAATTTTTTATGGGTTCTGTTCTACTTTCATCTCATTTTAGCCAATAATAATTATATATTAAGGCCAGTCCATGTTTGGTACCTAATCCATACATGTGAAGGCTCATGGTTGACTGATCCAACCCATTGTTCCAACAGTCGTTATCATGGATGAACGGTGTCTAAAAGATTTTTTCTTCAATCAGTCAATGCTTGCCTTCTGTTATTAGCATCTAAATAAAAGGTTAAGAAGAAATTTACCAAAAGTCCATGTTCAATAGAGAAAATACAAAATATTTGATGGTTAGGATCTCCAGATCAATGACTTGGATAAACCAATTACCTGCCCAACATATGCAGATCAACAACCAGATAGGAAAATTTATATAAATTAAAGATCATAGTTTATATAAATTATGAGTCATCATGAATATTTGTAATCCCCAATTAAAATGAGATGAACTCATTTTCAAAAGTCTCAAAAGCAAGCACCCAGTTGTCATCTTGATGCCCTATCATAAAAATCGGATGGTCTATGTATGTTATGAGCCATCTCGCAAGCAAGCCCACCATGGTCTATGTATGTTATCTAATTCATCCAACAAGGTTGCCCCATCATGAAAATTGGATGGCCCAGAATCATGGCTAAATAATTATCATTTGGACCACATGATAGAAAATAATATACAACTACCCAAAAGCTAACTTGGTGGCCCACTTGATGGGTGGACTATTATAATTTTTGGGGCGCCTCATTTTCATCATGGGCCACCTTATTTTCATTATGGGCCAACCCTAGCAGATTGGATTGATGCATACACATGTCACTGTCACAGCCAACATGCCCCTACTAGTCGCATTTACAAAATTACAAGTAGTTGGAGGTGAGCCCTTAACTGTTAACCAAAGATGACCATAGGATGGTTGCTCTTGTTAGTTTTAGTTTTTATTTATTTATTTATTTTATTTTATTTACTTATAAAAATTAGAGCATATAAGATAAGTTTGGAGCTGAGAAGGAAGATTCCTGTCTACCTCAAGGAATACAAAACTTTGAATCTATAAGATTATTCATAAATTCCCATGATAAAAAGAAAATTTGGAAGTTTTATTCCTGCTTAGACTTTTCGATTATGTCACTTATAAAGAAAAAAACAAACCTTAATTAAGAGTTCTAATTCTACTAAACTAAAATTTACCTGAAATTAAATTTTACTAAAAATAAAAAATTCTAATTTACTCATATCAGATGATTTGTAGCATAATTAAAAGTAATTCTGAAAAAGACTACATATATTAAAACTCTAAAATGAAGAAGATACGTCCATACTAAAATTTACTAAAAATAATATTTTTTTTTCCTAAAACTGTAACTTTGAATTGGAAGGAAACATTTTTTCATGAAAGGACCAATATGACTTGCTTACGTTGTGTCTATAACCATACACGGATTCAACGTCTTAGTTGATTTATAGTTCACACTTCAAATGGCAACATTTCCCTATATATAATGAATTTGTTCGATTCAAATGACCTGGGGCTTAGTTATGTATAAGATTGGGTCTAGGTCTAACGAACCATGCTCGCTTCCATTAAGGCTTTTTTCAGTCCAATTGTGTTAAGAATATGTCTGTGGCCCACTCTACATCAAGAGTCTATTTAAATGCGCTTTCAAAATGGGCATTTGATGCCCGAGCACGGTTTTTGAGCTAAACCTTTTTTTTATGTTGTTTGTCCAGAAACACTTACGCAGACACTCATATGATCTCTCACTTGTCTAAGCACTAAAAAGCATATAAAACCAATTGGATTGGATTTCCAAAATAGACAAATTATATTTTTATAGAAAACCTCTTTTTGTGAAAGTTAGAACCAAATGAAGCTATTAAAGAAATCTCCGCCTAACCCTACTTGTGTTAGCGCTGCACGAACGCGATTGGAATCTAGGCTAGCTAGCAGCCCAACACCCGATCTTTACCGTTCATCGTTATCCATACATCGGGTATGTTAATTTTTTTAGTTTTTTTTTTAATTATTATTTTCTATATTTTTTTCATGCTCGAGATCTCGGTGTAGGCCGCTGGTGGTCCACCCTGGGTCGGGACCTCAGGTGCAGGCCACTGGTGGTCCGATCGAAATTGGGAGCTTTGTCGTGGCCTGCCCTAGCTTTGGACAGACACGGTTTAGCTACTGAAATGGGCCCAACTATGATGTATGTGTTGTATCCACACCATTTGCCCTAGTTGGACCTGGTGATTCTGGTGGCTCACCCTGGCTCGACCTAGTGGCCTGCCATGGCTCGACCTAGTGACACTGGTGGCCCTGCTGGATCTGATCAGAATCGTAGTCAACTTGGTCCAACTCGGAGTTGGTTCAGGTTAGCCCAGTCAAGACTCGGTTTGGATCGAGTTAGGCTTGCTGGACTCGGTCCCAAGTGGTATTGAGTTCGAGTCAGAGAGTTGGTAAAACTGGATCGAATTGAGTTGGACCTAACTCGGTCCAACTTGACTCATTGCCCACCTCTAGGTCCAGCCCATTAACAACCCTATCTATAAGGTGAAGTAGGTGTCACCAGAGAAAATTTTAAAATAAAAGACCTCTTAATTTGAAATAAGCTTTTATTAAAGAAATATATTATACTAGGTATGTTATTGCCTATTGAGTAAATTTTGTTAGCCCACAATGATGTGTGTGTTTTATCCACGTCTTTTTTTTTTTTTCATTTTATGGCATTATTCCAAAATTGAAGTATAATGAAAGTTAGAGTGGATCACCTCATAGGAAACAATGCCAATGAACACCAACCATAGAAAACTACTGGGGCAGGGAAGTTTTGTATGAAGCTGATATTTGTGTTTTCCTTGATCAATATCCGTGTGACCTCATGAACAAGTTAAATTACAAATAAACATCATTTAATAAGGCTTCAAAGGTGGAAATCATTATCCACATTGATTACTGTAGTGTGGTTCACTTGAACTTTGGATATGCTTCAACTATAAAATTACGTGAAAAAAATAGAGAGACAGTGTGGATGAGGTGCATGTATTAAGTTACCATAAAATCTTTCATGTCAACGTGAAACTTCTGTGGGGCATCACTATCACAAAAAACAAGAAGTCCCACAGGAAAGGATTACCTACGGACGCGGTTTCCTGCGATAGCCTATGGCAGGAAGTTCCTGCGCAAGATTCTACGTGGGGACCACTACGATGTTTGTGAGAAAGCCCCTCCGTCCATTTGTTTTTCGACTTCATTTCAGTACATGCGGCAAAAGATGAGGAAGATAAAAAACTCAAGTGAGCCACACGAGGGGAAATAGTGGGGATTTAGTGAATACAATTGAAATGTTTATATAGTTACCAAAGTTTTATATCAGTTTAATTTCTTGACTTTTTTACTTCATATCAGTGAAAATGACTTTATAAACTGTTTGGATGGAATATAAACATCAAGGTGGATCCTGGGAAGGTTTCAACGGTAAGAATTCCTTTCCCCACTGTTTCATCTGATATGGCCAACTGAAGTTTTGGATCTCAATCATTTTCGGTCTCATGTTCTAAAATTATCTCAAAAAATGGATGGACGAGTTGGACTTCTAACAAATATCACAATGGGCCCCATCAAGAATCCTTGCGCAGGAACTTCCTGCGCAGGAAATCCGCGTCCGATTACCTACCAAAAAAACGAGGGTGGTCTGTTCATCAGCAGGCCACACCAATAAAGTTTGTCTGACCCGACAAATAGGTGTGGCCCACCTTGTGAGTACGGATTGCATGATTTTCAAGAAAAAAAAAAACCATCTTTCCAACACCATGACACATGTACATGGCATCCATACCATGAAAACAGTAGTTCGCACTATAAATATCACCTTCTAAAAATCAGGCTGACCGATTTGGAAGGTGGGCCACACCTGTAGTGTGGGTCTTCCAAGAATTCTGACTGTGTGGCCAACCTGAAGCTAGAGATTATCTTTATTTTATTCCACGTGATTTTCATGGGATGATTACCAATCAACGGTGTGGATTTTGGTGGAAAAGATGCTACCCACCACAAGTTGTAATGCAGTCTTCTGTAGGTGACCAGTTCTTTAAAAAGGAAGGGGCGTACGCTACGTAAAGGAGGTGGATTGGGTGTGACCCCTCCACAACCAACTCGGCGGTGGAAAAGCTCTGTGGGCCTCACAATGATGTATGTGTTTTATCCACGCCGTTCATCCATTGTTTCAGATCATCTTAATATGTGGGACCAAAAATGAGGTAGATATAAATCTCAAGTTGACCACACCACATGAAACAGAAGGGATTGAACGTGCCTACCGTTGAAAGCTTCTTGGGGCCCAATAGAATGTTTATTTGCCATCCAAACCGTTCATAAAGCCACATAAACCTGGATGAAGAGAAAATACAAATATCACCTTGATCTAAAACTTCTTGGAGCCCAGAAAGAACTCAACAGTAAGCGTTCAATCTCACTATTTCCTTTAGTGTGGTCAGATGGAGCTTTGAATTTTACTCATTTTTGGTTTCATCGCATAAATGTAGCTGAAAAAAATGGATGAACCGTGTGGATAAAAAATATACATCATGGTGGGGCCCACAGAGCTTTTCCACCACGGACTTGGTTAGTGGAGGGGTCAAACTCAATCCGAGTACGGAAAACGTGGGGCAAAAAGTAGCCATTCAATGAGGCCGTGAAATGGTGCATCCTGTGCGTGCATACTTGTCTAAAAAGAAAGCTATTGGTTTTACACGTGGCAAACGTAAACTAGATCTGGACTGTTCATTTAGTGGGCCTTGTTGGGGAAAGTACGTGGTTAAAGAATCACATCAAATACATTGTTCTAATTGCCTGATTAATAGATACTGAAATTAATAACAAGTTCTTCAAATCAAACGGCTGAGATCATCCCACAAGTTAAGAATTAGGGTGGTGGCATGGCTATTTTGGTAATCACCAAATGGATGGCGTGGATCTTACGCATGTGCAGCGCCTGTGCAAGGAAAATCTCTGACATCCACTCCATCCATCATTTGTGCCAGATCATTCTAGGATGTTAGCCCGAAACTAAGGCCAGTCTAAAAATCAAGTGCGCCATGCCACACGGAAAATCCATGATGGGCACGCTTTACATTGAAAATCCATGGGGCCCACCTAAGTTTTGGATATATATATATATATATATATATATATATATATATATATATATATCTTCATCCCTATGGCACTCACCTCATGAATGGGTTGGATGGTATATAAATATAATGGTGGGCCCAAGAAAATTTTAATGGTGACATCCTCATCCCCACTGTTTTCAGTAGTGTGGTCCATTAGAATTTTGGATCATCCTGATTTTTGGAATTGTATCCTAACATGAGCTGGCTCAAATGATGGATGGAATTGATGTTACAGGTACATTTCACAGTGGGCCCTACATAGCTTTTGGTTGCACGGGCTCTCTACAAAGAACACATACTTTAGGAGTCATGTCGTTAGGGTGGTCAATGAGCTGAGCCCCGGCTGCGTCTTCATCGAGCGGAGCCCAACTAACTTTAAGCCCAGTCTGGGCCCATGGGCTGTATGATAGGCCCAATCAAAACCCCTTAGAGATATAAATGGATCTAGACTCATGGCCTAAGGTAAAAAATATTATCAGGTCCAATTATAATGCTTGGGTCTGAGGCCTATTGATTAACTGGTTACAAATTAATATCAATCTCAGTTCAAGCACTAGAAACGTGACTAGATCTAAGCCATTCATCAGGTGTGGCCCACTATTTATATTTCTTGGCAAAAATCCACAGGGCTGCTCCTAATATGACCACACATATATCAAAGAATATACAAATGGTCAATCTTGTACATGTGTCACCCACCCTATGAGTACACCCGAAACTTTTTTATTGTGTATACCAATATATGTGGGCCCATGAGCATGTGACTTGGACTTCCCTTAAAAGAATGTCCTGAGCCCAACAACTCTTAACATTTCAACCTGGTTAAGAAAAAAAGAGATTATGGGCTGAACCCAGCCAGGCCCTAATCCCTTTAGCCCTAGCCCAGCCCGAATTGTTTCGAGTCTAGCCCTAGCCCAGCCCGAATAAGGCTTAAAAGGTATTGGCCCTGGTCCTGTCCCGCATGGCCATGTCAGACCTGAGCCAACCCTGTAAGAAAAAGAGTTATAAGTGATCAATGTAAAAATTGATGTGAAACCGAAAAGATTGATCAACAATAACAATGGTAATTGAAATGTCAGAGTCTTATACACCTTACACCCTTTTAGACATGGAAATGAGAAGAAATTTTCGAACTCTTTAGTATGTATAGATTTGAGATTTATTAGTAGAATTAATAAAATAAAAAGTTGTAGATGAGAGGAGTTTGAAACCTATCACAACTCTCTTACTTAGGTTAACAGTATTTTAACCTTCTAAGTACATGTTCCACATGATTTTAACATTTTAAGTCCATATGAATATTGTGCATGATCACAATTCAAGCTAATACTACACAAATTTGATATTGATCACAACCTTAGTGGGGTTTACTAATATGCCCTATCATAATATCTAACCCTTAGGAGGATATAAAGGGTTGATTGATTAGGCCCACTTTAAAGAAGTCTTTCGTTCAAAGCCATAACATAAGTCCAAATTAAAGTGGTTTTGTTTTGTTTTGTTTGGTTTTGTTTTGTTTTTACTAAATCCTCCATCCATAATGAATCCCCAACTACAAATAATTTGGATGGTTGAAACAAACCCAACATTTAATGAACATCTTTAAATTACTCATGCTGCTTTAACCAAATGAAAATCAATAACAAATATCTTTAAATTGTCCATTTTCTTTATAGAAGAGGCAAAGATATTAAAAAATCGTTCTGTAACGGTCGTGACTGTTATGTATTATGGGTCCGAATAGATACTCAGTGCTAATAGGTTGGGTGGGCCCAATAGATATGGTACAAGCATCTTTGATAAATCTCGTTCTTGGCAATTTCCAGCAATAGGATTTCTAAATAAAATTTCAGATTTTATTTGTTTCGTGCAGTAATATTGAAAAAATCTCATTAAAAATAAAATATTAGAAAATATTTTTATAAAGATATTAAAAAATGATTACTTAATGGTAGTGACGGTTACTTGTTAAGTGGTCAAAATAGATACTTGGGTAGAGGTGCTGATGGGTTTGGTGGGCCCAATAGGCATAATTGAAACATTTTTTGATAAATCTCGTTCTTGCCAATTTATCGCAATGGAAATATCTCATGAGATTTTCATATTTTACGTGTTTCTATTGATAATATTGAAAAAATCTAGCTAAAATTAAAATATTAAAAACATTGTTATAAAGGTAATAAAATACAGTTACATGATGGTGGTGATTGTTACTTGCTATGGGTTGAAATTGGGTAGAGGTGCTAATGGGTTGATTGCGCCCAACAGGCACGGTGGTAGCATCTTAGATAAATCTCGTTCTTGGCAATTTCTCGCTTAAGAGATTTTTCATTTTTACATGTTTCTCATGGTAATGTTAGAAAAATTTCACTAAAAAATAAAATATTAGAAAATATTTTATAAAGATATAAAAAATTGATTACATAACGATAGTGATTGTTACGCATTATAAGGCCGAAATATGTATTCAAGTAAAGATGTTAATAGATTGGGTGGTCCCAATAGGCCTAATAGGAGCATCTTTGAAAAATCTCATTCTAGGAAAATTTCTTGAGAGATTTTTAGATTATGTGTTTCTTGTAATAATATTGAAAAAATCTTGCTAAGAATAAAATATTAAAAAATATTTTATAAAGATAATAAAAAATAATTACATAAAGGTGA
Organism: Magnolia kwangsiensis; assembly: GCA_037074715.1. Classification (NCBI taxonomy): domain Eukaryota; kingdom Viridiplantae; phylum Streptophyta; class Magnoliopsida; order Magnoliales; family Magnoliaceae; genus Magnolia; species Magnolia kwangsiensis. The sequence goes on from CM073583.1 coordinate 19,543,780, forward strand.
TAACCGCTGTGCACTATGGGGATAGAATAAATATTTGAGTAGAGGTGCTAATGGGTTGGGAGGGCCCAATAGGCAAGATAGGAGCATCTATGTTAAATCTTGTTCTAGGTAATTTCTTGCAATGTGAATTTCTTAAGAGACTTTCAAATTTTATGTAATTTTTATTATAATATTGGAAAAATCTGGCTAAAAAATAAAAATTTTAAAATACTTTTATAAAGATAATAAAAAATGGTTATGTAAATGTGGTCATTGCTACACATTATGAGGCCGTGGTAGAGGTGCTAATGGGTCGAGTGTGTCCAATAGACACAACATGAGCATTTTTGATAAATCTCATTCTCGACGCAATTTCTTGTAATGAGAATTTCTTAAGAGATTTTTAAATTTTACATGTTTATTGATATTTTGTTTCTTAATTATATTGAAAAAATCTCTTTAAAAATAAAATATTAAAAAAATATTTTTTTAAGATAATAAAAAGTAATTACATAAAGGTGATGACCGCTATGCATGATAGGGTCGAAATAAAAATTCGAGTAAAGTTGCTAATGGGTTGGGTGGGCTCAATTGGCATGGTATGAGCATCTTTGTTAAATCTCATTCTCAATAATTTCTTGCAATGGGAATTTTTCAAGAGATTTTTAAATTTTATATGTTTTTTATAATAATATTGGAAGATTTTCACTAAAAAATAAAATAGTTTTTAATAAAATTAACAAAAAATAATTATGTGGTAACTAATTACGTATTATGTGTCACAATACATATTGTGGTAGATGTGCTAATCGGTTGAGTGGCCTAATAGGCACAACAGGAGCATTTTTTTATAAATCTCATTCTCAACAATTTCTTGCAATGAGAATTTCTTAAGAAAATTTCAAAATTTACATGTTTCTTGATGATATTGTGTTTCTCAATTATATTGAAAAAATCTCTTTAAAAATAAGATATTAAAAAATATTTTTAAAAATTAATAAATGATTAAAATTTTACAATTTGGGTAAAATTAATTAATTCAAAATTTTATATATTTATTTTATAAAAATCATGACAAATTAAAACCATCAAGATTTGGAAATCTCGTAATATTATTATGATAATATCATTTAAAGAATTTACTATAAAAGTGTAATGATATTTTAAAACTTTTGAAAATATAGTGATATTTTCATTTTTTTGGGTATATTTTTCTCAAGGGGCATCAGACACCCCATATTTTTTATTTAGCACTAAAAATTAATATATATAAAAGAGTTAGCAACTTCATCCTAGAATATCAAACCCACTTCATTATTTATGTTTTAAGCTTTACTAAGCCCGCACGCATTTGCAATAAATCCCACGTACATGCCATACATTTGATTGCATGTTATTATAGGTTTTAGATCCAATCCAACCATTCGAATTGCACCACTAATATTGATGATCTAGCCCTAGAATCAGTTTCATCCACTAATTAGGTGGGCCACATCTTGCAAAACAAATGTACAGATTTAGAAAACTTGGCTGAAAATTTCTAATTCATCCATCTGTTTCCATTATTGGGGTCCACATGCTGAGTGGACCAGATCCATCTTTGGGACATGTATAGTGTTAGAGCAACATGATGGACGGACAGGATCTCGCATGCATGAGCTTTTTATTGTACAGGCGTGTGAACTTAATAAAGCTCTTTGATTTGATTTCACTTTCCTAATCTTTTCATAGATGGATCTGGGTTAGGTGCCTGTGGCCCACCTTAATAAGATCTACAATCATTCTTTTGTAATCCAATGGGCCCGACACCATTATTGTTTTTTTTTTTTTTCTATTGATCCTAATCTGCCACGTAAGCACCCAATCATGTGGGGCCTACTTCCCCACAATCATTCATGGGGAGGTATTTGATACTCATGCAGAGCGTGATAGTCGGTACACCGGCACTCAAAAATTGTAGACCTAGCATTGATTCCCTCAATCGAAACCGTCCAAATTGTCGGACCCACTCTAGGTATTTCATGATTCTAAAATCAGATTGATTGAATGATCCTAACCTTTGATGATCATATATATATTTTTTGAATTTCAACCATTGATTAGTTTTTCGTTTGGAATAGTTGGCCGGTTATGACATTAGATCTGTACAATCTTTTATATATGGTCCATCTAAATAGGAGGCCCATAATTTGGACGGTTTAAATGAATTAGTTATATGCCACGTGTACAGTTTCCTAGCGACTGCTTATCAACCATCACTTGTGCCAGAGTATGTAAGTTTTTAACAAAAGCATAGGCCAGTCCCCATGACGTCACCACATGTGTGGAACATCTGGGACGTCCATCAAGTTGGCTCCACAGTGTAGACACCATTGCCTGAAAATCAGACTGAATAAATAGTACTGAGGCCGTCCATTTTTAAATACACAGTCCCCACCGAACGGACAGCTTGGATGCGTTACACGTGTGACACGTTTTGGGACGTGTGTATGGGGCTGGATTACAAACATTTCTCGACTCGTAGAGCTAGCTGTACCGGAATATGATACATCCACTTCCACATGGTACACGTGGCAGGGTGGCTTTTCATTATGGACCGTCCATCCAACTTCCTCTACTTAAGATGAATAGTTCAAAACATAAACAGATCAGGTGACCTTAGCCATATGAACAGTGCCTTCAAAGTGACGGTGCACTAAGAAAATAATCATCAGTTGACAGCAATGCATGATTTTGATGGCTAGCATTGCCTGATTGGTATGATTTTTGTAGATGGGCCATACATCCAACGGCTCTCTCTCCAAATTAGACATGATAGGATGATGTATCAATCAGATTCACCCATCTAATGAAAACCCCATTTAATTCTCACCATTTTCATTTTCTACCGTTGATTTAAAGGCCACCAATCAATGGTTATAAACATCCATTTCATGTGTATTTTGAAACATTTCCCATCCATGGTAGGAGTAACTAGATGGACGGTCCAAAATAGGGAATTGTCCTTCCACGTGTACTATGGAGAGATGGCTATATACCATATTACAGTACTTCCGGATCTACACTACATCTCCCCAAGAGAAAAGGCAACAAACCGGTGGGCCCACGTGTTCCCTGACGACGGTCTCAAAAACAGCTGCATAACAGTGACCCAGGCACTAAGTCTAGCAAGGATATGGAACCGACGGTCAATTTCATCGGGAGAGAAATTACCATCATGTCCCTACACATTGATGAAAATGACAAAACTATCCTTGAATTAAAAATTTAATTAGTGTGAACGGGATAAATACTACGGCCGAGTTTGATGGTTGATACTCTGGCACTTAAAAATTTGTACATGTACTACACAACTATTCAAATTAAACAGTCCAATTGTGGGGCCCACTTTAGATAGGTCGTAATGCAAAATCAGATTGGTTGAACGATCTTAAAAGGCTATGATTTATGGACACTTGATATATTTCATCCGTACGGTAAATGTTGGCCGATCAGACATTTAAGTAATCGAATGGCTGTAATTTTTTGGTATATATACTATCTAAGTTGGGATCACAATTTGGACTGTTCAAGTTGGACGTGTTTAGGGAAAAGTGCCCCTACACGCACTTTGATTGGTCATTAGGGATGGATGTGAACCGGTGGTAGGAATGTACAGCGAGTCCAACTGGGCTGAGGCACTCGAATCGACCCGGCCACTAGATGACCTCAGCTCGAACTTGGCTTGGCTCGGTCCTCAAGCCTGATTGGTCAGTTCAACTCAGTTTGGTTAGCCGCTAGGGCTAGTTCGGGTCAAGTTCGAGCCAAAATCGAGCTAAGTTCCCTGTGTGGCATTTTCACAAACACTTGAATTGCGCTTTCAAAATCCCACTATAGGTAAAACAACAGCAATGGGTTTTATAGGTATATCAAACACCTTCTATACAACATAAAAATCAAGAAAAAAACAGTATTTGTTTCGTATACATACCTTCTTTGCCCTTGGCCACACTTCGTTGAGTCATTTCATTGAACACTTGGTGAGCAACATTAATATCAAAGTAACCGAGTCACCGAACTAGATCGATTTGAGTTCGATTTGAGTTGGGTTCGATCCAAGTTGAGTTGAGTTGGGGCTAGCTCGAACTCGGCTCGAACTCATTTTCGAGGTAAAAAAATCAGCTCGATTCGGCTCGAATGCAACTTTAAACCGAGTCGAATCAAGCTTTTTTAAGCCGAGTCGAGTGAGCTAACTAAGCTAGCTTGACTCATGTACACCTCTGACTGGTAGTTTGGCACTTCCCCTATCGGGTTGAGTTGGGCTTGGGCCTATAATAGAGGCGCAATGGGCCTATTTTGAAAGCCTTTGGAAGGTAGTGAAGGACAAACTTAGCTAGTTTTGCAAATTCTTCTATTGAGGCTCAACCTTAGCCCAATAATAAGCACGTTTATGATGTGTATGTGTGGTATTGAGCTTAAAATGAAGTTGACCGATTATGGCTAGGGTTGAACATAATAAAAATAAAAAATGAGTCGTAATATAGCTCAGACCTAGCCTACGACCCCCACCATGGACCATGAAAGGAGTGGTTTAACTTTGTCAGGTCCTATCTAGTTCGATTCCTGATGGGGATCTTATCTCATTTTACACTAGATAGGACCCTCTTTATTCCCTCTTTCCCATCTGACCTGATATAGATAAAACCTCTTTACTAGATAAGGGGTCCTATTCAGTTGGACACCTGAACCCCTTAAGTATCCCGTATCAGGATGATATTTGGCACGTTAATCTTTTTTTTTTTTTTTACACACAATCACATTCTACACATTCATACACTCGTATCATGATAGGTATTCGATCCCATGACCTGGTGTTAAAATTCGTTTGAATCTACCATAGAAGTATAAGGACCCAACTGGACTTTGACTTGACAGGTCGTTCCAAGTAGTCGAATTAGAAAACCATTGGGTCAACTTGAGTAAGGCAAAGGACATCCTAATTTAGGTATGTGTATTTGTCAAAGTCATGATTTTTGCCTCATTAACTCCAACAGACTCAGTCTCGAGTCAAGTTGAAAATCAGTTGAGTTGGGGATGACACTGCTGAGTTGGGCCACACCTCCTCCTATTCTCAATCCGGTTTCATGATCCAAACCACCCCAACTCACCACGACCAAGTCGAACAGGTCACATATAACTCGAACAAGCTGGTAATCCTAGATGATGTAGCTAATAATTAAATTATTTTAGAGTATCAACAACTTGCCACATGTACGGTGGATATGTGATTGGTGACACCTTTGTTAATTTGAGACTCTTTAACAAAGAAAAAAAAAAAGAGAAGCATTTCACTCCATTTATTTTTAAATCTCTCATATAAGTGCATTTATTTTTAATTCATTATATTTTCATGCATTTAATCTCATCCAAACGCGCTTGGAATTCCATTTAATTCTTACTAATTTTTTGTATGCATAGCAATTATCAAATGAGGCATCTTTTAGATGAGCCATATGTCAGTTTTCTTAATGCGGAATAATAAGAACCGAACTATGCATCAGACATGGAGATCAAGAATATTGAATACGTGGTGTACCTGATTGATACGTCATTGTTATAAATAGGATTGTTGGAATCTTCCTCTCCTTACATCTTTTAGAGAAGCTGTAATGAAACTATAACTTCTATCAGTGGTGTTAGATTAGAGACCTAGCCTTAAAATCCATCAAAACTCCTCTCCCTATAGCTAATTTGACAATCACAGTTGTAATACTCCACCCATTACATGAATTTCTGAATGTTTCACAACTTAGTGGGGCCATTGATATACTTAATTACATTATCCAACCCTTAGGACAATTCAAATTGTTGATTAACACGGCCCACCTTGTAAAATTCTTACACCATATGCCAATAATCACGCTGACTTTATGATCCTAACCATTGTTTTTAAGACTTCTATGGACAGAAAGATTGTTAGTCCTCTATCTTTTTTGCTTTCTCCTGTCTCCTTGAAAGTCCTCCGGTCAAAAGGATAGGATTTTCAAATTAGTAAAATTTGTGATGTTGTCCATTGAGGGGGGGCCCACCAACTGATCCGTTGGGATATGGTCCACCTTGGCCGCGCGTGGTAAAAGTGGCCACTACATTTTTTTTGAATAAGTGGCAATTTTCTATGGAATGATCCAGAGCATATTCTATATGCTCTACCAACCTACATTAGAGGCTGTGGGGCCCACCACCCGATAGTGGGCCACACACCTCATCAGTAGGTGATGGACGTTCAAACAGTTATCTTTCTGCCGTACACTGTGGCACATGAACGACGGAACAGATTGGCTACTTCCCCTGACACCAGCCCCGTGGCTGGTGGTCGGTGCTCTGTGGGCCCCACCATGATGTATGTATTTCATCCATTCCTTTCATCCATTTTTACAGATCATTTTAGGGTTTGATACAAAAAATTATAGGGATTTAAATCTTAGATGGGCCACACCACAGCACAAATAATGAATGGATATTCACAATTAAAATCCTCCTAAGGCCCAATGTACTGTTTTTTTGACATCAAATCTGTTGATTTGGTCATAAATACCCAGATGAAGGTAAAACATAAATATCAGCTCGATCTAAAACTTTTATGGCTCTCAAAACGTTTTTAATGGTCAAAATTCATTCAACACTCTTTCATATAATGTGGTCCACTTGAGATAGAGATATACTTCATTTTTTTAATCATATCAAAAAATGATATATAAAAACATATGGACGGCATGGATGACACACATACATCATGGTGGGCCCCACAGAGCACCGACCAGCAGCTAATGGCTGGTATCAGGGGGAGTAGCCAATCCGTTCCCCATGAACAATACCGAATAAAACAAGTACCGGCAATATCCGCATTTGGGAGTGTGCACAGTACAGTCGCTTTTTGGTTTGTCTATGGTGGGGAACATCGATCAGAGATTATCTGACCGTTAATGGGCCATCCACGAAATTCCATCATCTGGAAGATCCTAGCCGTAGATTATTTCATTTTCTTTCTTTGGTTGAATGTGAGTAGGTACTGTAGCTGTACTTTCTTTCTTAGCCGTCAATATTTTGGCCATCTGATGAAGGGCTATGAATTGTCCGTAATGGACATTTTAACTCATGATCCCATCCACAGAAGGACCCATTATATCAATGGCTTAGATCACCCCCCCAAAAAAAAAAACATTGCATGCAAGTAGAGACCTCAACAGGTGGGCCAAGGTAATCCGAAGCCGAGCCCATGGGCCCAGCTTGCTAATTTTGGGACAGAAAATGTGGGCCCGGGACTGACCACGGCCAGAAATTAAACCCAAACGAAGCCCTTGAGAGATGGGGCTGTACTCGATACTCGGGCGAGTGTGATGGTTGATACGCAGGCACTAAAAATTGTATACTTAGCGTACAAGTAATTCAAACTACCGATCGAATTGTGGGTCCTAATTAGATGCATTATCAACCAGAATATAAGCTTACTTCGTTTTTTTAATTGGACGATTGGTGGACATTTAACGAACGGTATGCCACGTACAACAGTTTCTAAGTGCCCGCGTATCAATCATCGCACTCCCGGAGTATTAACCAACTTCCCATCTACTATCTTGGGAAACACGTTAAGGAGTTGTTTGAAATTCTAGGAAAAGAGAGGGAGATTTTAGTAAATAGTCCAATTTTTCCTTTGGCAGAAATGGAAAACAAAGGAATAATTCCAGCCGCAAGGACGCCTCTGTGGTGGGCCCCACTTTTTGGATAAGGAAAGAAGGACGGATACAACGAATTCATTCCTCTCTGTTTTTTCTTTTTCTTTTTATTATGCTTATTAAATGTGAAATTACGAAAATACCCATAGAGAGAATAAGCAACAGAATCGCACCCAAATTCATATGAGGACATACGTGCACCATCTTTCCTTACCTGCTAACGTGTCACTCTTGTAGAAAATCCTGACCGTGTAAAAGGTGTATCGTCCCATGAAGATCTCCTAGACCAATAATCAGGACGGTCCGTTCATTATACTGGCCACAAAGTCAGTGTTGATGGATATCCGAATGAATGATTCACGTAAATTTGCGGCCCAATAAAATCTGGGTCAGACTGATTTTCGTGGGATAAAATCTTCCTAGTGTGACCCATCTTTTGAACGGCTTTGATGTCCTACCCGGACAAGGTGGTGCCGAAGATGGCATTGGATTGAGCAGTTTCTCCCTATAATCTCTACCGTTGTCAAAATTAAGAGTATTTTTGTAATTTTCATAAGTTAGGGGGTGTTCCAAAACTTGCAGCCATGGAGATCTCGACCGTACATACATCGCATTGAGTAAGAACCGTTCATCCAGCGATCCAACCTATGGATGACCCACAGCTAAAAAATATGGTCAATCAGTTAATCCTATCCTATCTACACCTTCCTTTTCCATGTGGGCCCACTTAATCATACCATCATTTTGATCTTGTAGGCCACATCTGGGGCTGATGATATCCATCGGACTACAATTTGGGGAACTCCCGCGAATTCCCATCCTTTCATCTTTTTCAACAATCCATGTAAGTCTCTATCGCCTTTCTGAATTTTCACACCCAGTGGCAACTTTGTAATTTTTATAAAAACCAAGTCCCTTTCATCGCCTTTCATAAATCCATATTTCTCTATAAAGATATACGCTCAAGTGCTCTCATAGTACTACAAGTACAGTGCTCCTAGTTGTATCTGGCCACTTGGAAAGTCCAAACCGTTGATCTGAACCGTCTATTAACTCCATAAAACACTTTTTGGGAAACCAAGAAAAATCCACTGGCCAGATAAGCCAATCCATCCCTAATTCATTCTTATCATTGTAGCCGTCTATTTCCCAGCCATGTATTGGATGGTTAGGATTTCCTAACAAAATTGACCATTCAGAATAATAAGAAATCTATGATGCCTCCAACAAATAGACTGACTAAATAGTTGCCTGGACCTATTTTTTTTTTATTTTTATAAATGATCTTGACCATCCGTATTAAAAGGAGATTGGTGTTATATATTTATGGTCTATGGTAGATACTATGGACGGTCTAGATTGATCGATTGGATTGTGTAAGTGTCCAAATACAAATAGGAACACTATAACTTATAGTTCTCTAGGAGCACCCGAACATTTCTCCTCTATAAATAACGAACTCCATCAACCTCATTCCATTCCATAATTCACACATACAAAGTTAGAAATAGACAGAGAGGGAGAGAGATATGAGGCCTGCAAGCACGTCCAATTCTGCCGGATTCCGGTGGAATTCTCCCTTGCCCTACCTTTTTGGTGGGCTTGCCGCCATGATGGGCCTTATCGCTATCGCGTTGATCATCCTCGCCTGCTCGTACCGACGGTCCCGGTACCATTCATCGGACGACATGGCGGAAAAGCCCACCAAGCCCACAATTCCTGCAGCCCAAGAAGATCTGGAGCCAAAGATTGTCGTCGTAATGCCCGGCGAAGATGGGCCCACTTTCATCGCAAAGCCCATCAACCCAATTCACCTCAGCCAAGAACAATGAGCCCACTACCGCCGACGACCGGAGACGATGGGCCCACTTTCATTTCAAAGCCCATCAACCCAATTCACCAATAGCCCTATCAGTGAGGTCATTCTCTCATGGGCCATGGGCTTATGCTTTTAAATGGGAATTTTGTAGTTTTGAGATGATATTGAGTTTTCTTTCTTTTCTCTTGTAAGAGTTCCGGCTATATGCACATTGGTGAGTACAAAAGAACACCCTGTGACAGTTTTCTGATTATTGCTCATTTTCTTTATATATGACATATACAAAAGGAAATCCAGACCATTCAAAATGTGGGAAACACTGTGGATGGAGCATGGTTCGAATACTACACCGATCGGGCAATTCTAACCGTCTGATTAGTGTTAATTAGATAAATGGTTCAAAGAGATATAGTATCCAACGGGAGAAATTGGATGGTTAGTAGCAAATTATCAGTTTCATCGTTGGATTGTACTCCATCCATAGTCCGGTCAGTAATTTGGATGGTCCAGATCCACACGCGAACGAGTCACTGAGATTTTTGAAACGGTAGTGAACTATCAAAGAATCCTACCTATGCCTTGTTCTTTGGTACACTGGCAGCGTGCGATTGATGAATTGCGCAGGCAGTTACACATTAATGAGATAATGCATACGTGGAATGCAATAAATTTAAACTAAGCCGTCCAAATCATGGAGAAGAGATTAGATGTGTCATAAACCCAAAAGTACTTTTATTTGATAATCTGACAATGAGATTGTTGGACATCTATTGGACGGTCAAAAATGAAAAAATCCAAGTGTCTACGAATCAGATCAGGTTAGGATTGTTCAACACTATAGTGTTTAGAATGTAATTTATCTACCTTGGGATCCTTAATCTAGTTGGTTTTCTTTGAGTCAATATCTTACACGTGTACATCTCCAAAGTGCCTGCGTATCAAGATGCAGCCAGAGTAAGAGATAACTCCCATGTAGTTTTTATCATCTCTTCATGGGTACAATGCAACTTTTATTATTGTTAGTTGTTAGAGTTATTAGTAATACTGTTGTAATTTGCAGGAACTGATACAAAGAGTATAGTCGATCATCTACCGTCCGTTCATGATCAATTGTTGAAATATCGTATTATCATCAGATCCAACGAACGAACGGTTGCATTCTAATCAGTGGGCCATGAGGCTCAACCGCAACTGCATGATAATTTGAATAAACGTGAAAATAGTATACGTCCATAATTCTAAATTTCAACCTTTAATCAAATGTCACATAAAACATGAGATCCGAGCCGTTCATTGTGCAAGATCCACACAAAGAATCTACTGATCCTTCTTGTTCTTGTTCCTTTCTTTTCTTTTGAGCAAGGTGACATGTAGTGGTCCACCAAGTGAAAGGCCAAGATCTCGCACGTGTACGGGAAGGATAGGCCAGTGTTCCACTAAGGAGGGTGTCGGTCCTTGTTTTACCTGTTTGATGGTGTTTTGCTTTGAGATAAAGCTTCCAGATTCTTAAAAATAAAAATTATGTCATTCTCCACCTAAGGACATGCACAGCATACTCGAGTTCTTTAGTTGGTACAGGTGGGGCCCATGGTGTTGTGATCAATACCGCTTGTCTGATGTGACCGTTTATAGATGGACAGTGCTATAAAAAACTCTCATATTCGACCATAGGTTTGCTAGAATATATCCCAACTTATTGTAGTAAGATATGTAGGGACCATAACCATTGGATCTGGGATTCTGTTTGGTGATCCATACCGTTTACAAGATCAAGCCCTTAAGGTAGATGGAGAATAGCTAAAACCAAAATTCTTTGATCAAAATAATTTAGCACTTTTATTATTTAACATTTTCCGTCGTCTCTTAGCGTTGCTTTCTTCGCTATTAATTTAAAAGTATAGGATTTTCCAATGGGAATTATTTTCTTTCTTCATATATATTAGGAGTTTGATCATTAATATAATCGTAAGCTTATACTCGCAATATATCTTATCACATTACACCAGCATATATATATATTCTGCCAAAGATTTTGAATTATTTTGAGATAAAGAGTTTTGTAATCTCATCACTGATTATGAGTTTGAATAAAGTATAATAATTATAACATTATAAGAAAACATGACTTTAACTATGGCTTTTAACCTTGGTTAAAAAAATTGAGACTAAATATACTATTTTAGCTTCGGTTGTTAAATAACCAGTGTTAAAAGTTAAATTTTAACTATGATTGCTAACAAATGGAGGTTGAAAGTTTACTTTGAACTACAGTTGCTTACAAATTGAAGGTAAAAGTAAACTTTTAGCTTTGATGGTTAAGGCAATATTTCTCTCATGAGTACTAATAATTTGACAATTTTAAAGTTTTAGGTAGTGTAGAAGTGTTAAATTGAATTCATGTAGCTGACCACAATTAGTTAAAAATTAGAACGAGAGGTTTTATTTGTGAGAGTTTTACACTTATTATTTGTGATAAACCAAAATAAAGGAAGATGGTTGGGCTAGGTTGATGATAAGTGGCAAATTCTGACCAGCGTTCTCTCATGAATCCTAATAATATGACATTTCAAAGTTCTTGATAGAGTGGAAAGGCTAACCTGGATTTTAGCAGCTGCCTTGAATTAGTTGTGAGTCGATACAAGGCTCTAAATAAAGGAAGATGGTTGTAGTTAATAAGTTGGCAGCTGGTAGCAAACCATTGGCCAAAGTTCTCTCACCAATCGACAATCACATTTCGAAGTCCTTGATATAGTAGAATGGCCTAGCCAAATTTGTGTAGCTAGCCATCCTGAATTAGTTGTGAATTCGTGTAAGGTTCCGAAGAAGGATGGTGGTTCTAATAGGTCGGTTGCCAAGGGAGCAACGCGGCTGGTGTTTGCCTGAATGTGGGGTCCAGCTTGATGTACTTGTTGTATATTCATGCCATTTATCCATTTTGCCATTTTATTTTAGGGCATGAGCCTAAAAATTATACAGTTTTGGTTTCAAGTGGATCTCATCACAAGAAATAGTGATGATTGACTATTATGAACTTCTTAGGGGCTATAAAAGTTTTGAATCAAATTAATATTTGAGTTTTTACTTCATCCAGGTATGTGTGACCTTATCAATAGGTTTGATTGCAAATAAACATTACTGTGGGTAGAGGTGTACAGGGGTTGAGCCGAGTTGAGCTTAGTATAGCTCGACTCGGCTCGGCCACTAGTTGACCCTAGTTCAAACTCGGCTCAGCCTTTGAGCTTAACTGGCTAGCTCGGCTCAATTCGATCAACAACTCAAGCCAGTTCAAGTTGAATTTGAGCCGAGTTCACCTGTGTAGCATTTTAACAAACGCATGAACTACACCTTCAAATGCACATTGTATGTAAACCAACAACAACATTTTTACGAGTATTTCTTGAAACAACTTGTAGGCAACATCAAAATAAAATAAAAAGAAGTATTTGATTCATATACATACCTTACTTGCCACCAATCGACACTTTGTTAAGTCATTTCATCGAATACTTGCTAAGTAACATCAATATTAAAGTAATCGAGTCACCGAATTGGTTTGACATGAGTTCGATTCGAGCTGGGGTTCGATTCGAGTCAAGGCGAGCTTGGGCAAGGAGGAACTTGGTTTGAAATTTTTTCGAGCTAAAAAACTCAACTCGACTCGGCTTGAACTCAGTTTCAAACCGAGCCGAATTAAGCTTTTTTTTAGTCTAGACAAGTGAGCTAACCAAGCTAACTCTGTTCGTGTACAGCCCTAACCATGGGACTTAGAAAGTTTTTATTGGCAGGCATTCAATGACTAGTGTCTTGTATGGTGTGGTCTACATGAGATTTGGATCCACTTCTTTTTTAAGCTCATGTCCTAAAAATAACATAGACAACAGACGTGTGAACAATGTAGATATACAACGCATACTTCAAGGTTGATTCACTCCCAATACCACATGTGGTAATATGGCCTGAGATTACTCTCTCATAAACCCTGACAATCTAACATTTTGAAATCTTTGATAGAGTACAATGGCCAAACCAGATTTGTGTGGCCCACCCCACTTAGTTGCGAATTGAAATAAGGCTTAGATGAAGAATATTGTGATGAATCTAGACCGTCTATTTGCAAGCGACAAACTGAAAGGTTAGGATTGTAGTGTCGACATATTTTCATGGCACCGTCCATTTTTCGGAGTCTATGAATAATGAGCCCCACCAATACAAACTGAAAATCCGAATATGCTGAGGATATCTTTGGTTGGAGGTTCTGATAGTTCCTCGATCGGATAATCATCATATACTCCACTTACGATATTCTCCTCTTCAACCCTACTTTCATTTCTAACTCGTCATGGATTTTTCCCACTTTCTAATATGCGGCTATCCGTTGGTGAATGCGGACCGTCCAATTGGTGGACCTATTAAGGATGGTTCATTGTACAGAAATCACCCTAATTAAAAAAAGCATCAGATCAAAACAAAATTGGATATACTTACTTTTTCCTTTTAAAATTTCACCGTCCATTAAAGGCCTGCAAGTTGGACGTATAGGATTACATGTTCATTTCATTCTTCTATCATGGTCATCCACAGAAGTATGGCCCATCAGATGGATGGTCCAAGAATCAGTAACCATACAATGGAGTGGACGAGATCACCCCCACAAATTCATGATTTGGGTCTTTAATTAGAGGATTAATCTACACCTTACAATGCATATCATGGTTAGTGGCCTAAAAAATTGGACGGCTGACATTGCCGACGCTCTTAGCCATACCCACGTGTTAGCAAAACCAGACATGCAAAAAATGTGTTCGCACATGTGACATATGACGACGCACATGCACTTTTTATGATCATCACTTTATTTTTTTTTCACATTTATTTATGATCTCAGCCGTCCATGTTTGACAAAGGTAGGGTGGAATGTAGCTTAATGTGGTTAGGTTTCTGAGATGCGGCGGCCCGGACATGTATGCAATGTTTGGTGATTGCTGTTTAAAGTCTTTCAAAAATAATTTGTAGGAAGAAGTAAGAAATGATGAATTTTAACAAGTGTCCTCAGCAAGCACATGCACGATCCGGACCTTTAATCAGGTGGGGTCCAAAATGAAAATGACACCACCCAAAAATCAGGCTAGTCTACTCTTCAATTTAGCCAAACTTGAATACTGAATATAAAAACCGTCCATTTATTTTGAACATCTGCAGCCAACCTAATGAGTGGACAAACCCAATTTCTGGATCTTGAAAATTAAACAGTGGGATCCACCTGATTATCGGTTCGGATTTTTTCTCAGGTGTGTCACGATGCTGTATTCAAGATGCGTGAGTTCAGTTCCTGATCCTCCCTCTTTTTCTGTTGAGGGTTGCTTGTGGATTAAGTTGAAAAAGGTGTGATTTTATTTAGACCCCCTGGTCTACAAAAGGGTTGTGCATCCATGTCATACCTCCACTTAGTGGGCCCCACAGAAATGATAATTTCCACCAGCCGTTCAACTTTGGTTACAATAGTTTCAATGGAAAATGAGTTGAAATTTCGTTCCACGGAGTCTTTATGTTCCCATTTCTTTATTGGTTTGTTAATACAACCAGTGAAATTCTAAGGGCGTTTTGGATGCCACCCAAAAATAGGTTAGATGAGTTATTTATTTATTTATATTTATTTTTTAACAGGTGCACACATGGTGTCTGTGCTTGTCACAGCTTCTAGCCACAAATAAAATTGTGGGGTGGCTAGGTTCCTTGAACCCCTTTTGTAGTCTTGAAAATGGGGCCCACCATGATTAGAGGTGTACACGAGTCAAACCGAGTTGAGCTTGACACAGCTTGGCCACTTGCTGACCCCAACTTGAACTTGGCTTGGCTCAGTCCTTAAGCATAACTGGCTAGCTTAGCTTGGGCTAGTTCGAGCCAAGATTGAGCCGAGTTCACCTGTGCGAGATTTTCGCAAATATATGGTATGTACCTTTAAAATCTCTCTGCACATAAAATAATGATAATGATTTTATGTGTACTTTATCAAACATTTTGTAAGCAACATAAAAATCAAGAAAAAAAGGACATTTGTTTCATATACGTACCTTCCTTGCCACCAGTCATACTTCATTGAGTCATTTCATCAAACACTTGGTGAGTAACAACAATATCAAAGTAAACAAGTCACCAAACTAGTTCGATCCGAGTTCAATTCGAGTCAGGTTCAATTCGAGTCGAGTCAAGCTTGGCAAGCTCGAATTTGGTTTGAAATTTTTTCGAGCTCAAAAAATTAGCTCGACTCGGCTCAAACTTAGTTTCGAACCGAATCGAATCGAGCTTTTTCGAGTCAAGTCGAGCGAGCTAACTGAGCTAACTCTACTTGTGTACAACCCTAACCACGATGTCCATGTGACATTTACTTCGTTACTAGGTTTGCAAGCTAGTATTAGGGTTTGAGCTAAAAAATGAGACCGGTTCAAAAGTCCAGTAAGCTGCACCGTAGGAAAGGATAAGGATGGCACAGTTTGGCTAACACTAGACTCCTAACTAGTGTCAAAGTTATGTAGTCCCCATTATGATGTATGTGTTTTATATATGCTGTTTATTTACTTTATTAGCTTATTTTAAGGTATATGACAAAAAATGAGGTAGATCTAAATCTCAGCAAACCATACCAGAGCAAATTGGATACTTTTGATAATTTTTCAAAGGGATGCGAAAATTTTCCCCCTTGTCAAAATGTTAGATGGCAAATCAACATTACAATGGGCCATAGTAAGGTTTTAATGTTGGATGCTCAATGAATATTGTTTTCATGTGTTGTGGTCCACCTTAGATTTAGATATGCCTCATTTTTGAGTTCATGCCTTACAAAAAGATGAAAAAATTGAGGAAAGATGTCACGCCCCAAACTCGGAAACCGGGCTCACAAAATTCCCGATCGCCGAATCCGGCACCGACAGCCTCCGTAGAACCCCATTCTCGGCTCCTAGCTCCCATTCGCCAGGTTCCGATCCTGGGATGCTACAAGGAGGATTTTAAATATCAGTTTGATTCGTAATAAGCATAACCAAAGGCATAACCCACAAACAACAACCAAGCACTCCATTACATTTCCACTATGATCAAAAAAGTTTTACAAGTACAATGAGCATAAAGGGAAATACAATGGTAAATAACAGAAAACTCCAAAATGATCAGCGACGCGCTCCTGCCTCAACGCTGCTGCAGTCCAACGTCACCTGCACGCAACGGTCGTGCATAAGCTTACCGAAAGCTTAGAGGGTGGTGAAAGTGTGTGCGCAAGGTAGTAATATGAATGCAATGTCAGAGTAATGCGGAATATGCAGATGGAACCAAAACGTCATGAGTCGTACCAAGGCTATGCAATGCAAGACATGAATGGTATCGGCCATCCCAAGGCCATGCAATGTACAATGCAACTCAAGCATACAGATACTCATCAATGTCCACATATCAGTACAGCTCAGAGTATGGAATATCACCGGGGTCTAGTACACTCTAAACCAGATTGCCGCCACATCGCGCGCAATAAGGTAAGTGGAAGAGACCTCACTATCCGTCTGCCAATATCGGGCGCGACTCGTCGATAGCGGACCCATTCCTCGAGCTGGTCAGACTCAGCCTAGCATTGCCCCCTACTCTCGGGCGGGTAAGGCCGCACCCCCTTCCAACCGACCACGACACAGTGGAGAGCGTAACCGTCTGGTAATCGGCACTCAACGCTCATCTACCCACTCGGTCTAGACGTTGGAGCAACCTCTTGGTACCATAAGGGTTTAGGGACTTTCACCCAGGGATATCTATAGTACCCCATGTAGAACAAGATTTCCGGTATCCAATCCTACCAACCACGATCTGTCTGTGGAGGCTGCGGCCCTGATGTCGCTAGGGCGTACAGTAACCATGTCACACAAATGCGGAATGCATGAATCACACTATCCAGTCATGCAACCAATCCTGCGCATAACGTGCGCTCATGTAGGGCAACACCGCCTAACCCGGAGCCCATAAACAACCTGCCCGAAGGCAAATGCTATGATCAGACAACCCTCACGTCAAGCATACATATGATGCGTATGATCATGAGTCATGGAACTGTACTAACATGTTATAATCAAGATGGACTTTGCGTATAACTGAGATGGGCCGAGATAGCCTACTTACTACAAGTATAGGTCTATTAGTGGGCCTTAGGGAGAGTGACAATGCGGACATTTAACCGACGTCATCCTTACAATGTGGGCATTTAACCATCATTGTTCCTAAGGCATTACTTACTATAAATATCGTTATATGCCATAGAGGGATCACGCATTGCAATGGACCTAGTTGAACTCAATTGGGTCTTAAGTACATCAATTAGGCCGTATCATATGGGCCTTACATTCATCAAGCGGATCACCTCAATGAGCCTCACCAATGGCCCTGAGGTCCTTTGCAATGGGTCATAACCCATGGGCCTTAGAATTCATAAAAAAAATGAGCCCAATCACATGAGCTTTATGGGCCTAATCACATAGGCCTTATACCAAAGTGGGCCTCAACAATGGGGCACAAATACATCAATTGGGACTACACACATGGGCCCATAAATAACAAAGTGGGCCTTAGTGGGCGGGCCACAAATACATTAAGATGGGCCTCAACAATGGCCTTAAAATGATCTCAAAATGGTTGGACGGTTTGGATGAAACTCATGCATCATGGTAGACTCCCATGTGGGCCCACTATAACATTTATTTTCCAGCCAATCCTGGGCCCACTGAATTGCTTATTTGCCGCCCAACCTGTTGTTAAGGCCGTGTGGCAAGGAGCCCACCAAAATGTTTATTTTACACCCCACCTGTTGATAAGGCCATGTAGCAAGGGGCCCACCAAAATGTTTATTTGAAATCTAACCCGTCCATTACGTGTGTCCCACCTGTTTGAGGCTTCACACCAAGTTTCAGCTACATTCAAAATTCAGGTAGGCCCCACCAAGTGTTTTTATATGATTTAGGCATGTCTTCACATGATTTGGATGGCATGGCCCACCTGAGTTCAGTTTGTGGATGATTTTTGGAGTTAACGCACCATTCAAGGGGACCTATTAAATGAACGGTATAGATGTAAAATATACACCATGGTGGAGTCTACAAGTGGGCCAATGCGGCCACCCTTTTTAACGTGGACGTCTCTGGACTCATGGCATAAAGTCATGCCAAAAAAGAAAATTATTTATTTTTTTTATCCTAGGTGCGACCCACATTAACCAGATCTACCCCATCCATTGCATGTGTTCCACAAAATTAGGCGTCCAAACCAAGTTTCAGCCACGTCCAAATTTCAGATAGGCCCCACCAAATGCTTTTGTATGTTTCAGGCATGTCGTCATATGATTTTAGATGGTATGGCCCACTTGAGTTCCGGATTGGTCCCAAATTTTGGCTCAACGCCTAAATTAATCTGAGGAAGATGGTGGAAGGCTTGGATTAAATACATGCATTAAGTTGGAGCTTGCAAGAGTGGCCCACCATTTTCCTTCTTTTCCTTTCTTTCTCTGGACGTAAAGTAGGCAAAAGCGTGCATGAATTTTTTTATTTTTGTTTTCCTAGGTGGGACCCACATTAAATAAATCTATCCCGTCCATTGCATGTTTCTCACAAAAATAGGGGTCCAAAACAAGTTTCAGGTAGGTCCAAGCTTCTGCTGGACCCCAGAAATCATTTTTTTAAGTTTTAAAGGAAGATACTAGTATTCTTAATGTCACGGCCCGCCAGATAATTGGATCGATCTCATTTTTCGGCTCAACGCCTAAAACGATCCCGAGAA
Source organism: Magnolia kwangsiensis (assembly GCA_037074715.1). Lineage (NCBI taxonomy): Eukaryota > Viridiplantae > Streptophyta > Magnoliopsida > Magnoliales > Magnoliaceae > Magnolia > Magnolia kwangsiensis. The sequence goes on from CM073583.1 coordinate 19,563,091, forward strand.
TAAAATGAATGGCTTAGATTAAAAATATACATCAAGGTGGGGCCATGTTGGAGCAGCCCATCATTTCCCTTTTCTTTTTCTTCCTTCCTTCATTCCCTTTCTGTTGAAACGTCCAGCGTCCCAGACGCTGGACGGTCTTTTGTTAATTAAATTTTTTTTTTTGGAGTGTGGGCCCTGATGGAGTGGGCCACCACTGATGGGTGCCATGGGCTCAATGTCCAAGGTGGGCCCCACTTGAATAAAAATTACATCAAGGTGGGATCCATTCAAGTGGGCCACACCCTCCTATTGCAATAAAATAAAATAAAATAAAATAAAATAAAATAAAATAAAATAAAAGAGAGAGAGAGAGAGAGAGACATGGAGAGTGGGACACGGCTTGTGATGGAGGGACCCCGTCATTATGGGCCCTCCCTAGCAACAAATCATGTAACAAGTGGGCCTTAAAAAAAATGTGGGACCACCGAAATTTAAATTCAACGGTGGGGATCCTTTCCCCACTGACATGGACGGTCTAGATGACCTTTGAAGAGAAAATAAACATCATGATGGGGTCCATGGAGAATGGCCCCATCATGGAATGATCATGATGATCCATGTGGTCCATCGGCCACAAATGAGGGTCTCAAGTGAGATCCACACCATGGATCGGTGGGCCTCACTTGGTCCACCATAAAAACAATAAAAACTACCCTATAGAGGCACCCACCGTCCGATCTTCTCGCTCCTAGGGGTTCCTTGGCACCTAAGCTTCAACTTCAAGGGTTAAGATGAAGAATAGAGGGTTGAGATGGAGGATTTTGGGGTAGGAAGGTGGGCCACTTGGAGCTTAAGGTCTTTGGAGAATGTCATACGTGGGAGCTCTTGAAATTTTTGTTGCTTGGTAGTTTTTGGAATGAGAAAGAGAGAAAGAGAGAGAGTGATGTAAAGGGAGAGAGAGAGAGTGATGGATGGATGGGTGAGTGATGGTTGTGTAAGAAAAGTATGGGTTAGGAAGACTTTTGTGGCTTTTTGTGTAAGAAAGGTATGGGTTGAGAAGACTTTGTTGGCTTTTGTGTAAGAGAGGTATGGGTTTGGGAGACTTTTGTGGTTGCTTGGGAAAAGGGATGGAAGTGATGTGTACTTGACATGTGATGGATTGATGGGTGATTGATTGATGGGATTGATGTGATTGATGTGACACATCGTTGAGATTCTCTTGGTTTTCGCAACGCGCGGCGTTTTCTCGCACCGAACGTTGGCTCATATCTCTTGATCAGGGTATCGCCTTGGCGCGCGAGTCGCGGTATCGGAACCGCAACGACGGCGCGGTCGCTATGGTATTGGTTTCGGGTTGAGTCGACTCGGGTTGTCGGTACATGAATCCAGGTCACGCGTCGATATTGTTTAAGGGTCGAAAGTTGCCGGAATTCGACCGGTACGACCGCGGGAGTGTACGGAAAGGTACGGACCAAGATATGGGTCTTACAGCTCTCCCCTCCTTATAAAAATTTCGTCCTCGAAATTTACACAAGCGTCGCAACTAATCATAACTCGCAAGGAATAAGAAACATAACGTCATCATATAGAATCAGGGACAGCGTACAAAATACAATACATGATCATCAACCATCAAAGAGATGAGGATATCGATCTCGAATCTCAGCCTCACGCTCCCAAGAAGCCTCCTCTATAGAATGGTGACCCCACTGCACCTTTACCAATGGAATGACCTTGGTTCTGAGGACCTGCTCCTTCCGATCAAGGATACGGACTGGCTGCTCAATGTAAGAAGCGTCCTTACGAACCTCCAACGGCTGCCAATCAATAACGGGAACTATGTCTGACCCACACTTCCTCAACATGGAGACGTGAAACACGTTGTGGACGCCAGACAACTGTGATGGTAAGGCAAGCCGATAGGCCACGGCGCCAACGCGCCCAGTGATCTCAAAAGGTCCTATGAATCTCGGGGCAAGCTTGCCCTTCGCTCCAAATCGAACTACGCCCTTCATGGGCGAGACCTTGAGATACACATGGTCCCCTACATCAAACTCCAAGGGACGACGCCGACGATCAGCAAAACTCTTCTGTCGGCTCTGAGCTGTGCGCATCCTCTGCCTGATGATGTCAATAGCCTCTGAAGTCTCCTGCACAAGCTCGGGACCTAGGAGACGACGTTCTCCAACCTCGGTCCAACAACTCGGTGATCTGCATGGTCTGCCATATAGTGCCTCAAAAGGAGCCATGCCGATGGTCGCCTGATAGCTGTTATTGTACGCGAACTCAGCCAATCGCAGATGCTCATCCCAGCTACCCCCGAAATCAATCGCGCAGGCCCGAAGCATATCCTCAAGTATCTGATTGACCCTCTCGGTCTGGCCATCGGTCTGTGGATGGTACGCGGTGCTGAGCTGCAAATCAGTCCCCATCGCACGCTGGAAGCTCCCCCAAAACTGAGACGTGAACCTCGAGTCTCGGTCAGAAACGATCGAGACTGGAACGCCATGCAGTCTCACAATCTCCTCGATGAATAGTCTCGCAAGCCGGTCCATAGACCAAGTCGCACGCATCGCAAGGAAATGTGCCGACTTCGTCAGACGATCCACAACAACCCAAATGGAGTCATGACTGCGCTGAGTCCTCGGCAAACCCATAATGAAATCAGTCGACACGTGCTCCCACTTCCACATCGGGACGCTCAACGGCTGCAAGAGACCAGGAGGTCTCTGATGATCGGCCTTGACACGCTGGCACGTGTCACACTCGGCCACAAAACTGGCAATCTGGCGCTTCATCCCCGCCCAAAAATACTGTCGCCTCATGTCACGGTACATCTTCGTCGAGCCCGGGTGGATAGAAAATCTCGATCGATGTGCCTCGGTCATAAGATCTCTGCGTAACTCTGGAATATCCGGGACACATAATCGGCCTCTAAAGCGAAGTCCACCGTCTATACCGATCTGCCAATCAACCTGACCCTCAGATGCCGCCTCAGCCATATAACCCTGCAACGACTCATCAGCCTGCTGAGCCTCGATCACCCTAGCCACAAGAGAGGGTTGAATCGACAAGCTCGATAACTGTACCATGGAAGACTGCAGGCCGAACTCAAAGTCATACGCAGCAACATCCTCAAGCATCCGCCACTCCTGAATCATCATATGTGCCACTAGGCCTCGTGGCTGACGGCTGAGGGCATCTGCCACCACGTTTGCCTTGCCCGGGTGGTACTGAAGGTCAAAATCATAGTCTTTCAAGAGTTCCATCCAGCGCCTCTGTCTCATATTCAACTCAGACTGTGAGAAGAGGTACTTCAAGCTCTTGTGATCAGAGAAGAGCTCGAACCTAATCCCGTAAAGGTAGTGCCTCCACACTTTCAGTGCGAAGACAACGGCAGCCAGCTCCAGATCATGTGTAGGGTAGTTCAGCTCATGGACTTTGAGCTGACGAGACGCAAAGGCCACTGGTCTCCCGTGCTGCATCAGGACAGCACCCAAACCGATATGCGAGGCATCGGTGAATACAATAAAGCCGTCACTCCCAGAGGGAAGAGTGAGGACAGGAGCGGACGTCAGACGGTCCTTCAACTCCGTAAATGCTCGCTCGCAGGCGTCACTCCAAATAAACTCTGCCCCCTTCCGAGTCAACCTGGTCAGCGGGGCTGCAATACGAGAAAAACCCTCGATGAAACGTCGGTAATAGCCCGCTAGACCAAGGAAACTACGGATCTCTGTCGCAGTCGTGGGCTGGCCCCACTGACGCACTGCCTCGACCTTCGAGGGGTCCACTGCGACACCCTCCCTCGTCACCACGTGACCGAGGAACTTCACCTCCTCCTGCCAGAACTCGCACTTCTCCAGCTTCGCATACAGCTGGTGTGCGCGGAGGGTCTGTAGAGTAATCTCCAAGTGCTGCTCATGCTCCTCACGGGTCCTCGAATAGATCAGAATGTCGTCGATGAAGACTACGACAAACTGATCCAGATATGGGCGGAAAACCTCGTTCATCAGCTGCATGAAGACCGCTGGTGCATTGGTCAGTCCGAAGGACATGACCTGAAACTCGAAATGACAGTAACGCGTCCTGAATGCTGTCTTCGGAATGTCCTCATCTCGGACCCGAATCTGATGACAACCGGAACGCAGGTCAATCTTCGAAAAGAACTGTGCACCCTGCAGCTGGTCGAACAAATCATCAATCCTGGGGAGCGGGTACTTGTTCTTGATCGTGACTTTGTTGAGCTCGCGATAATCAACGCAAAGCCTCAACGAGCCATCCTTCTTCTTCACGAAGAGTACCGGCGCTCCCCACGGCGAACTGCTCGGACGGATAAAATCCAACTCACGTAACTCGTCCAACTGCTTCTGCAGTTCCCGTAACTCCAACGGTGCCATACGATACGGGGCCTTCGAAATAGGCGCGGTACCGGGCACGAGATCGATCTGAAACTCGGTGAGTCGACGAGGCGGTAATCCCGGAATCTCCTGGAACACATCGGGAAAATCGCAAACTGTCGGTAAATGGTCGATGCAAACGGCGACATGCTCCTCTATGGCGCACGACATCAAACAAGACAACTGCTCTCCTCTGGCCTCTGCAACGAACTGGAACTGAGGTACGCCGGGTATACAAAATGTGACGGTCCTCGCGGCGCAGTCCAAAATGGCATAATACTCAGCGAGCCAATCCATGCCCAAGATAACGTCGAACTCGGACATCGACAAAACAAACAAATCAGCAGGCAGGAAGGTATCCCCAACTAGAACGGGGCATGACGAGCAAAGTCGTCCTAGCGCTGCAGTCCTCCCCAAGGGAGTCGACACTGATAGGCTCACATCAGCAGACTCCAACGGTAAGCCAGCCGATCGACAAAAGCTCTCGGCCACAAAAGAATGTGATGCACCAGAATCAAACAATACACGTGCAATGCATGCAGAAACTGGCAGTATACCCTCAACGACTCCCCCAGATGACTGCGGATCCTGCTGAGCCGCATAAAACCTAGCCTGAGCTGGCTGGGGAGGTGCCTGTCCCCTCTGAACGTGCTGCTGCTGCTGCTGGGGTCGCTGAGGTGGTCGAAACTGCTGCCTCTGCTGCTGTGGCCTCTGAGGCTGGTGCTGATGCTGATGCTGCTGCTGAGGTGGCCTCGGTGGTAGAGGCTGCTGTCGCTGCTGCTGTCGCTGCTGCTGTGGGGGTCTCTGCTGCTGCGGTGGAGGTCTCTGCTGCTGTGGACCTCTCTGCTGCTGCTGGGGACTGGGACACTCCCATGAACGGTGTCCCGTCGCACCGCACCTGAAGCAAGTGCCGGTGAACTGTCTCTGAGGTGGTGGTGGAGGTGCTGATGGTGCTGATGGTGCACGGAAAGCTGGGCGACCAGTGCGCCTCTGCTGCTGTGGTCGACCCTGCTGGGAATGACTGGAAGGAGCCTGCCTCTTCCGGTCTCCCCTCTGACCACGATCAGACTGAGAACCGGCCCACTCAGTCTCATATATCTGAGCCTTCCGCACCACTGCCTGGAAGGTAGGAAGCTCATGCCCAATGACACGACCTCGAAGGCCGTAACGTAAGCCGTGCTCGAAACGGCGGGCCTTCCGCCCCTCATCATCAACTATATATGGTGCGAATCTCGACAGTGCCATGAAACGGGCCGCGTACTGTGCCACGGTCATGTCTCCCTGTACCAGAGTCTCGAACTCTAAGGCTCGCTGACGACGGATGTGGTCAGGGAAGTACTGCTCCTCGAATCGGTCCACAAAGTCCTCCCATGTCCAGACATAGTCAGGTCCAGCGACACGGGCGACAGAGGTCCACCAATGCTCGGCCTCACCGTGGAAGAGAAATACTGCTAACCGGACGCGCTGCTCGGTCGTGCATAACATGGTATCGAATATCTTCTCCACATCGGAGCGCCATCTCTCAGCAGCGGTCGGATCTGGCTCGCCCTGGAAACGAGGGGGATCATGCCGTCGGAACTCACGAAGTACAGCGCTCGCGCGCTCCTGCTCCGCCTGAGCTGGTGAAACAGCTGGGCGTCTACCCTGTCCCTGTAGTGCAGCTGTCACAGCCTGCAACATCTGCTGTAACTGAGAGGCACTCACAGTCACAGTCGGCTCCTCATCAGTCTTAGGTGGAGGAATGTCATCCTCATGGGAAGAAGCAGGAATCTCTGAGGGTGGAATGGGAGACGCAGGTGGTAGAGCTGGAGTCTCCGATGGTGAGGTAGAATCCTCAGGTGGTGGTGCGGGAGTCGATCGAGTAACAGGCGCCATACCCTACAGGAAAGAGCGAAAGCGCCTATCATCTTCCAGAACTCTCGAATGTACGCATGTTAATGGTCTGATTCGGAAGGTCGTGAAGTTATCCGAACTTCAGAACTTAGCCATTCTTCACTCATAGCAAACATGTAATGTTGTTCTCGGTTATTCCCAAGTTATGCTCTGATACCAACTTCTGTCACGCCCCAAACTCGGAAACCGGGCTCACAAAATTTCCGATCGCCGAATCCGGCACCGACAGCCTCCGTAGAACCCCATTCTCGGCTCCTAGCTCCCATTCGCCAGGTTCCGATCCTGGGATGCTACAAGGAGGATTTTAAATATCAGTTTGATTCGTAATAAGCATAACCAAAGGCATAACCCACAAACAACAACCAAGCACTCCATTACATTTCCACTATGATCAAAAAAGTTTTACAAGTACAATGAGCATAAAGGGAAATACAATGGTAAATAACAGAAAACTCCAAAATGATCAGCGACGCGCTCCTGCCTCAACGCTGCTGCAGTCCAACGTCACCTGCACGCAACGGTCGTGCATAAGCTTACCGAAAGCTTAGAGGGTGGTGAAAGTGTGTGCGCAAGGTAGTAATATGAATGCAATGTCAGAGTAATGCGGAATATGCAGATGGAACCAAAACGTCATGAGTCGTACCAAGGCTATGCAATGCAAGACATGAATGGTATCGGCCATCCCAAGGCCATGCAATGTACAATGCAACTCAAGCATACAGATACTCATCAATGTCCACATATCAGTACAGCTCAGAGTATGGAATATCACCGGGGTCTAGTACACTCTAAACCAGATTGCCGCCACATCGCGCGCAATAAGGTAAGTGGAAGAGACCTCACTATCCGTCTGCCAATATCGGGCGCGACTCGTCGATAGCGGACCCATTCCTCGAGCTGGTCAGACTCAGCCTAGCATTGCCCCCTACTCTCGGGCGGGTAAGGCCGCACCCCCTTCCAACCGACCACGACACAGTGGAGAGCGTAACCGTCTGGTAATCGGCACTCAACGCTCATCTACCCACTCGGTCTAGACGTTGGAGCAACCTCTTGGTACCATAAGGGTTTAGGGACTTTCACCCAGGGATATCTATAGTACCCCATGTAGAACAAGATTTCCGGTATCCAATCCTACCAACCACGATCTGTCTGTGGAGGCTGCGGCCCTGATGTCGCTAGGGCGTACAGTAACCATGTCACACAAATGCGGAATGCATGAATCACACTATCCAGTCATGCAACCAATCCTGCGCATAACGTGCGCTCATGTAGGGCAACACCGCCTAACCCGGAGCCCATAAACAACCTGCCCGAAGGCAAATGCTATGATCAGACAACCCTCACGTCAAGCATACATATGATGCGTATGATCATGAGTCATGGAACTGTACTAACATGTTATAATCAAGATGGACTTTGCGTATAACTGAGATGGGCCGAGATAGCCTACTTACTACAAGTATAGGTCTATTAGTGGGCCTTAGGGAGAGTGACAATGCGGACATTTAACCGACGTCATCCTTACAATGTGGGCATTTAACCATCATTGTTCCTAAGGCATTACTTACTATAAATATCGTTATATGCCATAGAGGGATCACGCATTGCAATGGACCTAGTTGAACTCAATTGGGTCTTAAGTACATCAATTAGGCCGTATCATATGGGCCTTACATTCATCAAGCGGATCACCTCAATGAGCCTCACCAATGGCCCTGAGGTCCTTTGCAATGGGTCATAACCCATGGGCCTTAGAATTCATAAAAAAAATGAGCCCAATCACATGAGCTTTATGGGCCTAATCACATAGGCCTTATACCAAAGTGGGCCTCAACAATGGGGCACAAATACATCAATTGGGACTACACACATGGGCCCATAAATAACAAAGTGGGCCTTAGTGGGCGGGCCACAAATACATTAAGATGGGCCTCAACAATGGCCTTAAAATGATCTCAAAATGGTTGGACGGTTTGGATGAAACTCATGCATCATGGTAGACTCCCATGTGGGCCCACTATAACATTTATTTTCCAGCCAATCCTGGGCCCACTGAATTGCTTATTTGCCGCCCAACCTGTTGTTAAGGCCGTGTGGCAAGGAGCCCACCAAAATGTTTATTTTACACCCCACCTGTTGATAAGGCCATGTAGCAAGGGGCCCACCAAAATGTTTATTTGAAATCTAACCCGTCCATTACGTGTGTCCCACCTGTTTGAGGCTTCACACCAAGTTTCAGCTACATTCAAAATTCAGGTAGGCCCCACCAAGTGTTTTTATATGATTTAGGCATGTCTTCACATGATTTGGATGGCATGGCCCACCTGAGTTCAGTTTGTGGATGATTTTTGGAGTTAACGCACCATTCAAGGGGACCTATTAAATGAACGGTATAGATGTAAAATATACACCATGGTGGAGTCTACAAGTGGGCCAATGCGGCCACCCTTTTTAACGTGGACGTCTCTGGACTCATGGCATAAAGTCATGCCAAAAAAGAAAATTATTTATTTTTTTTATCCTAGGTGCGACCCACATTAACCAGATCTACCCCATCCATTGCATGTGTTCCACAAAATTAGGCGTCCAAACCAAGTTTCAGCCACGTCCAAATTTCAGATAGGCCCCACCAAATGCTTTTGTATGTTTCAGGCATGTCGTCATATGATTTTAGATGGTATGGCCCACTTGAGTTCCGGATTGGTCCCAAATTTTGGCTCAACGCCTAAATTAATCTGAGGAAGATGGTGGAAGGCTTGGATTAAATACATGCATTAAGTTGGAGCTTGCAAGAGTGGCCCACCATTTTCCTTCTTTTCCTTTCTTTCTCTGGACGTAAAGTAGGCAAAAGCGTGCATGAATTTTTTTATTTTTGTTTTCCTAGGTGGGACCCACATTAAATAAATCTATCCCGTCCATTGCATGTTTCTCACAAAAATAGGGGTCCAAAACAAGTTTCAGGTAGGTCCAAGCTTCTGCTGGACCCCAGAAATCATTTTTTTAAGTTTTAAAGGAAGATACTAGTATTCTTAATGTCACGGCCCGCCAGATAATTGGATCGATCTCATTTTTCGGCTCAACGCCTAAAACGATCCCGAGAATAAAATGAATGGCTTAGATTAAAAATATACATCAAGGTGGGGCCATGTTGGAGCAGCCCATCATTTCCCTTTTCTTTTTCTTCCTTCCTTCATTCCCTTTCTGTTGAAACGTCCAGCGTCCCAGACGCTGGACGGTCTTTTGTTAATTAAATTTTTTTTTTTGGAGTGTGGGCCCTGATGGAGTGGGCCACCACTGATGGGTGCCATGGGCTCAATGTCCAAGGTGGGCCCCACTTGAATAAAAATTACATCAAGGTGGGATCCATTCAAGTGGGCCACACCCTCCTATTGCAATAAAATAAAATAAAATAAAATAAAATAAAATAAAATAAAATAAAAGAGAGAGAGAGAGAGAGAGACATGGAGAGTGGGACACGGCTTGTGATGGAGGGACCCCGTCATTATGGGCCCTCCCTAGCAACAAATCATGTAACAAGTGGGCCTTAAAAAAAATGTGGGACCACCGAAATTTAAATTCAACGGTGGGGATCCTTTCCCCACTGACATGGACGGTCTAGATGACCTTTGAAGAGAAAATAAACATCATGATGGGGTCCATGGAGAATGGCCCCATCATGGAATGATCATGATGATCCATGTGGTCCATCGGCCACAAATGAGGGTCTCAAGTGAGATCCACACCATGGATCGGTGGGCCTCACTTGGTCCACCATAAAAACAATAAAAACTACCCTATAGAGGCACCCACCGTCCGATCTTCTCGCTCCTAGGGGTTCCTTGGCACCTAAGCTTCAACTTCAAGGGTTAAGATGAAGAATAGAGGGTTGAGATGGAGGATTTTGGGGTAGGAAGGTGGGCCACTTGGAGCTTAAGGTCTTTGGAGAATGTCATACGTGGGAGCTCTTGAAATTTTTGTTGCTTGGTAGTTTTTGGAATGAGAAAGAGAGAAAGAGAGAGAGTGATGTAAAGGGAGAGAGAGAGAGTGATGGATGGATGGGTGAGTGATGGTTGTGTAAGAAAAGTATGGGTTAGGAAGACTTTTGTGGCTTTTTGTGTAAGAAAGGTATGGGTTGAGAAGACTTTGTTGGCTTTTGTGTAAGAGAGGTATGGGTTTGGGAGACTTTTGTGGTTGCTTGGGAAAAGGGATGGAAGTGATGTGTACTTGACATGTGATGGATTGATGGGTGATTGATTGATGGGATTGATGTGATTGATGTGACACATCGTTGAGATTCTCTTGGTTTTCGCAACGCGCGGCGTTTTCTCGCACCGAACGTTGGCTCATATCTCTTGATCAGGGTATCGCCTTGGCGCGCGAGTCGCGGTATCGGAACCGCAACGACGGCGCGGTCGCTATGGTATTGGTTTCGGGTTGAGTCGACTCGGGTTGTCGGTACATGAATCCAGGTCACGCGTCGATATTGTTTAAGGGTCGAAAGTTGCCGGAATTCGACCGGTACGACCGCGGGAGTGTACGGAAAGGTACGGACCAAGATACGGGTCTTACAAAAGATATGGATAAAACACACACATAATGGTAGAGCCCACGGAGCTTTGATACTAGCTAGCTAGCTAGTGTTGGGGTCACTAGCCAAACCATGTCCAAAGATAGGGTACTTAAAGGCCTATCATTGAAACTTTCATGGCCCCACCATGATATATATTTATACATTGTCCCTTTAATTCATAGCGTTATTCCCATCAAGAAAAAAAAAAAAAAACAAATATAAGCTTAATTTGAAACTTCTATGGGACCCACCAAAGTTTCAATGGTGGGCTTGAAATCCCACTGTTTTTTATAGTGCGGCACATTTGAATTTTGCATCTATCTCTGTGAGCTAAAGTCCTAATATGAGCAGGAAAAATTGATGAGCAAAGTTGTAAGACCCGTATCTTGGTCCGTATTGTTCCGTAGACTTCCGCGGTTTTACCGGTCGAATTTCGGCAACCTTCGACCCTTAACTAATATCGACGCCCGACCCTAATTCATATGTCGACAACCTGAGTCGACTCAGCCCGAGACCAATACCATAGCGACCGCGCCGTCGTTGCGGTTCCGATGCCGCGACTCGCACGCCGAGGCGATACCCTGGTCAAGAGATATGGGCCAACGTTCGGTGTGAGCAAACGCCGCACGTTGCGAAACCCAAGAGAATCTCTACGATGTGTCACATCAATCACATCAATCCCATCAATCAATCACCCATCAATCCATCACATGTCAAGTACACATCACTTTATTCCATTTTTTCAAGCAACCACAAAAGTCTTCATCACCCATACCTCTCTTACACAAAAAGCCACAAAAGTCTTCACCACCCATACCTCTCTTACACAAAAGCCTCAAAAGTCAAAGATTCCTTACACCCCCATCACTCATCACATCCATCCATCACTCTCTCTCTCCCTTTACAACTCTCTCTCTCTTTCTCTCTTTCTCATTTCAAAAATCCCAAAGCCAAAGAGACTCCATACGTATGGAATTTCTTAAACCCTCCTAAGCTCCAAGTGGCCCACCTTCCTACCCCAAAATCTCCCATCTCAACCCTCCATTCTTCATCTTAACCATTGAAGTTGAAGCTAAGGTGCCAAGGAACCTCTAGGAGCAAGAAGATCGGACGGTGGGTGCTTCTATAGGGTAGATTTTCTTATTTTTATGGTGGACCAAGTGAGGCCCACCGATCAATGGTGTGGATCTCACTTGGGACCCTAAAATGTGGTCGATGGACCACTTGGATCATCATGATCGTTCCATGATGGGGTCATTCTCCATGGACCCCATCATGATGTTTATTTCATTGCAAAAGGTCATCTAGACCGTCCATATCGGTGGGGAATGGATCTCCACCGTTGATTTATATTTTGATGGTCCCATGTTCAACGGGATCCGTTTATTGTATGATTCATTGCAAGGGAGGGCCCATAATGTCGGGGTCCCTCCATCACCAGGTGTGTCCCACTCTCCATGTCTCTCTCTCTCTCTCTTTTAATTATTTTATTTTATTTTATTTTATTTTTTTTAGGATTGTGTGGCCCACTTGAATGGATCCCACCTTGATGTAATTATTTTTATTCAAGTGGGGCCCACCTTAGACGTTGAACCCATGGCACCCGTCAGTGGTGGCCCACTCCATCAGGGCCCACACTCAAAAAAATAATAATTTAAGACCGTCCAGCGTCTGGGACGCTGGACGTTTCAACAGGAAAGAAGAAAAATGAAGAAAGAAAGGGAAGCTTTTGGGTGGTCCCCTTGCATAGGCCCCACCCTGATGTTTATGTTCGATCCAAGCCATCTATCCTCTTACCCACGGTATTTTAGCCGTTGGGTAGAAGTTTGGAGTTGATCCAATCACCTGGTGGGCCATAGCGCCTAAAATTGCATCCTCACCTTTCAAATACCATCTTCGTATTTTTATTTCATTTTCTTCCACCAAAAAAATTCAAACTTTAGGCTCTTTAGACCTGTTTCGAGCCGGGGAAACCAATGAATGGTGTGGATTTAGGCGATGTGGACCCCACCTTCGAAAATCCTCAAATTTTAGGAATTTTTTTTTTTAAAAAAAAAAAAGGGAAGAAGAGGCAGCAGCCCTTGCTGCTGCTGTGTCAGGGCGCATGCAGGCAGCGCCTGCGTGCTGGCAGACGGACGGGCGGCCAGGCCTCACGGCCCAGCTGTGGGCCCCCATCATGATGCATTTCGATCATCTGCCCCATCCGTTTGATGGGACCCCTCCTTAGGTGTCCCCTCCAAAAATGAGACAGATCCAAAACTCAGGTGGCCCACACCACATGAAACAGTGTGAATTGAATTCTACCATTGAAAGGTCTTTGGGGCCCACAGAAGTTTTGAGTCAAGCTGAAATTTATGTCGTCCCTTCATCCAGGTCCGAGTGACCTTATGAATGGGTTGGATGGCAAATAAATATTACAGTGTGGGCCCCACATGGGACCCACATTTATGTATGTGTTTTAATGCACCATCCACAGCCGTGGACGGTGGACTCCCACCATGATACGTGTTATACTCCACCGTCCAGCGGACGGTGGGGCCCCTTGTGATGTATGTGCTCCCTCCGCACTGTCCACTGGACAGTGGGACCCACCATGATGCACTTGATACATTCAAACCGTCCATCCACTTAGTGAGATCATTTTAATGCATGAGTTATTAGATGGGTGGGCCACTCATATGGGTTTGGCCCATTTGGTTTGTAACAGGCCTATGGGCTAGGCCATTTGAATTTCAAAAGGCCTATGGGCTAGGCCCATTTGGTTTATGAAATGATTATGGGCTAGGCCCATTGGATCCACTTAAGGCCTAAGATCTTAGGTCCATTTGATGTGTTGCAAGTCCATGGGATTAGGCCCATTTGATGTACTTCAAGGCCCATGTAATTGGACCCTTTTGTTGAAATTTAAAGCCCATGGAAGTAGGCCATTTGACATATTGTAAGGCCCATGGGACTAAACCCATTTGATTATAAAAGGGTCCATTAGATTAGGCCCACTTTGATATGCATGCAAGCTCATGGATTAGGCCCATTTGAATTGTTTAAGGCCTAGGGATTTAGGCCCATTCGACTCATATAAGGCCTCTGGGTTGAGGCCCATTTGATATACATTTGGGGCCCAATTGGTGTGGCCCATTGGTCATATATTAAACTCATGAGACTACGCTCATTTGATGCAATCTAAGGCCCACGGGTTTGACCCATTGCAATGCACATAAGACCTATTGGTGTGGCCCATCTGATGAATAAAAGGCCCATAGGATAAGACCCATTTGATATATATGTAAAGTCCAATGGGGATAACCTACGGTCCATTGCAATGTGTAAATTCATTACAGACTAAGTACTGACATTTACAAAGATCGTGCCTTGGGAGCAATGTTGGTTTGATGTCCACATTGCGAGTGTAATGTTGGTTGGATGTCCACATTACGACTCTTCTTAGGGTCTATTGTTAGGCCCGTACTTATTGTGTATAGGCCGTCCAGGTCCATCTGCATTATAAGATAGTTCATTTTATTATAACATGTTTAGTACAGTTTCATGACTCATGATCATACGCATCATATGTATGCTTGACGTGAGAGTTGTCTGATCATAGCATTTGCCTTCGGGGAGGTTGTCTATGGGCTCCCGGTTAGGCGGTGTTGCCCTACATGAGAGCACGATATGCACAGGAATTGTTGCATGACTGGATAGCGTGAATCATGCATTTCGCATTTGTGTGACATGGTTATTATTACGCCCTAGCTACATCAGGGCCGTAGCCTCCACAGACGCATCGTGGTTGGCAGGATTGGATACCAGAAATCTTGTTCTACATGGGGTGCTATTGATATCCCTGGGTGAAAGTCCCTAAACCCTTATGGTACCAAGAGGTTGCTCCAACATCTAGATCGAGTGGGTAAATGAGCGTTGAGTGCCGATTAGTAGACGGTTACGCTCTCCACTGTGTCGTGGTCGGTTGGAAGGGGGTGCGACCTTACCCGCCCGAGTGTAGGGGGCAATGCTAGGTTAAGTTTGACCAGCTCGAGGAATGGGTCCGCTATCGATGAGTCGCGCCCGATATTGGTAGACGGATAGTGAGGTCTCTTCCACTTACCTTATTACGCGCGATGTGGCGGCAATCTGGTTTAGAGTGTACTAGACCCCTATGATATTCCATATTTTGAGCTGTATTGATGTGTGGACATAGATGAGGACCTGTATGCTTGAGTTGCATTGCACATCGTATGGCCTTGGGATGGCCGATACCATTCATGTCTTGCATCGCATAAGCCTTGGTACGGCTCATGATATTATGGTTCCATCTGCATATTCCGCATTACTCTGACATTGCATGTTCATATTACAACCTTGCGCACACACTTTCACCACCCTCTAAGCTTTCTATAAGCTTATGCACGATCGTTGCGTGCAGGTGACGTTGGATCACAGCAGCGTTGAGGCAGGAGCACGTTGCAGAGCGTTTTGGAGTTTTTGTTCTTTACCATTGTTTTCCTTTTATGCTCATTGTACTTGTAAAGTTTTTGATCATAGTGGAAATGTAATGGAGTTCTTGGTTGTTGTTTGTGGGTTATGCCTTTGGTTATGCTTCTTACGAATCAAACTGATATTTAAAATCCTTCTCGTAGCATCTCAGGATCGGAACCTGGCGAATGAGAGCTAGGAGCCGAGAATGGGGTTCTACGGAGGCTGTCGGCGCCGGATTCGGCGATCGAGAATTTTGTGAGCCCGGTTTCCGAGTTTGGGGCGTGACAAAAGTGGACGTGTAGTCTTACAAAACTTTGGGTTATAAAGAACTTAGTTCAAAATTGCATCCATGACCATGGCCCACCTTTTTTTCAACAGCTAGAGGGAGGCCCTTTCTTGTGATGGTACGTTTGGGTCATCGATCCATCCAAAAACATTTTCTTAGAGAGCACGGCACGGCAATAACTCAATAGCATATCTGGTGCTTGTGCAGTTTTAAAGTGACAACCAAATAGTCACTAATGATTTTCTATTAGAAAATTTTATTCTAAGATAAAACAACACTTCAGCTGTCAAAGGGCCACCACATGTGCCACTGCAACATACAAGTGCGATATCTTGTCTAACATTTAAAGATATTCTCCCTTAAAGGCTCCACACGAATTGATAATCCCAGTTCTATTAAGACATTGTGTGAGTATTATAGAAGTACCACACCATCTCCTACATGAATTCTAGATGTATCACAACTTAGTGGGGTTCATTGGTGCTCATATTATCTAACCCTTAGGATAATCCAGACCTTTGATCAATAAGACACACTTATTAGAGTTCTTATAACCTACATAGTAATATCTCTTTAAATATTCTATAACAAGCTAAGTGAATCGCCCGGATACTTAAATCTTGCTGATGTTAGAAACAGGTTGATGGCTTAGAAAAACTTCATGCAAGAGTATTTGTTCGGTGAAATATGGCTCACTTGATTAATGGACCCACATGGTTTTTTGGCCAAGACATTTATGTATTGGGACCCTCTATGGATGGCTGGCATCCCATAGCTATGTGCCGCGCGCTGGCACATCAGGTGGTGCTAGTAGTTCCATCATTATATATAAATCCATACTTGAGATATCAAGTCCCCATCAGGAGATTTTGTCCCTCCATTCTCGATTATTTATCGATAATATCCGTTCATTTCAGGTGATAAAGATTGCTTGTTTTAACATTAAAAAATAGAATCTAGATCTATCATCAGTGTATGTCCACTTTGCTTTTCATTTTCAACCCAACCTTCACATCATCATATATTGCATCAAATAGCAGCTTAGAATGCAACCACGTGTAATCATGGGTTCAATGGATTCAATAGCCCATATAACATTTATATATATATATATATATATATATATATGGGAAAAGGTACTATACGCTCGACTGTATTATACCTTTCATAAGGTCCAGTGTTGGCGGCAAGTTATTTGTCGGATAGTAAAAGTTTTAAACAAATAAGGAAATTTTACAAGGAAACTAGAGAAACAAAATTGGCGCAACAGGTTATTAAAATATACCTCAACCTCTATCACGCATATATATTTTCTGCTAAAGCCTCGTACTCGCCGTTGAAACCTTCTTAAGCCCCATTATGATATTTATCAGAGATCCAACTTATTCATAAGTTAAGACATACATGCAAGAAGGGAAAATATAAATTTCAGCTTGATCAAAAACTTTTGTTCCCCTTAGAAATTTTTAATGGTGGGCATCACTCTATCGACTATTTTCTTTGGTGGGTACATTCTAGCTTTGGATCTGACTCATTCTTTGTCTCATGCCTTAAATTGATATCTCCAAGTGAATAGACAGTATGGATATAACACATGCATCAAGGTAGGTCTCACGAAACTTGGTGATGTAACCTATCCGTATCTAATCTGCGTCTAGCTAGCGTTGGAGTCCATTACAGCTAGTGTTGGAGTTGATTATGACTTTTAATAGGATATGTATTGCGTCGTCCGGGCAAGTAGGGATCTCTGGGGCCCACCATAATGTAAGTTTTTTATCCACGCTGTTAAAAGATTTTCTCAGATCATTTTAAATTATTATCCTAAAAATGAGGCAGGTCCATAGCTCCAACAGACCACAACAAAGGAGGTTGTACTGATAATGACACTCACTGTTGAAACCTTTTTAAGTGCCAGCGTTATGTTTTTTTACCATCCAACCTATTCATAAGGTCATGTAGACGTGGATGAATTGAAAACACAAATATCAACTTGATTCGAAACTTCTCCAGCTCACAAGAAGTTCTTAATGTTGGACGCTCAATCCCCACCTTGTGGTCCACTTAAGCCTTGGACCTGCTTCATTTTTTGGTTCATATATTAAAATGATATGAGAAAATAGTTGAACAGAGTAGATAAAACACTTACATCACGTTGGGCCCCACAGAGCCCTGCCCGGATGGATTACCGTCCGGGTGGGGGTAGGACTTAATCCGCGTTCCTTTTAATATGGAAGTGGATGTACGTGGGTTAGATACTGATAAGTTGAGTAGCAAGTCGGCTATCGAAGTTACGTCACCAAGTTCTGTGGGCCCCACTATGATGTATGTGTTGTATCCACACCATCCATCCATTTTGAGATATAATTTTAGGGCATGAGTCAAAGAACGAGGAGGATAAAAATCTATAGTGGACGCCACTACAGAAAATAGTGAGAAGAGTGATTCCCACCGTTGAAACTATCCCAAGGCCCACCATAATGTTTATTTGAAATCCAACCTATTCGAAAGTTAAAAAAGACATGAAATAAGAGAAAACAAAAATATCACTGTCCCCACAAATATCACTGCCCCCACAAATATCAGCTCATGGCTCCGTCCCATACGGTCGAGCTGTGTGGCCCCCACCGTGATGCGTTTCGAACGTCTACCCCATCAGTCAGATGCACCATTCAATCGTGGACCTAGGTCTCAAAAATCAAGTCAATCCGTGACTTGTGTGGGTCACACCACATACAGAAGTGGAGAGGGGCCGTGCACCATTAAAACATTCATAATCATTTTTTGGGTCCCACTGAGATGTGGTTTGCAAATCTAGTCCATCCATTATGTGTGTCCTACTAGGATTAGGGGTCATACCAAGTTTCAGCAGCATTCAAAACTCAGGTGGGCCCCACCAAGTGCTTTTGTATGTTTTAACGGTGTCTTCACATGATTTTAGATGGTATGGCCCACTTGAGTTCTGTTTACGGCTGATTTTTGGGATATCTTATAATTTAAAGGGGACCCATCAAATGCATGGTGTTGATGGTCGGCACGCATCACGGTGGGGCCCACACAGCTTGACCTCGACCTCACGATAAGCTTATCGTGAGCTCGAGCGCATAATACCTTTTCCCTATATATATATATATATATATATATATATATATATATATATATATATATATATATATATATAGTGTTAGCCACCCCCACTTCGGATCAGAATCAAAACCATGACCTCAGTGTTGAAATAAGGTATCTTTCACTCAATCTACCACTCAAGCTATGGATCGGGGTGTATGTAGCTGGGATATTGTTTAACTACAAGAGACTATATTGTGAAAATTGTAATTTTTATTTTATTTTATTGAAAATAATAATAATAATTTTTAAAAATGTAAGATTTATGAAAAATTTATAAAGCTCTATTTTAATAAAAAATATTAATCTAATTTAGAGAATATTAGTAATTGGTGCATATTACATTACCTCATTAATAGGTAATACTTGTGCATGCACGTCCAAGTACCAAACACAAGTGAACCGCACGTACTAGTGTTGCATATGCCTGTAGGATAGGGACATTCATAGTGGTCCGTACAGTGCATGTGACCCGTCTTGAAGATTAAGCTGGCCCACTAATCAGGTCAGCAGCACATGGTCGTGAAAGTGACCTGTCCTAAAGAGTAAGCTGGCCCACTTCTTTAGGATTGTTTTTGGGTGGCTGGTTTTACAATCCATGGTTTGAAGTGGTGATGTAAGCAATGGTCATGATGATATTTTTTGACCTATTTTTTTTATTAAGATATAAATCTCTATATATAAAATCATAATAATATTTTAAATATATTTAATTTATATTAAGTGTAATTATTGTTTTAATTAAGCTTAATTATCATTATCATCATATAAGCCTTATCTCAACTACTTGGGGTTAGCTGCATGAATTCTTTTTGCATTTCAACTCTATTAAGTATTGAAATCTCAGATTGTCAGGCTTCATGACGGAAAGTTTGATGATGGTTGCTTATGATGCAGCCCGTTTCCTTTATTTATGCTTGGGACTAATAATGGGAGTTCAAAAATTTTCAGTAATAACATTAATAAACTAATTAATAAATAATTAGCCGAATAAATTTTTATAGCAAATATCTAAATAATGATAATTATATTTATTTTTTAGCGCAACGCCTGGTCTTGTACACCTATAGAGTGGGTGGAAAGTGTTTACATTTAATTTGGTATTGATCCATAAAAAAGGTAGAAAATTCTATTAATGATTAGAGGGCTGCATAAAAATGCACCTAATCTAAACAGTGGGACCTTGATGGACATCTTAGATCTTTCACATGTGTCATTGGTATACTCAGTTGCATTTTAGAAACCTAATAAGCAAACTGTTGAAGCCATGATATACATTGATACATCACACTCTGAACACTTAAGCTTTTGGAATAAATGGTTGTTTGACACAAACTTCCGAGGATCTTTGGCAATGCATGGGAGTTCACATGCATGCGCACACTAACCAATTGTAAGGGTGCATGTATGTGAGTCAAATGAAACCATTCAAGTTGTGGACCCATTTTAAATGGGACATAAAACATTGAATACAATGAAAATGGTTCTAAAATGTTTGAGTTGAGAAAATGTTTGAGTTGATGCAAATGGAGTGCCAATAAACACCAAAAAATGTGTGCAAATTAAGGACTGACTATTAGAAGGCCACTTGACTTGTTATTTATTTATTTAAGTATTATGATCATTATTATAAATTTATGGTTATGATGATGGGTGGTGATTATAAATTGCTTATCTTTTTCAGAATTTTCAAAATTTACTTAAAAAAAAATTATTTTCTAAAGTTTTCTTTCTTAATTAAGAATAATTATTAATTATTCTTAATTTAATTCTTTTATGATGATTGTAAATGTTTTTTTTTTTTGGTTAAATTTACTAATTTTCTAAATTTTCCCTCTTTAAATTAAGATTGACCATTATTTTTCTTGTTTAATTTTCCTATTATGTATAACTATTTTGATCATTATAATACATTTTTTGAGTTTTCATTACGGGTTTTTGAGCAATTTGCCCAACCTTTTAAAACTATGATCCCAGGAGATCTGATCGATCTCTATATTAAATCACCCTATGTGATCTTTGAAACAATTTTTTTTAACAAATAAGTTTTATCCAATTTGCCAACAAATGAGTCTTTCTAGTACAAAGTTCCAACATAGAACATTTATACCATTTTTTTTTTTTCCCCTGTATGTAGTTTAAAGGTGAAGTTTTACTAACAGATATGGAACCCTAAATACAATGGGCACCTGCATATTGTCTAGAAAATCCATGTTACAAACAAATAACATTTACAATGACCGTATCACCCTTATGTGGTAGTGTAACTAACAATTTTATAATGTAAAAGACATCCACTGCTTTTTATTTATTTATTATTATTACGACTTAAAAGTCGCCCATGTTTGAAAAAGGAATAAGATGCATCTAGCATGATGTGGTTAGGTTTGTGGATGCCCACAAAAAAAAAGGTGACTGGATACTCACCATTAGAAACTTCTTGGGTTTACTGTAATGTTTATTTTCCATCTAACCAGTTGATAATGTCAGAAAGACCTATTTGAAGGGACCACACAAATATCAGCTTGATCCAAAACTTCTGTAACCTACAAGAAGTTTTTAATGGTCAGTCACCACTGTTTTCTGTGAGTGGTCCACCTGAGATTTAGATCTGCTTCATTTTTGGGATCATGATTTAAAATGAGATGTCAAAATGGATGAATGGTGTGGATGTAAGGCACATACATTAATATGGGCCCCACAATCATGGATCCATTGAAGCCGCGGCCATCTTTTACACCCCTATGGTGGGTGGGAAGTGTTTACATTTAATTTGGTATTGATCCTTGAAAATGGTTAAAAATTCTATTAATGATTAGTGGACTGTATTTATGTTTTGTCCATGTAATCTAAGTAGTGGGACCTTCTTGATGGACATCTTGGATCTTTCACATGTGCCATTGATGCGCCTAGTTAGAAACATGTAGTAATTAGCAAACTTCTTAGATTTCCATCCTATAAGAAAGAAACTTTGGCAATGCATCAGATTTCACATGCATGTAGTGACCAATTGTATTGGTGCATGTATGTACCTCAAATGAAACAATTTAAATTGTGAACTCCATTTTAAATGGGTCATAAAACTTTGAAAAAATGTTGGAGTTCGTGTAAATGGAGTGCCAAAAAATACGTACAAATTGAGGACCGACTATGAGAAGGTCAGTCCACCTTTTTTTATTTTTAAATTTAATGATTGTGATCATTATTATAAATAGCTTATCTTTTTTAAAATTTCCCAAATTTATGTTTTTTGGAATTAATTTTCTACTATTTTCTTTTTAATTAAGAATGATTAGCTATAATTGTTCTTAATTGAATTCTTTTTTTATGATTATAAATTAAAATTTTTTTATAATAAATTTACTTGTTTACTAATTTTCTAAAGTTTTTTGTCTTTAAATTAAGATTGACCATTATTTTACTTTTTTTAACCATTATATATAACTATTTTTATTATAATCTTTTTTTAACCATTACATATAACTATTTTTATTATAATATATTTTTGAGTTTCTCATTATGAGTTTTTGAGTAATTCACCCAAGTCTTACTGATGAACTTTTGATTCAAGTTTTTAAGTTTTTAAACTATGATACCAGCAGATCTCAGGGATGGTTATTTCTATCAGCATGGACTTAGGAAAAGGTTTAATACTGTTTTGACTAAAAAATGGAGTGAAAATAGTTATATGCCCGTTTATATGATTGTACATAAATAAGAGTAAAATACAAATATAAGCTGTTCAAATTTCTCTATGGATTAGTAATGTATGTAAAAGATTAATTACCTTAATATCATTTCCCACTCTTAGAAATCATTTTTTCCAAGTACTCACAATGGGTTAGGCAGGGTACAGTGGTCTCGTACCATAGTATGGTACTATTGCCAATTCTCAGACTGAGTTGCATTTTAAATGATGATATGGGTCTGAATTCTATGCTACTTAGGCCATGACATTAATTTATTATACAAGCAATACTAATATTTAGTGATTCATATTCAAATAATTCAAACATAAAGATGATTAATGAAGGATGATTATAAAACTATAGCTCCTATACAATATATTGAGAATATAAGGTTCAAATCAATCTAAGGATGCAGCTCAGGAGTAAAAACCAATCATCATACAATAGTGCTAAAGTCCTTATATATATATATATATATATATAGGCCACTGTACCCTCACAAAACCCAATAACAATGTAAATTCATTCATAATCCACTTAATTTTCTCACCTTTCACTTAAGTCTATTAATATATGAAGATGATTGAACTCTATTTTGAATCACCCATAGTAAATCTTTGAAAAAAAATGGTTTTTCTTTTTTCTTTTTTTTAAAACAAACAAGTTTAATCCA
This sequence comes from Magnolia kwangsiensis, assembly GCA_037074715.1. NCBI lineage: Eukaryota > Viridiplantae > Streptophyta > Magnoliopsida > Magnoliales > Magnoliaceae > Magnolia > Magnolia kwangsiensis. Next base: position 19,586,174 of record CM073583.1, read on the forward strand.
ATTTGCCCACGTACGAGTCTTTCTACTCCAAAGTTCCAACGTTAAACATTTAAACCATTTTATTTTTCAGTATAGGGTTTTAAAATGAAGTTTTACTAGCAAATACAGAACCCTAAATGCAATGGGTGCCTGTACATTGCTTAGAAAAACTATGTTACAAGCTTACAATTTTTACAATGACTGTATCACTCTTACGTGGTGGTGTAACTAACGATTTTAGGGCGTAAAAGGTGTCGATTGCTTCTTTTTTGTTTTTCCTTTTTTAATTATTACTAAAAGGCACTCATGTTTGAAAAATGGATGAGAGGCATCTAAGATAATGTGGTTAGGTTTGTGGACGCGGAGGATCGGACGCCACTAGAAAAAAGTGGTGATTGAATACCCAGCATTAGAAACTTCTTGGGAGCTTAGCATATGCTTATTTTCTATCCAACCTATTGATAAAGTCACAAAGATTTGAATGAAGGGACCATATAAATATCTCCTTGATCCAAAACTTCTGTGACCCACAAGTTTCTTATGGTCAATCACCACATTTCCTGTGTGTGTGGTCGACCTGAGATTTGGATCTACTTCATTTTTGAGATCATGGCCTAAAATGAGCTGTCAAAATAGAGAGAGAGAGAGTGTAGATGTAAGGCATATATATCACGGTGGGCCCCACAATCACGGATCCACTGAAGCCTCGCTTGTATTGTACGCCCATGTAATGTGTTTGGTAAGGGTTTACATTTAATTCAGTATTGATCCTTTAAAAATATAGAAATTTCTATTAATGATTAATGGACTGTATTTATGTTTTATCAACGTAATCTAAGTAGTGGGACCTTTTTGATGGACGTCTTAGATCTTTCACACGTGCCATTAGGAGGCCCAGTGGCAGATAGCCCAGTGGCATCTGCCACTGATGGTAGCATCATAGAAACGTGTAGTAGTTAGTAAACTTCTGCAATTTCCATATTATAAGAGATAAACTTTGGCAGTGCATGGGAGTTCACACGCATGCACTGGCCAATTGGTGCATGTATGTGACTTAAACGAAGCAATTCAAGTTGTGGACCCCATTTTAAATGGGTCACAAAAATTGAATACAATGAAAATGGTTCTAAAACATTTGAGTTCATGCACATGGACTGCCAAAAAATACATGCAAATTGAGGACCCCATTTTATGATTGTGATCATTATTATAAATTTATGGTTACGATTATGGCCGGTGATTATAATTGCTTAACATTTTCAAAATTTATTAAACTTACCTTTCTTTCATTAATTAAACTTTTCCTTTTTAATTAAGAATGATAATATATAATTATTGTTAATATAATTCTTTTATAATAATGACCATTATATAAAATTTATGGTTATGATTATGCGGGTAGCGAGCCAAAGAATGAGACAGATTCAAAACTCTAATAGGCCGATGCCATAGGAAATAGCAGGGATCCATACGGGATGGAAAGGTCTGTCATTGAAACTTTTATATTGCCTACAATGATATTTATATGTCTTCCCTTTTAGATCGTATTTTATAAGGTTATCCCCACCAAGATGAAAGAAACATACAAATATTATAGCCTGATCTTGAACTTCTATGGGTCACTTTGAATTTGGAATGTATTTCATTTTCGGGTCAACATGTCCTAACATCCTTGCAATGTCACACAAGGCTTGGAGTTATAAAGAACTCAAGTTCAAAGTTACATCCACAACTATGGCCCACCTTTTTCCAATAGCCTCATATTGAGGGATCGAGGCCTGTTCTTGTGATGGTACATTTGGATCATTAGCCAAATACATTTTCTTATATATTCTTATGCGGTTTTAAAGTGACAACCAGACAGCCCCTAATGATTTTCTATTGGAAATTTTATCATAAGATAGAACATTGCTTTAGACTGTCAAAGGGCCACCACGGTGCTAGTGCCGCATACAAGTTCAATATCCTAACCGTCCAACCTTTAAAGATATTCTCACTAAAAAATCAGGCTGGTCCAATCATCAAGTGGGCCATGATTTTCAAGGGATAAAACCGGTGTATGTGGTATTGTATTGCTCATAGCAGGACAATACACCTAAATGCTCATGTCTCCCTCAATATATATATATATATATATATATATATATATATATATATATATATATATATAGGAAAAGGTACTATGCACTCGAGCTCACGATAAGCTTATCATGAGGTCGAGCTATGTGGGCCCCACCGTGATGCGTGTCGACCATCAACACCGTGCATTTGATGGGTCCCCTTTAAATTATGGGATATCCCAAAAATCAGCTGTAAACGGAACTCAGGTGGGCCATACCATCTAAAATCATGTGAAGACACCGTTAAAACATATAAAAGTACTTGGTGGGGCCAACCTGAGTTTTGAATGTTGCTGAAACTTGATATGACCCCTAATCCTAGTGGGGCACACAATGGATAGGCTGGATTTGCAAAACACATCTTGGTGGGACCCAAAAAATGATTATGAATGTTTTAATGGTGCATGGCCCCTCTTCACTTCTGTATGTGGTGTGGCCCACACAAGTTACAGATTGACTTGATTTTTGAGACCTAGGTCCATGATGGAATGGTGCATCTGACTGATGGGGTAGATGTTCAAAACGCATCATGGTGGGGCCCACACAGCTCGATCGCATGGGACGGAGCCGTGAGCTCCAGCCGCATGGTACCTTTTCCATATATATATATATATATATATATATATATATATATAGAAAAGGTTCTATGTAGTGGAGCTCATGGGAACTTCCCATGAGGGTGAACTGTGTGGACCCCACCGTGATGCATGTCGAACATCTACCCCATCAATCAGATGCACCATTCCATTGTGGGCCTAGGGCTTAAAAATTAAGTCAATCCGTGACTTGTGTGGGCCACACCACATACAAAAGTTGAGAGGGGCTACCCTTCATTAAAACATTCATAATCATTTGTTGGGCCAACCGAGATGTGGTTCACAATTGCAGACCATCCATTATGTGTGTCTTGCTTGGATGAGGGGTCAGACCAAGTTTCAAATGCATCCAGATTCCAGGAGGGCCCCACTAAGTGCTTTTATATGTTTCAGGCATGTCTTCACATGATTTTAGATGGTATGGTGCACCTGAGTTCCGCATACACCTGATTTTTGGGATATCCCATAATTTAAAGGGGACCCATCAAATGCACGGTGTTGATGTTTGACACACATCACGGTGGGCCCCACACAACTCGATCTCATGGGAAGTTCCCCGTGAGCTCATCCGCATAGAATTCCCCGTGAGCTCGACCGCATAGAACCCCCCTCCCCCTCACACACACACACACACGGAAAATGGTACTATGAGGTTGACCTCATGGGAACTTTCCCTGAGGTCGAGCCATGTGGGCCCTACCATGATGTGTTGAACATCAACACTATGCATTTGATGGGTCCTCTTTAGTTTATGTGATATTTCAAAAGTCAGCCCTTTATCAAACTCATGTGGGCCTAGGTCTTAAAAATCAAGTCAATCCATGACTTGTGTGGGCCACACCACATACAGAAGTGGAGAGGGGTCGTGCACCATTAAAACATTTATAATCATTTTAATGGCCCACCGAGATGTGGTTTGCAAATCCAGCCCGTCCATTATGTGTGTCCCACTAGGATGAGGGGTCATACCAAGTTTCAGCAGCATTCAAAACTCAAGTGAGCCCCACCAAGTGCTTTTATATGTTTTGATGGTGCCTTTAGATGATTTTTGATGGTATGACCCACCTGAGTTCCGTATAAGGCTGATTTTTGGGATATGCCATAATTTAAAGGGTACCCATCAAATGCATGGTGTTGATGGTCGACATGCATCACGGTGGAGCCCACACAGCTCGACCTCATGGGAGCTTATCGTGAGGTCGAGCGCATAGTACCTTTATATATATATATATATATAACTCTAACAAGTGAAGTGAATCGGCTGTATCGTTGGGCACTGATACTGAAACAGGTAGACGACTTAGAAAAACTTCATCCAAGAGTTTTCCTCGGGCGTATATTTGTTCCGTGAAATATGGCCCACCTGATTAGGGGACCCACATGGTTTTTGGCCAAAACATACATGGTGGGACCCCCTATGGATGGCTGGAATCCCATAGCCATGTGCCACGCTTGCATATGATCAGGTAGCACAGTTACATCATTAGCTATGTGCCTCGCTTGCATATGATAAGGTAGCACAGTTACATCATTATATACAAATCTATGCTTGGGATATCAGGTGCCATCAGGAGATTTTGTCCCTCTATTCTCGAATATTCATCAGTAATGTCCGTTCGTTTCAGGTGATACAGGTTGACTTTTTTAACATAAAAATAGATTCTAAATAGATCATCATTGTCTCCACTTTCATTTTCATTTTCAACCCGACCTCCATTATCATATATTGCACCAAGTAGCAGCTTAGAATGAAACCACGTGTAATCGTGCGATCCATGGATTCAATGGTCCATATAGCTTTTATTAGCTTGTTTAATGGTGAGACACTACATCGTGAAAATTCAAACTTTTTTATTTCACTAAATGCCGTTTGGATAGGAGTAATTGGAGGTAAATAAGGAGAGTTGTGAGTAAATGGAGGTAAATGATAAAATGTATGTTTGAATGGGAGTAAACGCATGGAAATAAAATGGGAATAAATAGGCCTGAAATCTTCTTAGAGAAGATTTGAAAGTAAATGGATGAAATGCCTTGAGCTTATTTGAATTTAGAGAGTTGCATGATCAACTAAAGGTGTCGTTACGTTATTGTCTACCCTACACGTGACACGTTGATGATTTTTCAAAATAATTTGATTATCAGTTGCATTACTAAAATCACACTAATAGAATGATCTAAACTATTCAAAGGTTAGCTATTTAAATAGATGGTTAAAAAATGTTAACAAGTTACTTGTTTGTGATTCTTATATTTATGGCCCACATGACGTTCAAAATTTCTTAATTTTTACTAAATTATATATTTAATTAGGCTCATTACAATTATTTTGTTAAATATTACATATGTGCACTAATTTAAAATATTAATGCTGATTTGAGATATCCCATATGTTCCTGGAAATATATTAAAAATTTTCAATGCATTTAAATTCCTCTCATTTACCTCTAAAAGATGCATAATCTATGAGAAATCTACAAAGCTCTTAAGTGATACACATTTTAACAAAGAAAAAGATTATTCTAATTTAGGAAGATTATTGTAATCCACTCTAACACAACTCTTCTTAATTAATACATATTATGTTACCTCATGCATGCATGTGCAAACTCCAAACACAAATGAACCACACGTACCAATGTCGCATATGTCCATAGGATACGGACGTTCATAGTGGTACACATAGTGCATTTGACCTGTCTTGAAGATTAAGCTGGCCCACTCATCAAGTGAGCAACGCATGCACGTGAAAGTGACCTGTCCTAAACATAGTAAGCTTGGCCCACTTCTCTTGGGATGTTTTTGGGTGGCTGGTTTCACAACCCATTGTTTAAAGTGGTGATGCAAGCAATGGTCATGTTGATATTCTTTTGACCTGTATTTTTTATTAAGATATAGACCTATATATGTAAAATCATAATGATATTTTAAATATCTTTAAAATTGATATTAAGTGTAACTATTATTTTAGTTAGTTTTAATCATCATTATCATCATATGAGCCTTGTTTCAACTACTCGGGATTGGCTGAATGAATCCTGTTTTGCTATTCAATTCTATTGATGAATGAAATGTCAGATTATCAGGGCTCATGGTGAAAGTTGCCGTGGAAGTTTGATGATGGCAGCTTAATTGATGTATTTTGTTTTCTTTATTCAGGTTTGGGACTACCAATGAAAGTTAAAAGTTTTTTTAATAAAATTAATAAATTAATAATTATATAGCAAAATAATTTTTTGTAGCATATATTAAAATAATGGCAAGTGTAAATCTATGGATCAAACTTCTACTTAAAGGGCGTCGTTCTCGATACCATAGTTAGCAAAATGTTACGTAATAAAAGAGCAATATGGGAAAGGTTTGTTTTTTAGCACGTCTCCTGCATTTGATAAATGAAGACATGGTCTTATACACCTTAATTCGGTATTGTTCCTTAAAAAATTAAGGTAGAAAATTCTATTGACGATTATTAGACTGGATTTATGTTTTATCCACGTAATCTAAGTAATGGAACCTTCTTGTTGGACATCTTAGATCTTCAACACGTGTACGCCTTGTGGCATCCAGAGGGTTGCATTATAGAAACGTGTACGCCTAGTGGTATCATAGAAAGCGTGTAGTGGTTAGCTAACTTCGTCAATTTCCACCATATATGAGAGGAACTTTGGCAATGTATGAGAGTTCACACGCATGCACTGACGAATTGTTAAGGGTGCATGCATGTGACTCAAATGAAACCATTCAAGTTGTGGACCCCATTTTAAATTGGTCATGATGCTAAAATGCTGGAGTTCATGCAAATGGAGTGCCCAAAAACACCAAAAAATAGGTACAAATTGAGGATTGACTACACTTTACTTGTTTTTATTAATTTATTTATTTTTATGATTATGATCATTATTAAAAATTTATGATTATGTTTATGGGTGGTCACTTTACTAAATTTACTCTTTCTTTTTTTTTTTTGTTAAAATTAAGAACAATTATATACAATTATTCTTGATATAATTTTTTTTTTATAATTATGATGACCATTATTATAAAATTTATGTTTATAATTATGAGGGTGGTGATTATAATGTTACTTATTTTTAAAATTTACTACTTTTCAAAAGTTTTCCCTCTTTAAATTCAGATTGACCATTGTTTTACTCTTTCCCATTATAAATAACTATATATATATATATATATATATATATATATATATATATATATATATATATATATATATATATATATGAGTTTTTCAGTCAGAATTTTTGAGTAACTCACCAAAGTCCAAGTCTTCATGACTTGGGCTTTATGATAGACTTTTGAGTCTAGTCTTCGAGATTTTAAACAAAGATCCGGGTAGACGTTCAGATTGGTTATTTGAGTATGGATCTATGAAGGGTTTAATACTGTTTTGACTAAACTTGGAGTGAAAATAGTTATATGCCTATAAATTCGTATGTCGACATTGTATATAAATAAGACAAAAATATAAGTAAAAGATGTTCGAATTTCTCTATGGATGAGTAGTAATGTATATAAAAGATTAATCATCATGGTATCTTTTCCACTCAAAACCTGTTTTTCCACGTAATCACAATGGGTTTTGGTAGGGTACAATGGTCCCATACCACAGTACAATACTATTGCCCGTTTTCAGCTTAGATTGCATTTTAAACGATGATACGGATCGTTCATATCCTAAATTCTATGCTACCCAGGCTATGGGAAGAAACATTTAATTTTTTAAATAAGTGATTCTATATGAAGATGAATATTTAACGACTCATACTCAAATACAAGATCCCAATGTAAAGATGATGAATGAAGCATGATTTTATACACACACACACAAAAAAGAAGAAAAGACCATGCTATGGGCCCGAAGGAACAAATCTAATGGACCCAATGTGCACTTTCTCTAAGAATACCAGACCTCTAATTTGCCTTGGGAGAGATCTCGTTCATGTAAGAAGAGAAAGGATGATTGACTTTAGCTGGCCAGGCCGTTAGCTGAATCATTTCCTTCACGACAGAAGAGGCCAATCACAATCCTACCTCTAAGCAGAAGAGCTCTGATTCTAGCAATCCAGTGACTGTAGTGCCGGGTGAATGGCAATTTCCCATATATATATATATATATATATATATATATATATATATATATATATATATATAAACCATTGTATGATACTGGCAGAGTGCTTATAGGCCACTTTATCCTTCAAAACACAATGCCAGTGTAAATTCATTCATAATCAACTTAAGTTTTTCACCTTTTCACTTAAGTTTATTAATGAGTGAGGATTATTAAATTCCATCTTGAATCACCCTCAGTAAATCTTTGAAACAAAATGGTTATTATTATTATTATTGAAAAACAAACCAGTTTAATCGAATTTGCCAACAAATGACTCTTTCCGGCGCAAGGTTCCAACGTCGATCATTATTTTATTATTATTTTTTTTTTTTGGTATAGAGTTTTAAAATAAAGTTTTCCTGGCAAATACAGAACCTTAAATGCAGTAGGCGCTTGCACATCATGAGTTAGAAGATTAATTTCAATTTTTACAATGATTGTATTACCCTTGTGTGGTGGTGTAACTAATGCTTTTATGGTGTAGAAGGTATCGAATGCTTTTTAATTATTTATTATTACTCAAGAGGCAACCATGTTTGAAAAATAGATGAGAGGCATCTAGGATAATGTGGTTAGGTTTGTGACACCGGGGCGTTGACACCGCGAAAAAAAAAAGAAAAGAAAAGAAGAAGTGGTGATTTGAATACCCACCATTAGGAACTTCTTTGGGGCCACCATAATTTTTATTTTCCTGCCAACCTATTGATAAGGTCACGAAGACCTGAATCAACGGACCACATAAATATCAGCTTCATCCAAAACTTCAGTAACCCTCAGGAAGTTTTCAATGGTCAATCACTGTTTCCTGTATGTGTGGTCCATCTTAGATTTGGATCTTCTTCATATATTTTTGGGATCATGCCCACTGTCAAAATGGATGGACAGCATGGATGTAAGACACATGCGTCATGGTGGGCCCCATAGTCACGGATCCACTAAAGCTGCACCCATCTTGAATGCCTATATAGTGGGTGGGAAGTGTTGACACATTCAATTCAGTACTGATCCTTAGAAAAGGTGGAAAATTCTATTAATGATTAGTGGACTGTATTTATGTTTTATACACGTAATTTAAGTAGTGGGACATTCGCGATGGACATCTTAGATCTATCACACGTGTCATTGGTTGGATTAGTGGCATCTAAGATAGTGCATCATAGAAACGTGTAGTAATTGGCAAATTTCTTCAATTCCCATACCATATGAGAGGAACTTTGGCAGTGTATGGGAGTTCACACGCATGCACTGACTAATTGCCAGAGTACATGTATGTGACTCAAATGAAACTATACAAGTTGTGGACCCAGATTAAATGGGTGAGAAAATTTGAATACAATGAAAATGGTTCTAAAACATTCAAATTCATGCAAATGAAGTGCGAAAAAATACATACAAAAATTAAGGACCAAATATTAGAAGGTTACTCGACTTTCTTTTAATTATTTTTAATGATTATGATCATTGTTATAAATTTATGGTTATGAGTATGGGCGGTGATTATAAATTACTTATCTTTTTCAAAAAAATTTAAATTTTACTTATTAAATAAGTTTCTAAAGTTTTCTTTTCAATTAAGAATAATTATATAATTATTCCTAATATTATTCTTTTTATGAAGATGACTGTTATTGTAAAATTTATGGGTACATTATAAGGGTGGTGATTATAATTTTTAAAATTTTTTAAATTTAATTGTTTACTAATTTTCTAAAGTTTCCCCTCTTTAAACTAAGATTATTTTACTTGCTTTTTCCCATTATATATTAAATATATTTTAATATATTTAAGTTTTTGAATAGCATGGATTGCATTTCACTTGCTTTTTTCCAATTAAGAATAATTATATAATTATTCCTAATATTGTTCTTTTAGGAATATGATCATTATTATTAAATTTATGGTTACGATTATGAATTGTATATATTTTTTAATTTCTAATTTACTTGTTTACTAATTTTCTAAAGTTTTCCCTCTTTAAATTAATATTATTTGACTTGTTTTTTCTCATGATATATAACTACTTTTATTAAATAAATTTTTTGAGTTTTACATTACGAGTTTTTGAATAACTTCCCTTAGTCATTGAGATGGACTTTTGAGTCGAGTTTTTGAGATTTTAAACTATGATCCCAGTAGATCTTAGGAATGGTTATTTCTGTCAGAATGGACCTAGGAAAGATTTAATACTGTTTGACTGAAAGATGGAGTAAAAATAGTTATATGTCCATATATGTGTGTGTTGATATTGTATATAAGTAAGACTAAAATACAAATAAAAACCAAATTTCTCTATGGATGAGTAGTAATGAACATAAAAAATTAATGGCCTTAGTTCCAACGTTGAACTTCTATACGTTTTTTTTTTTTTTGGCATAGAGTTTGAAAATGGAGTTTTACTAACAAATATGGAACCCTAAATTAATGCAATGGGCGCCTGTAAATCATATAATAAAAACCATGTTACAAACTTATGAATGACCATATTACCCTTACGTAATGGTGTTACTAATACTTTTAGGGTGTAGATGTTTCGATTGCTTATTTATTTATTATTTATTATTTAAAAGGCACTCATGTTAGAAAAATGGACGAGAGTCTAGGATAATGTGGTTTGGTTCATGGACTCGGCGGCTCGGAAATGTATGAAGGCTTTTGTTAATTCCAGTCTTTGTAATGATTCATTGGAAGAATCCAAAAACTTCCCATTGCTCTTTCTTAGAAGGCGGTGAGAAAATTCAAATCCTCCTTTTTCTTCTTTTCTTTTCTAGCCATGAGGTTTGCTAATTCTACATGCGTGTGTAGCCATCTATCCACATATAAAAGTACACATGCTAATGTGGAACACGTGTGTAAGCTTGAGCTTTATGTGGATCAATCTCAGAATCTCAGGCCATTTCGCTCCCCAAAGTGGGACTATTTACAAAGTAAACTGAAATTTAAAATATATTTTTTGCTAGCCATTCATTTGTTTTGTATGCTAAGATAGTCTCAATTTTGATTAAAAGATCTAAAAAATGCAGCCCACCTGATGAAAAGTTAAGATCTCACATGTATGCGGGGGTGTGTTCGAGCATGTGGATTGTTGGGACACCATGCATGCGAAATAGGGGAGTTTTTCTGTTGTAAGTGGATTAAGTAGAGAATGGGTATTTTTTTTTTTTTTTATGTTCAGATCACCAGTTGAAAAGTAAGAAGCAAGTCGGCGTCATTTCTCACCTAGTGGGGAACATGGTCAATGATATTTTCAACTACCAATAATAACCGTATAATCCCATTTTCTCATTGGCTGTGCTAAGTTTAAATTTCATTAAATACATTAATGCCCATTTTAACTTCTTTTTTCTTTTTCATTTTTCCCAAGAGAAATGCTCTAGTGCAACTTTGGAGCACCAAACGTTATAGTGCTTGATCCACTTCGGTAGTTCAATTGTTCAATCTAAACTATCTATTAAGTCCAAAATGCATATGACTATACATGCTAAAATAACATTGTTTACACCCAACTTATCGTACCTAGAATTGATGAACATGATATTGCCACGTGTTAGCATGCTTACACGGAGGCATAAAAAGTACTCACGAAATAAGGAAGAGATACATTCATGTCGGAACGGCTAAGATGCTTCGAGATTGTAGACACTCCACTCAGAGGCCACTCCGCTCGGAGGCTGACAAGCTGATTAATCCACCCAACTCTGTCCAACCCAATTAACTTAGTCAATCCAATCAAACCTAGTCAACTTAGTCTAACTTAGTAGGCTCAGTCAACGTAGTCAACTAACTCAATCCAACCAAGCCTATCAAACCCAATCAACACAACTAAACCAGGCCTAACTTTAGGTCTAAGCCCAAAGCCCAGTTCAAGCCTACACCTAGGCTCATTAGAGTTTAGAACCACAATAAAGCACACTCAAGAGAAAACAAGGATGATACATTACCCTAGGAGCTCCCTTACAAAAGCAGAGAGGATTAATGATATCAACTGAAATTCTCAACAATCAAACTGGGAGGGGAAAAGACAGTGTTGCCCTCATTTTTTTAAAATCAAAATTACAATCCACAACATCGATTCAATTGTTTGCATTCCACCACATGACAATCTCAAATCATAACCATTTGAATCCTTTTACCCTTAGACGTCTCAAGAATAACCAAAAAAAAAAAGAGAGTCTAAATGGCTATAACTAGCTTCCTCACCCATTCTAAGTATCCATTTCCCATCTCCTTAGTCATCCATAACCCATTTCATCCCTTCACTAAGGAGAAGAGAGAGTAAAAAGAAAGGAATCTAGCATAGGACAACCTAGCTTAGCCTAACCCTTAACAGTCGGAGCAATTGGAAACACTAATCCAAGCCACTTGATCCGACCATTGCGACAAGATCGTTCATCCAACTATCCAACTTTGATCATCTTTATTTATTGATCCCTTCATCGTCATCGTGTTACATTCATTCCCTTCTCAACCCTCATGCTTATTTTGCCATCAACATTATATATTATATACATTACATCTAAGCACTTGGTCAGTTTGAGTGTATGCTCTGCGACTTGACAAAATATTAGATCCTACGCATCAAAAACTCGAATTGACTGGCTATCTTAACCGCTTTGTCAAGTAGTTGAGTCACAGAGATTTACTTGACCCAGATCATCCCTTGCCACAAGCATCACATTATTATAATGCATTCCATAAACTTGCATCATTCATGCGTAAGAATCATCTGAATTCTTGATAGTTATTTAGTCCTATGAAGTAAAGACTGTACAATTTTATGAGCAAAGAGTGTGCCTAACACATTCCCTCTTTGTAACGATGGTCCCCTACCCAAATTTATTTTGTCATAAATCATGAAGTCATTTTAGGACAGAGAATCCTCTTATTCCTTCTCCTAAGGTTTCTACAAGGTTTAATTGACTATGAAAATTTGAGTAACAAGATAGTGGTGACGCCGGTCAAACATAATACCCTCCACACCTCAAATACACAGATAAAGGCTCCTTGACAAAGGCACTCGTGAGCGCAATCCACCCGTGATCCAATGTTTATAAAGACATATGCACAACTAAAACCCTAAAGGCAGTCATCTGTTGGGGATTTGTGCCGTGGAATCACACAGATCTAGATCTAAGATAACAATCCGATGACACCAAATAAACATAAGAGAACATATAGATTTAATGTAGAAAACTCTTTCAGGAAAAAACCACAGTACAAAGCAACAAAATTCCACTATGAATATAGAAATTATAAAGAGAGAGGACTTACTCGATTTGAACAACCTTAAATCTCACCCTTGCTACACCCTTTAGAAACCCTAAAAATCTTTTAAGAAGTCTTAAAAAACTTTTAAAAATCCTTAGCATGCCCTAAAATAGCCCTAGGGACCTCTATTTATAGTTTAGAAAACTCCCTTTTCGCACCTCTGTGAAACTGCCTCAAATTTACAGAGTTCGCGCAACTAGTCGAGCCAACTCCTTGACTGGTTGAAGGGCACCGTCGATCGGTAGAGCCTGGGCCTCGACTATTGGAGCACCATGGACACCTAAAAAAATAATACGCTGGACTTCGAGTCGAGCTGTCCTCGACCGGTTGAGCAGCGTGAGAATTATAGATTTAAGGCATCAATTTACAACAATCTCCTCCATGTCTTCAATCTTCAATCATGTAACTCATTGACCTCTTCTCTTATCTCTATATCACATCATGCTTCTTGTGCACACTTCATCCTTCTTTTTTGCCATCATCAAGCCCAGAGAAGTTGCACAGAACTTAAACTTCTCTACAGGAACGACCTTGGTGAGCATGTCTGCTGGATCAGAATCCACATGCCCAACCACCTTTGCTCATATCTTCTTAAAATGAAAGACGTAATCTTCTTACCATCTACCCAATATTGTTTGCCTGGGTATTTTACTCACAACACTGATAGCTTGTGAAATAACTGGTCTAATCCAGACCATGTCATACACTGTCAACCACATTCGAATAAGGCTTATGAGATATATCTTATTTTCTCATTTGTTTTGGGACATATCCTGAGGAAAACTTTGAGGAGAAACGCATAGGGAACGCTCTTCGACTTTGCTTGGTCCATCACATCCTTGATCAATACCTATCCATGGTATTCTTCCTAAGATAACTAAAGCCTACTCTTCTTCTAGTCTCAATGCTGAGAACCATCTTTCCAGCCCCCGATCCTTCATCCCGAATATCCCACTTAATGGAGTCTTTAGTATATTGATATCAGACATGTTATAATTGGCGATCTACATGTCATCAACATACAATACCTGACCTACCATGAAGGAATCAAACCACTTGCATAGGCGACAGGTCGTACCATGACATCCTACAAAGTCTTTTTCTCAACCCCTTTAATTTTGAACTGCTCTGGTTGCTTCATGTAGATCTGCTCTTCCAATTTTCCATACAGAAGTGCTGACTCCATATTCATCCTTCCAGTTTAAGAGCACATTAGTCAACTAGAGCCAATCATAACTCTAATAGACATCTATTATACCGTCGGCACAAATATCTCTGAGAAGTCAATCCCTTCTCTTTGAGTATAACCCTTCACCACCAACCTCGCTCTGTATCTATATTGTATCCTTCTGAAGATCCACTTGCATCTAACCGCTTTCCAACTAATTAAAAGCTCCACCAGCTCCCATATATCGGTCCGGTACAACGAGTCCATCACATTGCCCATAATCACCTTCCACTTCTCAGCACGAGGCTCATTTAAAATCAACTGAATAGAAGATGAATCCCCTACAATATTGTAGTCGTCCATGTACCTTGTCGATATCCTGCAATTCTCACAGGTGGCTGCTTCACCTACTCTGTATCCCTGTCCGCGCGTCTCAGTCTTCCTGCCCTGCCCGCTCATGTGGCCATGCCTAGTATGCCACATACGTGCAGAGCTAGAATTCACTACAACCATTACAGCTCTACCTTTTGAAATGCTCCCGATCAACTTGTACATGTTACCGAGTTGTTGTGCTTTCACAATTACCCATGCCCCCTTAGATACCTTAAGGGCACCATCAATACCTTTGTACTTGCAGCCCATTGCCTCAAGTACATTAAGAGAAATCAGATTCTTCTTCATGTGAGGAACGTGTCTCACATCAGTCAGGGTACGCTTTGCCCCATCAAATATCTTAATGCGCACCATACCAACAGCTACAACATTACAGGCAATGCGATTATCCATAAATACCTGTCTACCATCACACTCCCTATAGCTGGTGAACCAACTCTGATGAGGAGTCATGTGGAAGGATGCCCATGTGTCTGGAATCCACTTGTCCTTACGATTATTGTATGACTGTCTGATCGTAGACAGAGACAAAACATCACCATCACATCTGATGAGGAGTCATCTAATGACATTACAGGCAATGTCATTGCCCATAAATACTTATCTACCATCGCATTCCCTATAGTCGGTGAACCAACTCTGATGAGGAGTCATGTGAAAGGATGCCCATGTGTTTGGAATCAATTTGTCCTTACGATCATCATATGACCGTCTGATCGTAGACACAGACAAAACATCACCATCACATCCACTCGACCCACCATCTGACGTGGTAGCATTGGCCTCCCTATACAAAGCCTCAAAATCTTTTTTCTTAAATTTAGGATTTGTACCATCCTTATTCACATGTCCTTCCATCCTACAGTTCTAGCACTTTACATTTCCTTTGCCCTTGTCCTTAAATTTGGATCCAAAACTTGAAGAACCTGTACCTTATTCAGAATTCCTACCCCTTGTAAGCAGTGCATCAGTAGATATCCCTATGTCAACGTTAAGCATTTTCATAGCCTTCCCTTAAAAGGCTGGGATAACGATGTCAACACTCAGGGTTTTATTCGTGGTGCACATTATGTTTTTGAATGACTCATAAGACACCAGAAGAGAATTCAACAACACATATATTTGTTCTTCATCTTTCATCACTTCCTCCATATCCATAAATTTGTAAATCAATTTATTATAGTTGTTGACGTGAGCCTCCAGATCTCTACCATCTGCCATTTTGAACTTATACCATTACCGTTTCAAGTGTAGGCGATTTTCAGACGATTTTTTCGCACAGACATCATCTAACTTCGCTCATAACTTAGCGGCAGTTTTCTCCTTCATGGCATTGTAGAGAACCTCATTTATGAGACATAAACGGATCGATGATAAAGCCTTCTTATCAAGAGTACTATTCCATTCATCATTAGTCATAGTAGACTTTCACTCCTCAAGAGCACCATCTTCACCTTGCTTGATTAAGGAACTGATTATCTTAATCTTTCATAATTCAAAATTATTTTTTCTTGAGTACTTCTCAATCTCATACCTAGTACTTGTTAATATTACTAATCCCTCAAATTCAAATCTGTGCCCCAACGATTGCTCTGATACCACTTGTTAGGGATTTGTGCTGTAAAATCACACAAATCTAGATCTAGGATAACAATCTAATGACACCAAGCAAACAAAAGAGAACACACAGATTTAACGTGAAAAACTCTTTCGAGAAAAAACCACAGCACAAAGCGACAGAATTCCATTATGAATATAGAAATTACAAATAGAAAGGATTTACCCAATTCGAACAACCTCAAATCTCACTCTTGCTACACCCTTTAGACCTTAAAACCATTTTAGAAATCCTTGGAAAACTTTTAGAAAGCCTTAGTATGCCCTATAATAGTCCTAGAGACCCGTATTTATGGTTTAGGAAACTTCCCTTTGGCACCTCTGCGAAACCGCCTCAAATTTAAGCAGTCCGGGCAAAATTCATGCACAATCTGCGTAACCCTCGACTGGTCGAGCAAGGTCCTCGGTCGAAGGGCATCCTCAACCAGTCGAGCCCGGGCTTTGACTGGTCGAGCACTATGGACATCTAAAAGAATAACACGTTGGACTTTGAGTTGAGCTAGTCCCTCGACTAGTCGAGCAGCCGAGAATTACAGATTTAAGACATTAGTTTACAACATCATCCTCCCAGCGACACGTGACAAGTATAGGTTATACATCTTAGAAAGCATATGTAATACAACAAGGTTAAGGAGGTGACATCCAATGACACATGGTCAGATTTAATTTGTTGCGCATAACCAAAAATCATAAAACAGTATATAAAGAGGAGGAAGTTGGTTGGAAATAGAAATATGGCCATACAAAGTAGTGTAGTGGTTAGTTACCTCATCTTTTTTTCTTCAAAAAAAAAAAACATCGAGCCAAGGCTGTTAACTTGTTAAAGGCCGATTTCAAAAGCTAAGGGACCTTACATAAGGCCATTGCCTAATCCAAGTTTATAAAAAAAACATAGAAAGAAAAGTTTTGGGCTATCACCACTCTAATCAAACACAATTATTTCAAGTTTAACCTTGTGTATTGATCTTGTATCCATCATATACACCTATTAATTCTTCCTCATGAACACTAATCCTAGTATCACTTAGCCTAGTTTAACATCTCTATTTCTTTCGAGTACCATGGTGCAACAAGTTTGGATTGTTTTAACATAACTTAGTTTAGTTTCTACTGTTGTCCAGTGCATCGCTATAGTAAGTCAGTTTATTTTAGTTAAATATCCATGACCCCATCGTCGGATCTCTTCTAAATCCCTAATTCCTGGGTCACTTCCTTCTAACTAAAATCACGACCATCTCGCAACCATCTAGGTTTTTATGACCATCTCACAACCATCTAGATTTGAAAGATCATCTAGTCCACCATCGTCACACCTGCTCAAACCACCGTTAGTAACTTTTTCTACTTTATTTACTTTTATTTGCTGATTGTATTGTACCTACATTCCTATTAATAAAATTGACACATGATTTTTAAATTCTTATTTTATGCTATTTTGTATGGTTAAATGCTATCACACTATAAACATTATGAAAATGTCTTTCTCCTCAATGCAAAAAGAGCCAAGGCAAAGAACTAATACTCCCCTTCACAAATTGCCTGATTAGTTTGTCAATCAGTGGTTAAGTAGTCCAGCAAATTTATAGTCCTAATCTAGCTATTTCAATGCAGGTCATAAGGCATTCGGTTCAATTTGAGTTGGATACGACTCTGGCATACTCAACACATATATACTTACATATGCATAATTGAAATTGGATAAATCATCACACGTATGGTCACATATCCAAATTAAACAGCAAAACACACTACAATGATCAACCCATCTTTGATTTGGACTTGTTTTCTATAGCCATCCTTTTCCTCCAGCTACGGATGAGACTACGATGATTACCTAACACAGGCTATTCTTTAGAATAATAACCAATCTATGATGAGCCCTAGCTTATAGGTTGATGGATCAAATTGTTGATGACTTGACCTTTTGTCACCTATGGTTGATTGTTCATGGTAGCCCATGAAATATGCATTAGACCTAATGAATAGTCTGAATCAATAAATTCGATCAAGCATTTCGTTGCAAGGAGGAGCACTATAACTTATATTGTTCTGGGAGCAGACAAGATTTTTCTATTTTGGTAATAGAGATTTTTTAAGTGGACAACCGTAGTGTTGTGGCACGATTGATCAACTTGTAGCAGCTCATCAGTCGCACATTACCCCAATCCATGCAATAGAAATTTTGTGCCTCACATATCTTAAAATTCACACTGACCAACGGATTCTATCTACTTGATTTAACTGTGGGCTCACAAGCGTTTCAACACTGAGAACAGGAATTGAGTGCCCATGTGGTGTGAGTGGGGGTGTCGGTGTGAGTTTGTATTTAAAAAATGAAAAATAGAAAAAAAAATCTCAACTGAGTAATGAGACTGTTGGATCTTAAACAGATTCAAAATTTGAAATAATGGAAGCGAGAAAGGCTAAAATCGGTCTATTAGATTCGTCCGATCTGTTCAAGAAATAGGCTCTTTCCACAGTGATTTAGATGGAAACGGATTGGCAACTCCCCCTGCCACCAGCCAATGGCTGATGGTCGGTGCTCTGTGAGCCCCACCATGATGTATGTGTTTCATCCATGTTGTCCATCTATTATTCTAGGCCATTTTATGGTTTGAGACTAAAAATGAGGTATATCCCAGTCTCAAATGGACTACGTTATAGGAAAAAATGTTGAATGGACTTAGACCATTAAAAAGTTTTTGGGGCCATAAAAGTTTTGGATCAAGCTGATATTAATCTGGGTCTGTATGACCTAATCAACAGATCGGCTGTCAAATAAACCGTACAGTGGGCCTTAGGAGGATTTTAATGGTGGATATCCAATCACTATTGTTTTCCTGTGGTGTGGTCCACCTAAGATTTATATCCCTCTAATTTTTGGGCTCAAGCTCTAAAATGATCTTTAAAAATGGATGAAACACATACATCATGGTGGGACCACAGAGCACCGACCATCAGCCACCTGGTGGCAGGGGGTGTAGCCAATCCGTTTCCGATTTAGACCACTTGTGTGAGCATGCATGCATGCATGACACGTGTTACCGCATACCAGAGTTGTGGTGAGTGTAGGTGCCATGTGCCTGCAGAGAAATAAGGTGCGGCAGACACATGCGGGCCACAGAATTTCCTCTCACACATGATGACGATGGCATGGTTGACCGTATAAGTTGGTGGAATTCTCTGTTGTGAGTGAGTTGAAGTCCGTGAAGAAACAGTGTCTGTGAAAACTCTCTCTCTCTCTCCTCTTATGAGAGGATTCTAACATACAAGGTCCCATGGTTTAGTAATCCAAACCGTTGGTTCGTCGCAACTTAGCTGGATGGACCATACCCAAAATTAGGATTTTCTTCGGCCCTCATTGGACCGGTTATAGTGCTCCTAGTTGTATCGGGACCCTTAAGCAGACCAATTGATCAATCTGAACCGTGTATCAAGTCAGGAACACATTTCTATATTAGGATGATCCAATCCGTCCTTGATTTGGCTTTAATTTCTACCACCATCACTTTTCCATGCAATGGATGCGATTGTTACAATTGCCTAACAAAAGTGATTCTTTAGAATCATAAGCAATACATAATGGGTCTAATAAATACATGGATCAAATTGTTGATTGGACTTATTTCCCATAACGGCTGAAAACCTATTAGGCCATACGAGTCTTGGATCAAGTTGATATTTATATTTTTCATTCATCCATGTCTATGTGACTTTGTGAACATGTTCGATGAAAAATAAACATCATCATGGGCCTTAAGACTTCCTATGGAGCCTTTGATTTGCCTCGTTTTTGGGGCTCATGCCCTGAATTGATAAATCAAATTATGGATGAATAGGTTAGATAAAAAGCATATATTACAGTGGACCCCACATAGCCCGTGACAGGACCGTCAGTCTCCAGATATGTCCTGTTAAGGGTAGTGTTCCATCCATGTCCAGCTGCATGAATCCTGTTTTGCCATTACACTCTATTAAGGAAAAAGTTGCAACAGAAGTTTGATGATGGTTGCTTATTTAATGCAATTTGCTTCTTTTATCTAGGCATGGGACTAATAATGAGAATTCAAAAACTTTTATGAGTGAAATTAATAAGTTAAAAATTAGCAATATAAGTTTTGTAGCATATACCAAAATAACAGTAATTATAAATCTATAGATCGAACTTTTCTGGAAGGTTGCTACAGGTACCATAGTTAGCAAAATGTTACATGATAAAAGAACAGTATGGGAAAGGTTATTATTATTATTTATGGCACCACCTGCATTTGATAAATGAAGACATGGTCTTGTACACCTGCAGAGTGGGTGGGAAGTGTTTACAATTACTTGTGCATTGATTTTTTTTTTTTTCAAAGTAGAAAATTCTATTAATGAATAGTGGACTATATTTATGTTTTATATACGTAATCTAAGTAGTGAGACCTTCTTCATGGACATCTTAGATCTTTCACACCTGCCATTGGTACGCCTAGTGTCATCTAGATGGTGGCATCATAGAAACGGTAGTAGTTAGCAAACTTCAATTTCCATCTTATAAGAAAGGAACTTTGGCAATGCATGCATGGGAGTTCACATAAGGGTGCATGTGTGACTCAAATCAAACTATTCAAGTTGTGGACCCAATTTTAAATGGGTTATAAAACATTGAATACAATGAAAATGGTTCTAAAATGTTTCAGTTCATGCAAATGGAGTGCCAAAAAATACATACAAATTGAGGACCGACTATTAGAAGGTCACTTGACTTCTTTTTTTTATAATGATTATGATAATTATTATAAATTTATGGTTATGATTATGGGTGGTCATTATAAATTGCTTTTTTTTAAAATTTTTTTACTAAGTTTACTTGTTTTTTTAATTTTCTAAACTTTTCTTTTTAAATTAAAAATGATTATATTCTCAATTTAATTCTTAATCAATGATGATTATGAGGATGGTGATTATATATATATATATATATATATATATATATATATATATATATATATATACACACATATATATACTAACTTTCCAAAGCTTTCCCTCTTTAAATAACTTAAGTAAGACCATCATTTTACTTGATTTATTACCATTATATATAATTATTTTTATTATAATATATCTTTTGAATTTTTCATTACGAGTTTTTGACTAACTTGCCTGATTCTTCATAGCAGATTTTTTATTCTAGTTTTTTAGTTTTTAAACTATGATCTCAGTAGATCTTAGGAAAGGTTATTTCTATCAGCATGGACTCAAGAAATGTTATTGTTGATGCTGTTGTTCATGTTACTTAAAGGCATCTATGTTTGAAAAATGGATGAGAGGCATCCAGGATAACATGGTTAGGTTTCGTAGACTTGAGGCTTGGACACCACAAGAAGTTACTGATTGAATACCCACCATTAAAGACTTCTTTGGGGCTACATTAATGTTTATTTTTCATCCAAATTATTGATAATGTCACAAAGACCAAGGACCATACAGATATCAGCTTGATTCAAAACTTCAATGATCCACGTGAAGTTTTTAACAGTCAATCACCACTATTTCCTCCACGCGTAGTTGTGAGATTTGGATATATTCATTTTTAGTATCATTCTCTAAAATGAGTTGTCAAAATACATTGATAGCATGGCTAGTCTTGCACACCTATATCAGTATTGATCCTTTTAAAGGATAGAAAATTCTATTAATGATTAGTAGACTGTATTTATGTTTTATCCACGTAATCTAAGCAGTCAGACCTTTTTGATGAACATCTTAAATCTTTCACACGTGCCATTGTTTCACCCAGTGGCATCTAGATGGTGGCATTATAGAAACGTATAGTTGTTAGCAAACTTCTTTAATTTCCATCCTGTAATAAAGGAACTTTGGCAGTGCTTGGGACTTCACACGCATGCACTGACTAATTGCAGGAGTCCGTGTATGCGACTCAAATGAACCATACAACTTGTGGACCCCAGTTTAAACGGGTCATAAAATTTAAATGCAATGAAAATAGTTCTGTAATTTTCGATTTCATGCAAATGGGGTGTCAAAAAACAAAACATACCTACAAATTGAGGACCAACTATTAGAAGGCTGCTTGATTTTTTATTTTTATTTTTTAATAATTATGATCGTTCTATAAATTTATGATTATGATTATGATTATGGGTGGTGATTATAAATTACTTATCTTTTTCAAAATTTTTCAAAATTTACTTTTTTATTAATTTTCTAAAGTTTTCTTTTTCAATTAAGAATAATTATATAATTATTCCTAATATTATTCTTTTATAATGATGGCTGTTATTATAAAAATTATGGTTATGATTATAAGGGTGGTGATTATAATTTTTTTTAAAAAAAATTTACTAATTTTTTAAAGCTTTCCCGCTTTAAATTAAGATTATTTTACTTGTTTTTTCGCATTATATATAACAACTTTTAGTAAATATATTTTTTGAGTTTTTGAGTAACTTTCCTGGACTCCAGTTTTTTATTTCTAAACTATGGTCCCAATAGATCATAGGAATGGTAATTTCTGTCAGTACGGACCTAGAAGAGTTTTGATACTGTTTTGACTAAAAAATGGAGTGAAAATTGTTATATGTCCACATATATGTGTGTGTGTGTGTTTTGATATTGTATATAAATAAGGCCAAAATATAAATAAAAACTATTCATATTTATCTAGGGAGGAGTGATGTATATAAAAGATTAATTGCCTTGTATCATTTTGACCTCTTGCAAATCCTTCTGTCCCAGTAATCATGGTGGTTTTGCCAGGGTAGATTGGTTCTGGCCTCAGTATGGTACTACTGTCAGTTTTCAGCTGGATTGCATTTTAAATGATGATATGAGCTATTCATGTCCTGAATTCTGCTCTACCCAAGCCACCCATTGGGAAGAAACATTATCAGACAGGTGATTCTACTTGAAGATGAATATAATTTAATGGCTCATATTCAAATTCAAGACTCAAATGTACAGATTATCAATTAAGCATGATTATAAAACTATAGCTTGCATGTGCCGGTGCTGACAACATAAGGTTCAAATCAATCCAAGGATGCAATTCAGGGCTGGAAACCAGCCATCGTACCATACTGTGGTACAGGCCTTATAGGCCACTCTACACTCATATAACCCAATACCAATATAAATTCATTAACTTAATTTTCCCACCTTTCACTTAAATCTATTATGTAAGAAGACGATTAATCTCCATCTTATAACCCCTGGTGATCTTTGAAACAAAATTGATCATTTTTTTTTCCCAAAAAACAAATAAGTTTAATTCAATTTACCAACAAAAACGAAGTTCCAGCCTTGAATATTTATACCTTTTTTTTTTGCAGTATATGTTAAAAAATGAAGTTTTACTAACAAATACAGGAACCCTAGATGCAATGGGCGCCTGCACGTAGTTTAGAAAAACCATGTTACAAACTTACAATTTTTACAATGAACGTATCAATAGTTTGGCAAGAACCCTAAATGCAATAACCATATTACCCTTATGTGGTGGTGTAACTAACAATTTTAAGGTGTAAAAGGTCTTGATTGCTTTTTTATATTTTTTATTGTTACTTAAAAGGAACCCATGTTAGAAAAATGGAGGAGAAGCATACAGGACAATGTGGTTAGGTTTGTGGATGCGACGGCTCGGAAATGTATGAAAGCTTTTGTTAATTGCGGTCTTAGTAATGATTCATTGGAAGAATCGAAACACTTTGAATTCCCATTGTTCTTTTTTCAAAGGAGGCGAGAAATTCAAATTCCCTTTTTTCTTCTTTTCTTTTTTAACCATGAGGTTTGCTAATTTTACAAGCGTGTGTAGCTGTCTATCCACATATAAAAGCTCACATGCTAATGTGGAACATGTGTGTGAGATTTGAGATTTACGTGGATATATCTTAAAATCTCAGGCCATTTTGCTCCTCAAAGTGGGACGCAATATACAAAGTAAATTGAAAATATATTTTTTTGCTAGCCATTCATTTGTTTTGTATGCTAAAATAGTCTCAATTTAGATTGAAATATCTAAAAGTTGCAGCCCACCTGATGAAAAGTTAAGATCTCCCATGCATGCCGCCGTGTGTTTGAGCATGTGGATCGTTGGGACACCATCATGCGTGTGAAATAGGAGAGTTCTTCTGTCGTAAGTGGATTAAGTAGAGAATGGGTATTTATTTATTGAAACCACTAGTCTAAGAGTAAGATGCAAGTCCACGTCATTTCTCACCTAGTGGGGAACATGGTCAATGGTATTTTCCACTACCAATAATACCCCTATCCCCAACTTCTCATTGGTTGTACTAAGTTCAAATTTCATTTAAGTCATCCATGCCAATTTTTCCATTGTGTTTGTTCTGTTTTTTTTTTTTTTTTTTCAAGAGAAATGCTCTAGTGCAACTTTGGAGCACTATAAGTTATAGTACTCCTGGTTGCATCGATCCACTTGGACAGTTCAATTGATATCAATCTAAATTGTCTATTAAGTCTAGATTAATATATATAATGCAACTATACATGCTAAAATCACACTGTTTACACTTAACTTATTACAGCTAGAACTACAAATACAATGTTGTTATGTGTCAACACGCTCATATGGGGACACAAAAAATACTCATGGAACACAGAAAGATATAGTGAGGATTTCAAATATCTCTATCAAGGAGACGCATGTTACTTCAAAAAGGCTACGATGCTCAGAGAATTGCACAGTTGAAATCCTAGAGGCAATCAACCTCTCAGCGACACATGACAAGCAAGTACAGGTTGTACATCTTAAAAAGCTTATGTAATACAGCGAGGTTAAGGCCGTGATGTGTAATGACACATGGCCATATTTAATTGGCTGTACATAACCTAAAGGAAGCCGTCTGTAAATAGAAATATAACCATACACGATAGTACAGTAGTTTGCTACGCTTGTCTCATAAAAAAAAAAATCGAGCCAAAGCCGCTAACTTGTTAAAGGCCGATTCCAAAAGCTAATGGACCATTAGGTTACAGTGTTATCGCCTAATCCAAGTCCTTGAAAGTAGCATAGAAAGAATAGCTCCAAGCCTTCATCACTCTAATTAAACACATTTTCCTTTCAGCTCTACACTGCCTATCAATCTTTTATCCCTCATGGACACCTATTAATCCTTCCTCATGAATGCTTATCCTAACATAGCTTAGTTTAGCATTTTCACTTCTATTCAGCTCCATATTGCAACAAGTTTGGATCATTTTAATATAGCTTAATTTAATTTCAACTACTATCCGGTGCATCACTGTAGCAAGTTAGTTTAGTCTATACTAAGGCCCTTGATCAATGGTTAATTTCTTTAGATTGTTGTGATGTTTGCATAGTATCCCATAAAATGTGTATAGGACCTAATGAATAGTCTGGGTGAATGAATTTGATTAAATGTCTCAATGGAGCACTATAACTTATATTACTCTTGGGGTAGTCAAGCATTTCTCTTTCTTTGTAATAGAGATTTTAAGTGGGCAACCATATAGTGTCGTTGGTACAATTGATCAACTTGTAGCAGCTCATCAGGCACACATTACTTCAATCCATGCCATAGAAATTTTGGGCCTCATTGTGGATGAAGTGTATCTTAAAATTCATGCTGATATCAATTGATTCTATCTTCTTGATTCGAAGTTTTCAGTATGAGATTTGGGTTTTAGATCATTACTCAACTTAAAGTTGAATATGCCTTCCTTGGATGATGTCTATTAGTAAAATTAGAATTTTAGACAACCAGCCTCCATAATACGACTACCACTTAGGTTACAGTGTTCCCACACATGAGCTCGAACCACCTTATAAAACTCTTAATCCCATAAAAGAGTTTGAAGAAGACTAGAGAATGATTGTAATTGTGTTATGAAAAAACAGTGGGAGTGATGTTTTTAATTAGTCTTTTGAATAGACACATACAAATGTATAAACACATGCTTTGAAAAGGTTGTGACTAATCGGTTTAAACTGAATTGACTGATGGGTTGCTAATTGGGTTTTCTTTTTTTTTCAAGAGAAATTATATTCCTGATTTAAAAGAATCCTTGTTCAAGAAATATAGGTTCTTTCTACATTGATTTAGACCACCTTTTTTTTTTTTTTACACGCACACACACCCCCACACACTCACACCACACGTGCACATGCACACCGTGGGATTTCACCACTGTGGGTACTCGAACCCTTGACCTGGTGTTGAAACTCCATGGAGTCTACCACCGGGGTAAGACCAAGGACCCTTGATTTAGACCACTTAAGTGGTCATGCATTCATGCCACATATTACAGCATACCAAAGTTGTGGTGAGTGTAGGTGCCATGTGCCTGCAATGGAATAAGCTGCGGCAAACACATGCTAAGTGGGCCACAGAATTTCCTCTCATACATGATGGCGATTGCATGGTTGGCCGTACTATGTTGGTGGAGTTCCCTGTTGTGAGTGAGTTTTTAGATGTCCATGTAATAACCGTGTTTGTGAAAACTCTCCTCTAATGAGAGGATTCTAAGATATGAGGTCCATGGTTTAGTAATCCAAACCGTTGGTTCGTTGCAACTTAGCTGGATAGACAATACCCAAAATTAGGATTGTCAATAGCCCTGACTGGACTGGTTAAAGTATTCCATACATGTTCCAGCTGCATGAATCCTGTTTTGCCATTCAACTCTATTAAGGAGAATGTTGCAACAGAAGTTTGATGATGGTTGCTTATTCAATGCAATCTGCTTCCTTTATTTAGGCTGGGACTTGTAATCAAAATTCAAAAACTTTTATTTTTAAAAGCATTAAGTTAATAATTAGCCACATAATTTTTGTAGCATATACCAAAATAACAGTAATTATAAATCTATAGATCGAATTTCTTCTTGAAGGCTGTTACTGGTACCATAATTAGCAAAATATTACCTGATAAAAGAACAGCATGGGAAAGATTTATAATAATAATAA
Source organism: Magnolia kwangsiensis (assembly GCA_037074715.1). Lineage (NCBI taxonomy): Eukaryota > Viridiplantae > Streptophyta > Magnoliopsida > Magnoliales > Magnoliaceae > Magnolia > Magnolia kwangsiensis. The sequence goes on from CM073583.1 coordinate 19,613,391, forward strand.
TTATCATTATTATTATTTCCGGCACCACCTGCATTTGATAAATGAAGACATGGTCTTGTACACCTGCAGAGTGGATGGGAAGTGTTTACAATTACTTCTGCATTGATCCCCCAAAAAAGGTAGAAAATTCTATTAATGATTAGTGGACTATATTTATATTTTATCTACGTAATGTAAGTAGTGGGACCTTCATGGACATCTTAGATCTTTCACACGTGCCATTGGTATACCTAGTGTCATCTAGATGGTGGCATCATAGAAACGGTAGTAGTTAGCAAACTTCAATTTCCATCTTATAAGAGAGGAACTTTGGCAATGCATGCATGGGAGTTCACATAAGGGTGCATGTGTGACTCAAATGAAACCATTCAAGTTGTGGACCCAATTTTAAATGGGTTATATATAAAACATTGAATACAATGAAAATGGTTCTAAAATGTTTCAGTTCATGCAAATGGAGTGTCAAAAAATACATACAAATTGAGGACCGGCTATTAGAAGGTCACTTGACTTTTTTTTTTAATAATGATTATGATAATTATTATAAATTTATGGTTATGATTATGGGTGGTCATTATAAAATGCTTATCTTTCTTTAAATTTTTTTACTAAATTATATATATATATACACACACACACACACACACACACACACACACACACACACACACACACACACACACACACTAATTTTACTTGTTTACTAACTTTCTAAAGCTTTCCCTCTTTAAATTAAGACAGACCATCATTTTACTTGATTTTTTACCATTATTTATAATTATTTTTATTATAATATATATCTTTTGAATTTTTCATTGAGAGTTTTTGAGTAACTTCCCTGATCCTTCATAACATATTTTTTATTCGAGTTTTTTAGCTTTCAAACTATGATCTCGATCAATGGATCTTAGGAATGGTTATTTCTATCAGCGTGGACCTAAGAAATGTTTAATATTATTAATGTTGTTGTTGATGTTGTTGTTGTTGTTACTTAAAGGCATCTATGTTTGAAAAATGGATGAGAGGCATATAGGATAACAAGGTTAGGTTTCATGGACCCTAAGGCTGACACTACAGGAAAAAGTGGTGATTGAATACTGTTCACACCCCAAGTGCAGGGTTGTGATGTAGTAATAAACTCGGTAAGACCGAGGTCGAATTCCAAATGACTGAAACTTGTACGTAATCTAAAATTAAATAGAATTAGAGCTAGAATAAGGTGAAATGTAAAGTAATTGTAATTTGAGGAATAATGATCGAATGATTATCTAAAACTTAAGAAAATTCAGAGAAAGGGAACTAGGGATTCAGAGGATCCACTTGTAGGGATCAGAGAGATTGTACGCCTGTTTCAAGAATCATGGATATTAAACTGAACTTATTTGATAAAGTTTTCAAGAGATGAAAGGTATATGAATTAGAATAGATTCCATCACCAAACCATGCCCAGGAGACAATAGTAAACAATAGAATTAAACTAATTACCAACCAATCAAGAATGCTATGAAGGTTAGGAAAGGTACCGACATCCAACCATTCTGTCATAATAGTTAAATCGTCCAGAGCATTTTTGAAGCATATCCACAACTCAGGTGGGCCCCATTTAAGGATTTAAGGGGTTGATCTGTCCGTTGGGACACTTTCATGACGATTCAGAAGATGATTTTTGACGTGTACGGTTAATTTATGGTCCCTTGGCCATGTATGAAATTCGGAGCTGATCAGATGGTGAGAACTCTGCAATCTTGTGTTCTGCATCAATTTCGGGCCTCTTTGACATGAACGACTGGAATTTCTCTGATTTTCGGTGTGCAAATCCTTGATCTTGGTCCTATGGAGTCTCGTACAATGCCTTGGTGTCTTCAGAGCATCCAATCCATGCTTTTAATACCTTTTTGCAGTTCATGCTCGTAAAATCACCTTGCAACATAAACACGATAAAATGGACCATTAAACAGTATCATACTCGTAAATCTAGAAAATAAATGGGGTCTGATATGCAATATTTGACCCTCAACACAACCCTCAACCAGTATCTTGCTAGTCCCAAGCAAGGTATGCAAAAAATAAGTTGAGAACTACAGGATAATTTTCATGAACTTGATTGATTTTTGAAAAGCAATCTAGACGCGAGACTTCAAAATGTATGAATTTTAGGCATTACTTCCTCCTGGAATCAGGCGCACGGTAAACTTCATCATCAAGTTCAAGTATTAATCCATCAATTAACATAATTCTAAACATTCAGTTCAATGGGTGTATAATGTAATCTCGGATTTATCAACATTAAAATTCACTTCTCTATTTTAGGATATCATTGGTAACCAACAAGATAATTCATCATAACCAAAACCTGAACCAAACCTGCCTCAGAAATTTCAACTTTTGATTTTTCTCTTACAAGTAATGCTAAGGAGGGGAATCAAATCCTTACCTATAGGGAGAAAACCTATGGTAAAGACCAGTCACCGAATAATTTTTGAATGTTAACCTTAGGGAATCAAACCTTCACCTGTAGGGAGCAAACCTACAGTGAAGGTCATTCGCCCAACCCTGGGTATTTTCTTTTTCTTCAATTGTGCTTTTTTTTTTTCTTTTTCTATTGATCATAATAGGCAAATTGTCCAGGCCGGTTCCTTCCATGCTTAGTTATTATCAAGATAACTCTTCAATATCAAACTACATCCTTAATGTGAAAGCGAGATGTGACATGTGAAACCATGACTCAATCAATGTTTACAACTTCTAATTCTGGATTAACAATTCACTTAACTGTGAAATCTAACAGATACGGAATCCAAGAGTCATAAATTCAACATTATCTATCTTGAAAATCTAAATTAGGGATATTTGTCAAAATCACTTCGAATTCACAGGAATTTTCAAAAAAATTTTAAAAAATTTCACAATTTTTGCTCAAGACCAAGAAAAATACTGATTAGGTTACCTAATCTCCCACCCCCAACCAAAAATCTACACTGCCCTCAATGTAAAAGATATATGAGCATGCAATGTACATGGGACAACGAAAGTAAATGAGAAGTGATGGGAGGATCGTACTTGGATAACGAATCGAGAGAGATTTTTCAAGAGATCGCAGCATGGAATAGCATGAGAGAGAAAACAAAACAAAAATAACAAAAATAAAATCCTACCTATACCACTTTCGCAGGTGCTCTCGATTGCATTTAGCGTATGCAACAAGCCTTTAAATCCCTAGATTACCCCTAGTGAACGAGTTGTAGTCTCGTGAGGGTTTGCAATAATGTTACCCATAAACATTGAATTGATCATGCTGCAAGGTTTCCCTTCCGGCTAATATTTTGATAAGTTTCCCGGTAAGTTTCTCAATAAGATCATCCAAAAGTCCTTTTTGTAATAGGCTTGAGCGCCCTGGAGCATGACTTTCCAGAGAGACTTATGTACCTCATAAGAAATCTTCCGTTGAATTGCTTGAGGTATCCGTAATATATATGATTCACCTATGACAGAAGAAGTTTCAACGTTAGTATCGCATGATAAATTAGAGATTATAAATAAATAAAATGTAGAAAACTTCCTAAGAAGTGATGTAGTCTCAACACATTCCGAAGCTCCAAACTTCGGTTCAATTTTCAACTCATTTTCCTTTACTAGTAAACGTTTAGGATTAGGGGAAGAGAGGATTTCAAAATAAGGGTTCTCTCGGTCAGTAATGATTACCAAGATGTTGTCTTGCCAGGCATCCACTTTGTCTTTTAACAAGGGATCGTTGAAACTGCAAAGTGTGCCAAGCAATCCCAAGAGTTAGGAAGTTCAGCTGAGTGTGACTTATTGTGGCTTGTGATGATCTGCGTAAAGAATCCATCGTCCTTGAAAGTAGATGGAGGTACGCTCTCTTGCTCCAGTCCTGCATAGACAGATTGAAAATCAGTAAGTGAGTCATTGATGTGATCTCTATGTTCATTGAAATTACTCAATTGAGGCGTTGAATTGTCAAACGTGTACAACTTAGATGGTGGCCTCAATCGAGTGGTTTCAAATTTCAGAGTTGTAGCGAGCAACTTGTCCTTCTCCTGAATCACATCATCATTCGATTCAGAAGACTGGTCCAAATATGTTTCACAAGAGTTAGAAGGGTCGGTTGTAAGGGACTCATTCTCCACCTTTAAATCAAACATATCAGGTGAGGGGAGTGGCTCATTATGATTGACCACTTCGTGTCTGTCTTGATCATTGACTAGGACCACACTTAAGATGGATTCCAAGGGAACTGTGGCTGTACATTCAGGATCATTTTCCCAATACGCATCATCATCCAGTTCCGTGCAGTGCACAGTTGGGATGAGATTGCCTTCCTCACATTCTATTCCTAAACTCAGTTGAGTTTTGAATAAACTAACCTCTTCATCATTGAAATCATGTGTGTCATGTAAGGAAGGTGTGTCATCATCAATGTATTTAAAAGACACCCATGTATCTTTACCATTCTTTCGAACAGTCATCGAGATTGACTCATCGAAAAATTGAACCACATGCTCATTAACGGAATCCAACTCCTCATTCTAAATTTCAGATTCTTTCAAAAGTGAATGCGGATCACTTTCCTTGCATTGTGCTTCTAGATTTGGATGAGGCTGGGATAACCTAGCCTCTTCCTTTTCCATAAGGTGTGACTAAATTATTGGAATTGAGGATTTGAGCAGTTCATATGATTGTATGACAAATTGATTGAACTGCTCTTGTGCTTTCATGAGTTTCTGAAGTGAATCTTCTTGGATTGTTTCTGGTTAAGTTTCAAAAGTGGAGGACCCAAGAGAATTATCACTATGATATATAGCTAGTTCAGCTTCCCGACATTGATGTCTCCACTGGTTATAGTCATACGGATCATAGGTGGGAGAATCTGATGGTTGGTAATACTTATTATTACTCATAATATAATCACGCATTGTTTTTTTTTATTGGATGAGTGATAATAATTCTCACAACCATAGTTATGATAACCTCAATACTCACGTACTGCTTTATTAATCTGTGGGGTGTAATTGTTCTCCTGCATATAATCACGTAAGGACTTTTTAGCCGGTGGATCTTTATATTCTGATCGGTTCTCAATGATAGTTTCAGAAAAGTTTTGAGACATAAGTTGATTTATCTCATCATCATCCCAAAATAGGTTATTCTTCCCAGCATACTGACATTATCACTCGTGCATATACATGATGAAACCCTTAACTTGAATTTAATCCTATAAAAAATAGAAGAAAATGTCCTATAGCAAAGTGAAAAGTAAGAGGAGGAAAAGTTAGAAAGAATGTACCAAATGAGCAGTTCCTATGTTGAGATCCTGAAAAAGAAAAATAAAATAAATTAGTTTCTAAAAATAAAAAACTTCAAGTTAGAAAGTTCTAAATTAGAAATCTTAAGATAAAAAGTAATGTTAGTTTCTAGAAAGGAAAAAAAATTTTAAATTTCTAAAACTAAAAGCCTTATTCTAGAAATAGAAAAAGCAGAGAAATTAAAAATGGATTACCAAATTAGAACTTATGTTAAGATCCTACAAAACAGGAAAACATATTAGTTTCTAAAAACAGAAAAAGAATTCTAACATAAAATTAGAAAATCCTAATCTTAAACTAATCCTAAAACTAGTTAATCTCAGATAAACGTAGCCTTCAGTCCCCAGCAACGACGCCAAAAACTTGTTCACACCCCAAGTGCAGGGTTGTGATGTAGTAATAAACTCGGTAAGACCGAGGTTGAATCCCAAGGGACTGAAACTTGTACGTAATCTAAAATTAAGTAGAATTAGAACTAGAATAAGGTGAAATCTAAAGTAATTGTAATTTGAGGAATAATGATGGAATGATTATCTAAAACTTAAGAAAATTCAGAGAAAGGGAACTAGGGATTCAGAGGATCCACTTGTAGGGATTAGGGAGATTGTACGCCTGTTTCAAGAATCATGGATATTAAACTGAAATTATTTGATAAAGTTTTTAAGAGATGAAAGGTATATGAATTAGAATGGATTCCATCACCAAACCATGCCCAGGAGACAATAGTAAACAACAGAATTAAACTAATTACCAACCAATCAAGAATGTTATGAAGGTTAGGAAGGGTACTGACATCCAACCATTCTGTCATATCAGTTAAACCGTCCAGAGCATTTTTGAAGCATATCCACAACTCAGGTGGGCCCCATTTAAAGATTTAAGGGGCTGATCTGTCCGTTGGGACACTTTCATGACGATTCAGAAGATGATTTTTGACGTGTACGGTTAATTTATGGTCCCTTGGCCATGTATGAAATTCGGAGCTAATCAGATGGTGAGAACTCTGCCATCTTGCTTTCTGCACCAATTTCGGGCCTCTTTGACATGAACGGCTGAAATTTCTCTGATTTCCGGTGTGCAAATCCTCGATCTTGGTCCTATGGAGTCTTGTACAATGCCTTGGTGTCTTCAGAGCGTCCAATCTATGCTTTTAATACCTTTTTGTAGTTCATGCTCGTAAAATCATCTTGCAACATAAACACGATAAAACGGGCCATTAAATAGTATCATGCTCGTAAATCTAAGAAATAAATAGGGTTTGATATGTAATATTTGACCCTCAACAAATACCCACCATTAAAGACTTCTTGGGGCTGCATTAATGTTTTTTTTTCCATCCAAATTATTGATATAAAGACATGGATGAAAGGACCATACAAAAATCAGCTTAATTCAAAACTATAGTGATCCAAAGGAAGTTTTTAATAGTCAATTAATCACCACTATTTCCTCCAGGAGTGGTTGTGAGATTTGGATATATGCTTCATTTTTAGGATCATGCCATAAAATGAGCCGTCAAAACATATGGACAGCATGGCTGGTCTCGTATACTATATCAGTATTGATCTTTAAAAAAGGTAGAAAATTCTATTAATGATTAGTAGACTATTTATGTTTTATCCACGTAATCTAATCAGTAAGACCTTTTTGATGAACATCTTATATCTTCCACACGTGCCATTGTTTCAGCTAGTGGCATCTAGATGGTAGCATCATAGAAACGTATAGTAGTTAGCAAACTTCTTTAATTTCGATCCTGTAATAGAGGAACTTCGGCAGTGCATGCTTGGGACTTCACACGCATGCATGGGTCATAAAATTTGAATACAATGAAAATAATTTTGTAATTTTCGATTTCATGCAAATGGGGTGTCAAAAAACAAAAAATACATACAAGATGAGGACCAACTATTGGAAGGTTGCTTGATTTTTTTATTTTTTATTTTTTAATGATTATGATTGCTGTTATAAATTTACGATTATGATTATGATTATGGGTGGTGATTATAAATTGCTTATCTTTTTCAAAATTTATCAAAATTTACTTTTTTATTAATTTTCTAAAGTTTTCCTTTTCAATTAAGAATAATTATATAATTATTCCTAATATTATTCCTTTATAATGATGGCTGTTATTATAAAAATTATGGTTACGATGGTTACGATGATAAGGGTGGTGCTTATAATTTTGTGTAAAAAAAATTACTAATTTATTTGTTTACTAATTTTCTAAAGGTTTCCCTCTTTAAATTAAGATTATTTTATTTGTTTTTTCGCATTATATATAACTACTTTTAGTAAATATATTTTTTGGGTTTTTTATTTTGAGTTTTTGAGTAACTTTCCTGAGTCTTTGAGTTTAGTTTTTTTTTTTCTAAACCATGGTCCCAGTAGATCATAGGAATGGTTATTTCTGTCAGTATGGACCTAGAAAAGCTTTGATATTGCTTTGACTAAAAAATGGAGTGAAAATATATATATATATATATATATATATATATATATATATATATAGGGAAAAGGTACTATGCGCTCGACTTCAAGATAAGCTCCCATGAGGTCGAGCTGTGTGGGCCCCACTGTGATGCATGTCGACCATCAACACCGTGCATTTGATGGGTATCCTTTAAATTATGGGATATCCCAAAAATTAGCCGTATACGGAACTCATGTGAGCCACACCATTTAAAATCATGTGAAACACTGTTAAAACATATAAAAGCACTTGGTGGGGCCCACCTGAGTTTTGAATACTATCGAAACTTGGTTTGAACCCTCATACAAGTGGGACACACATAATGGATGGTCTGGATTTGTAAAAAACGTCTTTTTGGGCCCCAAAAATAATTATGAATGTTTTAATGGTGCACGACCTCTCTCCACTTCTGTTTGTGGTGTGGCCTACACAAGTCATGGATTGACTTGATTTTTGAGACGTAGGCCCAAGATGGAATGGTGCATCTGACTGATGGGATAGATGTTCAAAAGATATCACGGTGGAGCCCACACATCTCGACCACATGAGACGAAGCCGTGAGCTCGAGTGCATTGTACCTTTTCTCTTATATATATATATATATATATATATATATATATATATATATATATATATGGGAAAAGGTACTATGCGCTTGACCTCACGATAAGCTCCCATGAGGTCGAGTTGTATGGGCTCCACTGTGATGCGTGTCGACCATCAACACCGTGCATTTGATGGGTACCCTTTAAATTATGGGATATCCCAAAAATCAGCCACATACGGAACTCAAGTGGGCCATACCATATAAAATCATGTGAAGACACCATTAAAACATATAAAAGCACTTGGGGGGGGGCTCCCCTTAAATTTGCATGCATCTGAAACTTGGTCTGAACCCTCATCCAAGTGGGACACACATAATGGATGGGCTGGATTTGCAAACCACATCTTGGTGGGCCATTAAAATGATTATGAATGTTTTAATGGTGCATGACCCCTCTCCACTTCTGTATGTGATGTTGCCTAAAAGTCACGGATTGACTTGATTTTTGAGACCGAGGCCCATAATGGAATGATGCATCTAACTGATGGGATAGATTTTCAAAACGCATCATGGTGGGGCCCACACAGCTTGACCTCATGGGATGTACGAGGTCGAGCACATAGTACATTTACCCTATATATATATATATATATATATATATATATATATATATATATATATACACGCACGCGCACGCGTGTGGTGTGTGGTGTGTGTGTGTGTTTTGATATTTTATATAAATAAGGCCAAAATATAAATAAAAACCATTCAAATTTCTCTACGTATATAAAAGATTAGCTGCCTTGTATCATTTCGGCCTCTTACAAATCCTTCTGTCCAAGTAGTCATGATGGGTTTTGCCAGGGTAGATTGGTTCAGGACGGTACTATTGTCAGTTTTCAGCCGGGATTGCAATTTAAATGATGATATGAGCTATTCATGTTCTGAGTTCTGTTCTACAAGCCATGGGAAGAAACTTTATCAGCCAGGTAATTTTACGTGAAGATGAATATTTAATGACTCATATTTAAATCCAAGACTCAAAGGTAAAGATTATCGTTGAAGCATGATTATAAAACTATAGCTTGCATATGCCCGTGCTGGCAACATAAGTTTCAAATCAATCTAAGGATGCAATTCAGGGAATGGATTGGCTACTCCCCCTGACACCAGCCATTGGCTGGTGGTCGGTGCTCTGTGGGGCCCACCATGATGTATGTGTGTCATTCATGCCGTCCATCTATTTTTATATATCATTTTATGCTATGATAAAAAAATAAAGTATATCTCAATCTCAAGTGGAACACGTTACCCGAAACAGTGTTGAATGAATTTTGACCACTGAAAACGTTTTGACGGCATAAAAGTTTTTGATCAACCTGATATTTATTGTTTCCCTTCATCTGGGTCTTTATGACCAAATCAACAAAATGGATGTCAAATAAACAGTACAGCGGGCCTTAGGAGGATTTTAATTGTGAATATCCATTCATTATTTTTTTTCTTGTGGTGTGGCCCACCTAAGATTTATATACCTATCAATTTTTTTGTATCAAGCTCTAAAATGATCTGTAAAAATGGATTAACGGAATGGATTAATTACGTACATCATGGTGGGGCCCACGGAGCACCGACCACCAGCCACCGGGCTGTGTCAGGGGGAGTAGCCAATCCGTTCCCTGCAATTCAGGGCTGGAAACCAACCATCGTACCATACTGTGGTACAGTGCTTATAGGCACTCAATACTCACAAAACCCAATGCCAATATAAATTCATTAACTTAATTTTCCCACCTGTCACTTAAAAGTATTATGTAAGAAGATGATTAATCTCCATCTTATAACCCTTAGTGATCTTTGAAACAAAAATGATTTTTTATTTTTTTATTTCCCAAATAACAAATAAGTTTAATTAATTCAAATTGCCAACAAAAACAAAGTTCCAACCTTGAATATTTATACCTTGTTTTTTTTTTTCAGTATAGAGTTAAAAACGAAGTTTTACTAACAAATACGGGAACCCTAAATGCAATGGGCGCCTGCACGTAGTTCAGGAAAACCATGTTACAAACTTACAATTTTTACGATGACCGCCGTATCAATAGTTTGCCGGGAACCCTAATGCAATGACCGTATAACCCTTATGTGGTGGTGTAACTAACGATTTTAGGGTGTAAAAGGTCTTGATTGCTTTTTTATTTTGTATTGTTACTTGAAAGGAGCCCATGTTAGAAAAATGGATGACAGGCATATAGGATAACGTGGTTAGGTTTGTGGATGCGATGGCTACGTTTGTGGATGTGACGGCTCGGAAACGTATGAAAGCTTTTGTTAATTGCAGTCTTAGCAATGATTCATCGAAAGAATCCAAACACTTCCTATTGCTCTTTTTTCAAAAGAGGCTAGAAATTCAAATTCTCTTTTTTCTTCTTTTCTTTTTTAAGTATGAGGTTTGCTAATTTAACAAGCGTGTGTAGCTGTTTATCCACATATAAAAGCTCACATACTAATGTGGAACATGTGTGTGAGGTTTGAGATTTATGTGGATATATCTTAAAATCTCAGGTTATTTTGCTCAAGTGGGATACAATATACAAAGTAAACTGAAAGTTTTTTTTTTTTTTCTACCCATTCATTTGTTTAGCATAGACAGTCTCAATTTAGATTGAAAGATCTAAAAAGTGCGGCCCACCTGATGAAAAGTTAAGATCTCACATGCATGCCGCCATGTGTTCGAGCATGTGGATTGTTGGGACACCATCATGCGTGTGAAATAGGAGAGTTTTTCTGTTGTAAGTGGATTAAGTAGAGAATGGGTATTTATTTATTCAGACCACTAGTTTAAAAGTAAGATGCAAGTCCATGTCATTTCTCACTTAATGGGGAACATGTTCAATGGTATTTTCCACTACCAATAATACCCCTATTCCCAACTTCTCATTGGTTGTACTAAGTTTAAATTTCATTAAATCCATTCATGCCAATTTTTCCATTTTGTTTATTCGTTTTTTTTTTTTCAAGAGATGCTCTAGTGCAACTTTGGAGCACTATAAGTTATGGTACTACTAGTTGCATCGATCCACTGAGACCGTTCAAATGATCAATCTAAATTGTATATTAAGTCTAGAATATATAATGCAACTACACATGCTAAAATCATACTATTTACACCCGACCTACGCAGCTGGAACTATGAATAGGATGTTGTCACGTGTCAAAAGTACTTATGGAACATAGAAAGAGATAGTGAGGATTTCAAATATCTCTATTCTGGAGAGGCATGTTACGTCGGAAAGGCCAGGATGCTCAAAGACTTGCACAACTGAAATCCGAAAGGCAATCAACCTCTCAATGACACATGACAAGCAAATATAGGTTGTACATCTTAGAGATAGTATGTAATACAACGAGATTAAGGTGGTGATATGTAATGACACATGGCTGTATTTAATTGGCTGCGCATAACCGAAAGGAAGCCATCTGTAAATAGAAATACGACCATACATGGTAGTATAGTAGTTTGTTACGCTGTCTCATAAAAAAATTTGAGCCAAAGCCACTGACTTGTTAAAGGCTGATTCCAAAAGCTAATGGCTCATAAGGTCATCGCGTAATCCAAGTCTGTGAAAGTAACATTTAAAAAATAGCTTCAGGCCTTCATCACTCTAATCGAACACATCCTTTTTGAGCTCAATGCTGCCTTTCAATCTTTTATCCCTCATGGACACCTATTAATCTTTCCTCATGAACAACTTATCATAACATAGCTTAGTTTAGCATTTTCACTTCTATTCAGCACCATATTGCGCGCAACAAGTTTGGATCGTTTTAACATAGCTTAATTTAATTTCAACTGCTATCCGGTGCATCATTGCAGCAAGTTAATTTAGTCCATACTAAGGCCCTTGATCAATGGTTAATTTCTTTAGACTGTTGTGATGTTTGCATGATAGCCCATAAAATGTGGGTTGAACCTAATAAATAGTCTGGGTCAATGAATTTGATTAAGTGTCTCAATGCAACTAAGAGCACTATAACTTATATTGCTCTCAGGGTAGTCTAGCATTTCTTTCTTTGTAATAGAGATTTTAAGTGGGCAACCATATAGTGTCGTTGGTACAATTGATCAACTTGTAGCAGCTCATCAGGCACACATTACGCCAATCCATGCCATAGAAATTTTGGGCCTCATTGTGGATGAAGTGCATCTTAAAATTCATGCTGATATCAATTATTTCTATCTTCTTGATTCGAAGTTTTCAGTATGAGATTTGGGTTTTAGATCATTACTCAGCTTAAAGTTGAATATGCCTTCCTTAGATGATGTCTATTAGTAAAATTAGAATTTTAGACAACCAGCCTCCATAATACGACTACCACTTAGGTTACAGGGTTCCCACACATGAGCTCGAACCACCTTATAATACTCTTAATCTCAGAAAAGAGTTTGAAGAAGACTAGAGAATGATTGTAATTGCGTTATGAAAAAGCAGTGGGTGATGCTTTTAAGTAGTCTCTTGAGTAGACACATACAAATGTATAAACACACCCTTTAAAAAGGTTGTGACTAATGAATTGACTGATGGGTTGTTGGGTCTTTTTTTTCTTTTTCTTTTTTTCAAGAGAAATTATATTCCTGATTTAAAAGAATCCTTATTCAAGAAATATAGGCTCTTTCAACATTGATTTATACCACTTAAGTGGTCATGCATGCATGCCACGTATTACAGCATACCAAAGTTGTGGTGAGTGTAGGTGCCATGTGCCTGCGATGGAATAAGCTGAGGCAGACACATGCTAAGTGGGCCACAGAATTTCCTCTCCCACATGATGACGATGGCATTGTTGGCCGTACTACGTTGGTGGAATTGCCTGTTGTGAGTGAGCTAGAAGTCCATGAAATAACAGTGTTTGTGAAAACTCTCTCCTCTCATGAGAGGATTCTAAGATATGAGGTCCCATGGTTTAGTAATCCAAACCGTTGGTTCGTCGCGGCTTAGCTGGATGGACAATACCTAATATTAGGATTGTCAATAGGCCTGACTGGACTGGTTATAGTGCTACTAGTTGCATTGGGACCCTTAGACAGCCCAATTGATCAATCTGAACCGTTTATTAAGTCAAGAACAGATTTTCACTGACAGGATGATCCAATCCGTCCTTGACTTGGCCTTATTTTCTACCACTATTATTTTTCAATGCAATGGATGGGATTGTTACAATTGCCTAACAAAAGTGATAATTTATAATCATAAGCAATCCATAATGGGCCTTAATAAATAGATGGATCAAATTGTTGATTGGACTTAATTTTGTGTAAAAGATCTTGACCGTTCATACTAAAGACCATTGATCAAATGGCTAATGCTTGTCAAACAGGTGTGATTTTTGCATGGTAGCCCATGAAATGCTCGCCCTATCCAAAACTCTTACAGATTTGAAGATCCTAGCCACCAATTTTCAGATTAGCTGTTGCTGAGCTCATTTCATGTGTGTGCAGCATCCCCTCTCACATGGATGGTGAAACATCAAACTCATAAACCAACTTGGTAAAAAATAATGGGCAACAGATTGATTTGTTTGGCCATGAGCTAGCCAATTCTCGACACCCGAGTTGGGACAAGTTAGGATGGCTCATGCAATCAAATTAGACTGGTCCCACATATTGTAAGAAAACATTTAGTCATGATCCATGCAAACAAAGGAAAACTATAAAAGATAAGAGCTAAATCCAAATCCAAAACTCTTTGATCCATGCAAACAAAGGAAACCTGTAAAAGATAAGAGCTAAATCCAAATCCAAAACTCGTTGATCCATGCAAACAAACCTATAAAGATAAGAGCTAAGTCCAAATCCAAAATTCTTTGATCCATGCAAACAAAGGAAACCTGTAAAGATAAGTGCTAAATCCAAACCCAAAACTGCAAAGAGAAAAACAATAAACGAGTTATAGAGAATTGCATGGTTGGATATTATACTTACATCCATTGAGCAATTATGTGAAACTTTTTTTTTATTAAAACAAGAGAAATAAGAATATACAAACTTTCTCTCTTTTTCTAAATATTCCATTGTATAAGAAACAATCTCTCACCAAAGAATATCATAAAAGATGCCACTCTCCTAATTCATTTTCCTTTTTTTATAAACACAACATCACAAGAGGTATCATTGCTTAAAGCCCAGAAAAACTAGGCTTCGCCATACACTACAAGAGAGGAGATCGGAGACGTTTCTAATAGGAAATGTCCACTGCCTTTATACCGTAAAGAGCCACTACCTCAACACGACTGAGTCCGAGTCACACCTGACTCGGACAGGCATGATCAAGAAACTTGTGCAACCTTAAATTTATCATGCCATCCGCTCTCACAAACCATAGGTGGCATCTAAACGTGGATGTTCAGAACTCTGATAGAAATCGGTCAACGTGAAAAACGATAGAAATATTAAAAGATGCATGTGATATTTAATTGCCATTTTTAGATTTTCATAGATTAGCAACCTAAGGGCATGTTTAATTAGTTGTAATTAAATGCACCTAAACAGTGGTGCATAAATAGTTATAACAAATTCTTGGCATTTTGTTCAAAGTCTTAATTTCACCTCTAAAATTAGGCAAAACTCAACCTCATAATAGGTGGGCCCACCATGATGTCTTTGCTATATCCATGCCATCCAATCATTTTCATATCAAGGTATGAGCCGAAAAATGAAGTAGATCCAAAGCCCAAGTGAACCACACCCTAAAATGATTTAACGAAATAAATGGATGGTGTGGATAAAATACATACGTCATGGTAGGCTTACAGAGTTTATATGAGTTTCTTTTTAAAATTTGTGTCTCACCATCGTTACTGGTGAAATACTAAAGTTATCATTATTCATTTACTATCGTTTACATACATTTACAAATAATCAAATAAGCCTAGTAGTTAATTTTTCAAGAAAAAGCATAATTTTGATGATTAATTTCCACAACTACTTATAAACAAACAACAAAAAATATTAGATTGATGAAAAAAGAATTAATATTCAAAGGAATCCTTGTTCACAAACAACTCATCAAGGGAGATATATCCATTAGTTGCTCTTCATTGAGGATAGGTCTGAGTAGAAATCCCTATTATAAGTCTTGGTTTTGAGTTCGGCTCGGACTAGTCGACTCAGAATCAGCACTACCGAATCTGGTTAGATACTATGAGTCAACCCCATTTGGGCAACTTGAGCCAATACACCCATTAACTCATCACTATCAATTTTGAGTTCGACTCAGAATCACCACTCATTCAATACCATGAGTTGCTCCAATCATACATACTCGAGCGAGCCAGGCCAATACACCCCTCGACTCGGGCTGAGTTCAACTCAAAACAGACGAGTCAATCCGAGTCTAATGTGTCAATTGTTTAAAACATCTGAGTCATGCAAAAGGTGGGCCACACCACAAAGATCTCTCTCTCTCTCTCTCTCTCTCTCTCTCTCTCTCTCTCTCTCTCTCTCTCTCTCTCTCTCTCTCTCTCATTCATCACTTGTTTATAACTAGGACTATCAATGGGCCCTCCATGATCTTGAACTGTTCGAACTGGGCTTAAAATAGTTCATTTGTTAGACTCAAGCCCACCCCATTGACAGCTCTATTTACAACATCCGAGTCATGAAAAAGGTGGGCCACACCTTTAACTCTCTCTCTCTCTCTCTCTCTCTCTCTCTCTCTCTCTCTCTCTCTCTCTCTCTCTCTCTCTCTCTCTCTCTCTCTCTCTCTCGCCAATCTGTTAGTTGTTTACAACATCCAAGTCATGAAAAAGGTGGACCACACCATAACACCTGGGACAAAAATCGGACGTTAAGATCAAGATATCAAGCAAGTTTTCAAATATGTGCTACATGTGACGTCTGATACTTCCATCATTTCTATCATACAAAATTCAAATGATCCTAGCCACCCACTCGAGGTTATTTGCCCATGTGCAATGTCCTCTCACGGTGCAAGTGGCAAACATGTAGCGAGAAAAATGTTCTTCTGGTGGACCATTAGGTGGATAGGCCATATCCCAAAATTCAAGGGGATTGTCTTTTTGTGGGCTTTTGGCCATCCAATATATGACCAGCAAAAAGAATAAATGTCTACTGTAGCTGCCTGCATTGAACCATCAAAACTCACAGATGTATGGTCAGAGTTGTCCGATCACTACGATCTTTGGCCAATATCCCATCATCGCAATGATCCTCGATATCAACGGTTCCGATCATCACATATTGGTCGTTCACCTTGAGGATGCAACTACATATAACTTTTATGCAGCAGCACGCGCTGTACACTATAACTCCTCTGATGTTACCGCTCTGGGGGCGCGCGGAATGTCTACTAGCAAAGTACGTTACCTATGTGGGGCCCACCGTGATTTATTTGTCTTATCCACACCGTTAATCCTTTTTATCCGTTTATTTTATACATGATCCCAAAATTTAAATGTATGTAAATCTCAAGTGGACCACACTGCAGGAAACAGGTGGGATGGACCATCTTCCGTTGAAAACTTCTTGGGGAGCCACGAAAGTTTTGGATCAAGATGATATTTGTTTTCTCCATTCATCTGTGTCCAGGTGACCTTATGAACAGGTTGGATGACAAATAAACGTCAATGTCGGCCCCAGGAAGATTTCAACGGTGGATGTCATTATCCCCACTGTTTCACAGGGTGTGGTCCACTTGAGCTTCGTATATGTTTATTTCTAACTAGTTGTAATAAAATGAGATGATAAAACGGATGGACGGCGTGGATAAGACACATACATCACGGTGGGCCCCACAGAGTTTGCTCAGTACGCTATCCTTGCTCTGGATCGTCTGTTGGGAGAAGTTAGATTTTCGTCCTTCCACTTTCTATACCATACAAGTGGCATGTATATGTAATGATCCAAACCGTTCATTTGTGAAAATCCATAAAAATCCACTCAGTGATTTAATGGTTACGATTGCCAATCATCGTGATCTTTTGTCTAATATCCGTTCAGGAAGCCTGACCATGAGTGAACGGTTCGGATCATCATATGTATATATGATGAAAATATCCTGACCAGATCTTTTCTACCATGAATTCGGACGCGGATGCCGTCCTACCCCCGCTCGGACGGGAATCCATCCGGGCAGAGCTCTGTGGGACTCGACGTGATGTAAGTGTTTTATCCACTCTGTTAATCGTTTTTCTCACATCATTTTAACGTAACTAGAAAAAAAAATGAGGCAGCTATAGGCTTAAGTGGACCACAAAGGGGGATTTAAGGTCCGCCATTAAAAATTTCTTGGAAGCTAGAGAAATTTTGGATCAAGCTGATATTTATTTTTTCACTTCATCCACGTCTAAATGACCTTATTAATAGGTTGAATGGAAAAAAAAACATACTATGGCCCTTAGAAAGGTTTCAACAGTGGGTGTCATTATCACTGCAGCTTCCTTTGGTGTGGTCAACTGGAGCTGTTGACCTACTTAATCTGAATGTTGATAACTTAAAATTATCTGAGAAAGACGATTAACGGCATGGATAAAATAGGCATTTGGAGGAATAAAATCAATAGTCTGCATTTAAGATAGATGTATTGCATAACTACTTATTAGAATAATATATTTGTAGGATATATCATAACACATGTACATAAAAAGTCAAGTTGAAAGAGGATAGGTCAAGATAAAATGACTTGAACCCAAGCCTAACCTGGACATCGATCTAGCCATGCATGCAAGGCCGAAGCCACGAGTCGAGCTAGTAGGTCCAAGCCCAACCCATTAACATCCTCACCATTGATATGTATTACATTAGTCGTGTTCCACGGCTTAACCGTCCACATGGCGAAAAGCCGAGACGGAGCATTAAAATATGTTTTTTATTTAATTAAGATGATAAAGGTTTTATTAAAAGAGCACCAAAGCCGCGCACCACTACAAAGGAGACTCCGAGAGAAGGCTAAAAGGCACCTTGCACCTCAATATTTAAACGATAAGCCCAAGCTTTTTAGCCACCTTGCACCTCAATATTTAAACGATAAGCCCAAGCTTTTGCATTCGCTTTAACCCACTCGACCATCCTAGACATGGACCCACTTTTGTCTTTGAATCAATGATTATGAATTTCACCCCGAATCGACTGACAGCCCACTAGCAAGAAGAGTCTCCATAGAATCTTCCCTTCCTTGCCGTGGCCGCCCTCGTGCCGAGCTCTAAAAAGCCCTCCAAGCGACATATATCTTTTAAACCTTTCTTATCTCTAATGATAAATTATGAGACTTCAAAGAACAAATGACAAAACCGCGGCAAGATGGTCAAAATGTATCCTATAGAAGCATTAGATTGATGTTTTCACTCTAAGATGGGTTTTCTTAATTTTAATAATTTTCCATGAGCATTCTTAAACTGTCCATTCAATCGACGGCAAAGATTTTCCGATCGGTGTAATTTTTTAGGTAGGCACGTATGTAGTAGGCCCAAATAGATGAAGGGTGTGGATCTTGTACACATGTAAGGCATGTATGGACATCAAGTGGTCCATTAGTAACTAGATGATGTTATTATTAGAAGTTGGAGGATTTTGGTAATATTAGATGAAGGGCCCAAATAGATGAAGGGTCCGGATCTTGTACACGTGTAAGGCATGATGCTATGATATTGATAATCAAATGTTCTTCCTCCTAGTACACTATCAGTTGGAGGATTTTTTGTTTTTTTACACCGAACATTAATCCCTGGTGGGACTTGCATGATAAGCACTTGTTGGTAATATGTGAAGAGCCATTCAATCAACAGTGTGTATATATATATATATATATATATATATATATATATATATATATATATATATATATATATATAGAGAGAGAGAGAGAGAGAGAGAGAGAGAGAGAGAGAGAGGAATGCTAAGTTACACATGAGTTCTCACAAGAACTTGTGAGCTCAAAATCTGAACTATCCACCTGATGCAACACCCATAAAACCCCAAGGGCCCAACTTTTACCCTAATCCAAAATTTGATTTTCCTCTAAAAAGTTCTAACGAGTTCTTGTGATAACTAGTGTGCTATATATATATATATATATATATATATATATATATATATATATATATATATATATATAATCTAAAAAAAAGTTTTAAATCAAGGTAAAAGTTGAGCCCTAGGGATTTCATGGAGTGCTGCATCACATGGACCATTCAGATTTTGGGATCACATCACATGTGATGAGTTCTCAAAAAGTTCTCACGAAAATTCATGAGAACTGTTGTGCAGCTGAGCATTGGGCTACACACACAATCTACGCAAGTCAAGACTCATTCAAGTCTTGGAGTTAACCCAACCCGAATGGCCTCAAGTCAATTCGAGTTTTCAGGTTTTTGAACTATGCCTACAACAATCTTCCAACCTGATCTAAAATCCCCAAGAATCGTCCCATCACAGCCATCAATGGTGAGGACTACCTAACCACACTCTTTTGGTAGCCACTCACTGGTAACCATGAAGGGTCATCCAATCAATGGTAACGACTACCCAACCACTGAGAATTTCAAGGTACGCCCCATCTATACTAGGCCAAAACAAATGAAGGGTCCAGATCTCATACACATTATGCAAGTACGAAGATCAAATGCTTCATAACAAACATAGAGAATATTATTAATGGAAGTATAATTTTTAGGATATTGACCATACTAAGATAATGAAAATTCAATGCTCTGCCACCCAACAATTCAAAACACTGCCAGCAAACCATCCCTTGCTTCACAGCCTCATCTCTTCCAAGCTAATCTAAAAAACCCAGAGAACCAGTTGGGTTCTCTGCATTTTGCACCAAAAAGCTGCTTCCCTTTGTTGATGACATGACAGAGAAGTAAAGTTGTGAAAGACAACATGCAGTGAAGGTAGCCTGCTGTTTTGCCCATTTAAGGACTTGGGTCTTATACTCTTCCAGTTTGTGTAAGAGATAGAGAGTCTTCTCTCTTCTCCTTGCATTAAAAACCTGCTCTTGTATTTATGAAAAGGCAGAGAATTAAAGGAGTTAGGAGATTTCAGGTGTGAAGTAATAAGGAGCGAGCAACCCCGAGTTGTATTTTTTTTTTTTTTTTCCAATTCAAATTTAAGATATTTGAGTTATTTTCTACTTTTTGTGACTTGGGTTTTTTCTGTTTTTCTTAATTTATTTTTGTAGAATATATATATATATATATATATATATATATATATATATATATATATATATATATATATATATTGTTCGTTTGTTTGTTTTTTATGATGGTCTGTCAGAGGTGAAGTAATAAGGAGTGAGCAACCCCTAGTTGTATTTTTATTTTTTACTTTTTCATTTTAAATTTAAGAAATTTGGATTATTTTCTACTTTTTGTGACTTGGGTTTTTTCTGTTTTTCTTAATTTATTTATTTTTGTAGAATAGATTTATTATTATTTATTTGTTTGTTTGTTTGTTTTTTTTAATGGTCTGTCAGGTGTGAAGTAACAAGGTTTGAGCAACCCCCCAGTTGTATTTTTATTCTTTTCAATTCAAATATAAGAAACTTGGGTTATTTTCTACTTTTTGTGAATTGGGCTTTTTTCTATTTTTGTTAATTTATTTATTTTTGTAGAATATATATATATATATATATTTATTTATTTATTTGTTTTTTTTTTTTTAATGATGGCATGTCATGTATGAAGTAATAAGGAGTGAGCAACCCCCAGTTGTATTTTTTTTAATTCAAATTTAATGATTTTGGGTTATTTTCTATTTTTTGTGACTTGGGTTTTTTCTGTTTTTGTTAATTTATTTATTTTTGTAGAATAGAATTTTTTATTTTTTTTTTTTTTTTTTTTTTTGGGTGGGGGGGGGGGGGGGGTTTATGATGGTCTGTCAGAGAACTAAAGGTGTTGGAGTTTTCAGGTAGCGAAGACTGATTACAGCTATTATAGAAGTGGGTTTTTGTAATACTTCCTACTTGAGAGGAGTCCTTTTGAAGGAATTACATAGGTTCCTCCTCATCAGCAAAGTAGTTCCTGACAGTTTGGATTTTGAGCATTTAGGGCGCATGGTTTGAAGATCCCATTGATATGATGGGCCTAACCATTGATGGCGGAGGCCATGGAGATCTCCCTGAATCCGTAGATCCCAACCCTTAATTATCATGGCCTACAGATAAACAGTGAGAGGAATAAATATGGCAATGGTCCACATTCAATAGAGAAAAAGAAAAACATTAAAGGTTTGTAATATTTTAAGCTGGGAGATCTCAAGATAATCCCCCATCTATGGTGAAGCCCATCATTTCAACGGTCTAGATCATTGAACCATGGGCCCAACTTACTTCTTGCCTTTTTCTTGATGAAGAGTCAGATAAGAGAGAAGAAAAAGGCATTGTGGGGTGGGAGAATAAGTGATGTATAAGAATAGCTATTTAAGTAGTTGAGGCTTCACATTCTCTCAGTTTCTTAGGTTTCTCTCTTTTTTCTTTCTCCTTTGTGCTGATGGAGCCTTCCCAACTCATTGGAGGTACAGAAGAATGTAACAGTAGTGAATCTGGTTGGACCATGTACATTGCCTCCCCCATGCATGATGTTGCTCTTAGTGATGATGATCACGATGGTGATGGTGATGGTGATAATGACTGCAACAGTCATGATGATGGCGACGGCAACAACAATGACGACGATGATGATAGTGATGACTCGATGGCTTCCGATGCTTCTTCCGGTCAGAGCCGCCGCGAACATTCATGTAAGCATGGTGCAGTTGGTAATGGCATTGACTGTTCGGAGCGTGACGATGAGCATGAGGAAGATGATGTGATTGGTGGGACTTGCGTCGGTTATCCGAATAAGAAAGATTGCAAACAAGGGGAGGAAATGAAGGGTGGAGGGAGAAGGATTCAAGGAGAAGAAGAGAACAAGTTCCATGTTTGCTCTACTACCAAAGCAAAGCAAACCACCTTGAAAGAAACACGGAAATAAGACATTCATCTTCAAATAAGGCAATCTTCTTCGTAGAAATGTCTTCGTTGTAGTAGTAGCAGCTTGCAGAAGGATTCTTGACTTAGTACTAATGGGATCAGGTAAGCTAGTTTGAATTTTGCATTGTACAAAACAAGGTCTTTGTATTTCGTCTGAGTCCTATCTTTTCGTTTTTGGCTGTTTGCACGTATGAATGAATGGTGTTGATGTATGTATGTATGTCACACATGCTTGCATGCAAACAAGTGCCTCCCGTGGATGAGGAAAATCCACCATGCCTAGTTAAAAAGAGGTGCGTTCACTAATTGCTGGGAAAGAAAAGAATCTAATTGTTGAATAATTAGCACTAGTTAAGCAATGGCATGAATGAAAATGCATGCATAGATGTGCATGTGTCTATATGCATGTTATGTGCATTCTCTGTGATGGACCAACAAAATGTAGTTGTGGGTGGAAATGGAAATATCAAAATATCCATGGCATAGCTACTACTAACAGGGAAGGTGGCAAGGAACTGCTGTTACAAATCAGATAGTGGTTTCTAGAGATTCTATGCCAATGGTTTCTATACTCCCTCTATGAGAGAATGCATGTTCAATGGAATGAATGGACCGTTGATTGTAGTCGGATGAAGCTCAAAAGATTTGGGTGCGAGAGCAGAGAAATGTCCGTTTCAAAATGTTGGTATGAACAACTAGGAAGCTAAAGCAGGAGTGAGAGTCTGAAGCATGATTCGAAGAGGGAACTTGGATGTGGGTAGAAGATTTGTGCAACTAAGCCATAGATTCATAACTGCTTCATTGTTTTTGAATGGTTAAATCTATACCTGGTCGTGCAGATGTATACACATGATGTGAACCATATGTATAGCCAGCCATGCAGACTAGATCAATGTCCCTCCCAAACCTACCTCAATTAAACATGATATGCGCCTACTGCAGATAGACGTGAGCAAGATCAAATTGCTAATCCTACGCCACATAGGCACTAAAACCTTGCATTTTCTTCCATAGGAATAACAGCATATTTTTGAGGAGTAATGGAAAATTTTATTAAAGGCCTGCTTGCCAGCAAAACGAAAATAAATAAATAAACAAGAGGGTCCCAAGGGGACTACAGCCCTAAAATAGACACTACTAGATCATGCTTATAGATAGACTAATACAAGGAAAAAGAAAAAGAAGTTGCATTGAAATGTATTTTTATTGACCAATCAGAATTGCTTATGAAGACCTACAGTTATCTCAAAAGGCCCAAGGAGATCCTCTTATGAGAGCTGAACTTTTTCACACAAAAGAACATTGGCCAATCAATCCATTGAGCAGTAAAAACGATTCAACAAAGATAAACAAATCCACTATCTGTTAACATAAAGCAATATCTGGGCTAACTCCCGCTATAGCAGTAAAAGCAAGATGAGAGTGTCGATTCACTCATCAAGTTCCCATCGAAGTTGGATTTACATAAGGCAAAGCACTTGAGAATACATGATAAATAAATAAATATAAATGGAAAAAAGGAAAAAGTAGTAGAGGAGAATAAGTAGAAGGGGAAAAAAAGGAAAAAAGCAAGGAGGAGAATACAAATATTTATAAAAATATAATGGAATATTAGCAGTGGGAAGCAAAATTAATGCAAAATGAAGAAAAATATAATAATAATAATATGAGCACCTCCGATTTTCAGCTTTAAAATTTTCTTACATCTCGATTTTTTGCTCTTCAATCTTGATCTTCTCTTCTTTGTAGGATTTGATGATTATTTTTGTAGTTAAAAGAGAAACAATGAAGGTGAAGGGGACCCTAAATTCATCTTTGGACTGTTTGTAGGGTTTCTACCCATTATTTTATTATTTTTACATTTTATATTAATCTGAAAGAACCACAAATATACTTTAATTTAGTTTGTGGTTTGCAAATGACCCCAACATCAATTGGGTTCCATATTTCAGCTAAAAGATCTCATTGAATTAGTACTGAGACAACTGAATCATGAACATACTTTGATTGGGTCTTTGGTATGGGTATGGGGTCAGTCATTGGCATTACTCAGCTCGACAAGGTAGGAGTCGAGTCAAATCACCAACTCTGCAAGCTATGAAAAGCATGCCCATATTCACATCCGACTTGTACCATATGTAACACTTGATAAATGCATTTAAGATTATCGCATCAACATACCCACCATCGAATTCATGTGTTCTTATTTCAGAATAACAGAAGATGTATCTTATCAATACCTACAGCTGCATCCTATCATCAGTCAAGGAAAAAGAATAACAACTATATAAACTTAAACCACACTGATCAGTAAGAAGTAATCGAAACAAGAACTTTTCAGCAATTATATTCCTGCCCAAGAGCAATGACATAAGCAAACCAAGCTCCTAATACATTTCAATTTTCACATATGGAGCTCTTGAATTATTTGGAGGTAGAGTAATAAAACTTGCTGACTCAACTTCAAACTTGGCCGAGTCAACTCAACTCACAGAGATTTCCAACCAAGTCTCTAGGAAACTTGGCACTGGGCCTGACTCAGCCTGGACTCGGAGTGACTCGTCAGGTCAAACTTGACACAGCTTGGCAGGACTCAAATTGAGTCACTTGCCTTAAGTGGTGGAATTTGATTAAAAGAAGTAACCTAAGGGAATCAGCGACCTTAACCGGTGAGGCAATGGTACTGTTGTTGCTTTGAATTATATTTTAAATTACTTTTCAGATATCAAACTATTTTAAATATCTATTACTCCTAACATTTTCAATTTATGCTAATTAAGTATCGAGTTGAGTCAGGTCAAGTCTTCGAGTCAGCATGATCCAGCAGAGCATCCAGTCGAGTCAAGTTTTCAGGGTTTTGACTTATGTTTAGATGAGCTTCATATATAATAAGAAATTTAATGAGCATTGAAGGGAAGATGTAAGTAACCTTTAATCAACTCATGATAAGGTAAAAGCATGTTCTTGATGTTGTGTTTTATTCATCTGATTTTCCTTCTACCCATATGTCCAACTCCAAAATTTTACTGCCATCCACGAACTAGGAACACAAAACGACCAGATAGCAAATACTGCTCTCTTTAACATGCTGTAAAGTGCAAATAGAACCTGAACAAAAGCTATTGCTGAAAGTAACTGCTTTTCTTGGAATTAATATGGATTTTTCCCCCTTTTGAATATCATGAAAACAACTTAGACCTCATCCAAGACAACTCAACTTGCTATTAAAAGGTGTCAGGAGTAAGAAAATGATAAAGGAAGAGGATACCATGAGGCTAGTTTTACTTTGAAAAAGGGGCCACAAAACTACGAGACCTGTTTGGATGTGCCACTAAACTGAACTGAATCAATTCAGTTAAAAGGAAAAGAGCAAATTTCATTGACCTTTTGTGATAAAGTTGCTTTCAAATTGGACTTGAAAGGAACATAACCGTAAATGACGGTACTTCCTCATTATGAGAATTTCTCGCCTTGAATTCTAAGTAAATAAAATTCTAATTACTGTAGTTCATATTAATGCAGAGTAACTAATTTTTGTTATAATAAGTGCAACAAAAGTCGCACTCATATCCACTGCATAGGTGGAAATCATCGGTGTTACCTTTCAACAAAAAATAAAACGAGATAATACTAAAATAAAAAATAAATCTGGGTATCATCACAGAACAAGGTATTCTAAACATAGAAAACATCCCTTCTTTTACAAGTAGAATACATTTCTGCTTGCTTCGGGTTTAAAATTCCACAGGTGTGGTTCTACTAGAGTGGATGGACAGTGAAAAGAGTTTTGATAGCCAGGGGATTATGTTATTGCCCAAATGGCCAAACAACAGTAACTACATCCACAGTGCCAAATCCCATCTTTTAATAGCTAATCATAGCTGACACAAGACAGCTGAAACCGTTGCATGTGATACACATAAACTCAAAAAGGAAAAAAAAAAAAAAAAAAAAAAGGAAGAAGAAGAAAGAAAGAAAAAGAGAAGACGAAGAAAGAAATGGCATCACCTCACCATACCCATTGATCCATTTGCATGCCACAGTGTGGGGTGCAAGCCCCGCCAGAGGGGCCCACTCTGATACACTGATGAACTGCATAGGTGCAACATAGAGCTGCTATCATGCCATGTGGCACAATCAAAGGGAAGATGCACATCACAACCAAAACATTTTTTCAAAAAAAAAAAAAAAAAGCAAAACGAGGAGGCATTAGCACCGGCACCGCCAGAGTACGACGCACAGCTCTCAGACACGGCCATCATGATGCCTGATTTAAATGCTTGGAGGCTGAAACTGCAGAATGAGTACTGTATGGCATCATGCATAGCTGCAACGTGATACTCGTGGTTAAGCGTCGCTATCTTCACGTGACATTCTTCCCATTTTATTAAATCCAATTTGGAAAAGAAAAAGGAAATTGAATCAGAAAGATCATGTGGCCCACACCATCAGCTATTTTGAACTTATGTGTAAAGCATGGCATAGGTTGCTGAGCCACTCATTCACAATCTATGTTCAAAATACTGCATACATTTTAATAGGTGCAGTTGATAACAGGAAAGAAGTTTCTATCAAGTATAATGGGTACCAATCATAGTTACGAAACTCGGTGGCACAACTAAAAACTCAGCCAAGTCAACTCAACTCGACGAGAGTTCAAGCCAAGTCTTCTTGGAAACTAGTACTCAGTTGAGTCTCAACAAGACTCGTCAGGTTGGCTCGTAAACTCAGGCGACTCGACCGAGTTACTTGCCTGGTGAAGTGGCATTTTGGCAAAACACAAAATAATTTGAAGCCTCAAACTTGAACTCAGGACCTGTTTTCAAAGTGTACAAACCTGCTATCAGCCCACCAAGTTCTTCAGTTACAGAAGTTGGGATTTTTACTTAATTTTACTGATATCCAACAAGTTTAATATTGGTCACCAAGCAAAATAACATATTTAATTATTAATATATCAAGTTGAGTTGAGTCAAGTCTTTGAGTCAACCCAACGCTATTGAACTTCAAGTCAGGACAAGTTTTTGGGTTTTTGAACAATAATACCAATCACAAGAAACTTCAAGTCATGCCACCAGCTAATAAGGTAAAAACTAGACAGATGCAACAGGGTACAAACAGTATCCTCATGCACCATCAAGTAGAACTGGGGCCCAAGTAGATCAAAACTGTTAATCGGACAGGTCCCATCCTGGATCATACATATACCAAGAATCCCCCACTTTGAAACATCCCAACCCCACCCGTGGACTACAATAGAAGCTCGAGGGGGAAAAATGCAGCATCAGTACAAAAAAGATTGAAGGTTGGATACTTGGATGGATAACATCTTCGGGGCATCACAGTTCGACAGTGGGGCCCATCAAATAGACAGTTGTGACCACCAATCATGGACCTCAATTGTATGCTCAAAACTAGAATGCCCTAGATTAATCTCAACACACATGCGGTTTTTGTAACTGAATACAGCAATCAGTGTTAGGCCCAAGCATCATATCGATAAGCAAACCGTCACTTAGCATAACCAATAAGTTCGGTGAAAATCATCCTCAAAAATCTGAGTCAATATTAGAAAATAAAAGCTGGATATAGGAAGGCCTGAAACCTCAAATACAGAATCCAAAGGGTAACAAGAACCGCAAATGAACAGCTACAACATAAGGTAGATTCAACGGAATTCATAAAGGTCTCATTCAAGACGGACAACTTCAGTGAACAACTACAATGTAGCTATCCAAGCTTTCAGTTGCATTGCAATCATTATTTAATACAAATGTTTGAGCGTAGAAGGCTCACCCGGTGAAGCTCATTTTATCAACTGGTTGGCAATCTTGAACCACTCAGTGTGGAAGGATCCAGGCACATCAATCCTCTCATAGGTATGAGCTCCAAAATAATCTCTCTGTGCTTGTACCAGATTAGCAGGCAGCCTTTCCCTCCTGTACGTGTCAAAATAAGCCAGGCTCGTTGACATGCCGGGAGTGCTGATGCCTGAATTGATGGCAAGGCAGACGACTCGGCGCCAAGCAGACTGCCGATCCACAATCTCCTTGGCAAACTCCGGGTCCACGAGGAGGTTTGAGAGCTCCGGGTTCCGGTCATACGCCTTCTTGATCCGGTCCAAGAACACCGCACGAATGATGCACCCGCCCTTCCAAATCCTTGCGAGTTCCCCCAATTTGAGGTCCCATCCCTTCTCGATGCTCTTCGCACGGATCAGATTCATCCCCTGCGCATAGCTGCAGATCTTTGAAGCATAAAGAGCTTGCCTCACATCATCAATCAGCTTCTCCTTGTCGATGGTCTGCTCACTCAAAACGCCATTGAAACTGTCCTTGAAAATTTTAGCTGCTTCAACTCTTTCGTCCTTCAGCCCACTAAGGAATCTTGCATCCAAAGACGATGCGATTGTTGGAGCTGCGACAGATAGATCGGCAGCTTGTTGAACAGTCCACTTACCAGTACCCTTCATGCCCGTCTTGTCCAAGACCTTATCTACCAAGTACCCATCTGCCTTGTCATCCTTAATTACAAAAATATCGGCTGTGATCTCAATCAAGAAGCTCAGAAGCTCTCCCTTGTTCCACTCTGCGAAAACGCGATGCAGTTCATCATTCGAAAGCTTCCCTACCGATTTCAATACATCATAAGCCTCCGAAATCAATTGCATATCACCATATTCGATCCCATTGTGGATCATCTTAACAAAATTACCGGATCCTCCTTTGCCAATGTACGTCACACAAGGGCCACTATCTGGAACCTGAGCTGCCACCTTGAGAAGGATATCTTCGATGTTCTTGTAGGCCTCAAAGGAGCCTCCAGGCATCAAAGAAGGCCCGTGACGTGCACCTTCTTCACCACCAGAGACTCCCATACCGAGATAGAGAAGACCCAATTCAGCCATGGCCTTTTCTCTCCTCTCTGTGTTTTCATACCACTCGTTGCCTCCATCGATAATGCAGTCACCTTTCTCCAAGTAGACAGAGAGTGTTTTGATGGTCTGGTCGACAGGGGAACCAGCCTTCACAAGCATGATTATGACACGTGGTTTTTGGATTGAGTTCACAAAGGATTCGGGATCATGGAAGCCAAACAGGGGGATGTTCCCTTCCTGTTTGGCTCGTTCAACGGTCTCGTCAACTTTGGAGGTGGTTCGGTTGTAGACAGAGATGGGGAAGCCTTTCTCGGCAATGTTGAGGGCGAGGTTTTGGCCCATGACAGCAAGGCCAGCAAGGCCTATTCTTGAAAGATTGGAAGGGGTAGTCGTCATTGTCTGTCAATACAAGAGATAATCAGGAAGGGAAGATAGAAAGATGCTAAGTCAAAATTCAAAAAAATAAAAATAAATCAACCAGTGATTCATATGCAAGAAACCAATAGGGGAGGAATTATATAGTGCTTATGGGGCCAGCAAATGTGGGACCCCATGGTTAATTGATCTATGGGCCCAGCGTATATTGGGTATGACCAAAAACTTCTCCAGTCGGAAGATCATAGCCAATGAACATTTGGACTTTTTTTGAGACCATTATTGTATTTCTCTCTTAATTGTCTGTTGGTAGGCCATTGATCATAGGCTTAGGAACCAATAATTTGGGATGGCTTTGGGGGAGTTCCCCATCCAAAGTAGGGCTGAATAACTAAACCATGGGCTCCTTTTGTTCAGAGCATCAAGACTTTATAATTCCTCTTGATGGACTTCTTGAATGAAGTAACTGTACTGAAAAGCATAGAATATCGGTGAGTAACCCCCAATTTGCCAGATCTTTTAAACTAAAAAACCCAAAGAGAGTTTCAATTCAGCAAGAAAATGGATTTGGTTTTGAGTTGATTCTACAAGATTTATAAATTAAAAAAAATTTAAAAAAAAAAAAAACAACAAAATGTTGTAAAATTACCCAAAATGGCAGTAATTCATACAACTGATGCATTTCTTGAATGACATTATAATTGAATGGAGGTAGTATACAATCTCGTCTGAACCGTGTTTATGTTCATTCCAGCTTTATGTAAACTTGGGGCCCGGTTCAATGATCCAGGTTGTTCATCTGAACTCGCACGCGCGCACGCACACCAACAAGTCAACTAACAACTACTCAAATGAATGCATGTGCCCAAAAAAAAAAAAAAAAAAGCTGTGACAAAACAACATCTAAATTTTATTGATGCCATTTTAAGAGATTGAAAGAAATAGAGTGTGAGAGAGAGTGAGAGTCAAGAGACTATAGAGATTGAGAGTAAAGAGTATTAGAGAGAGAGAGAGAGAGAGAGAGAGAGAGAGTAATAGAGTCGTGAAAAGGGGGGAATGTGCCTGGCAAAATGCGCAACCACATAAGCTCCAACAACACAATAACCGCATACACCACCATTGCATATGTGGTCCACTAGTCCAAAATGGCATAAGCACTTATGTGATCGCATATGACAACACTGATTGGTAGGTGTTTTCCCATTGCCTATGGTGAAATCTTTACCATCTATTTTCAGGTCAATGCTCAAATTACTAGGAATCTCCACCGTGGCATGCTAGATCAACAGTCTAAATTGCTGAAATGTTTAACCACGTATGATCAAAACAAATGGGTAGAGCATCTCAGATTCAACACAAGATGCAATTCAGAACAAACCCCACGCAGTTGGTTTTTTTTTTTTTTACATGGGTGTGTATGTGTACACGCACACATCCAAGATAGTTATTGAGAGGGAAGGCTATAAACTAAGAGGTGATGGTGGTGTGTTTGCCATCATTTATCACTGTCCATGTGGACATAGGTCAGTCTAGCCAATCCAAACTATGGAGTCTGTTATGGACACAGCCCAAAAATGACATTAATTGGTCCATCATAATTTCATAACAATCTAATGGTTAGCCATCATATGGACGGTTTAAAGGGAAAATACTCATGGTCCAAATTCATTGGGTGAAGTCTCAGATGGTTGGGATCGTCGTCGTCCATCAATGGAACAATACTTTGGAGGTTCAGGATTCAATGGGGGTCACAAGCACACCATAGCCAGCAAGAAATTTTATGGAATCAACAAATGAAAGTCATCAGGGAAAAAAAAAAAAAAAAAGCCATGACTTTCTCAGAAAAGCAATGGATGGGTTTCTTGAATAAAATAACCTGTAATTGTTTGATTCTAACAGAAGATCCTTTATGGGTTGTCTTTTGAAAGAGATCTTCCAAGGCCTAATTACATGATTCTCATCTGAGGGTGTATACAAGAAATATTATAGTCCTGATGCACCAGGATATGAATGAGGCCAATGGATTGCTGATCCAAACTGTTGCTCTGCTGGGCTCCAGTGCGGATGGGGTTACCGAATTCCCCATATTATAATATCTCAATCATTCCATCAATATAGATAGATATAAGGTTAGTGAAAAACAACCCTGGTATGAGAAAGAGACGAACGATTGGATGGTTAAGATCTTTCAATCTGGAAAACTTTTGAACATCCCCCAGAAAAGGAAGGTCCCATCAGATCAAAGGTCTGGATCACTCACACATGGCTGCTCAAGTACTGATTCGGCCATCAGGACACTATACGCACCCTGATGCATTAGGACATTATAATTTCACTTTGTAAGATGCCCTCGTTCATGAGTCTGACCTGCTGGGTCCCACCATGATGGGCCATGCACAAAGATCTCCTGGGATCACTTCAAGGGGGAAAAAAAGCTAAATTTGGACACTAGGATCTTCTATCAGGTGAGATTTTCAGGGCATGGGCCATCCATGGAGGGACCCATCAGATCAACAATTAAAATGCATCAGTGAGACCCACTTGTACTTTCAATATATGTATATATATATTGAAAGTAAACAGTCAACAGCTTTCTCTTGAATTAATTTAGAGAACAAATCACCTACAGCCGGCTGCATGCTGATCATGCAGCCTTCTCTTTTCCCTCCTATTTATAAATCCTGTAGGACATCCGAGCCATGCAAACGGTGGGCCCCACAGCGAGGATCACTTGTGCAAAAATCAGGTCGGTCCACTCACCAGGAGGCCCAAACCAACGAAACAAACGGACATCCGATGGCCAGACTCAACGTACAGGTGTGGCCCACCCAATGAGTGGATCCGCCTGATTTTTTAGACAGGTGATCTTCGTGGTGGGGCCCAACTTATGCACGGATCAGATGTCTTACATACGCAAAACGTTTGTAGTCAAACAGAGCTGCATGCTAAGCTAGCATCAAACCGGTTGATGATGATCAGTTCTAATGAAATTACCCATGATTTCCTAATATAGTCAGATGGAATTCTTCAAAAGAAGAAAACCCATAAAAATAGATGAAGAAGATGAGATTTTCAATCCCAAAAAAATCACACAATTGTGGGGGGGGAAAAAAGGCCAGAAAATTATACAAAATCATTACTCAGTACACCAAAATTCAAAAACAAATCATGGATTCTAAAAATGAATCGAATATATACAGAATTACAGATCAAAATCATCTACTGCATAAAAAATGAAAGAGAGTAGAACCCAAACCTGTGATTTTTCTATCTTTTCTTCCACAAAGCCAAGAGATTTCTGGAAATTCTAATCGAATCTCCAAAAACGGGGATCTGGGTATTGCAAGAATCGATCTATTCGATCGATTTAAATAGCTGCAAGTATTGAAATTCAACGGGTTTTATTGACTGACGCGGCTTTTCAAGAGCGCAAGGCCTTCTTCGGAAGGTCTAAAATGGCGATTTTATAAGCTTTTTTTCGTTTCTTTTCTTTAGTCAAAAAATAAAGAAAAAATAAAAAATATACGGTAGACGAAGAAGCACCGGAGTATGGCACAGCCGCAGGCGAGTTTCTTGTAACATGAAACCCTGTGGGGCCCACCGAGATGTCCATATAAAATCCAATCCGTTAATCCTTTTCTAGAGATAATTTTAGATTGTGATTTGAAAAGAAAAAAAGACAGAACCAATACTTAAGTGTGCTACTCACAAGAAAGAATCGGGATGGACACGCTCACAATTGAAACTTTCCTGGGTTTCACCGTGATGTTTATATGACATCCAATCCGTTCATCAGGATATTCCCACCAGGATGAAGTAAAAAACAAAATATGATACTGATGCAAAACTTTTTGGGCCACAAATGGATTTCATTAGTGGACGTTCAATTCCCACTATTTCTTGTGGTGTGGTAGACATGAGTCTTGGATCTAGTTCAAATTTAGCTTCTCATCATGACATGAGCTGAAACAAATGATGGACGGAGTGGATTCCACATGAACATCAGGGTAAGCAACATTGAGCTTTGTGTTGCATGAACTCCGGTAGAAACGTTGCATGGAACTCGTGTCCAGTACAGCCATCTCTCTAACATATACGTTGCATGAGAAGATATCAATCTAGACCGTCCATCAAGGAGAATTTACTACATACGTGGTCAAATTTTTAATATCTTTCAATAAAAATCTCTTTCCACCATGATTCAAAGGACACTGATTAGGTGGTTCAGATCATCCAAATACCTTGAATTTTGAATTACGTCCCAATCAAATGTAGGATAGATTATATAGACGGTCATGATTCATGAAAATCTCTGCCACGTGTGCTATGGAGAAACGGATCTACCATAGCACGATGCTATAGAATCTACGGTATTATTCCTACTCTTTTAAAATCGCGATTTTCGTAGCCACCGTGGTACTATGGGTCGAAAAAAGAAAAGTTGGTGGGAGTTAAAAAAGGCAATTTGTTGACTTATTTAGCCCGCGCGCTATCATAAAAACTGGAACGCGGTTTCACATTGGCTTGTACAAGTCAGCGGGTCATCTTTGAACTGAAGTCCCGGGAGATTGGAAAGGAAAATCTTAGAACGAGATAGGTTTCAAAGAAGACCCGAAAGCGCGCGAAATACCCGAGCTCTGTGGGCCCACCATTTCGTATATTTGAAATCGATTCCGTCCATCTGTGAGATGTTTATGTTGACCGTACATGTGAAAGATCTGACCAGAGAAAATATCAGATGGAGTCGACAAATGGGAATTGCAACTAAAACATCTAAGTTGAAGTAGTGGCCCACCTGAGGTTGAAATCAGGATGATTTTTTTATGGACCCTTCATCTCAGAGACTCACACCTGATGAACGTGTTTGATGAAAGATAAATACCATAGAGGCCCCACACACAAACATATAGTTAGCTTCCAACCACCATTGTTCCGTGTGGTGTACCCCACCTTAATTTTGGATCTTGTTGATTTTTGGGTTCATGATCTAACATCCAGCGGCAAACCTGATGGACGGAGTCGATGTCACAGAGATAACAGAACTTTGTTATTGTAAGCTTTGCGTAAAACGGGTGTTGGAGAGGATTCGGTTTTCGGACGCCGGTTCGGTGGATCCCTGACTGTGGGCCCACCGTGATGTATGCCCACGTCATCTATCCGTTTCACAATGAAATATTTAATAATGGGCGTTCAATCACCACTGGTTCCTGTGATGCTTCTACTTCACATTTAGATCTGATGCATTTATGGGTTCTTACAGTAAAATGATCCGGCGAAACGGATGGACGGCATGGATGTATGACACATACATCAAGGTGGGCCCAGAGTAAGGGATCCCCTACGGTCCACCGAAGCCGCTGCCTATGTTTTGATAGATAGGTTAATGTTCATTAGCGTGCAGCTTCTTGTGCATGTGGGGACATAAAAATTCAAATGATCCAAGCCGTCAATATCATGGGCATATTGAGAAAAATTAAAATATAGTTACATGAAATGGTTTAACCCT
Organism: Magnolia kwangsiensis; assembly: GCA_037074715.1. Classification (NCBI taxonomy): domain Eukaryota; kingdom Viridiplantae; phylum Streptophyta; class Magnoliopsida; order Magnoliales; family Magnoliaceae; genus Magnolia; species Magnolia kwangsiensis. Next base: position 19,648,487 of record CM073583.1, read on the forward strand.
ATGACAGTCAACTGTTTTTCATTGAATATGAACCTTCAGATTAAAAGTGAGTTTATGGGCCATTATCATAAATTTATATTATTTAATATTAAAAATTTTTCCATACATGCTACATCAACTGTCTATCATCAGATCAACGGTTTAGATCAGCTGCATATTATCTCATACATATGGAATTATGTACGTCAGCAAACTGTATGTTTGCTGTTGAGCAAGACCGAATAATTCCTCAAAACTAGTTGGAGCAGGTATGGACCACTCCTCCTGACGCTGATTGCCAACAACAGGGAATTGCAGACGATTCATACAACACCAAGCACTGTGGGGCCTACTGTGATGTTTATGATATATCCACTCCGTCCATTCGTTTCTTCCAGTTCATTTTTGGTGAATACAAGAGATATAAAACTCAAATAAGACACAACAGAGGTAAAATGGGGATAGAAATTTCCACCGTTGAAACCTTTATGGCCCAAGAAGTTTTCAACGGTCGCCGTTTCAATATTCACTGTTTCCTATGATTGGAACCACTCGAGCTTTGAATATGACTCATGTTTAGGTTCATCTTTTAAAATGATCTGTGGAAACGGGTGGACGGTGTGGATATAAGAAAAACATCACGGTGGGCCCCACGGTTCTTGGTGTCGCAGGAATCCCGTGAAACTGCCTGTTGCATGCAATACGCGTCCGTCGGCGAACCGTCGCTGACGAATTAGGCAAAAATAAAAAATAAAAAAAAATCGACGGCTGGTTAGTTGGCGGCGCACTACGCGTGATGAACGAGCGCGTAAGACTCCGGAACCAGAGATGCAGGTGAGACCCGTAGGGCTAACCTCGACGAATGTATTGTACATCCACGCCGTTCATCTGTTTTTTCAGATTATTTTAGTTTTAGTTGTAAAAATGAAGCTGATACAAATTTCAGGTGTACCACACCATAGGAAACACTGGTTAATGACCGTTGAAAATTTTTTGTAGGCCACGAAAATATGGTCAATAAATAATATTGTGAAATCTAAAAGTAGGTATACAAAGGGGTTGGATTTAATTACTAAATTAATTTTAATATTTATAATTAGTGTATATATATAATGTTTAACACAATAGTTGTAATAAGGTCATTGGAATATATGTTTTGCCTAAAAATAATAAAATTTCAAATATAGTATAAGCCACAAGTAGAAGATCAAATTGGAGTGGCTGACCAACAATTTTTAATCATTGATTTATATGGATAATATTTAGATGGCGTAGATTATCATATTAAAGTAATTATAATGATGAAATTGATAACTTAATTGTTTTGAGATATCATCAGTGGATCATGTGTTCAATAAATTGATACTTCAGTGACACAAAAATTATACACACGAATCTTAAAAGAATTTTAAGTTAACTCAAACTTTTACCTTCAATTTCAAACTCTTTTAAAAGGATTTGAAACGCTGGGTATTTGAAACCTCTAATTATTTTAGTAGGGGATTTTAAATCCCGTCAAATCTATGGTGCCAAACTATCCTTAAAATATTTTAATAGTGCGAGTTTAATAACTAATGTTTCCTATGATGTGGTGGTATATTTGAAACTTGTATCAGGATTGCTAATGCATGGTGGGAACTTGGCTATAAGGCTCAACCTATTGATGTATGTATTGGATATCAACATCGTATATTTATTTATCTTGCCAGCCTATCTTATAGCATGTTTTCGAAAATATAAAGTGCATACAAAATTTAGGTAGATTGCACCATAGGAAAGAGTTGTTATTGACCATTAAAAACCTTTCGTGGGTCACTAGAGTTTGGATTAATATGTTATATTTTTTCCCTCTCATCTAAGTATGTTTGGCCTTATCAATAAGTTGAATGGTCAACCAATATTATGACATACCTTAGGAGGTACCTAACGGTAGACACTTAACTACCATTGTTTCTTGTGGTGTGGCCGACTCGAGGTTTATATTTTAATCATTTTTTTAATATGCCCTAAAATAAGCTAAAAAAAAACATATGGATAGTTTGGATTTAATGAGTACAGCCCACAGGGCATTTCTCTCCATTTCTATATATAAGAATACCCTACACTCAAATACTAATAAACCAAAAGTTTTTCCCTGCTATATTCCATGTGAACAAAATTATTAAAAAAAAAAAACTTTTCCTTTATATTTTCAGATTCATTTTGATAGGAACAGATTTTTTTAAAAAACAATTATTATTAAAACCAAAATCTCAACATGCCCAAATCTCTAACACGTGTCCAAAGATAGATCATGAGCTGAGCAAATCTAACTGAATGGATGATCATAATTCATAACATTCTCGGCTGTTCCCATCAGATGAGCAATTAAAAGGCATTCAACGGTCCAAACTAAACAAAGGATGTCCATGAAACGGATATCAGCACCGTACAATGGATTTTCTTTTGGTGTTACAGCCCATCTACAGTGTATCCCGCGATTTTCACGGTCTGGATTAAGGTACACCTGCGCGCGTACACCAGATGAGTGCATGCATACGAATCGTGCGCCGCAAGCATATCGGTAAAAAATAAGGTGGTGGGTCCCACTGCTAGAATCTAGATTGGACGGACAGAAACATTTGTTAGGTGGGCCTAAGTGATTTGTCGTACAGTGCCTAAATAGAAACGAAACCCACGTGCAAGCCACTTATAAGATTGTTAGGATCGTCCGGCATACCTGATCTTTTCAACCGTTGTTTTTATATGGTGGGGCCCACTCGATGAACAGATGACCACACGTGGCCCATGTGGGCAGGGTCTACAAAACTGGGTCCAATCAGGCAGGGTGGAGTATGAAGTGGCTCGATAAGGGCGAGTGGCCTACCTCTAACACACTAAAACACATGCGGGCAGATTTATATGATGATCAGAACCAAGCATCCCATGATCTCAGCCGTTGATTGGTCGGTAATTTTTTTTACCTTCAGTGGGACCATCTTAACCTTGGATTAAATGGGCCTTTTATCCAGTAATGAGAACTATTGCTGATTGCTATCTTTAGTGTTTATTTGTATGTCGCCAAAATAAGATCTAGAATCTTCCATACATTGTGATTTTTGGGTCAGGGCTCATTCACAATTGAAAATAGTAATTTGACGGTTTTGATCTCATCCATGTATGCCACGTGCCTAGAATACAAGGACGCACGGAAAATGCTGAAACTGGTCCGTGGGAAGAGCAGTCTCTCCCTGAATGAGTGTGACACGCACCAACCACGTGGAGGACGTAAGGTTTGCTAGTTCCATACGCGTGGGAGCTCTGGGAGTCCCCACGCAGATACACCTGGAGATATCGAATATGTTGCTTGATCTGAGCCTTCCATCAGCTGAAATACATGAGTTTGATCTTCTGGCCTAAAAATCAGAAAATTTCACACTCAAATGGCCTACAGCATGCAGAACAAATGGACGGATTGAAAAGAATTGTTCTAACTGTCAGTTTCTTTTCACATCGTGGCCCACTTGTGAAGTAAAATTCTCTGATTTTTTAATCCAAAGACTCAAGGTCTTTTTTTAGAAAGATGGTAAGCTCAGATCTCGCACAAATTTCCCATTTCAGCACGTGTACCTGCTTGTTGATGAGCGGCCCTCCCAAGCGTGTGGAATTAGGTATTTCACCAGAGAGATGTGAGGGAAGATAGTGCACACGTGCCGAAATTACTTGTGTGTTTGATAGAGATCTGTGACAACTGAGAACTTGATCTGCTCCATAAATTAGTTAATCCAATTTATCAGGTGGGCCACGTAGCACGAGGGAAATAGATGGTTGGAAAGAAATCCACCTACGGACTATATCTAATGCACGTGTGTAGCCTACCTGATTATTGGATTGGCCTGGATTTCGAAAATTTCCGGTTAAAGTGAGAGCCCACCGAATTACATGGGGCCTCTAACGCACGTGTGCCACTTTAGTACGTGTACTGCGAGTGAACCGTGATACTGTTGAAAATTGTCACTGTAAATGCCACCTTGTATCCAGCGTCTTTTATGGGTAGTACAAATCTTACCTTCCTAACTTAAAACTTGTACGTACGGACAGAGTGCCATGCTGAAAGTAGGGGTATTTTCGTCCTGAAATGCTTTGTCCGTACATTCAAGGTCTAAGCTAGGAAGGTAAGTTTTGAACTTCTTATAGAAGACGCTGGATAAAAGATAGTATGTACAGTGGTATTTTCTCTGTGCAATGGGAGACAATTTGGACGTTTCGGATTACGTAACGTGTAGTAGTGTCCAGCCAATCTGATTTTAAGAAGCAGGAGTTGTCCGTGCAGCACCGGATGAGGTTTGGCCAGTGAAAGTGTCATGCCACGGGATTCAACACTGGATACGGAAATTTTGATTCCAATTTCTAGGCATGAGTTTAGTAAAAATGTCCATAGATGAGTTCTTAAGCGACTGTGAAGCCCAAATAAAATTCATTCATAATCAATAATAAGTATATTTTTAAATAAATGATATCTAAAGTAAAATAAAAATAACTAAATTCAAAATTATATAGTTTATATATAAAATATATTATTCCAAAAGTCGTATCCATCCTGATGATAATCACGGGAGACATAATATATATTAATGAAGCCAAATCACAGAGTCCACCTCCAATATGTACATATTCAAAATAAATAAAGTATAATTTTTTTTAGTTTTTTTTCTAACACTTTTAAAAATCATGATGATAGTTCATGACGGTCTAAGCCTAACTGTCTGACATCTCAATGGTACCTGCATCAATAATATCATCTAGTTTATGTTTTAAAATATTATCCCATGTGAGAGTAAGTACATAATTCAATGTCACCATTATCCTAAATTATATATATTATCAATATAATCAAGCATATATAATAACAACATTAAAAAAAAAGAAGAAATTCTTTAACTAGTTATTTAAGTGTATAGATAGCTTGAGATGTGAACGTATGGCCCAATATCGATAACAAATGTAACACTTTCACCACAACACAATAATCAATCATCCACACAATGGTTCGCCTTTAACACAACCCACAACGCATGTCATGATATGCACGATTGACTAAGTGGTTATTATTCCAAGTTCGATCAGCATGCAGGTTGTGAAACTAAGATACCGCCATCGTATCGAGGGTCTCTACCCAGATCACATGGCTCACTATGGTACGAGGTGACTTCTTACCAATGTTTTTTGATCTAAGTTGAAGTTTATTACCACGTAACTTAATCAAATGATTGTAGGGCTCGTCATCTAAGGACAATCACAACTAGGGTAAGGGTGATCACCAAAGCCCCACATGTAGCGAAGGCTCGCCCCCCAAACCTATTAACAACAAGGTAGGTTTGCGACCTTTACCAGTACTCGATGGTTACTACGAGGAGCCTCATCACCTAATGTTTCACCAATATGGTAAGTTCGTCACTCAATGTTTTGCCAATGTAGTAGGCACGTCACCCCAGCGTAGAGTGACAACTCAGACATAGTGTCCCATACCACCATATCCGACGCTTGAGTCTTGTCGGATTGTATCACACTAATTATTGTGAATGAGCCTCATTCCAGATTATTTAGTGTCATAAAATCACCAAACATAAGAACGATCGAGTCAAGTATTAGATTGATCTAATTGACTAAGAGAAAGCCTTGGACAAAGCGCAAAACAATCCATGTAGTTATGACTACTATCGATCGTCCATATTCCACCTAGGTCAATCATATAAGTGTTATGGACAAATGTCTTAAATCTGTCTGTTGGTCTGTTGATGACATCGACCAAGTTCAATGTCATCGAAGCCTGTCGTCGATGACATCAAAGGTTGTTTGATGCCATTGATAATTTTTAAAAATTTTCACCCCTGGTTGCTGGACAATTTTGGTCCGTTTTCGATGACATTGATGGACCTTCGATGACATCGAAGATTTTACGCAGATTTTCTACGGAAACGCGGATTTTGCTATTTTTGTTTTCTATTTCGATTCTACTTCTTTCTAAACTTATATAAAGGGGTGTATGCTAGATTGATAGGTATTCTAAGGCTTTCCAAAAGAAGTTTCAAGGGTTCCTAAAAGGATTTTAGGGTTTCTAAAGGATGTAGCAAGGGTGAGATTCGAGGTTGTTCGAATCGGGTAAGTCCTCTCTCTTTGTAATTTCTATTTTCATAATGGAGATTTGTCACTTTGTGCAATGGTTTTTTCCCGCAAGGGTTTTTCACGTTAAATCTGTGTTCTCTTGTGTGTGCTTGATGTCATTGGATTACAATCATAAATCTAAATCTGTGTGATTCCGTTGGCCAAAAATCTTAACAAGTGGTATTAAAGCAATCGTTGGGACACAGATCTGAATCTGAGAGATTAGTAATAATGGCGAACACCAGGTATGATATTGAGAAGTACTCAGGGAAAAATAATTATGAGTTATGGAAGATCAAGATGATGAGTTCCTTAATCAAGCAAGGCGAAGATGGTGCTCTTGAGGAGTGAAAGTCTATTATGACTGATGATGATTGGAATGCTCTTGATAAGAAGGCTTTATCATCAATCCATTTATGTCTCACGGATGAGGTTCTCTACAACGTCATGAGGGAGAAAGCTGCGGTTAAGTTATGAGCGAAGTTAGAAAATGTTTATGTGAAAAAATTCTCTGAAAATCATCTACACTTGAAGCGGCAGTGGTATAACTTCAAGATGACAGATGATAGAGATCTATAGGCTCACATCAGCAACTTTAATAAAATGGTTTGCAAATTGATGAATATGGAGGAAGTGATGAAAGATGAAGAACAAGCATGTATGTTACTGAATTCTCTTCCGACGTCGTATGAGTCATTCAAAGACACTATGTGCAGCACAAATAAAACCCTAAGTGTCAACACCGTTATCTCAGCCCTTCAAGGGAAGACTATAAGAAAGTTAAACGGCGGCATGGAGACATCTTCTGCTGCACTATTTACAAGGGGTAAGAATTCTAAATAAGGTACGAGTTCTTCAGGTTCTAGATCCAAATCCAAGGGCAAGGGCAAAGGAAAGGTAAAATGTTGGAATTGTGGGAAGGAAGGACATATAAAGAAGGATTATAAAAATCCTAAATCGAAGAGAGAAAATTCTGAGACTTCGTATACGGAGGCCAATGTTGTTACGTCAGATGGATCGAGTGAATGTGATGGTAATGTTTTGTCTGTGTCTACTATCAGGCAGTCATGCGATGATCATAAGGACGAGTAAATGCTAGACACAGGGGCATCTTTTCACATGACTCCTTATCGGAGTTGGTTCGCCAGTTATAGGGAATGCGATGGTGGACAAGTGTTTATTGGCAATGGCTTTGTCTGTAAGATTGTGGCTGTTGGTACGATGCGCATCAGGATGTTTGATGGGGTAGAGCGTACCTTGACTGATGTTATACACGTTCCTGTTTTGAAACAGAATCTGATTTCTCTTGGTATACTTGAGGCAAAAGGATGCAAGTACACAAGTATTGATGGTGCTCTTAAAGTATCTAAGGGGGTACGAGTAATCATAAAAGAACAATGACTCAGTAACTTGTACAGGTTGATTGAGAGCATGTCAAAAGGTGGAGCTGCAGTGGATGTAGCGGATTCCGCCTCTACACGTGTGTGACATGCTGGGCATGGCCACATGAGCAAGTAGGGCATGAAGGCTGAGACGTATGGACAGGGATACAGAGCAGGTGGAGCAACCACCTGTGAAAAGAATCATACGGCATGATCATAGGATATTGGCGTGGTACATGGACGACTCCAATATCGTAGGGGATTCCTCTTATATTCAGATGGCTCTAGGTGATCCTAGTGTTGAGAAGTAAAAGATGATTATGGGCAATATGATAGATTTGTTGTATCAGACCGATATATGGGAGTGGGTGAAACTTCCAGTGGGGCCGGAGAGCAGTTGGATGCAAGTAGATCTTCAGGAGGATACAACATAGATAGATGGTGAGGTTGGTAACGAAGGGTTATGCTTAGAGAGAAGGGATCGGCTTCTCAGAAATCTTCGTGTCAATGGTATAGTAGGTTGCTATTAGATCCGTGATTGGCGCTGGTTGGCTAATGTGATCTTGAGCTGGAAAGGTGGATGTAGAGTCTGCACTTATACAAGAAAAAGTGAATAACAGATATACATGAAGCAACCAGAGCAGTTCAAAGTTAAAGGGGCAGAGAAAAGACTTTACAAGAGGTTGTGGTTCGACCTGTCGTCTAGGTAGTGGTTTGATTTCTTCATGGTGAGTTAGGAATTGAAGACATATAGATCGCCAACTATGACATGTCTGAAATCAATGTACTGAAGACTTAGTTAAGTGGAACATTCAGGATGAAAGATCGAGGGGCTGCAAAGATGGTTCTCGGCATTGAGACTAAAGAAGGAGTAGACTTTGATAATCACAGGATGAATACCTTGTGTCTAGGCATTAATCAAGGATGTGATGGGCCAGGTAAAGCCGGAGAACATTCCCTACGAGTCTCTCCCAAGTTTTCCTTAGGACATGTCCCAAAACAGATGAGAAAAAGCAGGATATCTCATGAACCTTATTTGAATGCGGTTGGCAGTGTATGCTATGACCTGGATTAGACCGATTATTTCACAGGCTATCAATGTTGTGAGTAAGTATCCCGGTAAGCAATATTGGATAGCGGTGAGATGGTAAGAAGACTATGTCTTTCCTTTTGAGAAGACAGGAGCAAAGGTATTTGAGCACGTGAATTTTGATCCGACGGACATGCTCACCTAGATCGTTCCTACAGAGAAGTTCAAGTTTTGTTTAACTTCTCTAAGCTTGGTGATGACATAAAAGAAGGACAGTATGCAAGAGAAGCTATGATATGATGCAGAGATAAGAGAAGAGGTCAAGAAGCTACACGGATGAAGATTGAAGACAAGGTGGAGATTGTTATGGACAAATGTCTTAAATTTGTTTGTTGGTCTATGGATGACATCGACCAAGTTTCGATGTCATCGAAGCCAGTTGTCGATGACATCGAAGGTTGCTCGATGTCATTGATAATTTTTAGAATTTTTCACCCCTGGTCGCTGGACAGTTTTGGTCCATTTTCGATGACATCAATGGACCTTCGATGATATCGAAGATTTTATGCAGATTTTACAATTTTTGTTTCTTATTCCAATTCTACTTCTTTTTAAGGGCCTGTTTGGCCAGTTGCGTTGGAACATTTTAGGTGGGATAAGATTCAAAAAACATCATTATTACCCACGACAGGGGTTATTCCCTCTTACCATGGGATAAGCTTAAGTCCCTATTTTGTTTGTAATTCAGTGGTACATTGAAAGGATATACCCACCATCATTTGAAATTATTGAAAATAACATACATGTGTTATATCTAAACCGTTCATTTATTTTGTAACCTCATTTCATGGAATATGCTTAAAAATAAGATAGATCCAAAACTTATGTAGCCCCAAAGAAATTTTCAATGGTAAGTATTTGTAAGCCCCATATCCTAAACCGTACCATTCCATAGGCTTCCGCTGTCTTCTCGGTCGAATTCTGGAAACCTTCGACCCTTAATCGACATTTGTGCGCAACCCTACGTCACACGCCGTCAACCTGAATCGACTCAAACCGAGACTTGTACCCTTGCGACCGTGCCCTCGCCGCGGTTCCGATGTCGTGACTCGCGCACCGATCCGATAACCTAGTCAGGAGGTGTGGGCCAACATTCAGTTTGAGAAAAACACCACGCGTTGCAAAATCCAAGAGAATCTCTACGACTTGTCACATCAATCAATCAATTAATCAATCCCATCATGTCAAGTATACATCACCTCTCGCTCTTTCCCAAGCAATTTCAAAAGTCAAAAAGTTTTTACACCATCTACCCCAAAGTCAAAAAGTCTCTTACACCTATCACTCCATTACCCATCACACTCTCTCTCCCTTTACAACCATCTCTCTCTCTTTCTCTCATTTTTTTCAAAAACTCATCTCCCTAGCAAAAGAACCTCCACACGTTCAAGCTCTTCCATTCCAAGAGAGCTACAAGTGTGGCCCACCCTTCCTACCCTTTCATCTCCCATCTCTACCATCCAAACCTCATCTCCTCCATCGGAATCGAAGCTAAGGAGCTAAGGAAGCTAAGGGAGTAAGAAGGAATGGTGGGTGATCTTGGATCTCCACTTATTTACTGTTTTGTGATTTAAGGGCCCACTTGTGGTGGGACCCACCTTGATGTAGGCTTTGTATGAAAAAAAGGGGCCCATAGTGGCGGGGCCTCTCCGTTCTCTCTCTCTCTCTCCAATGTTTTTTTTTTCTTTTTTTTTTGTGTGTGTATGATGGCTTGTGGCCACTTAATGTCGAACCTTATCCACGCCATCCATTGATGTGGACCCCCACTGTTTTCATGGGTGGTACATGCCATGGGCAAAATACAAATATCAGGCTAATCCAAAACAAGTGGGCCATGTGGGACCCACCTTGATGAGGCATGCCACCCGTCCGTCAGTGGAGGTGGCTAATAGTGAAGTGTTAATGGACAGTGAGTGTGGACTGACGTAGGTGTGCTAACAATGGGTGTGCACTAACGTGGGTGGCTAACATAGAGTGTGCACTGACATGTGTGTACTGACAAGGGTGTGGACTGACGGTGGGGTCCATGGGACTCATCCACACCGTCCATCCATTTGGCGTGGCCACACCACCATGCACGTGTGGTGCATCCACCGTCCGAGGACAATGGGACCTATCCATAGCTCACGTGGTAGACTGAGCGAAGGATACTTCGTTTCAATGCTGGGCCCACACAGGGTCCATAGCTCAACTGGCAGACTGAGTGGAGATACCTCGTTTCAACACTTGAGGTCTTGGTATCGATCCTGTGGCGGTGGCTAACATGGAGTGTGTACTGACATGCTGATGGTGGGGTCCATGGGACCCATCCACACCGTCCATCCTTTTAGCATGGGCCACACCACCCCGCATGTATTGTGTCCACCGTCCATCTAACGGTGGGACACACCCCACGTGTGGGGCCCTCCTTGAGGTAGGTGACCGTCCAGGCCTCCCAAGGGCCTGGACGTTGGATGTAATACATATATTATATATAGTATATACTGTATATATTATATTTTATATATATGGCATGTGAGGGTTGGCCTTACGTGGGACCCACCTCTGCCCTCTCTTTTGTACATAAAACCTGCTATGCAGCAGTATATTATATATTATATATTATATATATGAGACATGAGGGTGGGCCCTACGTGGGACCCACCTCTTCCCTCTCTTTTATGCATTAAAGCTGTTGTGCAGCAGTAAATCATACATATGTATACGTTATATATTATATGTTATGTACATATGATATATGAGGGTGGGCCCTACGTGGGACCCACCTGTCTTTTAATGCAGCAGGGCTGCATGTGTACTTTCCAGGCTCTTTTGGCGGTGGGACCCATCCTAGATGTTTGTGTTTTATCCCCATGGCATGGGCCCAATGATGTGTGTCCTCTATCGACACCGTCCGCTATTTGAACGGCAAGGTCCACCATAATGCATCCACCATGATGCATGTGTTGCATCCATACTGTCCACCATTTATGAGATCATTTTATGGCATGGAAAAATGGGCGAAACGGATCTAAAGTGCGAGTGGGCCCCACCATTTAAACAGTGAACAACGACATCCACCGTTCAAACTTCTAAGGGCAACGGTAACTCCCAATTAAGCTGATATTTGTTTTCACTTCATTTATCTTCATGTTAACTTGTGAATAGGTCGGATCTTGAATATACATAAGGGTGGGCCCGACTTGATATACATGAGGCCCATCGGTGCGACCTATTTGATGTACATGAAGCTCGTTGGTGTGGCCCATATAGTGTGGCCCTGTGATGTGGCCGCTTGACATAAGAGGCCCATTGAGATGTATTTAAGGCCCTGGTGCGAGGCCCACCTGTTGTGTGTATTCAAAGCCCGATGTGATGTATGATGGCCCGTGTGACGAGACCTATGTGACATAAGTGAGGCCCATCATGATTGTACGTGAGGCCATGGGTCACATTATATGTCTAGCCCTATGTAGGCCACTCCTAGGGAGCAATGATGGTTTGACGTCCACATTGACAAGCAATGATGGTTAGATGTCCTCATTGTGACCTTTCCTTAGGCCTTGTAGGCCATTCTCTTCATGGGTTAACCCAAATAAGTGGGCCTCATTCGTTGTAGACGAATGACTTCATAACCACAGCCGACGTCGATTATCGACCCTGATTATCGGTGTCGATTATCGATGCTAATTATCGGTGCCGATTGTCAAGGTCGACGCCGATTATCGACCCTGATTATCGGTGCCGATTACCGATGCTGATTATCGGTGCCGATTATCGTGATCAATTGTCGATTTTTGATTTTCGATTGTCATGATCGATTGTTGATTCCGATTGACGTGACCGATTTGTCGATTCCGATTGTCATGGCCGATTGTCAATTAGCGATCGAGGCCGTTTATTATGACCGATTGTCGATTCTGATTGACGTGACCGATTTGCTGATTTCGCTTGTCGTGGCTGATTTCCAATTTCAATTGACTTAATCTATTTACCGATTTCGATTGTCAAGGCCAATGGTTTAGGCCGATTTCGATTGTCGAGGCCGAGCATCGAAGCCGATTCCGAGTGTCGATTCCGATTGTTGAGGCTGATTCTGATCGCCGAGGCCCATTGTGATGTATTCGAGGCCCATGGGACGTGGCCCATTGTGATATATTTTTGGCCCATATGATGAGGCCCGACTTGTTGTATATTAGGCTCTTGTGTAAGGCTATGGGTCCACTATATGATAGGCTCTATGCGGGCCATTCCGTGGAGGCAATGATGGTTAAATGTCCACATTGTCGAGGCCAATTGTCGATGTCGGTTATTGATACCGATTATGACTATATGACAGCATAACATCATGATACATGCCCATGCGCATCATTTGCATGCTTGTTATGAGATGTGGTTGACCATCGCATATGCCATAGGGCAGGTTATTCATGGAGCTCCCTGATAGGCAGGGTTTGCCCCACATGAGCGCACGGTATGCGCAGGATTTATGCATGATTGCACTGTGTGACTCATGCATCTCGCATTTGTGTGACATGACCACTGTACGCCCTAGCGACATCAAAGCTGTAGCCTTCACAGGTATATCATGGATGGCCAGATGGGACACCAAAAATGTTTAGTTCAAGAATCGGGCTGCCATAGATGGCCCTGAGTGAAAATTCTTAAAACCCTCTTGATACCAGAGAATACCCCAACGTCGAGACCGAGTGGATGCATGAGCGCCCGAGTGCTGAATACCAGGAGGCCGCGTCTCCCACTGTGCCGTGGTCGATTAGGAGGGGGTGTGGCCTTACCCGCCCGAGCGCAGGGGGCATTGATAGGCTGAGTTTGACCAGCTCGTGAATGGGTCCGCTATCGACATGCCGAATAGGTATTGACAGACTATTGGCTAGGCGGATAGTGAGGTTTCTTACGCTCACTTGGACTATACAGCTAGAGAGAGCGGCAGTGCCATTTGGAGTGTACTAAACCTCGGTGATGATCCCAGAGGTGAACAGTACTGATATGTGAAATTATTGAGCAGGAGTTACATAATCATTCATTCATTTATTCACTATTCACTCGTGCTGGTGGTGCGTAACTAATTGTTATGTACCTTCGTATGGCCAGAATTTTGGTTGGACGCGCAACTAACTTGAGATCAGGAGTTTACCACATTGAGTCTGACTATCCAAATTTAGGTATGGGATTGGTTTGGATAGAAGTCCCTTGTGATGGACCCCATAGCTTGCGATACTACGTACTATCATTCTGACTTCACTCCAGCTTGGTCATTTCATTTGCACCGCATATTACATTGCATATACAGTACTTAGCATTTTGGGCTTCTATGTTTTTGCATTGATATGACTATTAGTACTCATACTTTGCATCGCATAGCCTTGGTACGGCTGATGACACTTATAGACTTATCAGTATATTTTTACTTATTTCGATATTGTATAATTTATGACATTATATCATCGGCATCTAATATTTGGCTCGCTTTGACTCCTCATTTGTATAGTTGATCTGTATTGCGTACTCTGATATTGTATGACTTGTGGACTTACCAGTATAATTCTACTTACTCTGATCTCGTATCTTGTCAGTATTTCTATTTATTTCATTGTATGATTTATGGTATTGTATTACTTACTTGGCAGTTACCTTGTGCACACACTTTCACCACCTTCTAAGCTTTCTATAAGCTTATGCATGATAAATGCGTGCAGGTGGCGTCAGGTTGTAGCAGCATTGAGCTTGGAGCGTGCAGCGAACTTATGGAGCTTTGATTTTTGGCATATGTATTTCCCTTTCAACACTATATTCAACTATTTATATTAGTGAATATGTGATGATGATGTTGCCTTTGTGACTTGGGTAAACTTGTGGTTATGCTTATCAAGAACTAAATGTACATTTTAAAATCCTCCTTGTAGGATCCCAGAATCTGAATCTGGCATATGGACGTTGGGAGCCGAGAATGGGGTACTACGGAGGCTGTCGGCACCGGATTCGGCGATCAAAAATTTTGTAAGCCCGATTTCCGAGTTTGGGGCGTGAAAGTATTCAATACCCGTTGCTTTCTATGGTGGGGTCCACTTGAGCTTTAGATTTATCTGATTTTTTGGCCCATGCTCTAAAATGATCTCGAAAAATGGGTGGACGGTGTGGATATAGCCCACACATCATGGTGGGACCTACACAACTTGCTAACATTGAAAGAAATCGGCACATGACCCATGCGATTCCATCTAACCTAAATCCAAGTTGTTCCACTCTTCCAAAACATGGAGTGGAATGCACAGGACCAGATGCAATTCCATCCCACCTAAACCCGTCTAATCCAGCCGGCCAAATAGGCCCTAAACTTATATAAAGGGGTGTATGAGGGATTGAGAGGTATTCTAAGGCTTTCCAAAATGAGTTCCAAGGGTTTCTAAAAGGATTTTAGGATTTCTAAAGGGTGTAGCAAGGGTGAGATTCGAGGTTGTTCGAATCGGATAAGTCCTCTCTCTTTGTAATTTCTATTTTTATAATGGATATTTGTCGCTTTGTGTTGTGATTTTTTCACACAAGGGTTTTCCATGTTAAATCTATGTTCTCTTGTATGTGCTAGGTGTCATTGGATTGTTATTCTAGATCTAGATCTGTGTGATTCTGCAAGCCAAAAATCCTAACAATAAGTAGGGAATGGCCATCGATGGTCATCCTTTCCTCCAATGATCAATAAGGCTCGATCTCACACAATAACAATTTAATTTATCAAATACACATCATAATAATATAGCAATGTACTAACTCCAACAATTATATCAACTTCATGACAATACAAAAATAGTACAATCCAAGTACGTCAACTTGAACCCACAGATATCAATAGTGCAAGTGCATCAAACATGCTAACCTAATATATATCACGAAATGTCAATTGACATCAACAATTCTCATCATTAGTCGTAACAGAGCTCTAACAAAGGAAACATCATGTTGAACAATGATTTTAACAAACATGTTAATTACTGCCATAATCAATATTAGGATTGCCATAGTAAGGCAATTTAGGCATGATTATCATATGGATTTCTACTTAATCGATTAAGATTCATGATCTATCACCCTCAATGGTTGATAAAAGGAAACCTAAGAAAATAGTTCGCACCTTATGAATGAATTTTTCAATTTTCGAGCACTTTGGGTTAGGTTTTTTGGGAAAAACATCAAATCTTAGACCAAGATCAAGGAAACTCTTTAGCAACTAGAAATCTATAACTTGATTATGAAATTGGAAGGTTAGATGCAAATTTTACCTTCGATTGCGAGTAAGGGTGGATTCGGCGGAGGATTTGGTAGCTGCAAGGGTTCTCATCAAGAGGAATCCAACAAAAGCAATATGAAGAACCCATTCTCTCTCTCTCTCTCTCTCTCTCTCTCTCTCTCTCTCTCTCTATCTATCTCTCCTCATTCTCTTTAAACTTGGGTACAAATTAGTATGGGGCAAAAGGGCAGCCTAAAATGGGCCTATTATAACACAACATATGGTGCAAATGGCTCCAAGGGCCAAGGCTTTGACGAACTAACCCTAGAGGATGTTATTTCAACTATTGGGCCCACATGGAGGTGTACAGGTTAATTCATGCCATAGAATAGTTATCCCTAGTGATGATTTACATATAGTTGCAATCGTCCGCCATTCGAATGTATAGATTGTTAGCTATGGTAAAAAAGTCAATTTGATGGTTATCGATCATCGATTGAGGTCGCAGTTATATAGATATATGTAGGAAAATATTTTGGTTATTATCCTAAATTTAATTATGATTTAATGGTCTGAAAGCCACAACTTAGACAAAAATCTAATATGACAATCAACTTAAATTCTTAACATATTCAAAGGGTATTTGTACATTTCATGCGCTCACCTTGTGAGCCCAAGTTGAACAATTTGGCGTGTAGTTTCGGTCATTCATTTCATGATTGACAACAAGCCCACTAAGACGAACATATTTTTATAGTTTTGAGCCTAGCAGCTTAGAACTTGTTTAGTTAATTTGGATATTTCTAGAATAGATTAGGTAGTGAATTTTCTCATGTGAGACAAATAGTGTTTGGATTAGCTAGGTTCATAGTATAATCCTTAGAAGCCGGAACTGTCCAAACATACAAACAATTCACGTTAGAACTGTTGTTTGTTGCTTCGCGGAACCGTTCGTGAATTGCGGTCCATGAATAGTGGAACCGTGGAATCGCAACTCAATTTTTTACCTTATTTACCCATGTTTTTTTAATAGAAATGAATGCAGTTTTGTCATTATCATAACAATAGAATATCAATTGCCTCCAAGAGTCCAAGTCTCTTAAGTCGCGGCTCTCTCTCTCTCTCTCTCACGTCTCTCGGTCTACCACTCTTCCTCTTCTCACGTCAACAATAGGTACATTCTCTCTCTCTCTCTCTCTCTCGGTCTACCACTCTTCCTCTTCTCACGTCAACAATAGGACATGCTCTCTCTCTCTCTCTCTCTCTCTCTCTCTCTCTCTCTCTCTCTCTCTCCCATCTGATCTCTCCTCATCCTTTTTTTACAATCTAGAAATTAGACTTCGGATAAACGCTACTTTTTTTATCGCAAGCATGTCAAAATTGTAAGATTATCAATATAGATGAGGATGTATAAGAGGGATTGAATTCAATGTCAGTAGAGAATTCATTTATTTTTTTTTTAACAATAAAAATAATGAAATTTATATACATTTAAAGATGAGTTGGTACTTGGTAGGATGAATTGTTTTTGTTACTTTATGAGACCCTTTTTTTTTTTTTTTAAATGAAGAGGTTGATTGTTGGCATATTATGTTTTTTTTTTTTTTTTTTTTTATAAATTTTATTTTATTTAATAAAAGAAATGTGTATGCGTATGCTTCATTCCCGCTCAAAACCTTTAAAGATTTTCGAATTTGTTGCTCCATCGTTTATGCTCCTGTTCTCACTCCTAGTCACTTAGGTGTGACCTATTTATAACCAGTGAAAATGGTGATTCGGTCTTAATCATCATAAATAGTTGATTTTTTACTAAAAAAGTAACTAGGTCAATTTAGTTTAGGTGTGTGGGATAATAAAAACCTAATCCATTAGTTGTCTTGGTTTTAGGTAGATCTTCATTAAACTATAGTGATTCTGATTAATCAGCAGTAGGTCACTTAAATGTTAGTTCTTAACTAATAGATCACAAGATTAGGCCTAAGATTTTAGTGATAAGCCGTATTCATTAGTTTCATATGTTTAATTAATTGAATTTGTATAGTTCCTTATTAATAAAGACTGCACATATGCTGTGATCAAGTATTAAAGACCAGTAAGTAACAAAATATGTTAATTCTAAAGAAAAAACTTCGAGGATTCTCGAAATTCAAATTAGTAAAAATTCGGGAAGCGGATTAGGAGTTACCCAAGTAACACCTTAGGGGATGTTACCCTTACTATGTGGGGCCCACCTTGACGAATTTATTGTACATCCATGCCATCCATCCGCTTCCTCATCTCGTTTTAGGACATTATTTCAAAAATTAAGCAGATCAAAATCTCCCGTGAACCACAAAATTAGAAAAAGTGGTAAATTACAATTTTTTTTAAAAAAACTTTTGTAATAGAAAAAGTAGTAAATTACAAATTTTTTTAAAAAACCTTTTGATTACAAAAGTTTTGGATCAAGCTGATCTTTGTATTTCACCTTCATCCAGGACTGGTTGACCTTATCCAAGAGTTGGATGGAACATAAACATTACAGGTCTACTTACAGTGGGCCCTAACGTTTTTAACAATGGGCGTTCAATCACCACCGTTTCATGTGGTATGGTCCACCTGAGATTTGGATCCTTAATTTTTGGAACCACGTCCTAGAATGAGCTTGAGAAACGGATGGACAGTGTGGATATATAACAAAATCATCAAGGTGGGCCCCACGGCAAGGATAACACCCACTCATGTGTTACCCTGGTGATCCCTAATCAGCTCCCTTGACTAGTGGCATCAGCACCAGCCAGCTAGCTGGTGTCAAAGTTCTGTAGGCCCCATCAAGATATATCTTTTTCAGGTGGACCACACCACAGGAAATCAGTGTTGACCGAATTTCCATCATTAGAAACTTCCTAAGTTCATTGTAATGTTTATTTGTTATCCAACTTGCTTATAAAGTCACCCAAAATTACAAATATAATTAAGCTTAATCCAAAACTTTTATGACACTAAAAAGCTTTAGACGGTCAATATCCACTGTTTTCTGTGATGTGGTCCACCTGAGATTTGGACGAACTAAATTATCTCCGGAAGCTTTGGATTCGGGTACGGTATTGTGGTCCACTTCGTTTTTGGGCTCATGCCCTTAAATGAATTTGAAAAATAATACGATGGAGCGGATAAAACAGATACATCACGGTGGGGCCCACAGAGCTTTGACAGCATCTGACTGGTGTTGGGTCAGACCTGATGTGGCACACCTGATGAGCAAATCAGATTGATTTTTGGCCACCCTACATTTAAAAAATGATCATATGCAATGCAGTACCTTAACCAAAGATGTTTTATTTTCTACTGACGTGTCACTTTTATATACTATTGGATTGATGGTCTTACTAAATGCACGTGTGTGGCCCACTTGATGGCTGGATTTTTCCTACATTTCCTTCCATTTGATTTTCATGATGTAGTCCACCGTTTTCACGGGTCAGATATTGTTCTACTTATGTGACACATGGTCGGAAAATAAAAATGTAAAATGAAAACATTGTATCTCTAAGTTAAAATACAACGTTGTATGTGATCATCAGAGCATGAACAGTCCTGATTCACCCATTCATTGCTTGGAGTCAGAAGGCCTTCGGTTCGGATCAAGCTGTAAAAAACTCTTGCATTGTCGACAAAATACACACGCATGCACAACCGAATTTCGAGCCATACACATGCGCTCCTCTATCCTTAGCAAAAGATTAAATCTATGACCCAGGTGAGCCATATCACTGGAGAAAATTGGGATGGGACACTTACCATAGGTTGATCCAAAACTTTTGTAGCTCCCCAAGAAGTTTTTAGTGCTGGGATTTTAATCCCTACAGTACGGTCCATCTGAGATTTGGTGCTGCCTCATTTTTGGGACCATGCCTTAAAATGGTTCAGAAAAACAAATGGACAGTGTGGATACATACAAGATACATCAAGGTGGGCCCATTGTCAGAGCCTCACCCACTAAGCTGTAACCCTGGCCTCACCTAATTGGCACCTCTTAGTTTTTATTGCAGCTGGGCTTTCACCTGTAGGTGAACCTAGGAGTTATAAGCTGATGGTCTGCGTGGATTTAACATATATATGTTATCCTTAGATAGGTAGATGTGTACACAAGTTGAACCGAGTTGAGCTTGGCACAGCTCGACTTGGCTCGGCCACTAGCTCGAACTCGGCTTTGCCACTAGTTGACCCCAGCCTGAACTTGGCTTGCCTTAGTCCTTAAGCTTGACTGGCCAGCTCGACTCGGTTCGGTCAACCACTCAGGGTAGTTCGAGTTAAGTTGGAGCTGATATTGAGCTGAGTTTGCCTGTGTAGTATTTTCACAAACACATGGACCGCACCTTCAAATTCACACTATATGTAAAATAGTGGCAGCGGTTTTACAAGTATTTCATCAAACACCCTGTAGGCAACATCAAAATCAAGAAAAAAAGGTATTTGTTTCATATACATACCTTCCTTGCCACTAACCAACACGTCATTGAGTCATTTCATCAAACACTTGGTAAGTAACATAAATATCAAAGTAACCGAGTCACTGAACTGGTTCGATCCAAGTTCGATTCGAGTTGGGGTTCGATCCAAGTCGAGTCGAGCTTGGGCAAGCTTGAACTCGGTTCAAAAATTTTTCGAGCTCAAAAAATCAGCTCGACTCAGCTCAAACTTTGTTTCAAACAAAGTCGAATCAACCTTTTTCGAGCTGAGTCGAGCGACCTAACCCAGCTAATTCGGTTCGTGTACAGCCTTACAGATAAGTGTGGTTGTTCTCATCATTATATTACTTAAAACTGTTTTAGTAGACCATTTTGGTCCCAAATAAACTAGGTTATTTATTTATTTATTTTATTTTATTAAGGATTTTTTTGTTCATTTAAATATTTTTTTTATGATGTCGGTAAAAAAAGTATCCTAAAATTAATAGGGTAAAATTAAACAAATAATAGGTACATAACTATAATTAATAGGGTCCTTGATCTTGCTCCAGTGGTAGACTCTCAGGAGTTTCAACACCTGGTCAAGGGTTCGAGCACCCATAGGTGGTGAAATCCCACTAAAGTGTGAGTGTGTGGTGGTGTACATGAGTGTGTTTAAAACTAATAATAATAACTATAATTTTAAGAGTATAACTACAGAAGTTTGATTGTAATTTTAATTTCCTCAAAAAAAAAACCTTTAAAAATGAAAAGCAACAATAATAAAGAAAAATTTAAGAATTATAGAATCCTTGGGCAAAAGCTTCCAATTACATAGACGGGCCTTCATTTCTAATAGGTAGGCCATATGGTTCCCTAGTCCAGACCATTGGTCTATTGCACTGCATCTTTGGTGAACCATATATATATATCACTCAGTGTAGAAAATCCTTGCCTCTACTCTTGGGTCTTCTTTCAGTTTAATATCCATTGCTGCATTTTTTCAATTGTCTTATATAGAAGGTATGGAATTGTCCTGTTCACTCCCCAAGTGCAGGGTTGTGATGTAGTAATAACTCGGTAAGACCGAGGTCGAATCCCAAAGGATTGAAACTTGTACGTATTCTGAAACTAATTAGAACTAAAACTAGAATGAGATGAAATCTGAATTGAATTATAAATTGAGGAATAATTGTAAACTATTAATCTAAAACTTAGGAGGAATCAGAGATGGGAAACTAGGGATTCAGAGGATCCACTTGTAGAGATCAGGGAGGTCTTATGCCTGTTTTATAGAATTTAACTGAACTGTCATTGATCTAGTTTTCAAGAGATGAAAGGTATATGAATTAGAATGGATTCCATCACCAAACCATGCCCAAAAGACTATGGCAAACAACAGAATTAAACTAATTACCAACCCATCACATGTATGAAGGTTAGGAAGGGTACCGACATCCAACCATGCCCAGGAGACTATGGTGAACAACGGGGCTTCCTGACGTCATAAACATAAAAGAGAAGAGACATGCTCAAAGCCATTGCAGACCCATTGTAATTTCAGTCACAACAGACCATTAAAGACCAAAAAGCATTCCCATAATAATCAACTAAAATCAAGTCAATTCATGAATTAAAATTAAATTGAAAACATACATAAAAATCTCCCTTCTCACTACAAGCTTCACCTTTTAGCCCTAGCTAAGAGGTTTGGCCAGACATGATGTGGGCTAGATCCAAATAAATAAAGAGAAAAAGAAAAGGAAAAGAAAAGGGAAAGAAAAAAACCAAAGCTCTTCTCTCTCTCTCTTTCTCCTCACGTTCCCCAGCCAGGCTCTAGCCACTCTTCCTCTTCTCACGTTGCTAATCCTCTCCTTTATGGGCAGCCAGTCGGTGGGCTCCTTACGCAACTATATTTTGCGTATCGGAACGAATTACGGTTTCCTTTTTTATTGTGGTTGAAGTCGGTGGGGTCCACTTAGCGACTTCACACCTTATCAGACCCGTCCATTGGCTCTGTAGGGTTTATTTAGCACACCATGCAAATCTTCAAGAAGATATGAACTCTTGGTGGGTCACTTCATGAATCAACGTTCGAAGAAAATTTCAACACTCGCGATCTGATTTGAATGCATGGTTGCAAGGAAGGCCGGAGTTTTGGTCAGACTCCTTGTACGGATCTAATGGACGGTCTAGATTGGCCTTCTGATCACGATCAAGAGGGCTGTAGGGCCCACGGCGGTCGGATGCCCGTTACGCACGTACGTGCGTAACGAGTTACGCTGGGATGCTCGGGCGACCCCCTGATCATCACTAGATACGAGATCCATTCCGTCCAATAGATCGGCGTCAAAAAACCATCTGAGAATAACCATTTCGGAGCGAATTTTATTGCCCCTTGATTTTTTTTCTCACTGCCGTTTATCTTCCGTTTAGACGATCGGAACCTATTCTTTGCTGTCTTCTAAAATTCTGTCACCTAGACGATGGTTGCAGGGCCCTTTGGAGTCTACTGGACGGTTCAGATTGGACTGATTCAAACAGACGGTGGCACGCTTTAAGATCTTAGCCATCCGTTTTCAAAACAGAGCTTTCTCTTCTCTATTGCCGGTGGGAAATTGCGGTCAAACGTGGTTTTGACCGCATGTCTTGGTTCAGTGCACCGCGTGTGCACGATCGGTGGTGCACTCTGACATGCAAGGTGGTCCTTATATTGATGTATATGTGAAATCCAGTCTGTCCATCTACTTTGTCATATCCTTTTAGACGTTGAGACCAAAAGTGAAGCAGATCCAGATATCAGGTGGGCTCCAGATGGATGATTTGTGGGCTGATCTAGCCGTTGGGACACTTCCACAGGGATCAAACGGATGAAATTCGACTTGTACGATTAATTTATGGTCTTTAGGCCATGTATGAAGTTCCGAGCCGAACGGATGATGAGAATGTCGTGATCTTGCATTCTGATCGTCCTTCAGGCCACTCGAGCTTCAGTTCCTCAATTTTTGTGGATCCTTGGCGTTGATCTTGGTCCCCAAGAGTCCTTTTCTTGCCTTGGAGCATTCTGAGCGTTAAATCTATGATTTTAGTGTCCTATTTCAACCCAAACTCGTAAATGCACCCTGTATCACAAACACGGTTAAAATGGGTCATTAAACAATATTATGTTCGTAAATTTAGACAATATCTGGGGTCTAATATGCAATATTTGACCTTCAACATGTCCCATCAATAGTATTTATAATTTAGACACTTGAATTGACATACATGTATGCCATGGATGAAACACTATAACTTCAAGAATGTCAATGAAGTATCACTAACACAGAACCAAAACAAAGTATCACTAACGCAAAGAACCAAAACATCAGCGTTTGTGTGTCAACAGGCCGGGTTTGAGTTAGGTATATGTAAATCTATTCTTATGTCCACTGTTGAGTGTTGAACGCATACTTATACCCATACCTCTTTGTCAAGCTTGAAGTGGGCACTTATTCCCATGCCCATTAGGGTATTGGTGTTAGAGTTTTATAAATGCAGTGGAAAACCATAAAGTTTATTGATTAAGTCCTAAAGATTATTGTTTATATATCATAAAGTTTCTACAAACAAACAAAAGCAGATATTTAGATTTAGATATACCTTTTGATCAACTACATTGAAAACCATTCAATTACCAATGTCATACATTTAAAGTAGAAGGTTTTTTCCTAAATCTATCCTAGATGAGGAGAGGTGGAAAGACATGTAAAACCTTAGAAGTGAGCTAGGGCAGCATGTAAAGGCATGCATAATGAACCCCACTTGTGTGGACGTAAGAAAGGAGGAGAGGATTCTCTCATCTTTTTCTTCTCACTTTTCTTTCTATTTTTC
This sequence comes from Magnolia kwangsiensis, assembly GCA_037074715.1. NCBI lineage: Eukaryota > Viridiplantae > Streptophyta > Magnoliopsida > Magnoliales > Magnoliaceae > Magnolia > Magnolia kwangsiensis. The sequence goes on from CM073583.1 coordinate 19,672,607, forward strand.
TTTATGGTAATGCCCCAAGGAAAATGGGCATCCAAGGCTCTTTCTCACTTTTATGTATTCCCTTTAGGATATGATCTTACTTATGAGGAGTTAGGGTTTCATGGAGGGATAATAAAATGTGCTCCACAATTCTACAGACTTAGGAATGCCCTAATACATCAAAATTTTATAATTTTATTAACCATGTCTTTAAATTAGTTCCAATCCTCTATTAAACATGACTATCAATTCACAATCCAATTCACATGCAAATCAAGTAATACTACAAGAAAACTGACCTTTACCAGTGGCCAAAACCGCCGGCAAAGCCTTTGCCCACGGTCAGGTAACAGCCAGTAAAGCCTGTGTCGATAAAGGCTTCAACGTCAGTCAGCTTCCTTTACTGGCAGTCATGCTGGCCGCCGCTTCATGTGGGATTTACCGGTAGTTTATACACCTTTACTTGTGGTTGTGCTGGCCGCCACGCCGGTAAATGCCTTTCTAGCACTAGTATCGGTCTCTAAATTGGTGACACAGATTCGGTAAAGCATATCAACAACATGGGGGGGCATCCCCATCCCAACGGTTGTTTATGTATGGTACGTTGAGGTATTTGAATTTTTGGATCCACCCATGCATTTTAGACTTATGTATACACTTGTTAGAAATTAGTACATCCACATGCATGACATTGACACAACCAAAGCTGCATATCCAAGACAATGGACACATTTGGATAGTGTAGCATGAAAATCACATAGAGCAGGTGATCTGGACATAGATTGTTGACATTTTTCATCTTAGCCATTCATTTGATGCCACTGAGGGAAAGGTTAGCATTAGGCATGCCACCTTATGTGCTGATGTGGCACGAATGTGCAAGCCAAAAAAACTGGCTGTTGCATTGGTAGGATGGGCTATGGCTTACAAAGCAACTTATGAGCAAGTAGATGGGGGCTTCTTTGTTTGATGTTGTCGCCATTTCCCTTCTTTACTCTACTAGAGCTGCAGCAAATAATATTTACAATAATAAATTGAATAGTTTCAAAAATAAATAAATAAAATCCATCAATCTAGCTCCCATTCATCCATGCCTAAAACCTACAAAACAAAATAGCAAAAAGAAATTAATTGGTATCAAAGTTAGAGATTGTAATTCAACTCAATATTGCATCAAAATACATATTAAAGCCACAAGTTCAGTACAAATGAGTCAGATGAACATACACATTAAGAAGTTTATAGCTTTTTTGGGATGGCAGTGTATTGGACAAGCTGTTGTTTCCAAGAAACCTGAAAATCGCGATGATGAAATACATATATCAAAGAAAAAAAGAAATTTAGATTCAGGAAAGGCGGTTTGATTCTTAAAAGTGAACTTTCCATGCCATGGCTTTGTAGGTGGAGATGCTATTGACTAGAAAGCCTGCAAATCACCTTGCGTGAAGATGTATCACAATGTACTGATGTACCATGTGTTGAATGTGAAAATATGGCTAGACTCACCTGATAACCACCATCAAACATTGCACGGAATGCGTCTGAAGAAGCAAGCAAAGCAATTCTATGGGCATAGAACCGTTTACCTGGAAAAGGAAGCATTAGCATTTAGAATGCCCTTTTTTCACCATATAAATTTTGGGACTTTCTAGTAGGTAAATTATAATTCCAACATTTCTATCTAAAGCCCCAAAGAATGAGAGCATATAGACTACCAAATTGATTTAGTCAAGAATGATTTACAACCTTCAACTAGGACAGTGTAGGATTGTTTATGTATTGTCCACCCAAATACACCTGCAACAAGAATCTCGTTTCAGCATGGACACGTAAAATCCGAACAAAAAACAAGACCTTTAAATTCAAAATCGATTCCCAAATATTCCTACATTAGGAAAATCTTTTTTAAACAGATTGATACAAAATGCAGACTGGATATTGGAGAGAGCGGATAAGACAGTGCATGCATTTTTAAGAACAAGAAATTGAGAATATAGTCAACTTCTGAATTTCATAAAACAAATAAATAAAAGTTTGCATGGATATAGTCAACTCACTTGCAAAGCATTTCTTGCTTGAACAGCACTCTGACATGACTGATACTGGATGAGGGCTTGAGAACCTACATAAAAATAAATAAGTCAAAATTATTTAGAAATTATGATTTGATGAAATGATGCCTCTGTTGGTGAAACTGTCTAGTAGGATATTAATCTTCATCCTTCCCTATAGTGGGGCCCACTTGAACCTTGACGTGGCCTAATTTTCAGGATAATGTCTAGCTAACATGAGTATTGATTCTAAACAAACAATACAGAGTATTGATTCAAGAGGGAACTTACAGCCAGTTAAGCATCCTCTCTTCGCTCGCACCTTCAGCAAGCAGGATCTTATCAAAGACTTCAACAGTCCCTTCTTCTCTTACGACTGAATGAACCCACATAGCCAAGTCGAGCCTACCATTTACTGGTTCCGCCACCTTCCCCGTCAGCAGCTCAAGAAGAATATACAAAGGAAAAGAATAAAAAAAGAAGAATATACAAAGGAAAAGAATAAAAAACAAGAAAATATATACAAAATATACAATCCAAAAATGCATTCCATTAACCTGCAAACAACAAAATGAAATTGAAAATTACAATGGACATACATTTTGCATAACCAATCCATAGAAACAAAGATGTAATCTGAAATTTGAAAGTTCTCGAGACATACCTCTGAAATTCAAAATTGCAACCGAGGCCACAAGCTCGGCAATCTCGTTTAACATAGTCAAACCTGTAAATTAATGATTTCCTTAATCAAAACTAATATCCTAAGTTTCAGGATAAGGAACCAATTATAAAATGGCATATCATGAGAGGAGGTAAAATGACTTGCATTGCCCACAGAGATATCATGGCTGGCTCAATCCATTTCCTGGTCAAAACATAATATGTTATGGCAACAATGAAACAACTAGTGCCATAACTAGATAGATCTTTTAACTATTAATTTAATACAATTAGAGAATAGTAAACTGATTCAAGTATTACTTACAGTTGAATCATAATCATCTCAAGGTAAGCAACTTGAATTGTAATTTTCAGTTGGAAAACATTATTTATGAATTGTTTACTCCAAAATTAAATAGAAGTGCCGTATTTATAGGAGAGAAACTACACATCGATATCTAATAAAGCAAACTTTCGCAGCCTAATTGATAGTCAAAAATCTAAATTTCACCTAAATGAATGCATAAACTGATTTCAAATAAAAAGAAAAAGAAGAAAGAAATTTTCTATCAGATGATATTGTGACTAACATAATGAAGGTCCATTAATCCCTTAGTTCATATTCACAAAGAAACACAATATATGAAAGAAAGAAAGAAAAAAAGCATTTAACAATTTCAAAGTACCTTTAGGAGGCTCGATGTCACCAGTATGTGACAGATCCATGCAGTCACATTTGCAGGGAACTGCAATAGCATGTATTCCAAGTAATCATCTGAAACAGACTCTGGACCATATATCCAGCAGAAGAAACATAAACAGAAATTAACAACCCACTCAAGAAATCATGATAGAAATTACATTCAATTGTGAGAATTTCATGCCCATACATATCAATGTCGTGAAATTCTAATAACAGAGCTTCCAGAACCATTTGAAACGCATGTATAATACCATCAATGGTGGTGCCCACCATATCAACTGGACTAAAATGCATTTTACCTTATTAGAATTTCTTGCAAAAGCAAGAGTTCCATCCCCTCCACAAGCATCATTAAGAAGAATTACACTGTCAACAGAATTTTGGATCAACCCACTTCTCAATCTGTAGAAATGCTGAAAATTTCAACCTAACACTGCTGCATTAAAGAAATATGGAAGAAAATGATACAACCTAGCACTGCTGCATTAAAAAAATATGGAAGAAAATCATATCACCACCCCCAGAAGGTCCGTTCATGGAGTGAACTAATCAGCCAGTGTACTTTCTTTGGTCTACATCATCCATTTTGTGTGGCACGGTCAGGCAGAAAAGCTACGCCAGTGCCATGGTATGAGAGTATCTGCATATAAAATTAGAGTATGTACCTACCATTAAATTATATGCCATCTTAGCTCAGCTGGTAGAGCGCATGGCTTTAAACCATGTGGCTGCCGGTTCGATTCCCTCAGACGGCGTTCTTTTGTTCTTTTTGTTATTTTTTTCTTTTTCAATTTCATTAAAAATTAAACAGTTTTCAAAAACCCACTTTCTTTTTTTCAAAGCACTAAAAAATAAAATAAAAAATTCAAAAAGCGACGGATTCAAGGAGAGATTTTGAATAAGCCAAAATCTTAGAATAGGATAAAGGGAGAAGTACATAGATGTCCACACAATTAACCCCTTTGTAGAGAATGTCTGATAGATGGAATGAATGAAAGGTAAAAACTCTTTTTACTCTTTGTATGTGTCTGTGAAATGCTTGATTCATAAAATTTGTAAAGTCTTTTTGATACATGATGTGAGCTCAAAATCTAACTGGTTCACCTGACGTAACCACCCCATGAAACCCCGTGGGTTAACTTTTAGTCTGATCCAAAATTTTAGTGGACCATGGCAAAAAACAATTACCTCTCTTAATTTTTCTCTCTTTCCTATGGCCTACTAATTTGTTGGCTAAAGCTAAAAGTTAGGCCTTGCAATTTCATGGGGTCCTGCATCATGTGGACCATTTGAATTTCGGGCCCATGATATGTGTGCAAAGGTGCACATGGGTACTCACCTAAAAGGTGCACACTGAGCATGACTTACACACACACACGGGAATGCTTACCTGCAAACTAGTTTGTACAGGCTACATACAAACTTTTTTGAGAACTCATCATATCTGATGAGTCTCGAAAATCTGAACGGTCCACATGAAGTAGACCCTCATGAAATCTCCTAGTACGAATTTTTACTTTAAGCTAAAACTTTGGTGGGCCATGAAAAATGCAAACATTTTCATCCCTTGATTTGAATTTCTCTTTGCTATGGCTCACCAAATTCTCAGATCAGGATAAAAATTCACCACCTAAGGTTTTATGGGATTCCACATCTTATGGACTATTCGGATTCGACACCCATGACATGTGTGCAAAGGTGCGCACATGCCTAGGTGAGCATGCCTCTCTCTCTCTCTCTATATATATATATATAGAGAGAGAGAGAGAGGGAGAGGGAGAGAGAGAGAGATGCTCACCGGTGCACTTATGCATGCGCGCACCTTTGCACACATGTCATGGACATCTAATCTGAACGGTCCATGTGATGTGGAATCCCATGAAACCCAAAAAATAAATTTTCACCATGATCTAAACTTTTGGTGGGCCATAGAAAAAAGAAATACAAATCAAGAGAGAAAATTATTTTTATTTTTCATGGCCCACCAAAGTTTTGGATCAACGTAAAAATTGAGCCAAGGAGGTTTCATGAGGTGTTGCTTGCTTCACATGGACCGTTCAGATTTTAGAGTCACATCACATATGATGAGTTCTCCAAAAAGTTCTCACGAATTATGTGCGAACTGGTCCGCAGCTAAGCATCACACACACACACACACACACACACACTATGAGCCCGACCTCATGAGAGGATCCCATGAGGTCGAGTAGTGTGGCCCCCATTGTGATGTGCGTTGAACATCTACCCCATCAGTAAAATGCACCATTCCATGTGGGCCATGTGATTAAAAATCAAGTTAATCCATGACTTGGGTGGGCCACACCATATACAACAGTTGAGAGGGGTTACCCTCCCATTAAAACATTAATAATCACTTATTAGGGCCCATCGAGATGTGGTTCATAGATCTAGCCCATTCATTATGTGTGTCTCACTTGGATGAAGGTCAAATAAAGTCTCGGCAACATTTAAAACTCAAGTGGGCTTGAACAAGTACTTTTATATGTTTTAGTCATGTCTTCACATAGTTTTAGATGGTATGACCCACCTGAGTTTAGTATATAGCTGATTTTTGGGATATCCCATAACCTAAGAGGTACCCATCAAATGTATAGTGTTGATGTTTGACACACATCACAATGGAGCCCTCACAACTCTACTTAAATTCTAGCTTGTTTGAGATTTCTTTTGACGCAGATGTTCTTATGTATAGGTCATGGAGGTAGTCGGACAGGTGTTCAGGATTTGGCCACGACACAACAACTTGTTTTCTTGTTGCTTGTGTTTTGTAGTGATCTGTTCTGCAGTATTGTTGTCAATCGCTTTTGGAAGTGGTGGCAAGTTCAGGTTCAAGATGTAGAATATCTTTAGGGCAGTAAGAAGGAATTTCAACTTATCTTGTCATCTGGTGAAGTTGGTGCCATCGAACCAATCAAGTTGTATTATCAGCTTGCTTGATGCAACAAATTCAATATCCATGTTACAAAATCACGCTTTAAGATTGTTGAAAAAAATTCCAAAATAATAATTTGAATGCTAAAAAACAAAAATAAAAAATTGATTCAATCAAGCTAAAGCATGTATTAGACATGTAGTCCTTAAAGTGTGATTTGCCTCCTCTTTTCAGATTAAAGATCGCTAATGGGTTGCAGGTAAATTACTCTCATAATATGACAAACTTCTTTGAACATGCATACAACAATTACGAAATAACCACTATAGTAACTTAGCTAACTTAATTAGTCTTTGTTAGACTTAATGAGTTTTAGGTAGGGCTGTACACGAACCGAGTTAGCTCAGTTAGCTTGCTCGACTCGACAAGAAAAGGCACGATTTGACTCAGTTAGAAACTGAGTTTGAGCTGATTTTTTGAACTCGAAAAATTTTCAAACCGAGTTCAACTTACCCGGGCTCGACTCGACTCGGATCGAACCCAACTCGAATCGAACCAGTTCTCACAAGTTAATGTGAGAACCGGTTCCCATGTGAGCATCACTATAGGCACCTTTGCACTTCTCTCTCTCTCTCTCTCTCTCTCTCTCTCTTTATATATATATATGTGTGTGTGTGTGTGCGTGCACATGCGCACGTGTGTGTGAGTCATGCTCACTGTGCACCTTCTTAGGTGGACACCCGTGTGCACCTTTGCACACATATCATGGGTCCAAATTTTGAATGGTCTACACGATGTGGTACCTTATGAAACCTCGAAGGCCTAACTTTTAGCTTTATTTAAAAAATTGATATGCCTTAGCAAAGAGAGAAAATTTAAGGGAGGTGATATTTCCTTTTGCCATGGCCCACTAAAAATTTGGATAAGACCCAAAGTTAGCCCTTGGGGTTTCATGGGGTGCGGCATCAGTGGACCATTTAGATTTTGAGGTCACCTCATGTATGGACCACATGATTAAAAGCCATGTGCTCTACCAGCTAAGCTAAGATGGCAAGTAACCACTATTTGTAGTTTTTTTTTTTTTTTTGTTAGCTTGTTAATATATCCACTGTCAGTTCACACATCAGTGTTAAACACCCCACTAGGGAATCAATACTGGGACTTTAGTGTTGAAACGAGGTATCTTTCAGTCTCTACCACTTAGTGCTATGGATATGCGTGTACACTATTTGTAGTTATCACATGGAAATAATTACCACAGTAGATGCTGTCTTTTAGGGTAATTACTTTTCTCGCCGGCAGGAAATTTTGATGACGGAAGATGATTTTTAAGGTACGGATGGATGCAAATACCCCTCAGGATGATTTTTAAGGTACAGATGGATGCAAATACCCCTCAGGCCCTTCGGGTTATGGTAAAAAACAGGTGAAAAAGGAGGGTTAGTTTCATCCCAAATAGGTTGTCTGTACAAACAGGGGTCTATATTGGTTATCTAATGTTTGTAGTTAGTCGATGCTAATAAGGTAGGTAAAAGTAGGGGCGTACATGAACCGGGCCAGCCTGGTTAGCTTGCTCGACTCGGTTCAAAAAAGATTGACTTGGCCTGACTTAGAATTGAGTTCAGGTCAGGACAAGCTATTTTTCTCAGCTTGAAACTGAGTTCGGGCCAAGTTTGGCCCGACTCAGTCCAAAACCCAACTCGACCTGACCTAACTCGGCCTGGCCCAGATAAGGCCTGGTTTCTCATGGGCCATGTCTTATGGATAGAAGATGAATTGTAGCAACAACCCAACCACAGCACGTGTGGCATACATGTGCATCAATCCAGACCGTCCCAAGTCATTGGCCCACTGTTGATGGAGCATATCCCAAACATTGAACTGATCCTACAAACAAATACATCTAATTTGCCTTCTGAATTTGGACCCTTGATCATTTCCCTTCTAATAACCACGTGATGGCCCACAGATGGTTGCCGATCATGTGAGGATAGTTCATTGCGAGGTTGTAGCCAGCCTTAAAGTCATGTTTTTATATAAGATTACTTTGCTATTATTAAAAATCTCTATGTTGGTAAGTTGGAATGGTGGGCCCCACTATTCCAACAAGAAGTTGGGGCCTACCATGGAGATGTGACCCACCTACATTGTTGAATGTGGACCGTTTAGCTCTCTACTTCTAACCGTCCAATCTCACATACTAGAATGGTATTTAATGATGCCTCTTATTTGATGAATGACCTATATCTTTCACACATGCATGGGAGGGGGTGGCCTCTTACCGAAACACATCTAGGGGCATTATTTGATACTCTGGTAAGTACGATCGCTTGATACATAGACATAGAATTTATTCACGTTGCATATAGTGCTAGAATTAAGCCAACTAAATTATGGTTGAAAATCAAATTGGTTGGAGAGTTCCTAACATTTGATTCGGAAACTGTTTGTGGAAAAATGGTCATTGGATGTTTTCATTTTTAACCGTCTAATAAATTTTCATCAATCCATTGTCATTAATCCAATCAAGTGTTCATTTTTTTCCTATTAAATGGTTTAATTTATGTTAGTATATGTCAAGAGTACAAATTCTGACCTAAACATGGAAGTTTGAAATTGGGCTGGGTTTGGGTTGGACATGTTGGCCCGGTGACCTAGCAAAGCTAGGTTCGAACTGGGTGTGACTGGTGACAAGGTCGGGCCAGGTTGAGCACAGTTCAGTTGGGATCGACCCATGTACATCCAAAGGTAAAAGTTCAGTTGGGATCGACCCATGTACATCCAAAGGTAAAAGGCAGCGTCCAGAGAAAAAAAAAATTACCCTCACCACATGCTCTTTTCCCAGGGAAAAAAGTAGCGATTGACTATTGAAAACCTCATGTGGGTCACAAAAGTTTTGAATCAAGCTGATATTGTGTATGGTTCCTTCATCGGGATCTTTTTGACCTTATCAACAGGTTCGATGGAAAATAAACATTCCGGGGGCCTCTGATAAGTTTCTAACGGTGGGTAATCAATCATCATTGTTTCCCGTGGTGTGGTCCAATGGAGATTTGGATCTACTTCATTTTTGTCATCATGCCCTAAAACAACCTGTTAAAACAGATGGACGGCATGGATGTAAAGCATATACATCACGGTGGGTCCCACAGTCAGGCATCCACCGAAGTCGCATCCATCCATGAACAAGAGGTCAGCATTGTTTACCCAATCCAATTTTCGGACCGTGTCTTGATTTGAATAAAAAATTTTCTAGCTCCTGCGTATCAAGCATCTTACTCTACAGAGTATCAAATAACAACCTCCCATCCAAAACCCCACCTACCCCCCTCTCTCTCTCTCTCTCTCTCAGAAAATGCTTTTCCAAGGCATCATCTCTTCCTCTCTCCCGCTCAAATCCCCCTTCTCTCCCAAACGCCTCTCAATCTCATCGAAATTCTCCATCTCAGACTCCGACCTCGCCTCCCGCGGATTCAATCTCCACCGTTCCTTCTCTTCCCTCAACCTCGACGATCTCAACACCGTCTTCGTTCGTGTCGGGTTCCCCCGCAGGGACCCGGCCAAGATCCTCACTGCCCTCCAACACACGCCCTCTCTTCTCTGGATCGAGCACTCCAAGACACAGAAGCCCGTTGCATTCGCACGCGCGACGGGCGACGGCGTATTCAACGCTATCATCTGGGACGTCGTGGTGGACCCCTCCTACCAAGGGTTCGGATTGGGGAAGGCCGTGATGGAGAGGCTCGTCGACCAGCTGCGACAGATGGGAATCCCAAACATCGCACTGTACGCGGAGCCAAAGGTAGTGGGTTTCTACAGGGCGCTTGGGTTTGCTGCGGATCCCGACGGGATTCGAGGAATGGTATATTCTAGAAAGCAGCAGAAGAAGAGGAAATGATTCATACGACGCGTTGTACCGTAGGCTTACGGTACAGCTAGTTGATTTTAATTTTTTTGAAATGTATTTTTATTTGAGATAAGCTCCAGTGCTCCTGGTTGCATTTGTTACTCGGACAGTCCAATCGATCGATCTGAACCGTCTATTAATTCCAGAACATATTGTATGGGCCACCATGCAAAAATCACACTGATCGGATGATCCAATCCACCCCAGATTTATCTTTATTTTACAGCCATCCTTTTTCCGAGCCATGGATGTGATGGTTAGGATTGCCTGACAAAAGTGACTCTTTAGAATCATAAGCAATCTATGATGGACTCCAGTAAATAGATGGATCAAAATGCTGATTAAACCTATGTTTGTGTAAATGATCTGGACCGTCCAAAATAAAAAGATAAAGTTCAGATAGGTATACTTGTCAGATTGTTAAGATATTTTCATGGTGGCCCATAAAATCTGTGGTGGACCTAATGTACGGCCTAGATTAAGCGATTGGGTTGTCCAAGTGTCCCAATGCAACTAGGAGTACTATAAGTTAATAGTGCTCTGAGAGCACTGGAGCATTTCTCATTTTAATTAATTTATTATTAGTAAATACTGATTTGGGTCGAGTAAAGATTAGGTAGTATGTACCAGCCATCCATGCTCATGCACGTAATTGCTATGTAAGTATCATGTCTATTCTTCAATCCAGACCGTCCAGATGGTGAGGCCCTTTGTCTATCATGCATAACCCTAAAAGTGCACGGAATGGATGATCATAACTGCCTGATTAGCTCCCATTGTGTGGATGGATGGAAACCCAAATTCATCCTACGAGTGACCATTAATCAGAGGCTGGAATTGCCTGATGAATCTGATTTGTTTTTTGGATGGATGCCACGATTTTGCAGCTCTAGGGTGATGTGCATTTATGGTTGTGTGCCACGTGTCTATGCATCCGCATGGAGTGAGAAGCGGATTGGTTGATATCCCAGCACCATCCAGCTAGGTAGTGTTGGGCACTGTGGGGCCCACTGTGATGTATCCACACCGTCCATCCGTTTTGACAGCTCATTTTAGGGCCACAAAAGTTTTGGATCAAATAGATGGGTAGAAGTAAGATAGTGAGTGCTCCAAACTAAGTAAATTTTGGATTGTGATGCTCTAGTTTAGACGGTCTGGATTTCGATACAACTACGTCATCTGTACCGTTAAAGAGTCATCACCACTTTTTATATGGTGTTAAACTATCACTGGAGTTTTGGACATCAATGTCTAATCATAGTTAATTGCACGTTTACAGGGGCTTACAGCCCGCATGAGTCTGAGTTAGCTTGGCCAGCTCGCTCACCTTGAAATTGGATTCGAAATGAGTCAGCTTTTTTGGAGCTCCAAAAAAATTTCTAGCCGAATTAGAGTTTGCTCAGGCTTGATTCGGCTTGGATCGAACCTCAACTCGAATCAACTCAGATCGAATCAGCTTGGTGACTCGGTTATTTTGATATTGATACCATTGGCCTAGTGTTTGATGAAATAACTCAACAAAGTGTTGTTTTGAGTTCATATATTCCCTGCTAGAATGATGTAGCAAGGAAGGACCAAATACGAAACAAATTACTACAAAATATTAAAAAATATTTTTTGAAAAAAACTTTACATTATAAAATTACCCTCATGTCTTCATTTTGATGCTGCCAGTAGAGTGTTTGATGAAATACTGATAAATTGGTGTATTGTTTTGCATTATGTGAGAAATTACATATCCATATAATATGTTTGAAAAAATGTCACACAAGCTCAAACTCAGCTCAAAGTGACCCAAGTGCTGACTGAATTGAGCTGAGTTGGCCAATCAGGCTCAAGAACCGAGTAGAGCCAAGTTTGAGCTGGGGTTAGTTACTGGTTGAGCCAATCCAAGCTTGGCTCAGCTCGGCTCCTTCACTGCCTATACAGCTCTAATTAAAGGGGTGTCAACAGCCCCCCCCCCCCCGAGCTAGGCTCATGCCAAGCCCAGCCGGCATTGTCCAACATAGACCCAAGCCTGGATTACAGGGGTGTTAACGGCCTAGTTAGGCCAGCCTAAGCTCATTCCCGGCCTGCATTGTTTTAGCATAAGCTTGAGCCTGGCTGGGCCCATGGCAAGCCAAGATAGTCCCAAATCTGAGGGTTGGACCAGTTCGAGTAGAGAGAGAAACGGAATGGATTGGAGCAATAGTATAAAGAGTAAATGAGGATTTTTATATATTATGTATGTTTTATGTTGCCCTTGTAAACCCTAATGGGCCAGGTCGGGCTGGACTTGGGTTGTGTTAATAGGCTGTTCTACACGGTCCAAGTTCTGCCCTGTGGTCCAAATCCAAATCCTGCTAGGCCTGAATTTTAAACCTGATCCCTGTCCTCGGATCTGATACTCCAACCCAAGCTCAAGTGGGCCAGCCCTGAAAGCCCAACGGGCCATCCTTGTCCATTATTATTTATATGCACTGGGCCGACATGCTTGTGCAATAAAGCTTTTATACACGCTACACACATGCCCGAATGCTACGATAAATCTAGGATCCAATCCATCCATCCAAAGTCAGCAATATATTGATGCTCTGGCCCAAAAATCAGGTTGATACACCGATCAAGTGGGCCACAACGTGCAAAAAAAAAAAAAAAAAAAAGGTACAGCCCTATAAAACTTGCTAAGTGGACTAGATTTATTTTTGAGAAATCATGTAGAAGGTCGGACCAACCCAATGGATGGATGGGTTCTCGTAACTATATGTGGCATGCTGTCACTTGTGGTATATACATGACTTTTATTAATTATTTTGGAATCAGTTATTATAATTCTATAACTAGGATTATGAAATGCATACATGCAATAATATCAACTAAAAAACCACAACAGAAAAGAGATCCGCTGCATATCTTGAGCCATATTGAACCAACAAGGCATGACACTCTTCTAGGCAAGGTGTTCCAAAAGTAACAGTGGCCGTAACAGCCACCACCGCTACGGTTAGGATCATTTTTTATTTTTTGAGAAAACTGTTACTGTACCGTTACGAGGCTGTTACGGCCTATTTTTCTGTAATGGCCATTATGGATATTTCGACCCCATAACATGTAATGGTTATGATCGTTACCTTTACGTAATGGCCATTACATAACCGATTTTGAATACCTTGCTTTTTGGCGGTTGGACTTGATGATAAACGGCTCTAATTGTCGCTCTCTTTTCATTGCATATTTCAACAGCTTGGGTTCACATTTCAAAAAAAAAATAGAATTTTTGAAATAACTTGTTTTGATTCTCAAATTCAAATTAAGAGTAGTTGAAATTTGCAGTATAATAGTTTAGAAAATAATTTGAAAGAAAAAAGTACCAAAAAATGAGAGTAATTGTGACTTAAAAAGAAAAAAAAAAATCCGTGTTTTTTACTGTTATGATCTGACCGTTGTGAGAGGTAACCACCGTTAAGCCCAGTAACAGACAATACGATTCCATAATTCAAGAGTCACCATTTCGACCCTATATTGCGTGAGATTTTGAATACCTTGGACCTTGTGTGTGTTAGTTTGCAGTTTTGCACAAGTTTCATTATCCATCCAATAGATCTGACCTATAATAGCCTGAAAAATGCCCTGACTCGACAATCCTAACCATCAGTTCCTATCCATGGAATGAACATATACAAGAAATTGGTTACTACTCCGAATCCAACAAGGGAAGTCTGATGCTTAAAATTGGCTGATAAGTGCAGCTTTTCAGCTATGGTCTGTAGATAAGAAGGCCGAAGATTTGGACAGTCTGGATTGTCTTAAATATACAACACATATCTAATGAATAAAACAGTACCACGTCCACATTTCTGTGAGACTTGGGAGAATTCAATGCATTTTAAAGCTATCGATTTAAAAATATATATATATATATATATATATATTTATAAAAAAATAAAAATAAAAAAAAAACAAAAAAAAAACAGACATGGCTAAGCCTGCCTAGAATTTTATGAGATGAAGAAAGAAGAAAAGAGAACAATGTAGGAGTTCATGAAATCAAGCTTGTTTGGAACTCATTTCCATCTAGTCGACTCATTTGGAACCCGTTTCCAGTGAATTCTTTCAAGGTTTAATTTTTCATTTTTTTTCTTAATTTCGAGTTCTCAGCGATCTTGAAGCCTACCCAATTCGATGGAATTTCTAGTAGAATCGAGTTTTCAAGTTTCAAATCTTGTTTTCAAAACATCATGGGAAGTATTCTTTCTGTCTAGGAGGGTGATAATGAAGGGATCTACTGCAATGGACTTGATAGGACAGTTGACAGGGTACACAACATGCCATGGACCATAATTTTCATGATGATGGATGCGCAGTCTTTAGTAAGAAGACCAATCTGGTTAATGCAGTCTACAAGAGCCACATAGTAAGAAGCATTTCGAATTTGAATGCAATTTGCCTTCACAAGATATCGAAGATCTAATAAGAAGCGTGAGAAAACCATTCTTCAAGGCTACCAGAATTATGCAAAATGGATAAGAATTATGCAAGATGAACTCCATTGACAACGGTTTGCAACCAAGACGGTATGTGGAAAGAATGGAGAGGAATGGGAATGATGGAAGTAGGGAATCAAGCTCCTTGTCACAAAGACGAATCATTTAGCGAGTGCGAAAAGCATATGAAAGGATATACAGAGTACTATCTTATAAATGATTTAGCTCCATCAGCATTCAAGTGATGAGAAATTCATTCCACAAAAGGGCAAACCTTAAATGATAAACTACCGTAAGACAATCATGCAATGAACAATAGGCATTCATCAAAGGTTATCCAATTTCCATTCCAAACATGTTCTCAAAACCCATACAAAAACCTGTATAAGCTATTGTTTGACAATTCACAAGCTTCATGCTTAAGAACAACACACCAACAAAAACAAAACTGCCCAAAACAATCATTTACAAAATATAAACCACTCCCATCTTCACAATCATCGATCAGTACTAGCAAGATTTTGGATTTTCTCCAAAAGAATGAACCATCTTCTCAGTTGCTCTGATCTCAAAATACTCCAATGATGTTGTTGGAGAAACTGTATGTTCCCATGCTCGCTTCTTCCTGGCTGTTGTTCATTCATGTAGATCTCATAACCTTTATTCAAAAAATCTTGAGCAACACCACAGTAATCATAATCAGTCCTTCCAAACATTTCTTTGTTATGGCTTGGATAACCATTGAAGATCCTCAAGTATTCACTACTAATCCTAACTGGTTGGGGATGACTGGAACTTACTGAGCTGTATGGGACAGTTATAGGATAAGTCATTGGTGTGTAACCAG
The DNA here is from genome assembly GCA_037074715.1 of Magnolia kwangsiensis. Lineage (NCBI taxonomy): Eukaryota > Viridiplantae > Streptophyta > Magnoliopsida > Magnoliales > Magnoliaceae > Magnolia > Magnolia kwangsiensis. The sequence goes on from CM073583.1 coordinate 19,688,113, forward strand.
CATTGAGAGAGTTGTCATTTCTACCGAAAACCCCGAGATCATGGTGTCCAGTTTCAGGCAACGCTTGCACGGGTATGGTATTGTGTGCATGTGGATAACCAATGCAAGGAATATGATCGCTTCTATTGACAACTCTTGGGTTCCCATTTTGTGCTTCAAGTATCATGCGCACAGTCATGGGATCATATGCAGGCAGATGATTGTTTCTACCGAGAGTTACAGGATTCACAGCTTGAGTCATGGGCATCCCTTGCATAGTCATGACAATTCTCGGATCGCCACCTTGGGTTCCAGACATGTCCACGAGGAATTTTTTATGAGCACAACCTATCATCATTTCTTTCTTCTTGTAGTGGCGAGTACCGACAATTCCAAACTTGAAAGTACTGCACTCTCCCAAGCGGAAAGGATCATTGCATCTTGGTCCGTCCCCCCTTTTATTATTATAACCTGGATAGTCCGTCTTTTCAAACTTCACACACTCGAGCATTGTAAGAGAACATTCTGAAGCAAGTTCTTCAATTTTCCAGCAGCAAAATGGGTAAGTTGTCTTGTGGTTTACATGAATTTCTCCATCTGGTCGAAGCATTCGACTGGCACTGTTAAAGAAACCTTTCACTAGGTTCCTGTGCAACCTAAAGCAAAAGAAGTATTACAAAATCAATGAATTTCAGAAAAGAAATGTGGTAAGAATACATGTCAAGATATTCTCTCTCCCATCACGAAAGCTCGAACCAATGTTCATGGCAACAATGAATATAGAAGCAGAATAATAAGAACATACTCAAAGTATGCTTATACACATGTATGTGCATATGAAGAGTCAGTTCAAGTTGAAGGCTCTAAAAGGGAAAAGAGGAAGGCCCAAAAGGACGTGAGTGAAGGTGGAAAAGACCTGAGGGCCTGTGGTTTAACTGAAATGGCATAACAGGATTCATGTAAAGCCTAGAAATGAATCATGCAAGTTGCTAGCATAGAACTATTGGTTGACAATGGCCAATCTTTCAAAAAAGTTATCTCAACGGCTTAAAATGTCATTATTTTCAGTTTTGTGAATCATTTCTTCTCCAAAAACTGGAAAGATGCACATATGTTGCATGGTCATGCATGCAAAATATTTATTCATGTGTACAGGTATTTAACTGTTTACAAATTGCACAATTTTAAATTAATAGGCACAAAAGGCAGATTAACTGTTTTTAGGTAACATTGTACACTGTATGCTTGTATATAAGTATGAGAAGGAACAAACATGAGAGAGAGGTATAGAGGTATCAGAAGGCATAAACGTGTGGCTACAATAAGCTAATTTCCTCAAAACAATAACTGAATTGAATTTAGGAATGGAAATAAGCAAGCACAGATGTTGACCCAGTTACAAACAAAGACACGCAGAGATGGTCACACCCAAAACCCATCAAACAAGATCCTAAAATGCTCTAGCCTACCAAGACACACCGATGCAGGACAACTAGCGCCCTGATGCAAAGGCATTATAATGGTCCAATTGGAATTTGCGGCCCACAAATGACAGAACCAATCAATAGCCCTTTCTTCCTAGATACATGCAAATCATATGAATGAAAAAAGGCTTTTGCACAGCTGTATAAGTGTAACTTGATTTCTTATTTTAGTTACTTTCCCTTATTTGTATGACATTAATGGAACAGGTTTGAAACTTTGTATTAACTTACGAGAGTCCGTGTGGACCAACACAAACTCTTTCAAGGTTTCTTTATTTATTAAGAGTTTTACAAAGGATGCCATAGCCTATAATTATAGCCATATGTACTCATTTTCCATCGCTGAACTCAACAAACTTCTTAAAGACCTCTGATTTTTTCCATCAGGAGACTAGATCCAAGTGTACCACAGGTATGAACATTATAATTTAGATTTATATAAATTCCGAAACACTTCTACAGAGATTATTCTACAAGTTCATTTTTCCACCCCATCCATAAGATACGTCCCCAACACGTGGGTCACACCAAAGGGAATTGTTGGGATGGGGAGCCCACTTTTAATCCTTTCAGAATGTGTGTTACATGGTTACACCTACCGTATTTTTCATATGACAGCTAATCCATTAACAGAATGTATGCCATCAAGATGAATTGATGACCCAAAATGCATTCCACCACAGGGAACCACTGGGATGGGGACACACCATTAAATCCTGAATTCAGATTATGTGTGAAGCCTACTATATTTTTTATACGACATCCAATTCATTCACAAAACAGGTCCCACCAGCATGAATGGACAATCCAAAAATCAAGCTGCTCCAAAACTGAAGTGGGCCACACCACATGATTTAAGCATGATTTTGAATGATCTGACCCACCTGAGTTTTGGATCAGCCTGATAATTGGGCATGGGGGACGTGAGGGGGCTCACATGATGATTATTTCATACACATCACATTGGGGCCCACTCACAAAATTCGAGAATAAGCTTATAGTTTCTCTATGATTAAAATTTCCCGACTTTAATATTGAGCATGCAGTCTTTTGAAATTATTTAAATTATAAATGTTTTAAAGTTCTGGTACCTCTTAATAGATGCCAATTTATTTATCGAGTAACATCTTAAATGTTGAATTTTTAAATATTGTAATTTTTAAAAATATTTTAAAAGAGACAACCTCTCTAGGATGTTACAATATTTTAAATATTTAATTACAGTGCGTACTGTTGTGGTGAATAATTAGATATTTTAATTATAAAAGTATTTTAATAGTTTCAAAATTAATTATTTATACAATGAAATAAATTTATAAAATCTTTGCATTCTATTTTAGTAATTTATTTATAAATTTCAAATTTAATAAAACGAAAATTCTACTAGTTTGTACTATTGTGGTTTTTAATTAAATTAGTAATAAAAATAAGTAAATTAAATTGGGGAATATAAACGAATTTCCCTAATAAATATTTTAATAATTTTAAAATTATTTATATTTTACAATAAAATTTATAAGAAAACTATATGTTCCAGTTGCATTTGCATGCACCTAGTCGATTACTATATTTTTATTAAGGACATCTCACACACAACTAGTTGTAGATGAAATGTTAGTTTGAATTTTCGAGGAAGAGAAATTAAGCTGGTCCACTAGATGGTTGGACCAGCCTAGTTTTAAGGTTTTCCATTTTCATGATAGGGAGACCCTACCGACCATGTTGGATGCCATACAGACCACGGTTTGCCTAACACAAATTATTTAGATGTGAAATGGTAAAAATAAATAGTAGGGATTTTTAGTGCAAAATTCCTCAAGAATTTGCATTTTTCCAAATAATGCTTAGACAATTGGAAATTTCAGGGAGATGCTTTTCAAGGAAGAGAAATTACTGAAATGCCCTTATCTATTTTTTCTTTAAAAGTAGCGAAATTGAGAATTGTGGGGCCCACGTGGCATGTGTATAAAATGCAACCCATCCAACATATGCACCCTATCATAGTGATCACAAGAACCAAAATCTGGCCAATCAAACCATCAGATGGGTCACATTTGAATTTGGATGTTTCTGAGAGGTGTACATTATTCTTTATGATTTGGCTCACCTTATGATTGGACCCGCCATATTTTTGGCTCGTCTGTAATCTTGGTAGGGCCTGCAATTCTCAATTCTCTACTTTTTAAAGAAAGAAAAACAAGGACATACATATTCTCCTCTCAAGAAGCACCATCTAGGAATTTTGGTTCTTCAAGGCACTATTTGGTAAAATCTGAATTCTCAAGGAATTTTGCAGCAGCAGTGGCAGCAGCAACAAGAAGCCTGAAACCAGTTATTTACATGTGAAAAGGTATAGAAAAATAATAGTAAGTACAAATAAATGATATTTTTTATTTTTGAAACATGATCCAACCATGATAGGGCCTAATAACACCCAACCTCATGTATTGCAGAGAGATCATCCTACCATATATGGAGCTTCTAGCTCTATTTTACCATCTAAATTTTTTGAAAAAGAAATAAAATATCATGGGTAAGATTTCTTTTCCCTTGTTTGCAAAAACAAAATTAGGTGCGGAAATCAATTTCCATTTCCAGTCTTCCTCAAAAAATAGGAGCAAAACGGTTTCCACATTTACAAGAGACAACTCTCATTGTTTGACCTTTTGACCTTCTAACATTTCCATGGAAATCAAATGTGCTAAAACAAACAGGTTATTGTAGATATTTTAATTATAAAAGTATTTTAATAGTTTCAAAATTAATTATTTATACAATGAAATAAATTTATAAAATCTTTGCATCCAGGAGTTAGATTGGTTACCCCATCTGCATCACAATGTAACAAAAGGTTCCAGATTGTAAGATTCCATGTAACTTGTCATAATGTGTTCATATAAGCTTCTTTTTTTTTTTTTTTTTTTGTGAAAGACGAGAGATTTTATTAGGCAAAGCTAAAAAGAAGAAACTACAAAGAAAAAACAAGAACAAGAACAAACACAAACAAGAAAAAAAAAAAAAAACAATTACAGCAACCAGCCCCTCGGCTAGTGAGAAAACCCCAAGGATCAAAAAAATAAGGAGTCCAATCCCTGAACAGAACAAGGACTCTAGAAACACCCTAGCCAAGGAAATACTACACAGAAACATAAAGATAAGAGTGAATATTACATGAGAAATAATGTGATACTGTATAAGAATGGAAACAAGCAAGCAGTTATGAATGTCTAAGAATCAATGTAGTGGGTTCAAAAACATAATAGCCTCAACCATTTCAACCATCAACCTGCACATGTTGTAAAATTTCATTGTTCCGAACCACCAATCCATAGTGTTGATGTTGTCACTGCCAAAAAATGCTCCAGTAAGACTATCCTGGTAGTTCAATTGATGGCTATTGCTGTAAATGGTCTCAATTGAATATCTGCCCCCAGGGTGCAATGCCTGAATCATAATCTCTTAGGGTACACTCCTAATGAGACACTATAACCAGTTACAAAGAAATTCCAAATTGGAGAAACACAGAGTCGTTGTTGAGTTTAACCTCTACACTCTGTCATCAATATAAAAACTACGAGTGGTCACCATAAAACAGTGCACCCACTGTCACAGAATGGACACCTTTCACCGAAGAGCAACCTTTCACTGCAAAGATACCTAATTGATAGAGAAGAAACTGTACGTGTAAAACAGTCCAAAGAGGACCAGTTAACTGCAAAAAGTTGGGTTAGGCTCCACGGTAGACAGACTTTGTTTCAACACTGAGATAATGGGATCAAGTACCCATGTGGTGTGGGTGGGTGTGTAAAAGAAAAAACTGCAAAAGGTTAAAAATGACAGGAAAAAAAAAAAAAAAAGAAATTTTGATTTCAAACTTCTCTTCTTCTTTTCCTTTCTTTCCTTTTTTAAAATTTATATATAATATGCATAATGCATCATATATTTTGTATTTTATATTATTCCTATTCTTGCTCAAGGCAAGGTAGGGGTTCCCAATAAAGGAGACTTGAGAAATGAGAAAGGTCGAGGAGCTAATAATATAGTCTGCACCCTCCTGTTTTCATAACAAAGGCAATGCAGGGCTCTACCTTTTCACTACCAAGCAAAAGATGAAAAACAAAAAGTTGCTTTTCTACAAGATGACCTCACAAAGGGTTTATTTTTCTAAAAGGTGTGTTTGTTATAGTGATCACTATCATATAATTATTTGTTTGTTTATTGTTTGTTTGTTCTTATTATATTTAATTATATTATATTATTTATTTATTGAAAGGCAACGGTGAATGCATTAACCAAAACATCAAAGTACAAAATCAAAAAGAAAAGGAAAAAAAAAAAAAAAAAACCAAGGGTTGAACAAAAGTCAGCCCTAGGAAAGTGGTTCAACCTAAGTTGTGTCTGCAAGGATCTACTATTTCATCTATCATACACCCCTAGTTTGGTTTGGTCATGTGCAATAAGGACCTAGAACTGCACCGATTAGGAGTGAGTTGGTGCAAGGTGAAGGCCCAAAGGACGTAGGTGGAGGTACTAAAAAATGACGTTTGGCCTGTGTGGAAACACCCCCCATAAGTAGTTTTTTTCTTTTCCTAACAGCATCAAATAAGCTACACATTTAACAAAAGTTAGTTTCATGACCACCTTAAAAGTATCGTATTAGCTTAAACTTGCTTATGGGCCATAAGTAATTTTTAAAAAAATTGCTTTTTCTACTTTTTACTTTTATATTTTCTCTCTTCCCCATCTCCCCACATGATGGACTGTCCATATCAAAGGTAGGCTCCACAAGATGGGCAATGGACATTAAAGGTGGGCCCCACATGGTGGACAAAAAACATTGATGGTGAGTGGCCCATATGATGGATAACCTACATTAAGGTGGACCCTACATGAAGTAGAGAATGATTTGATGATAATAATGTGAAGAAAAGAGGTGAAGATTGAGAGAGGAGGAGGAGAGTTTGGGAAAGGTGTTGTGTTAGGCTTGCTTGCCCTAACACATAATATGTTATTATAATAGAGCATATAGTACACCGCAGGAGATGAGAAAAGTGTGCACATGCACTTACACTAAATGGGTCACGAACCACATACATAATACACTAACATTCTCTATACTCCCCCTCAAGTTGGAGTATAGATGTTGATCATGTCCAACTTGTCACGAACACAATGAAGAGCATCTCGACTCAAAGACTTTATAAGAACATCAACAAGTTGATCCCCAGATCGAACAAAATGAGTGACGATTTTCTTAGAAGATACTTTCTCTCGACCAAAGTGACGGTCGACCTCTATATGCTTGGTTCGCTCGTGGAAAACCAAGTTACGAGCAATATGGATGGCCACTTGGTTGTCATAGTGAAGAGGAATAGGATCCGAACGATAATAGCTAAGTTCTTCAAGAAGGTTGCAAAGCCACACGAGTTCACACGTCACATGAGCTATAGCACGATATTTTACTTCAGCTGAGGACCGGGAAACAACTGGTTGTTTTTTGCTCTTCAATGTTATAAGATTGCCACCTAGGAAGGTACAGAAGCCGGATATAGAGCGGCGATCAAAAATACTATTTGCACAATCAACATCGAAATAACCAGAAAGATGAAGATGACCATGCAACAGAAAGTGGAGGCCAAGACCCGAGGCTAATTTTAGAAACCGAAGTATGCGGTATACAGCCGTGAGATGGGAAATATGGGGAGTTCGCATGAATTGGCTAACAATGCCCACCGCAAATGAGAGATCTAAGCGAGTAATAGTTGGGTAAATAAGCCGGCCTATAAGTTGTTGATACATCCCGGGATCAGTAAGGAGAGCACTATCATCTAGTTGAAGCTTCTGGGAAGTATCCATGGGAGTGGTGGGAAGGCTTGCACCCTAACATGCCGGTCTCCATGAGAAGATCAAGTGTATATTTTCGTTGTGACAAGACCAATCCGGATGATGAGCGACCAACTTCAATTCAGAGGAAGTAGCGAAGAGGACCAAGATTCTTAATCTCAAACTTGGTCTTCAAAAATTCTTTGACCTCCCTCGTTCCAGTAGAATCACTACCAGACAGAACAATATCATCCACATAGACAATGAGAACCATAGAGAATGATCGGCATGACTACGAACAAAGTCGAACTCTAAGAGAACCCGACTATATTTTTCGAACCATGCACGTAGGGATTGTTTGAGTCTATAAAGAGCTTTTTTCAACCGACATACAAGTGCAGGGTTGTGAGAAGCAACAAAGCCAAGAGGTTAATGCATATAAACTTCCTCTACAAGGTCCTCATGGAGAAATGCATTCTTAACATCGAGTTGAAACAAGGGCCATGATAAATTAATGGTCAAGAAGATCACAACGCGAATCGAATTAAGCTTAGCCACCGAAGAAAATGTCTTGAAGTAATCCACACCATGAATCTGTGTGTAACCCTTAGCAACAAGACGGGCTTTATAGCAATCAATGGAGCCGTCTAAAAGAAACTTGATCGTATAAACCCATCGACATCCAACAGGTTTATGGCCTAAAGGATGTAGCACAAGGTCCCAAGTATGATTCTTCTCAAGAGCAGACATTTCTTTTATCATCGCCTTCGTCCAGCCAGGACTTTGAAGAACATGTGAGAGAGATCAAGAAATAGTCTGTGATGAAAGGGAAGCTACAAACGACTGAAAAGACGGTGAAAAATGATCATATGAAATGAAATTACTAATGGAGTGTTTAGTATACGATCGTGACCCTTTGCACAAGGCAATGAAGAGATCTAAACTCGAGGTAAGAGAGTCACTTGAGCCAACATCCAAAGTGAGTAGAAGGGTGAATGGCTGAGTATGTGAAAATTTATCTCGATGATGATACACCCGCAGAGGCTTAGGCTCACCCATATCACCAACAGGATGCTAAATGGAGGGGAGAGGAGTTTCTCCATGATCACTAGTGGAAAGAGGAAGAGGATAAGAGTCATACTCCCCCTGACTCGCAAGAGGATCACAAAGGGATCGGCCTGAAGCTGAGAAAAAAGAAACATCCTCAAAGAAGGTTACAACAGAGACATTTCTTGCAAGCCAATGGGTCAAAACAATTATACCATTTCTGACTCCGAGTATACCCTAGAAAGACACATTTAATTGCCCTGAGACTAAATTTATCATTACTTCCATCCAAAATTTGAACAAAGCATGTGCAACTAAAAACTTTAGGTAGTAGAGGAAATGGATTATCATGAAAATACAATATAGTAAATAAAGATTTGTAAGACAGGATACGTGAGGGTATACGATTAATAAGAAAAGTAGTAGTTAGAAGAGCATCACCTCAAAAATATTTAGGTAGATGCATACCAAGTAGAAGGGAATGAGCAACTTCAGGAAGATGACGATTCTTTCGTTTTGCAATACTATTTTATTGAGGTGTGTGAGCACACAACGTTTAAGACAGAATACCATGTTCTTGCAAGAAGGACAGAAAGGCAGTAAACATGTATTCCTCTCATTATTAGAATGAAGGGTTTTGATGGAACATTTAAATTGAGTGCACACTTCATAATAAAACACTTTAAACACATCAAACACTTCACTTTTAGATTCTAAAAGATAAATTCAAGTCATGCGTGAATAATCATCAATAAAGGTAATAAAATATCTAAATCCAAAAGTGGAGGTAACCGGAGCTGGTCCTCAGACATCCGAGTGTACCAGAAGAAAAGGTTGAGATTTTCGCCCAAAAGAGCTAGGAGGAAACGTAGCACGATGATGTTTAGACAATTCACAAATATCACAGCATAACGGTTTAGTGACAGATAAGAAGGAAAACAAAATTCTTAATCTATCTATTGATGGGTGGCCTAAGTGGCAGTGCCACCGAGACATGGACTCTCAATCCAGAGAAAGGGTACTAGAAGCGGCAACAGGTGTATCAAAATTGCTGGCAGCAATAATCAACGGTGTGATTAGTTCCACTGTAATGTGAACAAATGCAGGAACCATCACATCCTCGTCCATGACCACGAAGACTACAGCCACAACAACTGCGATCTCCCTCGCAGCCTTTACCACGACCACCAAAACTAAAAATGCGCCCTGAACTCAAGGATGGTACCCGAAGGCCAAGAGAGGACTGATCGCCAGCAAAATGTGCTGAATGCTCGGGTGGCACAAATGAATGAGAAGGAAGAGTAGAGACAGGAACACGTTGACACATGGCATAGATTGTCGTCAATGGAGAAAACAGATCCTGCATAACAACTTGATTTCGAACATGAAGATAATCAGAATTCAACCCAGCTAGGAACTGCATGATACGAGTATCATCCCGCTGCTTATGGGCATGTTCATGATCCTCTTTACATTTGGAAGGAAGAGGCTGATACATATCCAACTCATCCTACATATCCCGAAGTGTCAAATAGTAATCTTTTAATGATCTAGAGTTTTGTTAGAACCGACCAATTTCATGAATAAGCTGGAATACTCATGAAAAATTCTGAGATTCCGAGAACATATCATAAAGCAAATCCCAAATGCTTTTAGCCAATGATAAAAATATCACTGAGTAACTAATCGAAGAATCCATATTATTCAACAACCATGCAATAACTTGATAATTCTCCTTTGTTCAAGACTTGTAGGTAACATCTGTAGAGCTTGGGGGATCATCCAAAATATACGATAACTTCTCATGGGCTCTTAAGAATACTTTTACAGATTGTGTCCATTGAAGATAGTTGTCATCATTCACCTTAGTGGAGGTAATCTGCAAGGGGTTGGATTCAAGAGACCCTATGCCAAGAGATGATGGGCCTTTATTAGTCATAGGAGAGTCCAAGAGATATAAACCTATGCTAAGAGAGGCCCTACGCCAAGAAGGATTGATTCAAACAACTCTATCTCACTCAATCCTTAAAGATAATAAGAGATAAACCTCAAACAAATAGAAATCATCTAAAATACCATGAAACTTAGTCAAAAAAGACCCAACCGAGTAAAAAACGGCCCAGCCGCACGTCCATTTGAGGTTAAAAACCTCTCAAACATTGATCTTAAATAAAAAAATCCCCCATGGGTAGCTTGTGAGGAAGATTTTGATCCATCTTGAGCAAAGAAACCAAAGAAAAGCTTACCGATTTGAATTAGATCAAAGAAAAATGAAAGATGAGCCCGATTTTCGAATTTCTCTATTTTGCCCAAAATACCATGAATGGAGGTCCAAAAAATTTTGAAAAAATCATGACAAATCTTCTAAAATCAAGATCTATCAAACTGCTAAACTTTTAGCTAAAACGAAGTCCATGTGTCTGTACAACACTGAAGTCAGCCGTACGGCTACTGACGTCAACATGGTGACGTGTCACCTCTCAATCTGTTGGATGAGGAATGCCTGGATCTATGCTTTGATACCAAGTAGAGAATGATTTAATGAGAATAATGTGAAGAAAAGAGAAGATTGAGAGAAGAGGAGAGTTTGGGATCTAGAGACTTGAAGTGATCCACCTATGCAAACATCCAACCGGTCTAGCAAAAGAGCCCATGTCCATGAATGTTCACACACCCATGTGGAGTCGAGGCACCAACTTGTCATTGAGCCCAATGGTGGAGAATCTCCATCTTAACTCGTTATTAGTAACCTAACACAAGATGACCATAGAAAGAATAACCACAAGTTTGTCCTACAACCTGTTTGGCGGTCGTGGTAATCAAACAAGGTATTAAGATCCATGGCTAACAACTCTCCCTTGATCTTGTTGCAACCAATCTCAAGTTTCTAAAGACAATCAGAGGAATCCCTCTCTTTAACCCATATAGATCACACTTATTAAAGTTCCACACATACTAACGAGGCAAATGAATGAGTCACACTATGATGAAACATGGTCCAAAACATCAGCATTGTTTTTTCGGGGCACAACACTAACATAAAAGGCTTAGCTACCACATTATCTTTTATTTGGAAAATATTGTATAACATTGTGTAATCATGTTGAAGTGATGATTCACTAATCCATAAGTCTTCCTAAATCTGACTCGAACGCCATTTCCACGTAGGATATATCTTATGTGAACTCTTCTTTTACATGCATAACCACTTTCTAGGTGTATGAGGCTCTATACAAAGATGAAGGAGGGGTGCCCCATTTGCATAGTGTCATCCCATATTTAGATGAAATGATTTCTTCACAAATGGTCATTTTCAGTATTGAATCTCCATAACCACTTACCCAAAATTGCCCAAGTCATTATGACGAGGTCTTTTAAGCCCATATCTCTGCAATTTGCAAGATGCCTCCCTTCCAACCAAATGAAACTTCTTTTTTTTTTTTTTTTGCAATGCAGAGAGCCCTTGCAAACTTAAAACATGCACCACTCATTAACACAAAGCAAGTAAAATCCAAGTTGTCCCTTGATGAGCAGCATGCACACATAAAAATTCCCTATATACTCTTTACCTATATTGGAAATCCCTTCTAATGCCCTATTAAATCTCAAAGTTTAGGAATATCCTAAAACTAATTGTTGGTGAAAAATTCCACCTGCTACTCATGTTGTATATGGTAGAGATACTCCAAGAGCTAGTAAAATTGGCAGTTGAAAACAAAAATAGAGAAACGATCCACATCCAACTTCTATGATTTGAATTTGTTAGGATTGCTCAGGTCCATCTAGATGTAATGCAGGATGATGTTTCGTTTCATTCACAGACCATCAAACGTGGGAGTAAGAAACCCTGCTATTTGGGTGTCTTTACTGCACATTCAAGGTGCAAGCGCTACTGCTTGTTTGTCATCTCCATAGAGCACAAGGTTTGAGTGATTACAAAAGTTTAATTGCGGGATCCTTCTAACTAGGTGCCGGCCCCTCTTCTAATTGTGCTTTAGCTTGCTCCCGCTCCTGCTTCCGAACTAATTTATACATGTTTAAATTTTGAAACACACTTCCCCACTCCCAGACCTGAAGCTATGGCCACTTCACATCATGCTTCATACGACTATAGCTTAAACATAACTCAATGTTATTTTGGTCTGATACACCATCCGTTTTCCAACGAATGCCATAACATTGAAACGAAGTATAAAATAGTAGTCTTTGATGAAATTGCGGTTTAGACCACTATTGTACTAGAAGTATGGAATAGGTCAAAGTGTCCTAGAGAGGGGTGAATATGACTTTATAAAATTTATGCCAATTTAAAATCCTAATCCCCTTATCTTGAACTAATATGCAATTAATTAAGATGTAACAATCTTAACTCTACATGCTTCTAAGCCAAGTAGAGGGTCCAAACAATAGACTACTCAGGTTGAACAATTTAAGCAACTAGTCTATGTAGAATTGTGTATGTGAGTGTGTGAGATGTGATTCCTATCAGTTCTAACCATTCGCATAATCATGCATCATTTTAAGCATTTAAGATAAGCATAATCAAATGAGTGCGCAAATAGCAATCCTAAACATAATCATATATAGTGGTTCGGCTATGTGCCTACTCCACTCCCGATGGACGCACTCAACCTATGAGTGTACTGGATTTCACTAACGGAGGTTTCAAATCAGGTTCACCTCAAACCTTTATAATCTACACAAGGTTAACACTAGGACCTACACAAGGTTCCTAAGGATGCCTACACAAGGCAAATCGTCCTACACAAGGACTCAACAGTTTATGCCCTACACAAGAGCAAAGTTCATACACAAAGCACCTAGGTTTAGGTCACAAGAGCCTAAGTTTTAGGCCACACAAGCCAAAGTTTTACAGAAAGAACCTAGGTTTAGGCCACACAGGCCAAAGTTCTGCACAAAGAACCTAGGTTTAGGCCATACAGGCCAAGGCCCTACACAAAGAACCTAAACCTACTCTTCCGTTGGAGGCCTCCACTGAGGGCTTGTCAAGTTTGAGATACAACCTGTGACCCAATCCTACACAAGGAATGATCTACAGGATCTTTGGACTCTAATGACTTGTAAGTAGATGAGCCTCATTCAGCACCTGATGACGATGATCTCCCTTGATGGTGGAGATTCTTCAGCTCCCTTGAATTGCAACACTTGAAGATGCTCTAATATAAGTACCTAGGGTTGGTTCAAGGTATTTGGTGGAATCTAGTCTAATGAATGTTGATCTTTAATGAGAGATTCCAGAGTTTATGCATTCAAGAGATTCCAACTTAATGATATGCCATTAAGAAGGTAGCTGGAGGATCCTTAAATGGTGAAGTTCATTCTCCAATCCAATCTATTGAATATCAATGATTGTAGTTCAGAGAGGATTGAAGGATGAATTCCCATGAGAAAAAGGTATAGGATGTTAGGTAAGCAATAACGCTCTCAGAGCTCACTCTTTTTCTCAATGCAACCACTAGAACCAAGCTTCTGTTTATAAAGGCAAAACGTCCAACGGTAATATATTTGTTAGAATCTGATTGCGTTCGATGTAATCGAGTATTGCTTTTGATGACATCAAGTGTCAGTTCGGTGACACAGAATTTCCTAATAAAGTTTGCTAGGCACTTTTTGACCTATGTTCGATGTCATCGAATCTAGTTCGATTCCTTGAATTTATGCGTGATTTTTCTCCAGAGCTTGCTGGACAATTTTGTGTCCTTATTCGATGTCATCAAACCTGATTCGATGTTATCGAGGTTTGAATCTCGATGTCATCGAATCTAGTTCGATTCCTCGAATATTTTAGAAGATTTTCCTTGGAAGCCTGATGGACATTTCCTTGTCCTTTTTCGATGTCATCAAACCTGGTTCGATGTCATCGAAGTTTGAATCTCGATGACATTGAGTGTAGTTCGATTCCTCGAATTTTCAGAAGGTTTTCCTTTGGAGCTTGCCGGACACAAACTTGTCCTGTTTTGATGTCATCGAAACTGGTTCGATGTCATCGGAGTTTGAATCTCGATGACATCGAATCTAGTTCGATTCCTCGAGCATTTCCAGAATATTTTCCAAGAAGCTTGCTGGACATAAACTCTTCGATGTCATCAAATCCCCATCGATGTCATCGAATATACATGTTCAATGTCATCGAAGGTACGTTCGATGAATCTAATTTTCAGTCCATATACTTGTGTGGTTACTGGACATATGAGAGTCACATTTCGATGTCATTGAACAAGTGTGTTCGATGTCATCGACCCATGTTCGATGACTCAAAGTGACATGCAGAAAACTTATAGAATTTGCTTATTTGAACTAAGTTTTCAAACATTAGATTCCTTGTTGTTCTATGACTTTTAGGGGGGATTACATACCTGAGGTGTTTTGGTCATGGGATGTGAGGCTTAATTTACCTTTGACGTTCCTGATTCACCCATTCTGTTGAGGCAGCAGCTTATATTTTCTTCACGTGGGGCTCACTTGACTTACTGACTCAACCGTCACGTTAATTAACAAACAAAGGCACTTTCAATCTCCCCTTTGTCAATTATGTGACAAAACACCTAGAACAACAACCTAAATTATGTACACATCAACTTTACACAATTTTACAAAAATTCTATCTAACAAACACACAACTAAATTTCTTCCTTGCAGCTGCTCCCCCTATAAACCTGCATCACCATTCTCGTAAAACATACAACCATAGGTTCATAATGGTGGGATTGTTCTCCCCCTTTTTGTTAGTCATTGGCAAAGGGTTAGCATATACCAATATCACATTATATGACTGAAGTTGAACTTTGAAAAGGACAGAGGAGAACCAGTATAGAGGAGGAATAGATATGCATTAAACATCATTGCACACTATATAACCTTAGTCTCAAGCACAGATAAGATAGATATGCATTGATTATCATTTAGAAATATATGCAATATAGAAACCCACTGCCCAAGCTTGGCAGGACTAGAATATCCAATCATTTATCATTCAAAAAGTACTCAATGCATCCATGGGCATAACCAACAACGAAAAGAAATATAACCACCAATATTCAGCCCATCCATGGGCATAAACAACAAAAAGAAGTTTAGCTGCATAGAATCGGTGAATCATCACATACACCCAGACATATACTTAAGGCAACCAAAAAGATATATATGCCCTAAGCATCAACAGTCAATCGTATGTATGCGACGAAGAAGGAGACATTCTACGAAGCAGGAGCCGCATCCAAAGAAACAGAATCATCTAGGCGGCAGGTCAGCAGGTCAAGAATTTGCTGCACTGTATGCTGTAAGGCCGTGACCATCTGCTCAATTCCGGAAAGCCGGGTTTCGCATTGTCGAGGTCGATCCTCCATATCTGATTGCCCGTTGGGCGTTGAGCAGATGTCTGCCAAGATCATTTTGGTGGAAAAGCCTACGCATATTGACCGAGTCTGGACTGTGCAAAGGCACCGGGGTATGACAGGAGTCTCTTGGAGTCTGTAGAGGTTTGTGCTGAGTATCCTCTGTGCCTAGAATCGGAGCAGTTGGACTGACTGGATAGACGGTTGTAGTCACATGCAAACTCCGAATAGTGTCTTGATTGAACCAAACACAAGGGTGCTTGGGATCAAACGAAGGCGGCAACCCCACAAAGTGTGAGATCTTACAAAGAAGACATGGGAATGGAAGTGTTGCAAGATACTCTCCTTTGACTGCACAGATTAACTGTTCGAGTATAAGGGTAGGTAAACATACCGGAATCCCTTGCTAAACATCATATAGAAAGTTGAGTACATAGGGAGAGAGCTCATTGCCAATAACTTCACAGAGATAAACATTTGTACTAAAAAAGTTGTGAAGTACTTTAAATGTGGGATCTAGATACTTAGTGTGGAGAAAGTTTCGCTCATTCTTGGATATGGTGGAGCCTTTGCACAAAGCTCGAGTCACCTCACCCTAAACTCCGAGTGCGTTCAGATTTCGTTCGGTCACTGGGATGCGAGTAACCTCCAGAAACCTCCAGACCCAAGAGGTGTTCGATCAGCACAAGGGTGATAAATTTGGTCTGATTCATGAACATGACACTGATGCATGGGGGATCATCTCTGACAGTGTGGCACGAATTTAGAAAATGATGAATCAGGTCATATTGAAACTCTCCACCGAGATTGACTATATTGTACCACCCATTTATCTCTAGAAGAAGATCAACCCCATAGGGTTCAATGTAAGTGTTGATGACAATCTGCTCAATCACTATTTCTTTCTCCCAAGATGGGTCTTTAGGAGAAGACGCAATGGGGATATGCTTGTGTTTCTTGCTTTTGGAAGACTCATCGTGAATAGGAGCCTTACCTTTATCTTTAGCCATTGATTCACCTAGATGGATGTTGATTTGTCCCCAATGCAGTTTTCCCGACTCCACCGAACCGGAAGAGGAGAAGACGAGAAAGAGAAGCACAAAAAACAAAAATTTGGGAATTTTCGCACTCAATGCGCTTTTAAATACCAGGGAGCTTTGATGTCATCAAATCTGTTTCGATGACATTGAACACGAAATATGATGTCATCGAAGGCTGGTTCGATGACAGCTAGAAATGTCTGACGCTTCAACTCCCAGAACGTCTTTGATGTCATCGAACTAGGTTCGATGTCATCAAATGACGTATCGAAGTTTAAGAGATTTGAATATCTTCATGCTTCGACACGATCAAGATGTACAAAATATTATGCCTACTCATCAATTTGTACATTCAACCAAAAACTAACCTAAGATTATAAACATCTCTTATGTTTATGTTCAAAAAGATTTTTGGAGGTCCCAAGTCCTCAAATATATCATTTAGGCGCTTTTGGACCACAAATTCTATCAGATCACACATATTCCAATAGATTTTTGGAGATCTCTAAATTTATTGGCATCAAGGGGCTTTGTTGTGATAGTGGGTGCACTAACAAGCTAACAAAAAAAAAGGAAGAAAAAGGGGCTTTGTTAGGATAT
This sequence comes from Magnolia kwangsiensis, assembly GCA_037074715.1. Taxonomy (NCBI): domain Eukaryota; kingdom Viridiplantae; phylum Streptophyta; class Magnoliopsida; order Magnoliales; family Magnoliaceae; genus Magnolia; species Magnolia kwangsiensis. Next base: position 19,705,441 of record CM073583.1, read on the forward strand.
CGGCAAGTTGGCGCTCTATAGACACATGATCCAACATAATAATCTTGTCTTCAACAAGTTCTCGTATAAAATGGTGCCGGATGTCAATGTGCTTTGTCCTTAAATGTTGAACTGGATTTTTGGAAATATTGATGGCACTTGTGTTATCACAAAAAACTGTCATCGTGGATTGTTCAATCCCGTAATCCAGCAACATTTGTTTCATCCAGAGAAGTTGTGCACAACAACTACTTGTTGCTATGTATTCGGCCTCATCAATAGATAAGGACATTGAGTTTTGTTTCTTGCTTTGCCATGATACTAGACAGTTGCCGATATAAAAACAACCACCACTGGTTGATTTGTGATCGTCTATATTTTCAACCTAATCAGGATCAGAATACTCGGTAATGATAGTAGATATGTCAAACGGGTACCATAAGCCAAAATTGGTAGTTCTAGCCACATACTTGATAATCCTTTTAACCGCTGATAAGTGTGATTCTTTTGGTTCTGCCTGAAATCATGCGCATGCACCAACACTGAAAGCTATATCCAGCCGACTAGCGGTGAGGTATAGTAAGTTGCCTATCATGCTGCAGTACAAATGTTGGTCCACACTCTTGCCATTTACATCTTTGGAGAGTTTGAGTGTGGTGCTCATAAGAGTATGGTGAGTACGTCTAGATTCAAGTCCAAATCTTTTTACTAGGTCTTTTGCATATTTGGACTGACATACAAATATCCCACTGACATACGAATATCCCATTGTGCATTTGCTTCATTTGTCGTCCCAAAAAGAAGTTCAGCTCGCCAACCATGCTCATTTCGAATTCAAATTTCATCAGTTCGGCAAAGTTATGAGTAATATCTTCACACGTGGATCCAATGACTATATCATCCACATAAATCTGGGCAATAAGTAAAGAATTCTCTGTCTTTTGCGTAAATAGTGTTTTATCAACGCTGCCCCTACGGAATTGGTGGTCTAGAAGAAATTGCGTCAAGCGCTCATACCACGCACGGAGTGCTTGTTTAAGGCCATAAAGAGCTTTGCTCAAACGATATACATGTTGAGGGTACTAGGGATCTGAAAATCCCTCAAGTTGTTCTACATATACTTCTTCCTCAAGTACACCGTTGAGAAATGCACTTTTGACGTCCATTCGAAACAATTTGAATTTCAAAGCACATGCAATAGACATGAGAATTCTGATTGATTCAAGGCACGCTACTGGGGCAAATGTTTCATCAAAGTCAATGCCCTCTATCCGTAAATATCCTTGCGCCACAAGTCTTGCCTTATTTCTTACCACATTTCCAGATTTATCGAATTTGTTTTTTAAGATCCATTTGGTTCCAATGATGTTTGTATCAAGTGGTCTGGGAACTAGCTGCCACGCCTCATTTCTCTTAAATTGTTGGAGCTCATCTTGCATATCAGCAATCCAATATTCATCTTGGAGTGCTACTACATTTTTGGGCTCAATTTTAGAGGTGAAGCAGAAATGACTATAATACTTTTAATTTGACATTGAGTTCTCACACCATCATTAGGATCTCCAATGATTTGATTGAGGGGATGGTCCTTAATGACGGGTATGTTAGTCACAGTTGAGGTTCATTAGAGGAGGGGATTTTATTATCTGATTTACCTAGAATGCATGAATCCACATCATCCTCTAAGTCATTTGAAGGACTTTCTTCGTCATGTAGTTGGTCATCAACAACCACATTGATAGATTCTTGAATGGTAAGTGTCCTTAAATTGTACACTCTATAAGCACGACTATTCGGGGAATATCCTAGAAAAATACCGTCGTCACTTTTAGATCCAAATTTACCTAGCTGTTCTCTGCCTTTAAGAATATAACATTTGCTATCAAAGACACGAAAGTATTTCACACTAGGTTGTTTTCCATACCATAATTCATATGGAGTTTTATTTAAACCTGCTCTAAGATATACCCTATTGATTATGTAGCAGGCGGTATTAACTACTTCTGCCCAGAAGCTTTTAGTCATATCCTTGCCATTCAGCATAATCGAGCCCATCTCTTGCAATACTCGATTCTTTCTTTCAACGACTCCATTTTGTTGTGGAGTTTTTGGAGCTGAGAATTCATGTCGAATTCCATTCTCATCACAGTATCTTTGGAACCGATCATTCTCAAACTCCCCACCATGATCACCCTTGATACGATTTATGCAGTATCCTTTCTCATTTTGGAGTCGGTTTGCCATAATTAGAAACTCATCAAAAGCATCGGATTTTTCCCAAAGAAAAGCGACCTAAGTGAATCTGGAATAATCATCCACCACTACCAGGAAGTACCTTTTTCTATCATGACTTTCAACTTTGGTGGGTCCTACTAAGTCCATATGCAACAAGTCTAGTGGTTTAGAAGTTGCTATGGTGGTTGTCTTTTTATGTCCAAACTTTATCTCTTTGCCCTTGAGACAATCAACGCATACAATCTTCTCTTCCTTTCAAATCTTAGGAAGGCCTCTCACCAAATTTCTTGAGCTTAGCTTAGCCAAGTTCCGGTAGTGGACATACCCAAGTCTTTGGTGCAACAGCTTGGACTCATTATTCATAGCCATGTGACATCTTGTAGATAATACATTCTCTCTACTACTCTCAATTACGTAGCAGTTATCACTCATGTGTAGACCTTTCATAATGGATTTTCCTGTATGGTTTGAGATCTTACACACATCTTTGGAGAATGTGACCAAGTGTTCTTTGTCATAGATTTGGGAAATACTAAGGAGATTATGCTTTAAACCTTCTACATAAAGAACATTTTTTATCTTGGGTAATCCAGGGCCAACTATTGTTCCCTGCCCAATTATTTTGGTGGAGCTCCCATCTCCAAACGTAACTAACCCACCATCAAATTCTGAATAATCACAAAAGTGAGTTTGGTCACCAGTCATGTGTTTGGAGCAGCCACTATCAAGATACCACTTCGAACTATTACCTGTTTTAAGAGCAGTATGAATTACCAGGCAATCGTTCTGATTGTTTTTGCTTTTAGCAATACCCAATTGTTTAAGGACATCAATGTCATGAAGATACAGTTGGTCTTAGGCATTATACATGTTATCCTTTTCTTCTTCTAATTCTTCTCCTTTGACCATAATTTCACACTTCAGTCAAGATCTCTCTCTAGGTTGTTAAACCCTTAAGAGGAACCCGCTTTGATACCAATTGAAATTGCGGTTTAGACCGCTATTGTAGTAGAAGTATGGAATAGGTCAAAGTGTCCTAGAGGGGGGTGAATAGGACTTTATAAAATTTATGCCAATTTAAAATCCTAATCCCCTAATCTTAAACTAATATGCAATTAATCAAGATGTAACAATCTTAACTCTACAAGCTTCCAAGCCAAGTAGAGGGTCCAAACAATAGACTACTTAGGTTGAACAATTTAAGCAACTAGTCTATGTAGAATCGTGTATACGAGTGTGTGGGATGTGATTCCTATCAGCTCTAACCGTTCACATAATCATGCATCATTTTAAGCATTCAAGATAAGCATAATCAAATGAGTACGCATATAGCAATCCCAAACACAATCATATATAGTGGTTCGGCTATGTGCCCACTACACTCCTGGCGGACGCACTCAACCCATGAGTATACCGAATTTCACTAACGGAGGTTTCAAATCAAGCTCGCCTCAAACCGTTACAACCTACACAAGGTTGACACTAGGACCTACACAGGGTTCCTAAGGATGCCTACACAAGGCAAATCGTCCTACACAAGGACTCAACAGTTTATGCCCTACACAAGAGCAAGGGTCCTACATAAAGCACCTAAGTTTAAGACACACAGGCCAAGGTCCTACACAAGGGCCTAAGTTTTAGGCTACACAGGCCAAGGTTCCACACAAAGAACCTAGGTTTAGGCCACACAGGCCAAGGTTCTACACAAAGAACCCAGGTTTAGGCCACACAGGCCAAGGTCCTATACAAAGAACCTAAACGTACTCTCCCGTCGGATGCCTCCACTGAGGGCTTGGTAAGTTTGAGATACAACCTGCGATCCAATCTTACACAAGAAATGATCTAAAGGATCTCTGGACTCTAATGACTTACTTGTAAGTAGATGAGCCCCATTCAGCTCCTGATGAAGACGATCTCCCTTGATGGCAGAGATTCTTCAGCTCCCTTGAACCGGAACACTTAAAGATGCTCCAATATAAGTAGTTAGGGTTGGGTCAAGGTATTTGGTGGAATCTACTCGAATGACTGTTGATCTTTTAAGAGACAGAGATTCCAAAGTTTATGCATTCAAGAGATTCCAGCTTAATAATATGCCATTAAGAAGGTAGTTAGAGGATCCTTGAATAGTGAAGTTCATTCTCCAATCCAATCTATTGAATATCAATGATTGTAGTTAAGAGAGGATTGAAGGATGAACTCCCATGAGAAAAAGGTATAAGATGTTAGGTAAGCAACAACTCTCTCAGAGCTCACTCTTTTTCTCAATGCAACCACTAGAACCAAGCTTCTGTTTATAAAGCAAAAAGTCCAATGGATATATTTGTCAGAATCTGACTGCGTTCGATGTCATCGAACATGTTTTGATGTCATGAGTATTGCCTTTGATGACATAGAATTTCCTGATAAAGTTTGTTGGGCACTTTTTGACCTATGTTCGATGTCATCGAACTTGATTCAATGTCATCGAAATTTGAATTTCGATGTCATCGAATCTAGTTCGATTCCTCTAATTTATGCGTGATTTTTCTCCAAAGCTTGCTGGACGATTTTGTGTCCTTATTCGATGTCTTCTTCTTCTTCTTTTTTTGTAGTACACACCCATGTCAGTACACACCCTCCATGTTAGCCACCCCCGCTAGGGATCGATACCAAGACCTCAAGTGTTGAAACGAGGTATCTCCACTCAGTCTGCCAGTTGAGCTATGGATCTGGGTGTGTCCTTGTTCAATGTCATCGAACCCAATTTGATGTCATTGAGGTTTGAATCTCGATGCCATCAAATCTAGTTCAATTCCTCGAACATTTTAGAAGATTTTCCTTGGAAGCTCGCTGGACATTTCCTTGTCCTTTTTCGATGTCATCGAAGTTTGAATCTCGATGACATCGAGAGTAGTTCGATTCCTCGAATTTTCAGAAGATTTTCCTTTGGAGCTTGCTGGACACAAACTTGTCCTTTTTCGATGTCATCAAAATTGGTTCAATGTCATCGGAGTTTGAATCTCGATGACATTGAAACTAGATCGATTCCTCGAGCATTTCGAGAATATTTGCCAAGAAGCTTGCTCGACATAAACTCTAAGTTCTTCGATGTCATCAAATCCCCATCGATGTCATTGAATATACATGTTCGATGTCATCGAAGGTACGTTCGATGAATCGAATTTTCAGTCCATATACTTGTGTGGTTGCTGGACATATGAGAGTCACTCTTCAATGTCATTGAAACATGTTCGACGTCATCGAACAAGTGTGTTCGATGTCATCGACCTCGAAGTGACATGCAGAAAACTTATAGAATTTGCTTGTTTGAACTAAGTTTTCAAACATTAGATTCCTTGTTGTTCTATGACTTTTAGAGGAGATTATATACCTGAGGTGTTTTGGTCGTGGGATGTGAGGCTTAATTTACCTTTGACGTTCCTAATTCACCCATTCTGTTAAGGCAGCAGCTTGTATTTTCTTCACGTGGGGCTCACTTGACTTACTAACTCAACCGTCACGTTAATTGACAAACAAAGGCACTTTCATTTGAGACATGATCCATACATGTGGGGCCCACAATTTGGAAGGAAGCAATCTGCTAGAATTATGCCACTTTAACAGTAGGCAAGCAAGAGACTACCATGCCCATGTGCAAACATGCATTTGAACATGCATCCTGTATGTAATGTATGGGTTAGCTATTCATACCAACCTGTAGAGATTTGGAGAAGAAAGTAATTGATTGTAGTGAGCAACTTATTTTGGCTTATTTTGCAAAACAAATGCTAGTTGATGTGTTGTTAGTAATCGTTAATCATGGATGAATTCTGACATTTAAAATCTAAAAATTACAGCAAATACAAAATGAGACCTACCCGATCTGATGCATGTCATCTTCCTTTCCACAAAAACCTGCATGAGGAAAGTTAAAGATTATCCTGTCGAATTTCCACATATTTAAATCTGTAGGAAGTTTCATCTTTGTCGCATCGACTCCATGTAAAATTGTTGCTCCCATCTTCTCTAAATACTCCAAATTTGATTTTGCATTTTTGTATATCTTTATAACAACATCTGATTGAGAAAACCACCAGAAAAATTCAATTAAACAGGGGAAGATTGCGTAAGAAGGAACACCCAGTATTCTTTAAATGTATGAAAAACCAAACCATGCATCCAAAAGCCATCCAGTACTCTAGCAGGCATGGCATATGTTTACATTAATCCAGACTATCCAAATGACCGGCCTGTTTTGAATGGAGGATGGCCCCAAACTTACACTAATTGAATGATCCTATTATCTGATCAATGGCCATCAATGGACAGTTGTGATTTCAGTGCCTCACCCTCCAATGAGACAAAAACATTGGACAGTAGGGACTGTATGACAAGTATGCAATAATTATGATCCACCATACCTACCAAAAGACTAGAAACGAGCAAGAAACACCGACGTAGGCCCAAACCATAGGGCCCATCATGTGTTGATTTTAGGCTATTTGTTGCAAGATTTGAGGCCTACATGTCAGAAATCACATTTATTATTATTTTTTAAAGATAGGGGATTCATGTGGAAGATACGATTGAAGATTTTGGGGGTATTTGGTAGATTTGTTTTTTTCTATTTTAGGCCAAATCTTTATTGATGGGATTTTATTTTTTTTTAATCTTAAATAAATTATCAACTGATTTGAAATCAGTCTAATAGTTGGGGGACCTTCACTAAAGATTCAAAGGAATTGACTTTAATGGTAATGAGCAGGAGACTAAGGGCCTGTTTGGGCGGTGGGATTAGAAGGGATTAGGTGGGATGGGATTCATCTGGTTCTGTGCCAATTCCACTCCATGTTTGGGAAGAATGGAAAAGCTTGGAATTACATTAAATGGAATTGCATTGAGTCCTGTGCCAATTTCACTCAATGTTAGCAAGTTGTGTAGGTCCCACCATGATATGTGGGCTATATCCACACCGTCCACCCATTTATCGAGATTATTTTAGAGCATGGGCCAAAAAATCAGGTAAATCTAAAACTCAAGTGGACCCCACCATAGAAAGCAACGGGGATAGAATACTTACCGTTGAAAACTTCTTTGGGGCCACATAAGTTTTGGATCTACCTCATTTTTAGGCCCATGCCATAAAATGAGGCTACAAAACAAATGAACGGTTTAGATATAACGTGTGTTATTCTCAGTAATTTCAAATGATGGTGGGTATATCCATTCAATGTACCACCATATTATCAACAAAGCATGGCATTAATCTTATCCCATGGCAACAGGGGACAATCCCTGCCATGGGTAATAATTATGTTTTTTGAATCCAATCCCACCTAATCCCTTCTAATCCCACCGCCCAAACAGGCCCTAAGAATTTCAATGGTAACCACAAAGAGTTTCTTTTCTCTTCACCAAGACCTAGTTATAAAATGAGGATGAAATGAAAAACAAAAAAATGTATAGTTAAAATCAAAGAAATTGTTTTTAATGGGACAATGCCTAGTTATAAAACGAGGATGAAATGAAAAAAAAAAATGTATATACAAATAATGAAAATTCAAGACTCAAAGAAATTGTTTTTTAAATCAATGAAATCCTTTTAAAACATACATTACCAAGAAAAAAAATGAGAGAGAGAGAGAGAGAACTCTAACAAGATCTTGTGCTTAGAACTGCTGTAATGAATCTCTAATTTCCTGAATTTTAGCTTTGCTCCATAAAAAGCAATTGACATATAGGTTCTTAATATATCATCAACATCATCGGCATCATCCTAGCCCTATCCCAAGTATTTGGGGTTGGCTTCCCATGATTGATCGGTGAAAGTTCAACGACAAGCTGCCTAACTGACGGTAACCCTCCTTCACCCGATCTAGGGACTGGATCACATGTTAGATGCATGAAGCACTTATACCTACATGACGCTTCTGCTCGAATCATGCTTTGCACTCCCGCTCCCCCTTCCTAGGCTAATATTTCAAAATGGACATTTCCCGACAACCGGACCTGAATCTATTGTTGCTTCCCTTCATGTTTCACAACTATGGGTGGCCATGCGTAGTTAAGTAGGTTATTAACACACACCCTGTGGCCCTGTGCACACACATGCATCCGCCTGCACACGCGCCCACAGAGAAAGAGATATGAACTTCTGTGAAATGGTGTCATAGTTGACAGCAGCTTTTCTACAAAAAAATTAAAATGGCAATATAACACCTGATATATTGGTGTTGTAATGAATTCAAGGCACCCCATTATGTTATGATCTTATAAAAATGGCCTATATTATAACTGTGGTTGTGTTCAGTAACAGATTGATAGATTGCATTATAACTAGTAATGCCCATCATTATTGGCCCATTATGATTGGTATTTTACAAATTATAATTAATCTACTAAACTATTCAATTAATAAAGCTTAATTAAAATACTGTTAGCTCAGTCCTATCATTCATTCCTTGAGGTAAAATAAATACAAATTTTCTTTAAAAAATCATGAGAAGAAAGAAATCAATTCCGGGTTTCTTCATTCGACAACAAAGCCCAGTAGCCATAATCAATATCGCGGCTAGACAACAAAGCCCAGTAGCCATAATCAATATCGCGGCTAGGGAGAGATTCAGCCCTGGCTGTTACGATCTAATATACTGAGGCTTTAATCCTAACTAGAAAAGACTACTATCCACATATACATGATTGATAATTACTCCCTAAAGTTTTTTTTACTTTTTTAACTTGCATACTCCCATTTCAAATTTTGGTAAGTGAAATCATACAAAAGTGTGCGAGAGTTCAATCCCGATAAGGAAAATGGAGTACACAAATAAAATTGGGGGAGGTAAATGATAAATACATAATTTGGGAAATTATACAACTGGAAAATTTGTTCACACAAAATTAGGATTTAAAAACAATGGGGGTAAGAAAAATCAATAGAATCCAACAATTTTTCAAATGTATAGGATTTTTGGGTCATTGTGGTTTTTGGACCATGGTCCATTGATGAAGCCTAATGATGAATGAACAGTTCAGATCATTGCAAGACAATCCTCCCCATTCAAAAACCCAATGGGGTACAGAATCACTAAAATCCAGTGAGTGATATTTGTGGGACATTTTTACATTATTAGGGTTGTTGGGTAATCTTGATTTCTAGTCCATTGTCCACTTATGGCATCTCATGATGAATAAACAGTTCAGATCATCATTAGACAATCCTAACAATTTTCTTTAAAAAAATCAATGGGGTAAACCCAGTGGTTTTTCACATGGATAGGAATTAGGATTGTTGGGTCATCTTGATTTTTGGTCCTTGACCCATACATGGAGCCTATATGATGAATGAACGGTTGAGATAATCATACAGACGCATGGTGTACTGAAGTGCAAAAACAAAGAGAGTAAAAAAATGAAAGAAAGATACCATATTGGTCAAGAGACGTAGCGAGAATGTTGGAGGCAGATTGAAAGGATTTTGCAAGAGAGAGTGAGAAAGAGAAGTCTCCTTCTCCGACTAGAAGAATCCGATGGAATGAGGAATAGTATTTCAACCATCCATTAGACTCTTTCTTCTTCATCTTGTTTCTCTTTGAGATTCTTCTTGTTCACGCTGTCTTCCTGCCTTCCTTCTCACATGTTGAAATGAAATGGAAGTTGGAAAGGAATGCAGTCTCACGTACCGTTTTTCTTCTCTCGCAAGTCATCCAGGAACGTAAAAGGAGTGAGCGAGAGGCGTGCTTTATTTCTTTAAATAAAAGCCACTGCTTTTCCACCAAATAACGAGTTTGCTCTGTTTATGCCGTCAGCGGGATGACGCGAGTCCCCTTCTTCTGACACAATGCCATGTGGGGCCCACTGCAACGTACGTCGGATCGGTTACCCGAGCTTCATGAGGCCGACCGTGACATCCACTCCGCCTATCCGATTCGCTAATCATTACAAGACATGATCCCAGACATAACCGAAATTCGAAATTCAAGTGGGCCACACCACAAGAAAACCGAGCGCGATGTAGACGCGGATGTGGTTGTATATCCACGCCGTCCATCAGTTTTTCTAGATTATTTTAGTGACTGGTCCCAAAAATTATGCAGATAAAATTTTCAGGTGGACCACATCACAAGAAACGGTGAGTATTAACCATTAAAATCCTTTGGTGGGCCACAAAAGTTTTGAATCAAGCCGGTATTTGTTTTTTTTTTTTTTTTGTAATCGCTTCCATTCATTTCCATGTGACCTTATCAAAAGGTTGGATGGTCAATAAACGTTAGGGTAGATCCTAGGAAGTTTTTAATGGTGGGCGCACGATGACCATTGTTTTCTTCTGCGTGGTCCTCCTGAAATTTGTGTCTGCTTCATTTTTGGGACTATCCCTTAAAATAAGCTGAGAAAACAGATGGACGGCGTGGATATACGATTCATAAATCAAGGTGGGCCCTACGGTTAAAGTCCTACCCACATAGCTAGTTAAGCGGCAGCTAACTCACGCTCGTTGAAACCTTTGTACATCAAGGTGGGCCCCACAGTCACGATCTCACCGCGTAAATTGGTGAGCGCTCCAAACTAGGCGAGAAAATCAGATGGTTAAAAATTCCAGTTATGTTCATTTTGCAATTGGACCACTAATTTCTACTGTTAAGATTTCCATACATACGTGGCATACGTACGTTTGACGAGTGATCACCATTTTTCGTAATCCACAAAACGCGCAACAACTAAAGCTGTGTGATGCCCGCTGCATTCTGTCTGAAATCCACTCCGTCCATAAGTAGAACTACCCGTTTTTCAGTGTATATAAGAAAAACAAACTTGATTAAGGACTTAAGTAGGTCACACCATCGAAGCAATATAAATCACAACTAAATATAGCTCCAAATTCATAATGGCCACCTGGGTTTTGAATCTTCAACCTCACCTAATGACCGGTTTGGATGGAATATAACCTATATAAGAGGCCCCAACAAGTGGCCCACCTACGTTTTGAGTTAAGCCGAGTTTTTGGATGACCCATTATGGGTAGGGGTGTACGCGAACCAAGCTAGCTCGGTAAGCTCGCTCGGTTCGACTAGAAAAAGCTCGAATTGACTTAGTTCAAAGTTGAGTTTGAGCTGAATCGAGCTAATTTTTGAGCTTGAAAATGAGTTCGAATTGAGTTCGAGCGGGCCCTAGCTTGACTCGACTCTGATCGAATCTAGCTCAAATTGAACTCGGATCGAACCAGTTTGACGACTCGGTTACTTTGTCATTGATGTTGCTCACCAACTATTTGATAAAATGACTCGATGAAGTGTAACGGGTGGCAAGGAAGATTTGGCTGATGGCAAGTAAAGTATGTACATTAAACAAATACTTTTTTTTTCTTGATTTTTATGTTATTTAAAAGGTACTTGATAAAACACTTATGCAACCATTGCCTTTGTTTGTAAAACTGTAGGTTTTTTAAGTTGCCATTCAAGTATTTGTAGAAATGCTTTAATGGCAAACTCGGCTCGATTTTGGCTCGAACTCGGCCCGAGCTGCTAATCAAACTGAGTCGAGCTCAAGCTCGAGGACCGAGCCAAGCCAAATTTGAGCTGAGGCCAGCCAATGTTCGAGCCGAGTCAAGTTGAGGCCAGCTCAACTCAATTCTACTCAATATACACCCCTAATTACGAGTGCCCTTTGGTTTGAATATCGAGCTCTAGTCTTCACGTGAGGTGCCTCAACCGATCAACGGAGTGGATGTCACTCAAACATCATAGACATTTGGTGGCCCTCAGAGGTTGGGCGGTGAAGATTCATAAATATTGCAGCATTCCTCTCTCTTGATTTTCAAATGGAAAATAAAAGCTCACATGGTAAATTGAGTAAAGATAACCTTGTTTCATCCAATTGAGGTTGTGGTAATGATGCCTAGTAAGAAAATTAAAAAATAACTACATTAAATTAATTTATTTAAATTTTAAAATCTTCAAACATACTTTAAAAAGTTTAATTTATTAATTACACCATGATATAAAAATGATTAGACGCAGCTAAGTTGACTACCTTTGCATTATTAATAAATGGGCTTGAATTTTAGAACTGAACTGATGGGTCTACATGGCTCATCGACCATCCCCCAGTGAATCAGTTCGGGTCGAGTTAACACCAAGTTCAGTTAAGTTGTGACGCTAGGGTCCACTTAAATGTATGTGTTATATATACAGGCTGTCATATGAGTGGGCAAAAAAATAAAACATATCCAAATCTCATGTAGAGCATTGGTGATTAAATGCCCTCTATTAAAATCTTCTTAAGCCTAATATTATGTTTATATGTCATCTAATCTGTTGATAAGGTTACACCCACATACGTAAAGAGAAAATGTTTATGAACTTATCCAGAGCTTTTGTGGCATATAAGAAGTTTTCAGTAGTCAATTTGTATCATTTCCTTTGGTACGGTACACGGAGACTTAGGTTTGTTTTATTTTTGGACTCATTTTTTGCAATAATACAGTAAAACAGATTAACATCACTCACATACAACACATACATCTAAGTGGCCTCATAATCCAGTGAGATGAGGAGTTCTATGATACTCAGGCTGTATATGAAGCTTGATGCGCAGGCACTCTCATGTGAATTATTTCACTCAAGTTAAACATATTGAGGAACCTACTTCACAGTTAATCCTAGCATTCATGGACACTCGATTGTGGAAAGAGAACCGTTGAATATTTTCATTTTCACCGTTCATTAAATCACTACCAATCTTATGGCTAGATAATGAAATTAGTGTAATTAACTATTCATCTTAGGTGGCAACCATTTCGACAGTTTAATTTTAATTATTTATAATACAAGCATTATTTTTAAAAAAAATTTCTACGTACATGCATATAATCCATCGTACTATGCCGGAGTATCAAAAGTTCGTAAATTTCGTGCAGTTTCCAAGCGCATGTGTACCTTTTGAAAATTTATAATGAGGATTTCTTTTCAAGCGAATTACAGAAATGCCACTGCTTGTATTTTATTTTATTTTATTTACTTGAGGAGCAGATAAGGGATGCGGATTTCCAGTGCGCCGACCACTCTGTGAAAAATCCACTCCGTTCATTAGTTTCTCAACCTTATAATAGAGTAGTAATACAAAATTTAGGAAGATTAAAAAGTCCTGTGGATCACACCACAGGAAACAATGAGAATAGAAATGTCATCTATTGAAAACTTTCTGGAACCCTCCGTAATGCTTACATGCCATCCAAACCGTTCATAATGTTATTGACACTGGGATAAACTGAAAGAACAAATATCATCCTGATTCAAAACTTATGACCCGCACAGTTGCCAACCGTAGGCGTACAACCATCGTGTGCCCAATGAGTTTTGGATCCGTCTGATTTTTGGAGTCCTGTCCTATTGTGAGGGTGTGAAACTGATGAACAGAGTGGATTTCTAAAGGGCATCTCTGTGGGCCCCACATAGTGATTCTAATGTGGCCAGGGCCACAGGCAATACGCGTCCCTGACAAATGGTACGCTGCGCGAGAAGAGCCGATAAAAATGTATGGTGCACAATCTCTGGAGCGGATTCGGTCGTACCCTGACAATGGGCCGGCCGGAGTGTATGCGTTGTGTATCCACGCCGTCTATCAGTTTTTATAAATCATTTTAAGACATAAGATCATAAATAAGTAGATCCAAATTTAAGATGGACTACACCACAGGGAAACAGTGGTTATTGGGCATTAAAAACTCCCTAGATGGCAAACAAACATTACGGTAAGCAGTAGGAAGTTTTTAACGGTAGGCGGTCGATCACCAATGTTTTCTGTCATGCGAGATTTGGATATACTACGTAATTTGGTCTGACGCTCTTAAAATGGGCCGGTAAAACAGATGGACGGTGTAGATGTACAGCGTATACATCAATGTGGGCCATGGTGACACGACAAGAAACAGAGCTCATGTATCCTGCGCCGCATTTACGGTGACACGACAAGAAACAGAGTTTGTGAAAATAATAGGGAGAGGATAAAGAATGTAACGAACATTGGATCGTCCCAAGTAATTAATGCAGATAATAATGCCGGCGCAGGAGGCGCATGCTCATGTATCCTGCGCCGCATTTACGCAGTCCCATGTAAGTACGCGGGCTGGGACCTGGCGTGCGATTAGCTACTCACAGATTAAGCAGGGAATCGGAATGGGTACTGAGTTACATGGTACGCTTTTATGTCAGAGAAAATGACTACGGTAGACGAAACCTTTTACCCAGCGGTTTTTATCGCGGAATACAAACTTAAGTTACCAACTTAGACTAGCACGTGCGGACAGCGACTTTGAGGACGAAACTTCCCCTCCCTTTTACTGCCGTTGCTTTTCCTCTCCCTCACTTCTCTCGCTCCATTTTTTTTAAAAAAAGGACGAAAACTCCACCGCTACATCTGTTGCTTGGATCGCACCATGCTCTAGCTAGATCCCACCCTCTCTATTCATCAACATTAGGGGTGTACACGAACCGAGGTAGGCCGGTTAGCTCGCTCGACTCGAGTTGAAAAAGCTTGATTCAACTCGGTTCAAAGCTAAGCTTGAGCTGAGCTGATTTTTTTAGCTCGAAAATGAGTTCGAGCAAGCCTCAGCTCGACTCAACTTGGACAGAATCCAGCTCGAATCAGACCAGTTCAATGAATCGGTTACTCTGCCATTGATGTTGCTCACCAACTGTCTGATAAAATGACTCAACGAAATGTGGCCGGTGGCAAGAAAAGTATGTACATGAAACAAATACTTTTTTTCTCTTTGTTTTTCTTGGTTTTTATGTTGCTTAGAAGGTATTTGATAAAATACCTATAAACCAATTACATTTGTTTGTAAAATAGTGAAATTTTGAAGTTGTAACTCAGGTGTTTGTGAAAATGCCTCAATGGCAAACTCGGCTCGAGCTGCTGACTAAACCAAGCTGAGATGGCCAGTCAGGCTCAAGGACAGAGCCTAGCCGAGTTCGAGCTGAGGTTAGCCAGTGGCCGAGCCAAGTCGACATGAGGCCAGCTTTACTCGGTTTGACTCGATGTACACCCCTAATCAACATTATCTCGTTTTTCCTGAAAATGTTCCCTCCACGGAAGACAGTACGCATGACAGGTATGATATACATTTACCTAAACGGCGTAAATTTTTTGTGGGCCATTGAAATGCCGAATGAAGCTCCCATCTTGGTTTTCGGTTCATCCATGCGAAAATCATCCTATGAATATGATGGATTACAAGTAAAACATCATTATAGGGGCATAACAAGGTTTCCACGGTGGAAACATTGTTTCCTGTGATGTGATCCACTTGATATTTCAATATGCCACCATTTTGGGCTGAAACCCTTGCTTTAGATGGAAAAATGGATGAACGTCATGGATAGTCCACATACATTCAAGGTGGGCCCAACTCAATATTTTTAATTTTTTAATTTTTTAAATATTTTACTATTAATTTTTTTTAATTTTTTTTTTAAGTTAGCTTGTTAGTACACACCCATGTCAATACACACACTCCATGTTAGCCACCCCCGTTAGGAATCGATACCAGGACCTCAAGTGTTGACATGAGGTATCTCTACTCAATCTACCAATTAAGCTATGGATCTGGGTGTGCCCAACTTAGTTAACTTAGCACTATAAGTGCGTACTGAAAATTTTATGAACCGCTCGATCAATTTCATTAATTGCTCGATCAAATTCACCGAAGAGAATTTCATGTAAATCTCAGTCAATTTCATTAACTGATCGGTCAAATTCAACAAAGCAAATTGTTAGGCTAGGTCAATTACATTTAAAATTCATTCCAATTCATGTTAGCCTCACCCAATTTCAAGCTTGCCTCGCTCAAATTGATGTTTCCCTTGCTCAATTTCTCGGTTGCTTCATTGACTTTTTTTCGTTGCCTTGCTCAACTCCTAAGTTGCCTCGCTCAATTTCTAGTTTCCCTTGCTCAATCCTCACTCCAATTTCTACGTTGCCTCGCTCGCCTCGCTCAATTCCTAAGTTGCCTCGCTCCAATTTCGATGTTCCCTCGCTCAAATCCTAGGTTGCCTCGCTCAATTTCTAGCTTTTTCGGTCAATTCGTAGGTTGCCTCTCTCAATTTCTAGGTTTCCTCGCACAATTTATAGCTTCCCTCGCCTCGCTAAAATCCTAGGTTTCCTTTTACAGTGTGGTCCACTTGATAGTTAGATCTATCTTATTTTTCGTCCCAAGCCTTAATATGAGCTCGTAAAATATATGGACAGTTTGGATATAACACATACATCATGATGGGACCCACAAAAGTAGCATAGCAAAAAAAAAAAAAAATTCAATTTTCAGTTTACCCCGCTCAATTTCCAGTTTGCCCCGCTCATTTCCAGTTTACCCCGCTCAATTGAGCGTTTACCCCACTTAATTTCCAGTTTGCCCCGCTCAATTTCCAGTTTGCCCCGCTCAATTGAGCATTTACCCCGCTCAATTTTCAGTTTACCCCGCTCAATTTTCAGTTTGCCCCGCTTAATTTCCAGTTTGCCCAGCTCAATTTGCCTCGCTCAGTTTGCCCTGCTGAATTTTCAGTTTGCCCCGCTCAATTTTTAGTTTGCCACGCTCAATTTTGAGTTTGCCCCGCTCAATTTCCAGTTTGCCAAGCTCAATTTCCAGTTTGCCCCGCTCAGTTTGCCCCACTCAATTTCCAATTTGCCCCGCTCAATTTTCAGTTTGCCCCGCTCAATTTCCAGTTTACTCCGCTCAAACTGAAATTTTTTTCCCATCATGATGTATGTGTTATATCCAAACCGTCTATATATGAGCGGGGTAAACTGAAAATTGAGCGGGGCAAATTGAAAATTAAGTGGGGCAAACTAGAAATTGAGCGGGGCAAACTAAAAATTGAGCGAGGCAAACTGAAAATTTGGTTACATGTTTTGGTTTAGGTTTAAGTTAAGGTTTAGGTTTAGGTTTAGGTTATAGGTTTTGGGATTTGAGAATGGGTTCGGGTTTATGTTATAGGTTTGGGTTTCGGTTTAGGTTATAGGTTTTGGGATTTGAGAATGGGTTTGGGTTTAGGTTATAGGTTTTGGTTTTGGTTTAGGTTATAGGTTTTGGTCTAGGTTATAAGTTATAGGTTTAGGATAAGGTTTAGGTTTAGGTTTAGGTTATAGGTTTTGGGATTTGAGAATGGGTTCGGGTTAGGTTATAGGTTTTGGTTTTGGTTTAGGTTATAGGTTTTGGGATTCGGGAATAGTTTTAGGTTATAAGTATAGGTTTAGGTTAGGTTATAGGTTTTGGGATTTGAGAATGAGTTTGGGTTTAGGATATAGGTTTTGGTTTAAGTTATAGGTTCTGGGATTTGAGAATGGATTTGGGTTTAGGTTATAGGTTTTGGTTTTGGTTTAGGTTATAGGTTTAGGTTTAGGTTTGGGTTTGAGTTTTGGGATTTGAGAATGGGTTCGGGTTTAGGTTACAGGTTTTGGAATTTAAGAATGGGTTCGGATTTAGGTTATAGGTTTTAGTTTTGGATTAGGTTATAGGTTTTGGGATTTGAGAATGGGTTCGGGTTTATGTTATAGGTTTGGTTTTCGTTTAGGTTATAGGTTTTGGTGTAGGTTATAGGTTTTGGGATTTGAGAATGGGTTCGGGTTTAGGTTATAGGTTTTGGTTTAGGTTATAGGTTCTGGGATTTGAGAATGGATTTGGGTTTAAGTTATAGGTTTTGGTTTTGGTTATAGGTTTAGGTTTAGGTTATAGGTTTAGGTTTCGGGATTTGAGAATGGGTTCGAGTTTAGGTTACAGGTTTTAAAATTTAAGAATGGGTTTGGGTTTAGGTTATAGGTTTTAGTTTTGGTTTAGGTTATAGGTTTTGGGATTTGAGAATGGGTTCGGGTTTATGTTATAGGTTTGGTTTTGGTTAAGGTTATAGGTTTTGAGATTTGAGAATGGATTCGGGTTTAGGTTATAGGTTCTGGGATTTGAGAATGGATTTGGGTTTAGGTTATAGGTTTTGGTTTTGGTTTTGGTTTTGGTTTAGGTTTAGGTTTGGGTTTGAGTTTTGGGATTTGAGAATGGGTTCGGGTTTAGGTTACAGGTTTTGGAATTTAAGAATGGGTTCGGGTTTAGGTTATAGGTTTTAGTTTTGGTTTAGGTCATAGGTTTTGGGATTTGAGAATGGGTTCGGATTTATGTTATAGGTTTGCTTTTGATTTAGGTTATAGGTTTTGGGATTTGAGAATGGGTTCAGGTTTATGTTATAGGTTTGGGTTTCGGTTTAGGTTATAGGTTTGGGGATTTGAGAATGGGCTTGGGTTTAGGTTATAGGTTTTGGTTTTGGTCTAGGTTATAGGTTATAGGTTTAAGATAAGGTTTAGGTTATAGGTTATAGGTTTAAGATAAGGTTTAGGTTTAGGTTATAGATTTTGGGATTTGAGAATGGGTTCGGGTTAGTTTATAGGTTTTGGTTTTAGTTTAGGTTATTGATTTTGAGATTTGAGAATGGGTTCTTGGGCTTCATGCACTCATTTATAGCCTAATTCATCAACTCATTTGTGTAACTGATTGACTTTTCCTTATTGCAACAGATCCTAGACTTTTGTAACTAATGCACATGCTTGTGAAGCGATGCACATCGATGGATGGTTGTGAAGTGATTCATTGACTTGTTCTGTGATTGTAGTGATGGATTGTAAGTTTTTGTGAAGTGATGCACTGTAGGTTTTTGTGAAGTGATGCACATTAATGGTTTTTTTTTCCAAATCAATGGTTACTTTTCTTTCTTACACTTATTTGAAAGCTGATTCATGCACTCATGTGAACTGGATTGTATCATGATTGCAGCAGATCCTAATCTAATTTGTCAACTGATTCATAGACTAAACTCCAGACAAATCTGTGAACTGGAACTCATTTGTGAACTGAACTTGAACTGGAATGCGGACTGTAGCTTGAACTGAACATTTTGTTGAAGTCTATACCATTGGAATTTCAGGTGGATGTTGCATGTGGGAGGATTGGAGCTGCATATTTCAGATTCAAGCATCTGGTACGTCTCTTGTCAAGAATGCATATGTGTAGTTATCATTGTGGTTATAGTTATTCATTATGTGACATGTTTTCAGGTGAGATGAACGAGTTTCAAAAGAAAACAGTCTGCGGTTTTGAGAAGCGATTCCTAATGCCATTTTATGTTTAAATGCATATTTCAGATTTAAGCATCTGGTACGTCTCTTGACTCAAGAATGCACATGATTGGAGTGGTCTGGCCATTTGGACAGACCGTATTTATTATTTGTTCAAAATTGATGGAGCAGACTCGAATATGCGTCGGAGCTATCCGGAAGAGCGGGGGTCCCTGGAAGGTGGGAACCGCTGTTATGACCATGATGAAGTTGTCAATTTCCTATGGACAGCATTGGAAGGGCCTGACCATTTGGACAGGCCGTGTTTATGTATTTGCTCAAAATTAATGGAGCAGACCTGGATGTGCGTCGGAGCTATCCGAAAAAGCGAGGGTCCCTGGAAGGTGGGAACCGCTGTTATGACCATGATGAAGCTGTCCATTTCCTATGGACAGCATTGGAAGGACCTGGCCATTTGGACAAGCTGTGTTTATGTATTTGCTCGAAATTAATAGAGTATACCCGGATGTGCGTCGGAGCTATCCGGAAGAGCGGGGGTCCCTCGAAGGTGGGAACCGCTGTTATGACTATGATGAAGCTGTCCATTTACTATGGACGGCATTGGAAGGGCCTGGCCATTTGGACATGCCATGTTTATATTTGTATTTGCAGGTACCATATCCTTAACCTAAACCCGAACCGATTCTCAAACACTAAAACCTATAACCAAAACCAAAACCAAAACCTATAACCTAAACCCAAACCCATTCTCAAATCTCAAAACCTATAAACCTAAACCAGACCAAAACCTATGACCTAAACCCGAATCCATTCTCAAATCTCAAAACCTATCACCTAAATTAAAACCATAACCAAAACCTATAACCTAAACCCGAACCCATTGTCAAATCCTAAAACCTAAAACCTAAACCTAAACCTTATCCTAAACCTATAACCTATAACCTAAACCCGAACCCATTCTCAAATCCTAAAACCTAAAACGTAAACCAAAACCATAACCTAAACCTATAACCTAAACCCGAACCCATTCTCAAATCCAAAAACCTATAACATAAACCTAAACCTTATCCTAAACCTATAACCTATAACTTAAACCAAAACCTATAACCTAAACCAAAACTAAAACCTAAGACCTAAACCCGACCCATTCTCCAATCCCAAAACCTATAACCTAAACCGAAACCAAAACCTATGACCTAAACCCAAACCCATTCTCAAATCCCAAAACCTATGACCTAAACCCGAACTCATTCTCAAATCCCAAAACCTATAACCTAAACCAAAACCAAAACCTATGACCTAAACCCGAACCCATTCTCAAATCCTAAAACCTATAACCTAAACCTAAACCTAAACCTATAACTTAAACCCAAACCCATTCTAAAATCCAAAACCTATAACCAAAACCAAAATCAAAACCAAAACCTATCACCTAAACCCGAATCGATTCTCAAATCCTGAAACCTATAACCAAAACCAAAACCATAACCAAAACCTATAACTTAAACTCGTACCCATTCTCAAATCCAAAAACCTATAACCTAAACCTAAACCTTATCCTAAACCTATAACCTATAACCTAAACCAAAACCAAAACCAAAACCAAAACCTAAAACCTAAACCCGAACCCATTCTCAAATCATAAAACCTATAACCTAAACCAAAACCATAAAACCATAACCAAAACCTATAACCTAAACCCGAACCCATTCTCAAATATTCCAAAAACCTATAACCTAAACCTAAAACCTTATCCTAAACCTCTAACCTATAACCTAAACCAAAACCTATAACCTAAACCAAAACCAAAACCAAAACCTAAGACCTAAACCCGAACCCATTCTCAAATCCTAAAACCTATAACCTAAACCAAAACCATAACTAAAACCTATAACCTAAACCCGAACCCATTCTCAAATATTCCAAAAACCTATAACCTAAACCTAAAACCTTATCCTAAACCTCTAACCTATAACCTAAACCAAAACCAAAACCAAAACCTAAGACCTAAACCCGAACCCATTCTCAAATCCTAAAACCTATAACCTAAACCAAAACCATAACCAAAACCTATAACCTAAACCCGAACCCATTCTCAAATATTCCGAAAACCTATAACCTAAACCTAAAACCTTATCCTAAACCTCTAACCTATAACCTAAACCAAAACCTATAACCTAAACCAAAACCATAACCTAAACCTAAGACCTAAACCCGAACCCATTCTCAAATCCTAAAACCTAAAACCTAAACCAAAACCATAACCAAAACCTATAACCTAAACCTGAACCCATTCTCAAATCCCAAAACCTATAACCATATCCTAAACCTATACTTATAACCTAAAACTATTCCCAAATACCAAAACCTATAACCTTATCCTAAACCTATAACCTAAACCCAAACCAAAACTTATAACTAAAACCCGAACTCATTCTCAAATCTCAAAACCTATAACCTAAACTAAAACCAAAACCTATAACCTAACCTGAACTCATTCTCAAATCCCAAAACCTATAACCTAAACCAAAACCTAAAACATATAACCTAAACCCGAACCCATTCTCAAATTCTAAAACCTGTAACCTAAACCTGAACCCATTCACAAATCCCAAACCTATCCTAAAACCTTATCCTAAACCTAAACCTAAACCTATAACCTAAACTCAAATCCCTAAACCAAAACCAAAACCAAAACCTATAACCTAAACCCAAATCCATTCTCAAATCCCAGACCCTATAACCTAAACCAAAACCTATAACCTAAACCTGAACCCATTCTCAAATCCCAAAACCTATAACCTAACCTAAACCTATACTAATAACCTAAAACTATTCCCAAATCCCAAAACCTATAACCTTATCCTAAACCTATAGCCTAAACCAAAACCTATAACCTATAACCTTAACCAAAACCTATAACCTAAACCAAAACCAAAGCCTATAACCGAAATCCAAACCCATTCTCAAATCCCAAAACCTATAACCAAAACCATAACCAAAACCTATAACCTAAACCCGAACCCATTTTCAAATCCCAAAACCCAAACCCAAACCCAAACCTAAACTTAAACTTAAAACCTAAACCAAAACTTATAACCTGAACCAAAACTAAAACCTATAACCTAAACCCGAACCCATTCTCAAATTCCAAAACCTATAACCTAAACCAAAACTAAAACCTATAACCTAAACCCAAACCCATTCACAAATCCCAAAACCTGTAACCTAAACTCGAACCCATTCTCAAATCCCAAAACCCAAAAATCAGTGGGGATTACAACAGGGAAAAGGAAAAAAAAAATGAAAAAGAAGCTAGCAAGTTGGGGTCGACCGGGTCAGGCCGGTCGACCGGCCTATGGCTACGGATTATAACCGTAGCCATAGCTATAACGCTCTGCACTTTTTTTTTTTCTTTTTTCTTTTTTCTTTTTTATTTTTACTTTTTACATGGAGAACTTTATTGTACCTATATTTTTCTTTAATACATGTTTATATAAATATGTGTGTGTGTGTGTGTGTGTGTATATAAATATAAATTTTTCTCCTTTTTTTTTTCATTTCTTTCTTTATTCATTTAACAAGAATATCTTCTAAACTAAAATTAGTTACTTGACGTACCACATATGATTTTGGGATAGGAGAAGCTATTTTAGCCAACCAACCTAATTATTTTTCAAGATTCCATCAGGTTGAGGGTCGAAAATACATTTCATTCACTTCACGATCAATTTCAAACACTTCATGGTCAAACTAGAAATTGAGCGAGGCAAATATGAAATTGAGTGAGTAAATTGAAAATTGAGTAGGACAAGGTATGAATTGAGTGAGGGAAGCTAGAAATTGAGCGAGGTTTAGGCTACGTTGAGCGAGGCAAACTGGAAATTGAGCGGGGCGAACTCGAAATTGAGCGGGGCAAACTGAAAATTGAGCGGGGCAAACTGAAAATTTGGTTATATATTTTGGTTTAGGTTTAGGTTAAGGTTTAAGTTTAGGTTTAAAATAACGTTTAGGTTATAGGTTCTAGGTTATAGGTTAAAGCTTTAGAGAATTGAGAATATGTTAAGGTTTAGGTTTAGGGAATCGAGTTCAGGTTTGAGATCGGGTTTAGTTTGGGTTTTCAAGTTTAGGTTTAGGTTAAGGATTTGAGATTAGGATTAGGTGTAGGTTTAGGTTTAAGGATTTGAGAATGCATTTAGGTTTTAGGTTTAGGTTTAGGTTATAGGTTTAAATTAGGTTTAGGTGTAGGTTATAGGTAATAGCTTTAGGTAATATCGTAGATATTATCGACATAAGTTGTAGATATCATCTACAAATCATCGATATATCGACGTAAGTTGTAGATATTATCTACATATCATCGATATATCGACGTTAGTTATAGATAACAATTTTTGATACACTTTAGCTACGGATTATAACCGTAGCTATAATTGCGTTGATATAATTTTTGGATTTGAGAATGGGTAGGTTATAGGTTTTGATTTTGATTTTGATTTAGGTTATAGGTTATAGGTTTAGGTTAAGGTTATAGGTTTTTAGATTTGAGAATGGGTTCGGGTTTAGGTTATAGGTTTCAGTTTAGGCTATAGGTTTTTGAATTTGAGAATGGGTTCGGGTTTAGGTTATTGGTTTTGGGATTTAAGAATAGGTTTGGGTTTTGGTTATAGGTTTTGGTTTTAGTTTTAGTTTAGGTTATAGGTTTTTGGATTTGAGAATGGGTTATGGTTTAGGTTTAGAAAATTGGGTTCAGGTTCGGGATTGGGTTTAAGTTTGAATTTTTAAGTTTAGGTTTACATTTATGTTAGGGAGTTGAGATTGGGATTAGGTGTAGGTTTCACTTTAGGAAATTGAGTTTAGGTTATAGGTTTAGGTTATAGGTTTTAGGATTTGGGAATAGTTTTAAGTTATAAGTATAGGTTTAGGTTAGGTTATAGGTTAAGGTTTAGGGATAGGTTATAGGTTTTGGTATTCGAGAATGGGTTCGGGTTTAGGTTATAGGTTTTGGTTTTGGTTTTGGTTATAGGTTATAGGTTTAGGATAAGGTTTAGGTTCAGGTTTAGGTTATAGGTTTTAGGATTTGAGAATGGGTTTGGGTTTAGGTTATAGGTTTTGGTTTTAGTTTAGGTTATAGGTTTAGGTCAATTTCCAGTTTACCCCGCTCAATTTCTAGTTTGCCTCGCTCAATTTCCAGTTTACCCCACTCAATTTCTAGTTTGCCCCACTCAATTTTCAGTTTGCCCCGCTCAATTTCGAGTTTGCCCCGCTCAATTTCGAGTTTGCCCTACTCAATTTCCAGTTTACCCCGCTCAATTTCGAGTTTGCCCCGCTCAATTTTCAGTTTACCCCGCTCAATTTTCAGTTTACCCCGCTCAATTTCTAGTTTGCCCCGCTCAAGAAATTGAGCAGGCAAACTAAAAATTGAGCGGGACAAACATGCAATTGACCTAAACGTATAACCTAAACTAAAACCAAAACCTATGACCTAAACCCAAACCCATTCTCAAATCCCAAAACCTATAACCTAAACCTAAACCTAAACCTTATCCTAAACCTATAACCTATAACCTAAACCTAAACCAAAACCTAAAACCAAAACCCGAACCCATTCTCAAATACCAAAACCTATAACCTATCCCTAAACCTTAACCTATAACCTAACCTAATATCTACAAGTGGATTAATGAGAGTTCAATTAATTTTCATGATTCTTGAAACAGGCATAAGATATCCCTGATATCTACAAGTGGATCCTCTGAATCCCTAGTCTCCTATCTCTGATTTCTCTTAAGTTTTAGATAATAATTTCACAATTATTCCTTAAAATTCTCTTTGATTTAGAATTCATCTTAGTCTAGTTCTAGTTCTAGTTAGTTTCGGATAACGTACAGGTTTCAGTCCCTTGGGATTCGACCTCGGTCTTACCGAGTTTATTACTACATCACAACCCTGCACTTGGGGTGTGAACAAAGACTACTATGCCCATGTGCAAGCATGCATTTGAACATGCATCCTGTATTTAATGTATGGGTTAGCTATTCATACCAACCTGTAGAGATTTGGAGAAGAAAGTAATTGACTGTATTGAGAAACTTATTTTGACTTATTTTGCAAAACAAATGCTAGTTGATGTGTTGTTAGTACTAATCGTTAATCATGGATGAATTCTGACGTTTAAAATCTAAAAATTACAGCAAATACAAAAGGAGACCTACCTGATCTGATGCATGTCATCTTCCTTTCCGTGAAAACCTGCATGAGGAAAGTTGAAGATTATCCTATCGAATTTCCGCATCATTAAATCTGTATGAAGTTTCATCTTTGTCACATCGACTCCATGTAAAATTGTTGCTCCCATCTTATCTATATACTCCAAATTTGATTTTGCATTTTTGTATTTCTTTATAACAACATCTGATTGAGAAAACCACCAGAACAATTCAATTAAACAGGGGAAGATTGTGTATGAAGGAACACCCAGTATTCTTTAAATGTATGAAAAACCAAACCATGCATCCAAAAACCATCCGGTACTCTAGCAGGCATGGCATATGTTTGCATTAATCCAGACTATCCAGATGACAGGCCTGTTTTGGATGGAGTATGGCCCCAAACTAACACTAATTGAATGACCCTATTATCTGATCAATGGCCATCAATGGACAGTTGTGATTTCAGTGCCTCACCCTCCAATGGGACAAAAACATTGGACAGTAGGGACTGTATGACAAGTATGCAATAATTATGATCCACCATACCTACCAAAAGACTAGAAACGAGTAAGAA
The DNA here is from genome assembly GCA_037074715.1 of Magnolia kwangsiensis. NCBI lineage: Eukaryota > Viridiplantae > Streptophyta > Magnoliopsida > Magnoliales > Magnoliaceae > Magnolia > Magnolia kwangsiensis. The sequence continues at coordinate 19,731,535 of CM073583.1, forward strand.
ACACCGATGTAGGCCCACAGCCCACCATAGGGCCCATCATGTGTTGATTTTAGGCTATTTGTTACAAGATTTGGGCCTACATGTCAGAAATCACATTTATTATTATTTTTAAAGATGGGGGATTCATGTGGAAGATACGATTGAAGATTTTGGGGGTATTTGGTAGATTTGTTTTTTTTTTCCTATTTTAGGCCAAATCTTTATTGATGGGATTTTTATTTTTTTTTAAAATCTTAAATAAATTATCAACTGATTTGAAATCAGTCTAATAGTTGGGGGACTTTCGCTAAAGATTCAAAGGATTTGACTTTAATGGTAATAAGCAGGAGACTAAGAATTTCAATGCTAACCACAAAGAGTTTCTTTTCTCTTCACGAAGACCATGATGCCTAGTTATAAAACGAGGATGAAATGTAAAAAAAAATTTATATACAAATAATGAAAATTCAAGACTCAAAGAAATTGTTTTTCAAATCAATGAAATCCTTTTAAAACATACATTACCAAGAAAAAAAATATGAGAGAGAGAGAGAACTCTAACAAGATCTTGTGCTTAGAAGTGCTGTAATGAATCTCTAATTTCCTGAATTTTAGCTTTGCTCCATAAAAAGCAATTGACATATAAGTTCTTAATATATCATCAACATCATCGGCATCATCCTAGCCCTATCCCAAGTATTTGGGGTTGGCCTCCCATGATTGATCGGTGAAAGTTCAACAACAAGCCGCCTAACTGACGGTAACCCTCCTTCACCCGATCTAGGGACTGGATCACATGTTAGTTAGTTGCAAGAAGCACTTATACCTACATGACGCTTCTGCTCGAATCATGCTTTGCACTCCCTCTCCCCCTTCCTAGGCTAATATTTCAAAATGGACATTTCCCGACAACCGGACCTGAATCTATTGTTGCTTCCCTTCATGCTTCACAAATATGGGTGGCCATGCATAGTTAAGTAGGTTATTAACACACACCCTGTGGCCCTGTGCACACACATGCATCCGCCTGCACACGCGCATACAGAGAAAGAGATATGAACTTCTTCTGTGAAATGGTTTCATGGTTGACAGCAGCTTTTCTACAAAAAAATTAAAATGGCAATATAGCACCTGATATATTGGTGTTGTAATGAATTCAAGGCACCCCATTATGTTATGATCTTACAAAAATGGCCTATATTATAACTGTGGTTGTGTTCAGTAACAGTTTGATATATTGCATTATAACTAGTAATGCCCATCATTATTGGTCCGTTATGATTGGTATTTTACAAATTATAATTAATCTACTAAACTATTCAATTAATAAAGCTTAATTAAAATACTGTTAGCTCAGTCCTATCATTCATTCCTTGAGGTAAAATAAATACCAATTTTCTTTAAAAAATCATGAGAAGAAAGAAATCAATTCTGGGTTTCTTCATTTGACAACATAGCCCAGTAGCCATAATCAATATCGCGGCTAGTGAGAGATTCAGCCCTGGCTGTTACGATATAATATACTGAGGCTTTAATCCTAACTAGAAAAGACTACTATCCACATATACATGATTGATAATTACTCCCTAAAGTTTTTTTTTTTACTTGCACACTCCCATTTCAAATTTTGGTAAGTGAAAGCATACAAAAGTGTGCGAGAGTTCAATCCCGATAAGGAAAATGGAGTACACAAATAAAATTGGGGGAGGTAAATGGTAAATACATAATTTGGGAAATTATACAACTGGAAAATGTGTTCACACAAAATTAGGATTGAAAAACAATGGGGTAAGAAAAATCAATAGAATCCAACAATTTTTCAAATGTATAGGATTTTTGGGTCATTGTGGTTTTTGGACCATGGTCCATTGATGAAGCCTAATGATAAATGAACAGTTCAGATCATTGCAAGACAATCCTCACCATTCAAAAACTCAATGGGGTACAGAATGACTAAAATCCAATGAGTGATTTTTGTGGGACATTTTTACACTATTAGGGTTGTTGGGTAAACTTGATTTCTAGTACATGGTCCACTTATGGCATCTCATGATGAATAAACGGTTCAGATCATCATCAGACAATCCTAACAATTTTCTTTAAAAAAATCAATGGGGTAAAAAATCACTAAACCCCAGTGGTTTTTCATATGGATAGGAATTAGGATTGTTGGGTCATCTTGATTTTTGGTCCTTGACCCATACATGGAGCCTATATGATGAATGAACGGTTGAGATAATCATACAGACGCATGGTGTACTGAAAGGCATAAAACAAAGAGAGTAAAAACATGAAAGAAAGATACCATATTGGTCAAGAGAAGTAGCGAGAATGTTGGAGGCAGATTGAAAGGATTTTGCAAGAGAGAGTGAGAAAGAGAAGTCTCCTTCTCCAACTAGAAGAATCTGATGGAATGAGGAATAGTATTTCAACCATCTATCTTCTTCTTCTTCTTCTTCTCCTTCTTTCTCTACTATTTTCTCTCTTTCTTCTTCATCTTGTTTCTCTCTGAGATTCTTGTTCATGCTCTGTCTTCTTGCCTTCTTTCTCATGATGAAATGAAATGGAAGTTGGAAAGGAATGCAGTCTCACGTACGGTTTTTCTTTCTCAGTGAAAGTTGGAAAGGAATGCAGTATCGCGTACGGTTTTTCTTCTCTCGCCAGTCTTCGGGAACGTAGAAGGAGAGAGCGAGAGGCGTGCTTTATTTCTTTGAATAAAAGCCACTGCTTTGCTACCAAATAACGAGTTTGCCCTGTTTATGCCGTTAAGTGGGTGTTTGTGGCATGACATTGGGAAGGACCAAGTAGGATGAGATTCAAAAAACATAATTATTACGCGTAGGATGAGATTCAAAAAACATAATTATTACACGTGGAGTTTCCTGATACCATGGATAGCTTAATACCATGCTATGTTTGTAATATGATGGTACATTGAATGGATATATCTACCATTATTTGAAATTATAGGAATAACACATGTGTTATATTCGAACCTTTTATTTGTTTTGTAACCTCATTTTATGGCATGAGTTTAAAATGAGACAAATCCAAAACTTATATGGCTTCAAAGAAGTTTTCAACGTTACGTATTCAATCCTCACTACTTTATACAGTGGGGTCGACTTGAGTTTTAGATTTGATTTTTTAATCCATGATCTAAAATGATCTCAAAAAATGAATGGACAATGTGGATATACCTCACACATCATGGTGGGACGTATATAACTTGTTAATATTGAGTGAAATTAGCACAAGACCCAATGCAATTTCATCTTATCTAATTCCACACTTTTTCATTTTTCCCAACCATAATTGGCAAGTACGGAACACAATTCCATCCCACCACCATTTTTTCCAACCATAATTGGCATGGACTGAATGCAATTCCATCTCACCTAATCTAATCTAAAACTAGGACTGTACACGAGTTAAGCTAGCTCTAAAAGTATGTCCGATTAGGCTTAACTCAGCTTGAATCGACTCGGCTTGAAAGGCAGATTCCACGTGAGTTAAGTTTGTTTACTAAAGCCCGAGTTGACTTCAAGCCAAGTTCGACCATGATGTATTTCAACTTAAACTTGACTTGACTTGAATCTCGAGCTCGACTCGGCTCAAGTAATATATTTTATATATTATATTAATATTAAATATAATATATATATATATATATATATAAGTTAAAAAAAGAAGTTAAAACTTAAAAATATTTACTAAAAAACCTTACTTGACCATATTCATATCCATTTTCTCTTTTTCTTTCCCTTATCCTACTGAGGTAAATTTGATTCAATTCGAACCACTAGCTCGACTCAAACTCGACTTAAAAGCTTTGGCAAACAAGATAAGCTTCAATGTTAAGCTCAAACTCGAGTATAACATGGACAAGTCAAGTCGAGCTTGGCCCACCTCAACTTGACTCAGCTCGATGTACAACCCTATCTAATACCATACGCCAAACGCAACAGGATGACACAAGTCCCCTTCTTCTGACCCAATGCAATGTGGGGCCTACTGTGATGTACATTATATCGATAACCCAAGCTTCATGAGGCTGACCGTGACATCCACTCCACCTATCCGTTTCACTAATCATTTTAGGACATGATCACAATCACTACCGAAATCCGAAATTCAAGTGGGCCACACCACAAGAAAACCGAGCATAACATAGATGCTAATGTGGGTGGGATCCTGACCATAGGGCCCATCTTTATGTATGAATTGTATATCCACGCTGTCCATATGTTTTTCTGGATTATTTTAGTGACTAGTCCCAAAAATTATGCAGATAAAATTTTCAATGGACCACACCACAAGAAACGGTGAGGAGTTAACCATAAAAATCCTTTTGTGGGCCAAAAAAGTTTTGGATCAAGCCTATATTTGTTTTTTTTTTCATCCAGGTCCATGTCACTTTATCAAAAGGTTGGATAGCCAATAAACATTACGGTGGACCCTATAAAGTTTTTAATGGTGGGCGCACAATCATTATTTTCTGTTGTGTAGTCCACCTGAAATTAGTGTCTGCTTTATTTTTTGGACTATGCCTTAAAATAAGCTGGAAAAACAGATGGACGGTGTGGATATACGATTCACACACCAAGGTGGGCCCTATGGTTAAAGTCCTACCCACATGGCTAATTAAGCGGCAGCTAACTCACGCTCGTTGAAACCTCTGTACATCAAGGTGGGCCCCACAGTCGCGTCCTCACTGCATAAAACGGTGAGCAATCCAGACAAGGAGGGAAAAATCAGACGGTTAAAAATTCCAATTATGTTCAATTTTCAATTGGACCACTAATTTCTACGGTTAAGATTTCCATACGTACGTTTGACGATCGATCACCATTTTTCGTCATCCACAAAACGTTCAACAACTAAGCTCTGTGAGGCCCGCTGCATTCTGTTTGAAATCCACTCCGTCCATCACCTAATGACCGGTTTGGATGGAATATAACCCACACAGTAGGCCCCAGGAAGTGGCCCACCTACGTTTTGAGTCAAGCAGACTTTTTGGATGACCCCATTACGGGTGTCCTTTGGTGTGAATATCGAGCTCGGGTCCTCATGTGAGGTTCCTCGACTGATCCACGGAGTAGATGTCATTCAAACGGAAGCGGATTGGCCGGTGTACCACACGCTAGCAATATAGCTGGTGCATTTCCGTCCGTAAGTTCTGTGGGTCCCATCATGAGCTATGTGTTATATCCAAACCGTTTATATATTTGGCAAGCTTGTCTTAATGCTTTACAGAAAAATAAGAAAATTATAAAGATCAAGTGGACCACACTGCAAAAAGAAGTGGGGAATTGAATGTCTACCATTGAAACCCTTTTGGGGTCACAGAGGTTTTAGATTAACATGATATTTGTTTTTCCTCGTAACCAAGGTATTAGTATACTCTTATGATAATGAGTAAACTTAATTGATCCCACATTGAATGTATGTGGTCTATGCACACCGTTCATTTATCTTTTGAGGATTGATTCTAAAATTGAAGCATATCCAAAGATAGAGTGGATCATGCTAATAATGATTTTCACAATTAAAACCTTGCCAGGCTTCAAAATTATATTTATTTGCCATCTAACTTATTCATAAGGTTATACAGGCCTGGATTAATGGAAAACATAAATATTAGCTTGATTCAAAACTTATGTGCTTCTTAAGAAATTTTTAATAATAGAAGTTCAATTCAACTGTTTTATGTGATGTGGCCCATTTAAACTTTTTATATGCTTTATTTTTGGGTTCAGGCCTTAAAATTATCTAAAAAAATAGATGAAGGGAACGGATAAAATACATAATACATAAGTTATAGTAAACCTCACAAAGTTTACTCGGTACGCAAAGCATAATATCTGCTCACTAAGAATCTATCTTTGTAATCTTATGAGTAGGTTGGATAGAGAGTAAATGTTATGGTTAGCCCTACCAATGTTTTAATTGTAAATATCATTATCTCCCCAGTTATTTGTGGTGTGGTCTAGTTGAGATTTGGATATAAATTATTTTTTGGCCCATGCTTTAAAATGATTTCAAAAAATGGATGAAGGATGTAAAGCCCACGTAACTTTGATCTCCTTTGAACCGTTATTACTAATGGGACCTTGAGGAGCGTGAGTGCTCGTCTTCCCATGACACATACCCACACCAATTACATCGCTAGCTAGTGTGTGGTATACCAGCCAATCCGCTTCCCATTCAAACATCATGGACTTTTGTGTGGCCCACAGAGGTTAGGCGGTGGAGATTCATACGAAGTGTTAAACCCAGTAAGGGCCTGACTGGACGGGCACGCTGGATGGTATTGGGTTGTATTAGGGTGGATTGCACACTGTTCAAGGCAGTGTCAGTGGATTACATGCAATCCCACTGATTGCTGTATCCAGCGTCCCAGCTATGGCCTGTTTGGATGGGCTGCCTGGATGGGATTGGTTTCAAGTGTAAGCATGTTTGGACAGGCGTTGGATTGGAAGCTGGATACAGGCGTAGGATTGGAAGCTGGATACAGGCCCTCTCATTGTAGGCAGGTGCAAAGGACGGTGATAACCGTCTCCCGCCCCGCCAATCCAGTGGCTGCTTGCACCGGGGAAATGGAATTAGGTACTCCCCATGACAGCAGCCTTTGGCTGGTGGTCGCTGCTCCGTGGGACCCACCATGATGTACATGTCTCATCCATGCCGTCCATCTAATTTGGAACAGATCATTTTAAGATTGTGATATGTCAGATATTCATATATCCCAATCTTAAATGGACCAGATTACAGGAAACAATTTTGAGAGAGCGTCAACCGTTATAATACAATTTCAACCGAATAGTTTTGGGTCTAGCTCATTTTTTTTTGTCTTTTTTCCATTCATCTGGGGCTGTACGACCTAATCAATCTATCGGACGTCAAATAAACAATTCAGTGGGCCTTATGAGGACTTGAGAGCTGAATGACCAATCATTACTGTTTTCATGTGGTGTGGTCCACTTGAAATCAATCCACCTCTCAATTCTGGGATTAAGCCATAAAATGATCGGTAAAAATGTATGAACGGAAAGGATGAAACACATACATCATGGTTTCCAAAGAGCACCAACCACCAGTATTGAAACTGGTGTCAGGGAAATTAGCCAATCCGTTCCTGTGCAGTGGCGTCAAATGAATCAACTCCATGGCAGGGAGGCCGTGCCATCTGGTATTTACATTATGAAAATGTTTCATCCATGCCATTCATCCACTTTGACATGACATCTTACACTGTTGTCCCAAAAATCAGAGTGCTATATATCCCAGGTGAACCACAACACCTCAACATATAGCGGCTCAGCCTTCTAATTTACCAGTTACTCCCAGCTCAAATCTGTTCATACTTACCATGATGGCCCAGATGGAGATATAAAACAGATGTCAATATATATCGAACTGCGTGTGGACCACACTGGTATTTTCAAAGGTCATAAAATCGTGTGGGGCCTACCGATTTATGTCTCATGAAATTAGCAAATAAAAGTGAATTCAATCACCATATTATCAGCAGAGGACTTGTCTAGAAATCCGCATAGATCACATCATGTGACAGTGGTGTGATAGAGATAGATCTCAAAAAATATGCAGCCTACTAGAATAACAATGAATGTGGAACACGAGAACCAACGTTGTGTGGCAAAAATAGAGAAAAAGTATCAAGTGACACAATAAGAGTAATAGTCATCTGAAGAGGGTTAGAATTTAAACATCACAAGGAAGGCAAGAAACAAGACTACGACGCCAACTAGAAGAGCACAAAATATCTCCCCATCTGACTGGGTTGATGGGGGAAGATCATCAGTCGACATGGTCGTAGAAACCATGGCCGTCGAGGCCTGTGCTGTCGGCATTGTCTATCAACTGGAGTGTGACAATGAATGGCGAATGTAGAGGTCATCAGAAAATGCATCGACCTGAACCGCTTGAGATGTTGTGCAAGGTCTTGACGGTGCACATGCCTTGCTGAAGTGCTCGTCCCAATATGTCATTGCCTCTTTCCAGTTCCTAAATGCACGGTGTCTCGCTCCACTATACCCCTCCACCTCCACCCGAGCATCGTCCCAAGATATGTAAATGTCAGGCCTACGCCCCACCAAGACGACATAATATTTATCATTTCCCATCTGCAATGACATGGACGTAATTGGCACGAGATACGTGTGTTGGAATAAAAATTTGCTAACTAAGTGGACATGCAGTATTCTCTTATCAAATATTATCGAAAAGTACAAAAAATTATTACTAAGGTAAACAAAAACCATAAAAGTATATACGTACCCTTCCAAGCAAGCGGATGCATCTGACACCTCGATCACCAAAGTGAATAAACTAACCAATGGATGCATGTGAAACCATAAAAGTATAATTGATTACATAAAAGTCATGGTCATAACATAATTATCATACTCGTATATACTACCTTGTGTCTGTCCCAAAAAGATTAGTAAGTTATCAAATCATCCAAGAAAATCATGTAATTCAAAGTTATTACAGACCAACAACTAACAGCCAAAACAACAACCTCAGAAATGCAGATCCTCAGATGGATCCGACACCTCGATCACCAAAGTGGTCATGAAGTGTTCTCTTCAACCAGTCAATGCGATGCTCAGGACGCAGACTCACAAAAAACGATGCTAGATCCTTGTCTTTACTTAAGAGCTGACCAACCTCAAAGAACTCTGAGTTGGACAGGCCCTGGACCCCTTCTAGTATATCAAGTACTTTAGAAGTGCGATTTACCGACGTGTCGAGGCCAAATTTAAGCATCGAGTCGGCAACAGTCTGTAGAGAGGCCCCAAGGACTTCACAATGACGAGCAGGGCGCGATCGTTTCCTGCTTGCGCTCCCACTTTGAGTGGCATTAGAATTAGACATGTGAGTGGGAGTGCTACGTGAGCCGTGTTGTCCAACCGAAGGACTGTCTAGTGAAAATGGGATGGTCCTTGTAGAGTCAGTGGCAAAATCATCTGACAAGTCAATTGTATCATCGAGGTTATCATCCAGCTCTCTCCATGCATTATTGAGTTCTTGTTGAAGATGAGATGATGATGCTGATGCGGCTATAGTCCTACTGCCTTGGACATAACGTCCCAATGCCTGGTCCGAACCGACGATAGTTGCAAGATCATTCATTCTCTCAATCCGTTTACCGCGGAGTTTCTCAGCACGCAGGTGAGACTGCAACCGTACATTAATGAGTAGTAAGTACAGTAAGAAGTATATATTGAAGCGAATATTTTAACTTTATATTTAAAAAATTATACCTTGAGATATTCCTCCCAGACTTCATCAGGAGCCATCACCACCATCCGCTCGTTATCACATCCGAACCCGCTCGCCACCAACATATCCTTTACTGCAGTGTATTCCCTCTTGTAATACCTTAGTTGGTTAGAGACATTCTGCCACCTAAGGACTATATTAGTATGCTTTGTAACGGCGTCAGCGGCAATTTGGTACGCCTCACGTTTGAAACCATTATCGCCCTTGCATCCCAATGCCACTTGTTCCAAAAATATGTCGATCATAACCTGATCCATCTCGGGAGTCCATTTTATTTTCGAGGCTCGGGATGTAGGCTCGGCCAAGGATTTCACCGTCCTCGTGCATGGGGAGGATCGTGTTGGCACCACTGGTGTCTTGGCCGGTGAATGTATTGGTGTCGATGGATCACTAGACATCCCGTCTGCCATACCACCTGAATATCAAATACATATTTTGATTTGCATAAAGTCAGCCAAAATCATTAGAATATGATCCCTATTTTAAAAGTTCGATTATCAAAAAGATCGTCTGTTATCTCCATGAGCAGGAATGTGCCATCTCACGGATTGGAAGATGGCAGTTCATTTATAGGTACGTAACATGATTTAGGAAGTAAATAATAATAAGTCATGAAAATTGTTTCAAAAATAGCGATAAATTATCTTGCCCTACTATTTTGTTGCGCATCTACCCACAATCTGCTTGCTATAGCATCGCGCACGGAATTTCAATCATCTTTTTCACGCTGAGATGCTTGCAGTAACCATTGTCGCTCGTCGTTCGTTGAAACCTCGTGAGGTGTTGGGTTACTCTCCCCATCAGTGGCAGATACTCCAGCGTAGTCCATCTCTTCTTGAGATTCTGTTTTAGTACGTATGAAATTGTTTAAGACACAACAGGCTATCACAATTTGGATCTGTGTGTGGAATTCATACTGCATGGCGGTCTTCAGGATGGAGAATCTGTCTTTCATAACACCAAAACAACGCTCAATTGCATTGCGCAACTGTACATGCCGATAATTAAACAGCTCCTTCATGTTGGCAGGTGCTCTCCCGGTTCGATACTCCTAAAACCGGGTGAATGTGCATAACCGACATCGACAACGTAATATTTTCCTATACATTTGAATCAAAATCCAATTGAATTTACAATAACATAAGTCAACGTGATGAAATAGACTGGCAATCTCTTAAAAGATAACCAAATACCATGTGGGACACGCAAGGGATCATCTGATCGACTCAGAGTGTTGTGTAAGACCCTCGCATCCGAAGCAGAACCTTCCCAACCGACCAATATGTAAATGAAGTTCATATCAAATAAACACGCCGCCAGTACGTTTTGGGAGAGGACTCCCTTCCTATTGCGAAAGCTCGCATGATCACCGGTAGGCACATGAGCAGGAATGTGTGTACCATCAATTGCCCCAATGCAATCCTAGATACATTGGATAAAGGTGTGAATGAAGGGTGGTATTAAATACGTATATGAAAATATACCCCGCGATAATTAATACCTGAAAGTAAGCAGCCCAATTTGTGTTTGTCTGAATATTAGATGGAGTCGCTGGTCCAGCCTGTTTAACGAAATTGGGTTCAATGACACAATTACATCTAATACACTTTGAAAGTGGCGACTCACAGTTTCACCCGATCGAATGAATCTATGACCAATTACACGATTCTGAACATTGTGCCCCCAATGTGTGTAGGAACATTACTAACTGTTCTTCAAGACTCACACGCCTAGTATCACGTAGCATGGTCTTCTCGTGTAGCTGAGTACATAGATCGAAGAACGTCGCTCGATTCATCCTAAGTTGCGTGACACAATCCCGGTCACTAGCCCTAATGATAGAGTTGATGAACCTGGCGCGCTCATCCTCTCCATGACGAGAGGGCTGTTTGAACATGTATTCACGACAATATTCCCGACGGCCGCCACACAAGCCATCATCGCCCTTGCAACCATGACACTATTTGTATCTTCTCTTAATTTTTCACCCTCCATCGCCAACTGATAACCAATACCATCAGGTTCGTATACTCAGAAGTCCTTCCATCTACTATTCGAGAAAATGTTGAATAATTTATATGGTGGGACAAGTTCGTATATAATTACATGTTAAAAAGTTCACATTTCACAACCCATTATTTCCATTACATTTTGAAGAGATGGATTCCAATTCCAAATCCGGACCCATGTCTAGGATCTGGTTCGAGAGTTAAAATAATTAAGAATATACGATAGAATTCTGAAAAACTAGCTGGATAGGAGGCATGGAGTTAAATTAAAATGATATAATATGCAGTGAATAATGCAAATGTCAGTTTTCTAAAATGATACAATGGTGTAGAAATGTACCTCCTAAACGTCTCTGTAATGAACAAGAACGGTGTGCCGAACACTGTCTCCTAAAAAATGGAACAACAAGTAATGGAAATATTCCTTCAGTTAAGACATCACATGACTATAATAAGGAAGTCCCATCATACACCATTGCATATATAACAAATACAATTGTGTGGATAAAGGTCATTGGCTTTTCAAAGATGAATGGAGTGTGCAATATTAACCACTAGATAAAGAGCCAAAAATATCTACAATTAAGAACAAACACAGGCCATTGCCCAAATTAAATCTTTTGGGTTCTATGAAATGAAACCAAATGAACAAATCGGTCGTGCAGAGGAGACAGACGGTAATAAATCAATGCCCCTTTGATTCTGTTGGCTATGTATCTGCTGCAGAGAGAAGTCTCAACTGCTAGAGTTTTATGGGGAAGACTAAAGAGAACCAATTTCATTTCAATAAAGCTTCCATCATTCCCCAGTCCGAGTAAGAAATGCAAAACATGGAGAAATTCCTAATTTGAAAGGATCTTGAAGTACCTGAAATTGAGAGCTGGTGTAACCATTCCTAAATTTTTGTTGCATGGAATGGCAATTCACCCAAATGACCGTTGTGCTCTATTGTTATTTTGGGCTAGTCTGATGTAGAAAGTCCATTCCATCAATGTGCAATGCACTAACGGTAGTTATGAATATTGGGTTGACTCCCCAACGTAATTTGAAACGAACTTAATTGGAAAGCTATCGTAAATGATTAAACCCAAATATAAACCTCCAATAATTGTAAAACAATTTGATCGGAAAGACGATAAGAACTATGAACTATGTCCATACTTTGTAAATTAAATTAATCCCAAAAAAATGTAAAAATAATATCATTTTTTGAAAATAACTTTGCCAAAATGTTGCTCTTCAGCAGACATTTGATCTCTCCTGCACAAAATCAGAAACTTAAGCATGAAATTCTAACTGTCCAATCACAGCTTCATCAGTATCTTATTCCATTATTATTAGTTGTATGCTTAGTTTATAGATAAAAGGATGTTATATGTTTAGTTCAAAAAGGCATTCTAGCTATTTGTATCCAAATTCAACTTGTTGCTGCAATCTTTTTTAGTTTCTGATATGAAAATTTAAGAAGATAAACACACACACCACCCAAAAATGCAATCATTAACCTCTGAAAAAAGAAAATCAAGAGGAAAAAAGAAAAGATAAAGAAAAATATAGAAAGAAAACAACCCACCACTCAGAATGCAATCGTTTTTGTTCTGTAAGAGAAAAATAAGGGGGAAAAAAAATACTCACTGTCCATACACTATGCAATTTTAAAAGCTATTTTTTGGTTATGTAAGAAGAAAATCAAGTGAACAGGGAAAACCCACCATTCCAAGTTCCATCTTATTTCCTATGTGAGAAAATTCAAGGGAAAATAAAAATGCCCCTCTAATCAAATTGCAACTTTTTGCTTTTATAAGAAGAATAGCAAGTGAACAAACAGATCACACCACAAAATGCAATCTTTTTTGTTAAGAGAAAATCAAGAAAAAACAATGCAACCCACCAACCAAAATCCAGTCTTTTAGTTTAGTACGAGTAATAAAATCAAGAGAACAATCAACACTCATCATTCCAAAATCCATCTTTTTGATAGTGTGAGAGAAAATTCCAAGAAAAAAAAAAAAATAACCTGCTTATCAAAATGCAATCTTCTGGCATTTGCAAGAAGAATAGCAAGTGAACAAACACAACACCCCAGTCAAAATGCAATCTTCTCTTTTCTATAGGAATTCATAAAATCAAGTGAAAAAGAACAATCCACCATTCCAAATTCCTTCTTCTGTAAGTACAATTATGAGAACAAACACCACCCAGTCAAGTTTTTTTTTTTTTCCTGTAAGAGAAAAATCAAGGACATAACCCAACCGTCAAAATGCAATCTTTTGACTTCTGCAAGAAAAGAATGAAGTGAACAACACCACCCACAACAAAAATGTAATATTTCCAGTTCTGCGACATGCAAGAGAAAACTTGAGCAAGCTAACAACAATTAAACTCAATAAAAAAACAACAATTAGACTGAAAGAAACCAAAAGTAATAGAAATAATTGACTGGTTAACAAAGAAATCAGGTATGAGAATACACGCATACAAGCATAAACACATGCCGGATATGATTTGAATGTGGAATGTTTATGTTTTTCCCCTCTTCTTAAAAGCTGCCATCATTGAGGAGTCGGGATTGCTCCGACAAGGAAATTTTTGGGTCATAAAGCATCCGAGATTGGGCTCGCTGGATCAACCGTCTAAATCACCAAACATTGGGCCCCACATTATGAACTCAAATACTGAATTTGATTTAAAAACATTTTTCTTAATGCAAAATAAAATGCACTTAATGACATCTAGTTTATAGAAAGAAAGCAAAAAATGACAAATGAAAATAATAGAAAGGTTAAGTTCTCATAAGGAACTATGATTCAAACCACTGCTATGTTTCTTTCAAGTTCACCTTGAAAGAAGCAGTGTTACAATTGGATCCCACAAACACCACTGAAAGAGGGTTCACAGAATAATTCCACAAACTTTAGATTTCCAAGCATTTGTTCTTCTTTATAGACAGTAAGAAACACAATAGCAAATACATACATGTGCAGAAGGGGCTGCTGTGCAAATGCTCCAAAAGAAAATATATACTTCAAGCACATCAAGTCAGGATTCATAAAACACATTAAGTTGTAGTCTCCCACTGTACATTGAGTACATGTTCATCCAGTGGGCTCATGTACTGCAGAGAATCACATGTAATTCAGGTGCTGAAGATTAGACAGTGGGCCACACAACTGATAGATATTATTTTAAGATTCAAAATATAATAGTAAAAGCCAACCAACAAAAGTATCCCATATGGAATCCTACCAAGAGTGCAACTGGATTTAGGGAAGACTTAGCTCCTAGCAAGGCAAGACATTTATTAGAACTGGGAAAATGAAATATAAGTGCAATTCTTCTTCCAAAATAATTAGATGGGAAAGATGCTGATGAATGTGGAACTGCTAATCAACATTAACAGCAGGTCTATGCGAAAAACCCAAACAGAATACACCCTTCTCACATAACAAGAGAAGTTGCAATTGAAGGACATGATAGAGAGAATGGGACATGTAAATGAAGTGAAAATTCAATTGCCTACATTTTGGTCATTATCCAATGTACATAGAAAATGTATATTTCACAATCGTTATATTGATAAGAGTTAAGGAAGCATTTCCAGTCTTTATAGACAGTAAGAAACACAATAGCAAATACATACATGTGCAGAAGGGACTGCTATGCAAATGCTCAAAAAGAAAATATATACTTCAAGGACAATTGACCCCATGCTTTTGCAGCCTAAGTATGATACACATAATCGTCCGTTGAAGCACATCAAGTCAGGATTCATAAAACACATTAAGTTGTAGTCTTCCACTGTACATTGAGTACATGTTCATCTAGTGGGCTCATGTACTGCAGAGAATCACAAGTAATTCATGTGTTGAAGATTAGACAGTGGGCCACACAACTGATAGTTATTAGTTTAAGATTCAAAATATAATAGTAAAAGCCAACCAACAAAAGTGTCCCATATGGAATCCTACGAAGAGTGCAGCTGGATTTAGGGAAGACTTAGCTCCTAGCAAGGCAAGACATTTCTTATGGAAATACAGTTTGAGTGGCAATTTAACTACTTTATCACTTTAACAAAGACTCAAATTTCTTATCAATATCCCATATGGAAATTGACAAAGGGTTCGGATTGATTTAAGGAACTTCTGCAACATTTTTATCAAACTCTCTGTTTCTTTCGCATTGTAAGATGTACCTCTTCAGTAGGTGGACCAGGTGGTCCGCATGGACAATAGGTTTGCTGGCTATAACCGCCAGAAAGGTGCGAAGGCCTTACAGTGTTCTGAGCAAAAAAATTTATTAGAACTGAGAAAATGAAATATAAGTGCAAATCTTCTTCCAAAATAATTGGATGGGAAAGATTAACAGTAGGTCTATGTGAAAAATGAAATATAAGTGCAAATGAACATTAACAGCAGGTCTATGTGAAAAATCCAAACAGAATACACCCTTCTCACATATCAAGAGAAGTTGTAATTGAAGGACATGATAGAGAGAATGGGACAAGTAAATGAAATAATATTGAGGCACTGACAACAGTAATAAACACTCAATCCTTGATCTACATTTTGGTTATTATCCAAGGATCACCTTCAATGTATATTTCACAATCATTATAGATAAAACAATCTCATTTCAGTAATGCTACATGAGGAATACCAATTACAACACTAGTTTTAGAAGTGAAATATAAAGAATAGGTAATCTGTATACATGTATGCAAGAAACAAGTATCATGTATACATGTATATTAAAAATTTGAAAATTTCATCACCGTTATAATCCAAGGAGAATAGTACATTAACAGATGAAAAGTGCCAAATTAAACAGCTTGCATGTATACATTGATAGAACTGTCATTTAATCCATGTACTAATATCCACATAAAATCAATCCACTGTATGACAAGGCATACAGTCCATTCCCTGAACGAGCCATGAAAATCTATATGACTCATATATACACTGATGAGACTATCATACATGTACAATTGGAAAGAAGAACCTGATTATTCAAAACAGGATTATGATGTCCAAGTGAAAAATCCAGCAACAGCAGATCCAGATAAGATATAGCAACAACTCTTAAATTATGCAATTGATATCCGAACAGAACAAACCATTTGATGTAATCCTGGGAATTCCATGTGATATGTAGCAGAAATCTATCGGGTATATATCAGGAAATTCAGTACTTAGAAGAAGAAAATACATATATACTCAATCAAAAAGAAGAGAAGGAAAAGATTGAAAGGAAATGATAAAAACCAACAGTCAACAATAACATATATTTTTCATGGTAGATATAGAAGATCAAAAAATGCCTAAAAATTGTGCATTTTGCGAGGAGTTAGCTATCCAGATATGGAAATTACATAACTGAGGAGGCTTCAACTACAGTCACAATTGACTTGTCAAAGAGTCTAAAAATATACACTATATGCAACCCAACCAGGCACCACTGGAAGAGGGTTCACAGAATAATTCCATTGTAACACTGAAGGTGATCATAGAAATTCCACATATCATGATAAATAGCCATTTGTTTGGCCGAGAAAGGAAGCCATAAAAATTCATAACTACCTAATAAAACAGATATTAGCAGTTCATATGTAAATGTACTTTATATGGGAAAAATTCATTTGCAGAACATGATTATAAATAGCAGGTATATAATGTGCAAGTGTAAAATCCTCCAACGGAAAATCCATCTCATATATAGCAACAACAAAGAAATCCCACGGTAGATCTACTAACACAGCAAACGATATGAGATAATCCTGTTAAACTCAAGGAGACAAATACCAGAAAACCATCTCATAAATTCCAGATCACCATCTCATTATGAAAGCAGAAGATACCATAGACTCAATCCAAAAAATTAACAGGAATAGCATGACAGGAATCACGTTTGAAAACAGAAGATAAAAATCCATCCCCGTATAAATCGGTATGTGAAACAATGCCATCGGAGCGGACGACATAGGCCGACTCCATATCGGAGGGCCTATCTCACCTGTGACGAAGCCTCATAGAAGACAAGCATGAAAAATCACCCATTCCACATCTCAGCCGCAACACAGTAACGGCCAAGATCCAACATACAATTGTATTAGGGTTTACTTGTAGCATTTGGGCGAGGAAGATGACCTAACTTCGCCGGAGAAGACCGTCAGTTCGCGATGGCAGCGCCGGCTCTACTGGTGACAACCATCGCGACCTGATACGGCTTCTTATGAACCCATTTCGCGCTATACCTCGTCATCTCCCGCCACCATCTATTCCTGACCCTCCCGCCAAATCCCAGCCCAAGAAACATACTAGATGAGAGATCAACGGAGAGGATTGACATCGGGAAGGAGGAAGGCAGGGAGAATGACTGTATAGAAATCCAGCGTCGAATCCTGCGGGATTGCGCCGTACGAGTGAAAACCCTTCGAATCCAGCGATGAAATCCACCCCAATCCAGTGAATTTTCTCTCCAAGATCAAATCCAGTGCCCATCCAAACAGGCGGATTGAATGACAATGTAAGATTGGAGTGCCCTATCCAGTCTAATTATGGCTACTCCAATGCAGCGTGCCCGTCCAAACAGGCCCTAAAGACAACCTCATTTCAACGTTGGGTTCTTGGTGTTAATTATCAAATTAAAAAACACACAATTTAACTACATTAAATGAATTTATTTAAATGTTAAAATCTTATTGATCTCATGTTAAATGAATTTATTTAAATGCTAAAATCTTATTGGGCTCATGAGATGAGTTCTATGATACTCCGGCTGTGTATGAAGCTTGATACGCAGGCACTGATGTAAAATATTTAACTCAAGTTAAACTAATTAAATTGAGGAACCCGCTCTCCATAATTTACTGTTATTCCTACCATCTCATTCATGGACACTCGATTGTGGAAAGAGAACCGTTGAATATTTTCATTTTTACTGTTCATTAAATCACTGCCAATCCGATAGCCAGATAATGAAATGAGTGCAATTAACTATTCATCTTAGGAGGTAACCATTTCGATGGTTTAATTTGAATTATTTATAGTACAAGCATCATTAAAAAAAAATAATAATAAAAAGAAAAATCTATGTGCATGCGCATAACCCATCGTACTATGCCGGAGTATCAAAAGTTCGTAAATTTCGTGGCGGTTTCCATGCGCACCTTTTGAGAATTTATAATAGGGATTCCTTTTCAAGCGAACTACAGAATTGCCACTGCCTGTATTTTATTTTATTTTATTTACTTGAGGAGCAGAAAAGGGATGCGGATTTCCAGTGCGCCGACCACTCTGTGAAAAATCCACTCCGTTCATTAGTTTCTCAACCTCAAAATAGAGCAGAATTACAAAAATCAGAAGATTAAAAAAGTCCTGTGGGCCACACCAGAGGAAACAATTAGAATAGAAATGTCATCTATTGAAAACTTTCTGGAACCCTCCGTAATTCTTACGTGCCATCCAAACCGTTCAAGATGTTATTGACACTGGGATAAACTGAAGGAACAAATATCATCCTGATTCAAAACTTATGACCCCCACAGTTTTCCAACGGCAGGCGTACAACCCACTATGTTTCTTATCGTGTGCCCCATGAGTGTTGGATCTGCCTGATTTTTGGAGTCCTGTCCTATTGTGAGGGTGTGAAACTGATGAACAGAGTGGATTTCTAAAGGGAATCTCTGTGTGCCCCATATAGCGATTCTAATGTGGCGGGGGCCACTGGCAATACGCGTCCGAGAAAAATGATACGCTGCGCGAGAAGAGCCGATAAAAATGTACGGTGCACAATCTCCGGAGCGGATTCGGTCGTACCCTGACAATGGGCTGGCCGGAGTCTGTGTTATGTATCCACGCCGTCCATCAGTTTTTATAGATCATTTTAAAATATAAAATTTAAAATAAGCGGATATAAATTTAAGATGAACCACAGCACAGAGAAACAGTGGTTATTGGCCATTAAAAGCTTCCTGGATGGCAAATAAACATTACGGTAAGCAGTTGGAAGTTTTTAACGGTGAGTGGTCAATCACCAATGTTTCCTGTCATGCGAGATTTGGATATACTACGTTATTTGGTCTCACGCTCTTAAAATGAGCCGGTAAAACGGATGGACGGCGTAGATGTAGAGCGTATACATCAAGGTGGGCCCACGGTGACACGACAAGAAACAGAGTCGGTTGTACGCCGTCCACTCACGTATCCTGCGCCGCATTTACGGTGACACGACGAGAAACGGAGTGACCTGTGAAAATAATAGGAAAAGGTGAGAATGTAATAAACATCGGAATGTCGCAAGTAATTAATGCAGGTGACAACGCCGGCGTAGCGCATGCTGATGCATCCTGCGACGCATTTACGCAGTCCATGAAAGTACGTGGGTTGCGTAATGCGGATTAGGGACGCGGATTTCCTGCCGAAGCCTTTCACAGTAAGTTTCTGCGCGGGATTTTTTGTGGGGCCATTGTAATGTTTACTAGAAATTCAATCCATTCATCCGTTTTTTGATATCATTTTAACATATGCGACATAAAATGAGGAGGATCAGAAACTCAAGTGAGACACACAAGACGAAAAGGTGAAGATTTAGTGACCATCGTTGAAACATTTATAAGGCCACAAAAGTTTTGTATCAGTTTAATTTTTTGACCCTTTCACATCGTCTCAGTGAAAATAACCTTATAAAGGGTTTAGATGGAATATAAAATTCAAGGTGGATCCTGAAAAGGTTTCAACGGTAGGAATTCCTTTCCCTACGGTTTCATCTAGCATGGCTCACTTAGCCCTGGATGTTAATAGTTTTCAGTCTCTTGTACTAAAATAATCTCAAAAAATGGATGAACGGATTAAATTTCTAGCAAACATCACAGTAGGCTCCATCCAAAATCCTCGCGCAGGAACCTTTTGCAGGAAATCCGCGTCCGCGGATTAGCTACTGACAGGTTAAGTAGGGAGTCGGATTGGGTAGACAGTTACTCTATATACTTTTATCGTATTGGCCCAACATGTAAGTACCTGTCCTATCTACATTGTCGGTGTATGTTCCACCTCATTTTAAAATTTGAGAAAAAAATATAAGCATACCCAAAGATCAAGTGGACTATATTATAGAAACCGTTAAATATAAACATACCCTAAGATCAAGTGGACTATATTATAGAAACCGTTAGAATAATAATTTCTACAGTTGAAACCTCTGAAAGTAACAATGATGATTATTTCTCATCCAACCTATTCATGAAATAACAAAAATATAAATGAAGGGAAAGCAAAAATACAATATTGATCCAAAACTTTTATAGTCCTAAGAAATTTTCAATGGTAAATATTTAATTTATATTGTTTTCTGTGGTGTGGGTCAATTGATTTTTGGATATATATCATTTTTGGAATCAATTCTTAAAATTATCTAGTAAAATATATGGACAGAGTGGATAAAATACATAAATTAAGGTGGACCCCACGAAATTTACTCTGTACGCAGTGTACTGAGTTACTCATTAGGCAATTCGCTTCCGTTAAGTAGACACTATTGAAGTGTCGTCACAAAGTTATGTTTTATATAAGCTCTGTACATGCATTTGGGGAGATCATGTCAGCGAGATTCAAAAATGATTCACATCGAAAGCTTGAGAGGTCCCATCACATAAAACAGTGGGGAGGGTGACCAACACCATTAAAAAGTTTGAAGGGTTCATCGAAGTTTTTGATCAAGTTAAAATTTGTATTTTTCTTGCTTTCATTTGCTCGTTAACACATAAATAAGTTGAATCTCGAGTAACCATTACGGTGGACCTTTGAAAGGTTTCAACGGTGGGTGGCACTCTCCACCTTTGAAAGGTTTCGAAGGTGGGTGACACTCTCCTCACTATTTTCTGAGGTGTGGTTCATTCAACCTTAGATCTGCCTCATTCATCGTACCGTGGCTTAAAATGGTATCTCAAAATATATGGACGGTGTGTATACAACACGTACATCTTCGTCACAGAACTTGACGACGTCACTTCATAGCCAGTCTCGCTATTCAACTTGTAAGTATCCAATCCATCGTCTGGAATTTATCTGCCTCTTATTTTGAATACAAACCAAAAAATAGATATGAGGCTTACGTATACCATACAGTGGGGATCGAATTCCTACCCTTGAAAACTTGTTGTGTTTTCAGCATAAGTTTTGAATCAATATAATATTTGTGTTTTCCTAGCATAGGGTGGTAAGTATTGCTGCTTCTTGTGGTGTGCTTCACCTGAGCATTGGACCTGCCTAATTTTTAGATTTATACCTTAAAACCATCTGAAAAAAATGAACGAATAGATTAGATAAAACCCATACATCATAGTAGGCCCCATAAAAGGGCGAAGCAGATTGCATGTTGAGTAATTGCAGGGTGTGCCACAAACTACCGGCCTCCGCGGTGGGTTGAAGTCACCAAGTTCTGTGGGGCCACTACGATGTATGTATTATATCGGCACTGGACATTCATTTTCACGCCGTTCATCCATCTAACGGTCATTTTACGAGAATTGAAGCATATCCAAAGTTCAAGAGAACCAGGCTACTGATGTATGCACTTGAAACCTTTTTAGGGCCCACTTAAATTTTATTTATCATCCAACCTGTACATAACGTTCACACGGACATGAATGAAGGAAAAATATAAATATTTACTTAAACCAAAACTTCTATGATCCCGTAAAGATGTCAATGGTAGGAGTTCAAATCATGGTCTCGTGTGGTGTGCCCCACTTGAGCTTGGATATTTTGGACAGGGATTGCCTACTGATGCTGATGGAAATGCTGATGCTGGCGGTAGCAAGGTGGGTAATGGAGAATGCTCGGCGAGCCTTATCATGATACATTATGTCATGTGTTTTATCCATGCTATATATATATATATATATATATATATATATATATATATATATATATATATATATATATATATATTTTAATATCATTTCATGGCATGATTATAAAGATGAGGCAGATCCAAATCTTAGGTGGACCACACACATGAAAACAATGATGATTGAACGCTCACCATGAAGGAGAGTTCCTCAACTCCATTGTAATGTGTATTTGCAATTCAACCAGTTAGTTAGGTCACAATGACTTGGATGAAGGAAAAACACAGATATCAGCTTCATCTAAAACTTTTTTGGCCATTAAAAAGTTTTTAATGGTAGGAGTTCAATCACCACTGTTTCAAAAGTGTGGTCCTTATAAGATTTGGATCTACTTCATTTTTGGGCTCATGAGCTAAAATGATCTAGAAAAATGGATGGATGGAGTGGTTAAAATGCATACATTATGGTTGGAATTAAACAGAATAGTCCTTGGACAGTTTCAGATATGTTTAATCAATCAGCAGGTTGGGTGATTGATTGAATAAATGATAAATTAATCAGTTAGCTCTCTAGACATTTTTGGCCAAGTTTGATCGATCGAACTTAGAGGCTTGACCGATCAAGGATCGGTGTCATTGATTGATGCTTAGATCGATGGCGTGAGCAATTTTGTATAATTATGTGATTTATTTTTTATTTTGAGTATAACACTATAAATATGGGTGTAGTGTGTAATTAGGGTAGAACAAGGGGGGCTAATTCATTTCTAGGATTTTAAAGTAAGAGTGATAGAGTTTTGAATGAAGGAGGATTTCACGTGAGTTGATATATCTCTTGTAATTTATTTTTATTGTGGACTTATTTATCACTTTGTGCAATAAATTTTTTCGCAAGAATTTTTTATATAAAATTGTGTATTCCTCTACATGCTTTTATATTATTTCTTTTGCCTATTTAGTTGTAATTCAGAATATGCTACCATAGTTCCAGTGCTGATACTGTAAAGAATATCAATATTGAATTGAAAATTAAAAATTTCACACCATTTTGTGAACTGTGTATTTCAAATATTATATATTTATAAGAGAAATTTCTAAATTTATGGAGGAGATTTTTTATTTTTTTTTGGCTATCTGCAGCAAATTATAAGATTTTCATGTTGTAGGGATCCATGAGCTGTAAGAAATATTGTTAGATCTTGTGTGGATGATGGTCTGATAAAAAGGTAGGTCACATGTTCATGTTCAACAGCCATGTAGCCCACTTGACGAGTTGATCTGTCCTATCCATGGTGCGCACCGCATAGATGGCATGTATCTCCCACGCAGATTGGCATAACTGGTAACAAGAAGAGTTGAATTAGCAAACTTCTCCATTTGGAAATGTTCAACAAGACCTCACTATGGTGTGAGATTGATGCCTTGCAGTGACTCAACCGCGCGTATACCTGAAGATACGCTGCATGCAATCTGGACTGTCCATGGCTACCACAGTGAATGAGTACATTCAATGTATCCCACTTGATGGATTTACTGTAAAAATTATGTGATGAAAGTTACTCATCCTGTAAGTTTTTATATTTTTCCTTTTAACTTTTTTTTTCCCTTTATGTGATGGATGGTCCACATTAAAGGAGGCCCACATGATGGACGGTCCACACTAAAGGTGGGTTGCATATGATGGACTGTCAACATCAAAGGTGGGCCCATATTATGACCCACATCAGGTCAGCCCATGTAATAGATTGTCCACATCAAAGGTAGGCCCCCAATGATGAATGGTCCACATCTAGGGCAGGCCCTTCATGATGGACAATTACATTGAAGGTGGGCCCACATGATGTATGACCTACATCAAGGTGGGTTCTACATAATGTGCGGTGCACACCAAAGGTTGGCCCCTGATAATAAATGGCCTACATCTAAGGCAGGCCTTGCATAATGGATGACCCACATTAGAGGTGGGGCCCACATAATGGACGATCCATATTAAAGGTGGCTCCATGTGAAGGGGTAATAGATATTGAAGCCGACTCCACATGATGGACAATAACATTAAGGTGGGCCTCGCATTGTGGATGACCCACACAAATTTGGGCCCCACCAAAGGTTGGCCCCTAATGATGAATGGCCTACATCCAAGGCATGCCCGACACGATGGACAACCCACATCAAATGTGGGCTCCACATGATGGGCAATGCATATTGAAGGTGGGACCCACATGATAGACAATTTATTTTGATGGTGCGCCCCATAATGGATGGTCCACATCAAAGGTGCCAATGATGAATAGTCCACATCCAAGGTGGGGCCTTCATGATGGACGATAACAATGATGGTGGGTGCTACATAATAGATGACCCATATCAATGTGGGTCTTGTATGAGGACATTCACATCAAAGGTCGGCTCCTAATGATGAATGACCCACATCCAAGATGGGCCCCGCTTGATAGGCGGCCCACTTCAAAGATGGGCCCACATGATGGACAACCCACATCTAGGTGGGCTTCGCATGATGGATAGCCAACAACGAAAGTGGGCCTCATAGGGTGGATGGTCCACATTCAAGGTAGGCTCCACATGATAACAGTTCACATTAAAGATATGGCCAAGGTTGGCCCAATACAATGAACAATCCACATCAAAGATTGGGCCCACGTAGATATTAAGGGTAAATGGAACATATTAAAGGGACAAGTACTACTTTCGTGATGGTTGATGGTCCACATTCAAGGTAGGCTCCACATGATAACAGTTCACATTAGAGACACGGCCAAGGTTGGCCCAATATAATGAACAATCCACATCAAAGATTGGGCCCACGTGGATATTAACGGTGAACGGAACATATTAAAGGGATAAGTACTCCTTATGTGATGTTCGAAACTAAAATTCTTTTACTTTTCGACTTATAACTATGTTATTTATCAAAAAAATGCAGTTTGGCTAGTGTCCCAAACACTAGCCTAATGGTGTTGAAGCTTTTATAGGCCCTACAATGATGTATAATGTTTTATCCATGTTGTCCATCCATTTTGTCAACTCATTTTAGGGCATGAGCTAAAAAATAAGGAAGATCTAAGTCTGTCCTTTGGCACCATAAATTTAGAATACTTATATTGAAAATGTCATAGATTTGGAATACATTGGATTCGGAATTCTCTGATTGTGTTTCGCACCTAGGATTCAAAAACCCCTATAATCCAAATGTAGCTATGCACTTAAATTATGTAATATACTTACACGAGTTTGAATTTAATTACTAAATCAACTTTAATATCTCTAATTATTGTATGAATGTGATGTTTGACATAATGATTGTAATAAGACCGTTGATATATATACTTTGGCTGAAATGATGAAATTCCACGCCTCATATGGGCCATAAGCATAAGATTACAACCAAGTGACTAACCAATGATTTTTAACCGTTGATTTATATGGACAATATTTGGACTCCTCATATTATTCTATAGAAATAATTTTTGTGATTCAGTTGATAATATAATTGTTTTGGGATATCATCTATGGGCCACATGCACAATAGATTAGTAGCCTAGTGAAACATATGGAACACATGCGACTCTCCTCTATTAAAAATGAGCAAAGAAATAAAATATTAGATAAAAAAAAGATGAAGATGATTGGAAATCAATGGGAATGCAAAATTCACCAAAGCTAAGAATTAGAAATCCCATGGATTTGGAATACCCTCTAATCCCCTACCAAACAACCTTTAGATTTGGAATCCCATTAAATCCTCCCAAATCCATTGTGCCAAATGACCCCTTAGGAGGACCACAACATGGGGAACAATGGGGATTGAATGCTTACCATTGAAAACTTTCCGAGGGCCACAGAAGTTTTGGATGAAGTTGATATTTGTGTTTTCCCTTCTCTGTGGGACCAAAAGTTTGTGATCAAGCTAACATTTGTGTTTACCCTTCATCCAGTTCTATGTAACGTTATCAAAAGGTTAGATAGCGAATAAAAATTACAGTGAGCCCAAAGAAGTTTTTAATGGTGGATTGTTTAATCAACACTATTTTCTTGTGTTGTGGTCCACCTGAGATTTGGATTTGCATCATTTTTGGGCTTATACCCTAAAATGGTCTGAAAAAAATGCATAGATGGAATGGATAAAACACATATATCATGCTGGGGTCTATAGAGCTTTGACACCAGCTAGTTGGCCAGTGTTGAGCTCACTAGCCAAATTAACCTCATCCTTACCATACTTTATCTTCTAAAAAAGTAGAAACCAAGATAAGCTATTTGAGTTACAAGTATTAAGCAGCTTATGTAAAATAACTTGCAATCTCCTTAGAAGGAAGGTGCTTATTGTCTAAATAAGCCCACAATGAAGGGTCCACAACTTCTCCAAAATATTAAAACATGCATCATCCAACCAAAACAAAAAAAAGAAGAAGAAGAAAGAAGATTGAAGAAGTGACTTGCAGGATATGTGCTAACACAGCAAACGTGTGCCATATGCAAGCCACTCATTAGGAGGGGCCACAGTGTCCGGCTGGTCCACTCATCTGTCAGTCCTGAAACGTTCACATTGGGTTGCATCTATCAGATGGCCACAACGAAATTGCATGCGTGCACTCCATTGATTCTAAAAAACAAGTGAAAAGAGAAATATACTACCTACCTTCCATCGAGGCCCAAAGAAGTTGATCCTGGCGTGTGGTGAAGCTCTTCGAAATCCCAACAAATCTCTGCAAATCCTCAATTGCGTATGAGCTTCCGTTGCCAAATTCTTAATATTCATCTTCTCAAGCACCGGTGCAATCGCGAGTACAAGCTCTACAAAATGCAGTTCGTTTTTGCTGCCAATGATGTTTGTTATAGTCACAATCCGGAGGTTTGCGAATAAGAAACCTTCTTGCACTTCCCAAAAGCTCTCATGGGGTATACTAGTAGTATTGACTGCTGGGTAGGCCTTGAATTGTCCATCACATCACAAACGAGTCTGTTAGACCAAGCAGACACACTCAAATAGTGATTGCCATGGATAGAGCTGTACACGAGTTGAACCAAGTTGAGCTTGGCCCAGCTCAGCTCAGCTCAGCCAGCAAGATACCTCACTTTGGGCCAAGTTCGAGCCAAGCTTGAGCCCAATCTTTTGAGTCAAGTTCAAATTCAAGTTTAGGTTTTATAGTTTTTAATATATATATATATATATATATATATATATATATATATATATATATATATATATATATATAATTTATTTAAATATATAAATATATACAAAATATTTATACTAAGTGAACTCGATCCCAGTCGAATCGATTTGAATCGAGTCAAATTCCAAGCCGAGTTGAGTTTGGCCTAGCCTGGACTCGGCTCGGAATTTTTTCGAGCTTAAAAAATCAGCTCAACTCAGCTCCAACCTAGTTTCAAGTCGAGTTGAGTCGAGCTTTTCCGAGTTGAGTCGAGCAAGTTAACCGAGCTAATTCAGTTCGCATACAGCTCTAGTCATGGGTATGTAGAATGCAAGAAGGCTGTCAATGAGGTCTGGCCCCAATGGATATCTCAGATCTTGCAAATGTGCATGTGCAAAGTACGGACATGTGCCACTAATTGCCCACAAACTGCCTTGGCATTTCTCATCACATTCATTCATATTTCAAACCATAGTGAAAAGAGGTGAGCCGTCTATCAGATGTGGTATTGGGCAGATGTGGGGCCTGTGCCGAACACAATCCAACCCATCTATCAGATGCATCACCTCAAGTTGCTGCAAGAGCCCAAAGCTCATATGGGCCATAGATATTGGAACAAGGTAGAGATGCACACCCTTTATTTTCGCTGGGGCCCCACCTGAGTTGTGAAGAAGTCTGATTTTTTGCCTGACAATTCATCCAGTCCACATCATGAAGGGTTGCAAAGACTTATATTATATACTCACAAAACAGTGGCCCCGAATGCAAATCAACGGCGGATGTCCACTCTAGCTTGTTCCCTGTGTTGTTGGCTGATGTCCCTATGAAAAATAGTTGAAAAATAAAAAAACTCACGTGGATTTCGAGTTCATGCAAGTTAGGAGAGCTTCTAAATAAGCAAAAAGCCACTAATAAATCATCCAGATTTTCGAAATTTATGCTCAACGACATATTCTTCAGACAATTATACGGAGTTGGAAGCCTCTCTGGTACATCACCTGCAGCTAAAAACTACAATCCAATTCACAAAAGAAAAAAGAAAAAAAGGTTAGTTTGCAAACACTCATTTGTGATGAAAATTGAGATCAGCTTTTTAAAACCTGGGCTGAACCAGATGGGACTGCACCTGGCCACGAAAACCATAGTTCTAAAACTCAGCAACTCTGACTAGGAACTCAACTGTTTTTTTTTTTGGGCTGAGTGTGGGGTTCAAACCCGACCTGCCTTAAAAAGGACACAGAATCTACCTACAAGCCAAGCATTTCATCTTATGACCATTTATGTTAATCTTTATATCAATCGAGTAAAGGGAAGAGCTTATTGATGCACACAAATCTAATATGGAGAGCTAAGATCATGATTACAGCTGAATACCTATTCAGTGAGATCCCCTACCCAAACAGAACCTAAAAAAATATGTAAGCACTGTTTGGCACACATCTCTTAAGAATGCCTATTCAGTAGTTCCAAAAATAAGTAGCTTTCATGGGGAAAATTAGCTCATGCTTGATGCAAAACTAGTTCAGAATTGTGTTTTTGAAATCAAGATTATTTATTTATTTTTATTTTTTTTCTTTTCGAAAACCTGTTTCTTGAGAGGGCCACAAAACGATAAACAATAGGCTAAGATGCGGCCACAAGGAGGGCCCCACATGGAGAGTTACTGGGTCAAACTAGGCTCCAACAACATCACCACTGTCTGCAGCTGTTTTCCTTGAGAATAATAGGAATATATAGAAAAGGTTACGGATCTATGGAGATCTCAATAGATATACATGAATCTAAGTAGCTATCTATAGTAAGTATTCTATACTCTAACATCTCTCTTAAACTCAAGGTGTTCTGAAAAGAGTAATTTGAGTTTTAAAAAGAATAATATATTCAAAAGCCATTTTATTTACCTTAAGAAGCAAACTATTGAGAGTGAGCCGCTTAACACCATGTAGACATCCAAGAACCTTGATCAGATTGGACTCCTTGCTTTTCTTGTAATTGTATGGTAAGCTCATATGAACGCATGCAAATGCTACAAGCGGCATATTTTTGAAATAGAGATATTTTAATCTACAACGGATATTCAAGTACAGGAGGTTGGGGCCTTGAATTTTAAGACAAGGGGGACCGTCGAAGTCCCAAAGTGTCAACTCCTGAAGAAAAGGGAATTTGAAAATCAAATCTTCAAATGAGGTGTCAATGGTAACGTCTTGAAGATGAAGGGTCTTGAGAAAATGTAAGCCTTGGAACATGCTAGGTGGTTTGAAGATACAATAAGATATCTGCAGATGAATAAGGCTTTTGCAGCGGAATAGACAAGAAGGCAACTTATAGCGCCCAGCCGGCTCGCTCTGCAGAAGATCGAGCGTGAATCTCTTCATGCCATTATCCGATAGGAGAAGTATCCATCGATCGATGGCGGGGCAGTTTTTAAGGTAATTCTGGCTCTTGAAATCCTGAATTGGGCCTCTATGTACTAAGAGAACTTGATCAACAGCATTCACGATCTTAAGCTCATTGCAGCCTGGTGGGAAACTTCGCTGGTCAAATGTAAGTCGTGGGATTTTGACCCACTTGTATCTCCAATCACAAGATAAGATGCTCGTCCTCACTGCATCTCTCAAAGGCAAGCACATGAGGATGATATCAATGACATTTGGTGGGAGGTGGGTGATCATATCCAAGTTTTGAAATTGGACTTGGTTAATCTCCATCTCGTGGTGAGGATTTGATGCTTCCATGCCTGTCCCACAATCAAGAAAATTTATTCAAAAAAAAACCACCAATATAGGGAGCAATAGATATGATAATTTCTATAGAGGTTTGTTAGCATATATCCTGACATGCATTTCCTATAATGGTAGACTTATAATAGCTAGAGTTGGGCAAGGGACTACTCAATTTGGTAGACTTGACTCGTTCGACTCGTTTAGCCTGACTCAACCCGAATCGAGAGGGTAAGTCAATCCGAACCAAGTAGAATTTGTCCAATCCGAACTCAAACCGAGTCAACTTCGGGTCACCCAGTAACTTGACTCGACACTGACTCAACTCGATTCGAAACTCAACTCATACATACAAAAAAAATATCCAGATTTGACATTTTAGATCTGAGATGCCATGTAGCTGATGGAGAGTTTGCAATTCCGGCATGTTAGGTTTTGA
This sequence comes from Magnolia kwangsiensis, assembly GCA_037074715.1. Taxonomy (NCBI): domain Eukaryota; kingdom Viridiplantae; phylum Streptophyta; class Magnoliopsida; order Magnoliales; family Magnoliaceae; genus Magnolia; species Magnolia kwangsiensis. The sequence goes on from CM073583.1 coordinate 19,762,016, forward strand.
GCTGTGATTTCAGCCTGTAGATACCCACCGCACCCGAGCTGACTCGACCCGACTTTGTACCTGTGACTGGGTTGGACTCGGTCTGAGTTAGTCCAGGCTAGACCCGAACTCGAATCGGGTCAAGCATGCTGGACTCGCTACGGAGTTGGGTCAAGTTTGGGTTAGGTATATTTCAAAACCAGGTCAAGTCGAGTCAGCCTGAACCCAGGTCCAACATGACTCCATGCCCAGCTCTAAATGTAGCAAATCTTACTTCTACATGTACCATGCTAGTTTGCAAGCGACATATGGAGGAAAACGTGAATGAGATCCACCCCATCCATCAGGTGCACCGCTTCATGTTCACTTTAGAGCTTAGATACAAGGCCAACCCAAAGAATATTTGCGCCACATCGACAGGGAACAATGTAAAATCATGGCTAAAACCTCTAAATTCATATGTAGCGGCCCACTTGAGTTTTGGAATTACTGGAACTTGGAGTCCCCCCATCCCATTGGTGTGTGTCAGAAAATACACTACCGTGGGCCCTAGACATAATGTGGAAGGTTTTAATGGTGGTATATATTTCTTTCCCATCAGTTGCCCATGGTGTGGGCCACCTACTTTTTGGAATGCCTGATTTTTTGGGCGCAAGACCAAGCATGGGGTGGCAAACCTGATGTACGGGATGATCTCATGCACAAAGCGTTTCTTCCCCCACATTAACATAAATCAGACGAGTTTGAGACTTTTATATTAAAATTTACTAATTTACTATTTAAGGGTTTAGATGCTTAGGCTATGTGTATAATTAGAGCTGTAAAGGAACTAAGTTAGATTGGTTAACTCGCTCGACATGACTGGAAAAAGTTGGACTCAACTCGACTCGAAACTGGGTTCGAGCTAAACCAAGTTTGACTCGACTCAGCTTGAAACTTGACTAGAACTTGACTCGGTTTGAATCGATTCGACTCAGATCGGGTTCACGTAATATAAATATTTTGTAAATATTTATATATTTAAATAAATTATATATATATATATATATATATATATATATATATATATATATATATATATATATATATATATTAAAAACCCTAAAATTGAAACTCGAACTCAACTCGTAGGTTCGAACTCAAACTTGACTCGAAAGATTGAGCTCGAACTCGGCTTTAGCTTGCTCGAGTTGCTGGTTGAGATGCGCTGAGCTGGCCAATCAAGCTTGAAAACTGAGCGGAGCCAAGCTAGGCAAAGCTTGACTTGATTCGACTCATATATATATATATATATATATATATATATATATATATAAGATGAGGGAAAGCAGACTTAGACGGTGATGCAGAATGGATAGAGGACGACTCAATGGGTGGCAGGATTAGACAAAGGAGAGAAAAAAAAAGAGCTTTTTATGTGCATATATATGCATATATTATATATAAATAAGCTTAAAATAGAATAATTTAATTCAAGTAATTATAATTTCTATAGGAATTGTGCTTTTTTCCGCTCTCAAATCCTTCCTTTTCCAAGTCTTATTGAAATCTGGTCGAGTTAAGTTGACTCGGGCGAGTCAACTCGACTTGGTGGAGTTTTAAACTATCAATCATAGAGACTTCCTCCAAGGGGGATGATAACTCAGGACTGTCCACCTATTGGGCATCATAGCTGTACTCAGTTTTCCCTACATGGGCCATCCACAGTCAGGCCCACTCAGGTGGAGAGTCTTGATTCACCACCCCCAGCCCGAGTATGGTTAAAGAGACTCTATCAGGATAGGATATAATCAAATCCATCATACGATGCAGGCATGATGGTTGGATGGGCCTGATTTTTTGAGGGTCCAAATTTCGTGGTGGGGCAACCCTGATGAACAGCTTGGATAACATGCACACACCCCTGTGGGCCCCCACCTTACAAGGGCTTGAAGAGAAAATTAGACGATCTTAACCATCCGATTCACTGAACTGAATTTGGACCATCCCCATTTCCTTTGTACTTCTTCATTTGACGGTTCAGATCATCTGACAACTCTGAACTCTTCGGAAATGCGCCATCCACAATGGGGCCCACAGGGGTATACTCACCCCATAATCCTCAATGCGAAGGTCTGTATTCCATTGTTTAAAAACTCGATTCGACCGGAAATGAGTCGACTCGGATGAAAAACTCGGTTCTGCCGAGTTCTTCAGCAATATCAGGAAAACTCGATCGAGTCGACTCGGAACGATTCGTCCGATCTATCATCTCCTTCTCCTTTTTCTTCGCCACCCAAACAACAACGATAGAAAATAAAAACGGAAGAAACAAAAGGCTGCAAAGAGTGGGACCCACCTAAAGTAAAGCTCGGATCTCCAAACGTGAATCACAGCAACACTGAGGTCTTCTTCTTCCTCTCTCTCTCTCCGCTGCAGCCGGACTTCCTTTCTTTTATAAGAAAATGCAAGAAATGAGTGGGGCCCACCTGAAGTAAAGCTCAGATCTCCAAACGTGTGTCACAGCAGCACTGAGGTCTTCTCTCTCTCTTTCTCTCTCTCTCTCTCTCTCTCTCTCTCTCTCTCTCTCCGCTGGAGCCGGACTCCCTTCGTGTGTCACAGAAACACTGAGGTCTTCTTCTTCTTCCTCACCCAATGGTGGAGTCGGACAGGAAAGGGGAATTTCTTTTTATCAGAGAAGAGAACACATTAGGTGCGACCCAGGCCTTACCCAAGACGGTACGTTCCTTACAGTGGGACCCACGTTGATGTATGTATTCTATATCCACACCGTCCAAACGTTATGTAAGATCATTTTAGAATATTAATAGAAAAATGAAGCAGATTCAAATCTAAGGTGGACCATACCCTAGTAAACAGTAGTGATTGAACGTTCCACCATTAAAAACTTCCTAAGTCCCACTGTAATGTTCCGTTATGTTTAATTTCCATCCAACCTATTAATAATGTCATGTGAAGATTTATGAAGTTAAAAAACAAATATCTTCTTGATCCAAAACTTTTGTGGCTAGAAGAAGGTTTTAATGGTCATTCACCTTTGTTTCTTATGATGTGGTCCACCTGAGATTTGGATTTTTTTTTGTTCATCTCATACCATGAAATTATACGGAAAAACGGATGGACGGAATGGATATTGAATACATCCATCAAAGTGGGCCCCACATTAATGACAGTACCGTCTTGTGTGAGGCCAGCAGAGTTGCTTGATACTATGGAAAAGTGCCACGCTTGATACTTAGGAACCAAGAAATTGTAGGACAGTGGCTCCCTTAATGTATGGGTTTTATCCATTCCATTCATCGAATTTTCCGGATCATTATAGGGTATGACTGCAAAAATGAGAAATATCCAAGGTTAAGAGGACTACATATTCAAGATTGAACACCCACCGTTAAAAACTTATCGGGAACCGTAGATGTTTTGGATCAACCTGATATTTGCTTTTTTCATCACGGTGGCTCCGAGGAAAGTTTCAATAGTGGTTGTCATTGTCACCGCTGCTTCCGTGGTTCGCTGTTTTCCACTGCAGCTTTGATCTAATACATTTTTAATATCATATCCTAAAATGATCTTAAAAATGAATAAATGGCGTGCATAAAACATATACACCATGGTGGGCTCTACGTGCCTAGATGAATTATCGTATGGGCTGGGCCGTGTGCAATCAGCCTCAGCATATTTTCACTAAAATTAGATAAATGGCGTGGATAAAACATATACACCATGGTGGGCTCTACGTGTGCGGATCCTCTGTTTCGTGGGAACAGGGAGCAGCTGATTCCAGCTTTATTATTGATCCACGTCAGTGTGGTGCCACGTCACTAATTTTTAAAATATGTTAAAAGAAATTACATTTCAGAGAAAGCCTGACGGTTTCCATTAGGGGGTTGGGACTAAGTGCACTGGTTGAGCAGCTGGACTCGCTAGTGAAGTGACATCACCTGGTTCTGTAGGTCCTACTGTGTTGTATGTTTTGTATCCACACCGTTCAGCCATTTAGAGAGATAATTTTAAGGTATAAGCCAAAGAATGAATCGGATCTAAAACTTGAGTGGACCACACTACATAAAACAGTGGAGAGAGTCATGCCCACCATTAAAAACTTCTAAGGGCCACAAAAGTTTTCGATCAAGCTGATATTTGTGTTTTCCCTTCTTTAATGTTTGTGTTAACTTATGAACAGGTTGAATCTCAAATAAAAATCACGATAGACCTTAGGATGACAAATGGTTGGCTGAGAATCATGGCAAACCCTTGGTCACAAGGTAATTATTGTATACTTTAAGGAATAAGGTACACCCATAGAGGCACGATATATTTCATACGTGGTGTACTGTCAACAAAAAGGTATATGATGTAACCATATACAGTGGAGGGGCCAGATTACGGTGAAAGGTCATGCCCACTACTTCCCAAGCGCCAGAGGCCCATAACCATTTGTTCTTGTTAGATGTAAATGTTGGGGTGTCTGTAATAATGCTCCCTTCAGTCTCCCTCCGGGTTGAGAGATAGTACTAGCCTTCGTAAAAACGGTTAGGCTTTACTTGGTATATGTGAAGGAATTCATCGACTGTAAGTTTAGGCTACTCAAGCTCGGACCAAAGGATGGAGCAACCAATCAACGTCCTCCATGCATTGGGGATCAGTTGCCCCGGGGCCAAGTCTAGCCAACTAAGTACTCGCCTCATTATAATCTGCAAAAGAAGCCTCAGGCCGCATTAAAAGGTGACCTGGAAGATGGCGATGAATCCCTCTGGAGGACGAGTAGGAAGCTCGTCTGGCAAATAGACCCGGATGTTCACTCCCTAAGTGCAGGGTTGTGATGTAGTAATAACTCGGTAAGACCGAGGTCGAATCCCAAGGGACTGAAACTTGTACGTTATCTAAAACTAACTAGAACTAGAACTAGGCTAAGATGAATTATAAATCAATTAGCAATGGTGGAATACTTGTAGAATAATTAATCTAAAACTTAGGAAACAAATCAGAGATAGGAAACTAGGGATTCAGAGGATCCACTTGTAGAGATCAGGGAGAACTTATGCTTGCATCAAAAATCATGGAAATTACTGAACTGCCGTTGATCTAGTTTTCAAAGAGATGAAAGGTGTATGAATTAGAATGGATTCCATCACCAAACCATGCCCAAAAGACTATGGCAAACAACAGAATTAAACTAATTACCACCCAATCACATGTATGAAAGTTAGGAAGGGTACCGTCATCCAACCATGCCCAGGAGACTATGGTGAACAACAGGACGTCCTGACGTCATAAACATGAAAAGAAAATAGAAATATTCAAAGCATCACAGACCCATTGTAATTTCAGTCACAACAGACCATTAAGAACTAAAAATATTCCCATAATAATCAACTAACATCAACGTCGATTCATGAATTAAAATTAAACTAAAATAAAATCTCCCATCTCACTCCAAGCTTCACCTCTTAGCCCTAGCTAAGAGGTTTAGCCAGACATGGATGGCTAAATCTCCACAATTGAAATAAACTAAAAAAAAATAAAAAGAAAATACTCTTTTTTTCTTCTGCATCACGTCCCTGCCCGAGCCTCCACGTCTCTCTTTTTCTTCTTTCCTAGACCTGAATGAATGCTCCCCACGTCCAAAACCTCCTTTTATAGCTGCTGGAGTGGTGAAAATCGAATTTGAATCGGATTTGGAAAGCTATGCATGCCTAGTGAAAGCTTTTTCGCAGTCAAGTTTGGTGCCTCGAAACACGCCACTTTTCTCGCTCAAATTCCAAATAAACACTGTCCCTTAGGATTTTATTGGGTCCTCTACATGATAGACGGTTCAGATCTGCCATATGATCAAAGATGGTGGCTCAAAACTGCTTGGAAAAGTCAGTTTTCGCGGATGTGCGAAACATTTCGCACCATTTCGCTGTTGTGATCGGTGGGCCCCACAGAAGCATTTTCTAGAAAATCCACCCCGTCCATTGGATTCAGAACGAAATTTCAGTGAAGAATGGGTGGTTTTGAACGTCCATTGACGTGTCCCAGAGAAGAAATCACAAAAAGATCAGATTTGAACGCTACCGGGTAGCCCTTTTGTGGCCTTTGTATCTCACACGTGTGCACGCATGGGTGAAAAGTGACAACATGGTTTTGTAGTGCTCGCGGCTGTCTACACGGTGGACGGTTTGGATTGAGCTTATGGGGCACGTGTGGGGCCCACAACCATTCGCAAAACGGACACAGGCCGTCCTTGTGCTGACGCGGTGCGTAAAATTTTTTTTTTTTTTTTTTTTCTTTCGGTCAGAGACGGTCAAGCCGTCTCTGACACTTGCCATGCACGGCTAGAGTACCCTCGCTGTACACATGCAATACACAGGTGGGTCCAACAGTGATGTATATGAGAAATCTGCTCCGTCCATCTCTCTTCTCATCTCATTTAAGTCGTCCAGACCGATTTTAAAGCATATCCGAATAGCAGGTGGGCCCCAAAATTGAGAATTTATGGGCTGATTTGACTGTTGGACAACTTCTAGAGAGATCTAACGGCTGAAATTTGACGTGTACGGTTAATTTATGGTCCTCAGGCGACGTATGAAGTTTCGAGCCGAACGGATGGTGGGAACCTCATGATCTTGCATTTTGGACGTCCTTCAGGCCACTTGAGCTTCAATTTCTTACTTTTTTCGGATTTCTGACTGTGTATATTTGTCAATCTTGGTCCCCTGGAGTGTGTCCCTTGCCTTTGGCGTCATCAGATCGTTAAATCTCAACTTTTAACGTCCTTTTTCCATCCATGCTCATAAAATCACCTTGCAACACAAGAATGAGAAAACAAGCCATTAGATAGCATTATATTCGTAAATCCAGATAATATCTGGGGTCTAATATGCAATATTTGACCCTCAACACAACCCCCAACCAGCATTTTGCTAGTCCCGAGCAAAATATGCAAAAAATAAGTTGAGAATTATAGGAGAACTTTCTATGAAATCGAGTGAGATTTTGAACAAAATACGAGAAATTTAATATCCATGAATGTTAGAAATTTTTTTCTCCTGAGTTCAAGCGCACGGTAGACTTCATAATCAAGTGTAAAGTATTAATCCATCAATTAGAAAAATTTTAAACATTGAGATCCATGGATGTATAGTCTAATCTCGGCTTATCATCATTAAGAGATCCAATCGTCAATTTCATGATATCATTGGTAACCAACAAGAAAATTCATGACAACCAAAACCTAATCCAAAACTTGCCTCATAGATTAACCTATTAACTTGTGATTTTTCTATTCAAAGTAATGCCAAGGAAGGAGAATAAATCCTTACCTATAGGGAGCAAACCTATGGTGAAGATCGTACACCTGACTCTTTTTCACATATCATTCATGGGGAATTAACTCTACACCTATAGGGAGCAAACCTATGGTGAAGATTAATTATCCAACCTTTTCAATTTTTATACCATGATGGCAAGATATTTCAGACTGGTTCCTTTCGTGCTTAGTGATTACCAAGTTAATCCTTCGATATGGAACTGAAATCTTAATGTGTAAGCAATACGTGTCCTGAAATCATGATTCAATCAATGTTTACAACTTTTAATCATGGATTAATAATTCACTTAACTATGAAATCTAACAGATACGGAATCCAAGCGTCATAAATCCACCATTATGTACCTTGAAAATCTAAATTAGGGATATCTGTCAAAATCACTTCGAATTTGTAGAAATTTTCAAAAATTTTTTTTAAAAAAAAATTTCACAAATTTTGCTCAAGACCAAGAAAATACTGATTAGGAAACCTAATCTCCCACCCCCAACCTAAAATCTACATTGTCCTCAATGTAAAAGATATGAGCATGCAATGCACATGGGACAACGAAAGTAAATGAGAAGTGATGGGAAGATAGTACCTGAATAACGAATCAAGAGAGTTTCCAATAGATCACGGCATGGAAGCTTGTAAGCATGAGAGAGAAAGCAGAATAAAAATAACAAAAATAAAATCCTACCTATACCACTTTCGCAGGTGCTCTCGATTGCATTTAGCGTATGCAACAAGCCTTTAAACCCCTAGGTTACCCCTAGTGGACGAGTTGTAGTCTCGTGAGGGTTTGCAGTAATGTTATCCACAAACATTAAACTAACTAACCTATGAAAGCGACTATCCTAAACCTATGAAAGCGATAAACCTACCTATACCTCCATCAGACTAGGAGATCAGTCCTAGTAAACAGGAGCAATCAGAGGCATGGACATGTCCTCTGAATCAAATGTCTCAACAAATGGCTTTAATCGATATTCATTTACTTTAAACTCCTTGCCATTGTCGGGATCTCTTATCTCGACGGTCCCATGAGGATAAGCAGTGACAACAATGTAAGGGCCGGTCCAACGAGATCGAAGCTTATCCGGAAAGAGATGTAGTCGAGAGTCATACAAGAGGACTTTCTGACCAGGCGTGAATGATTTTCGTAGAATATGTTGATCATGAAACGCCTTCATCCTGTCCTTGTAAATTCTCGAGTTCTCATATGCATCATTCCGGATTTCTTCAAGTTCATTCAACTGAAGTTTGCGTAGCGAGCTAGCGTTGTCCAGATTGAAATTCAGATTTTTGATCGCCCAGTATGCTTTATGTTCCAATTCCACAGGCAAGTGACAGGCTTTCCCATAGACAAGTCTAAAGGGAGATGTTCCAATAGGAGTTTTGAAAGCAGTACGGTACGCCCATAAGGCATCGGTCAATCGGATTGACCAGTCCTTACGATCAGGGTTAACCGTTTTCTTTAGGATATGTTTGATCTCTCTATTGGAAATCTCAGCTTGTCCACTTGTTTGTGGATGGTATGGGGTGCTCACCTTATGCGAGATACCGTATTTCTTCATTAAACTCTCGAATGGTCTATTGCAGAAGTGTGAGCCCCCGTCACTAATGATGGCTCGAGGTGTTCCGAACCGCGACAGGATATTTTCTTTCAAAAATTTAATGACCGTGCGATGGTCATTTTTCCGGCACAGAATTACTTCGACCCATTTAATGACATAGTCTACGGCGAGCAAAATATACAGATTTTCAAATGATTGGGGGAATAGTCCCATGAAATCAATGCCCCAACAATCAAATGCTTCTATAATAAGGATGGGATTCAAGGGCATCATATTTCGACGGGACAATGCTCCCAATTTCTGACAACGCTCACAAGCCTTGCAAAACTCATGAGTGTCCCTGAACATAGTGGGCCAGTAGAAGCCACACTGTAAAATCTTGGCCGTGGTCTTTTTAGCAGAAAAGTGACCACCATAGGCCTGTGAGTGACAGAAGGAGATGACACTCTGATGCTCATCGTCTGGTACGCATCTCCTTAAGATTTGGTCTGGGCAATATTTAAACAAATATGGATCGTCCCAGAAAAAGTTACGCACCTTGGTAAAGAATTTCTTCTTATCTTGTGACGTTCAGTGTGTCGGTATGGCACCTGTAGCAAGATAATTAGCAATATCAGCGAACCAAGGTGAATGGGAGACTCTAAACAGTTGTTCATCAGGGAACATGTCATTGATATGGGTCGCCTCAAGGGAATCAGAGGTATTAAGGCGAGAAAGATGATCGGCCACTACGTTCTTTACTCCCTTTTTATCTTTAATTTCCAAATCAAATTCTTGGAGTAGAAGGATCCATCGTATCAGGCGGGGCTTAGAATCATTCTTAGAAAGAAGATACTTAAGTGCCGCGTGATCTGTGTAGATGATGATCTTGGATCCGATCAGGTAGGACCTAAATTTGTCCAAAGCGAACACTACGGCTAAGAGTTCCTTTTCCGTAATCGAGTAGTTCACTTGGGTAGGATTTAGAGTCCTACTTGCGTAGTGAATAACGTAAGGCCACTTATCTTTTCTCTGGCCTAGAACCGCTCCAAGAGCATAATCAGAGGCGTCGCACATAAGTTCAAAAGGAAGACTTCAGTCAGGTGGCTGCATGATAGGTGCAGTGGTTAGCATGCCCTTAAGCTTAGTGAAAGCTTCTTGGCACTGCTCAGTCCACTCGTATGGTGTATCCTTTTGAAGAAGATTACATAAAGGACGAGAGAGGAGACTAAAGTCCTTTATGAATCGTCTGTAAAAGCCTGCGTGTCCTAAGAAGGATCGCACGTCCCTGATATTCTTGGGTGGAGGTAGGTTAGAGATAAGATCAATTTTTGCCTTATCTACCTCGATTCCTTTGGACGAGATGATATGCCCAAGGACAATTCCCTTTTGAACCATAAAATGACACTTCTCCCAGTTAAGTACCAAATTTTTTTCTTCACAACTTTTCAGCACATATTTAAGACTTGCTAAGCACTCGCTGAAAGATGAACCAAAAATAGAGAAATTGTCTATGAAGACATCTAGATATTTCCCCATCATGTCAGAAAAGATACTCATCATGCATCACTGAAAGGTGGCAGGGGCATTACATAGCCCGAATGACATCCTTCTTTAAGCAAAGGTGCCATAGGGACATGTAAATGTGGTCTTTTCCTGATCCTCAGGGGCGATTTCAATCTGATTATAACCTGAATACCCGTCAAGGAAACAATAATAGGAATGACCAGCTAGCCTTTCTAGGATTTGATCAATGAAGGGCAAAGGAAAGTGGTCTTTCCTTGTGACGGTATTCAGCTTTCTGTAGTCAATGCACATTCTCCAACCAGTGGTAACTCTAGTCGGCACGAGTTCATTATTGGCATTGGCTACGATGGTGATCCCGGACTTCTTAGGAACCACCTGAGTTGGACTCACCCATTGACTATCGGATATGGGGTATATGATCCCCACATCTAATAGTTTGAGAACCTCGGCCTTAACCACTTCCTTCATGTTTGGATTTAATCTATGTTGTGATTGCCGAACAGCCTTTGCATTGTCCTCAAGATATATACGGTGAGTACAAATCGATGGGTTAATTCCCTTGAGGTCCGCTATCGTCCATCCAAGAGCTCCCTTATGCTCAATGAGAGTAGATATCAGCATACTCTCCCGTTCTTTCTCCAGGTGGGCAGAGATCACCACAGGATATGTCTCATCTTGACCTAAATAGACATATTTTAAATCAGAGGGCAAAGGTTTTAGGTCAAGCTTCGGTGGCTTGAGGTTAGACGGTAGAGGTACTACATCAGTTTGGGGCAATTCTTCAATTTGTGGCCTCCACCGGTTAACTTCAAGTACCGGTGCAGTATCAAGCATGACACACGTCTCCCTAATTATATCATCATCAAGATCATGGGAGTGGGCCAGGCACGTCTCTAGAGGATCAGAGGATAAGGTGAGAGGTGTTCTATCTTTCACAAAAGAATCAATCATGTTAACATCGTGGAAATCGTCATCATCATCTGAGTTGCTGCCGTTATTAAAAAAGATATTTGATTCCAATGTCAAATTTTCAAAGGACATAGTCATGACACCATTCCTGCAATTGATAATTGCATTTGAAGTAGACAGGAATGGGCGACCAAGAATGATGGGAATCTGAGTGCTCGTGTCATTGATGGGTTCAGTGTCCAAGATGATAAAATCAACAGGGTAGTAGAATCTATCCACCTGGACCAACACATCCTCGATGATCCCTCTTGGTATACGAACAGAACGATCAGCAAGTTGTAGTGTGGTTCGAGTGAGTTTTAATTCACCCAAACCTAACTGTTGGTATACCGAATAGGGAATCAGATTGACGCTCGCTCCTAAGTTAAGAAGTGCATGATCAATTCGATAGTTCCCGATTACACATGATATGGTTGGGCAATCGGGATCTTTGAATTTTTGCGGCACATCTTGTTTCAGGATGGCACTCACTTTCTCAGTCAAGGAGATCTTCTTTTGAACATTTTTTCGTCGTTTGGTAGTGCATAAATCCTTTAGAAATTTAGCATATGAAGGAATCTGTTTTACAACGTCAAGCAGAGGAATGTTGACTTTCACTTGTTTCAACACCTCTAGGATATCCTGAGAGTTAGATAGACGTTTTGTTTCAACCAACCGTTGGAAAAATGGAGCAACTGGCTTTTCTAGAGGTTTCGGTTCAAATTTTTGTGGGGCGCCACTAGATCCATTATTGTTGTCCTCTTCTGGTTCTTGAGGCTTTTCGGGCCTAACCGGAAGGGTTTTATCAATAACCTTCCCACTCCTAAGAGTAGTGATGGATTTAACATACCCCATTTGATTTGAAGAGCTGGGATCACCTGTCTCGTATTGCAGTTTCGGATTAGGGAGTAATTGTGCAGGGAGCATCCCTTTTTCCATAGCCGTCATACGTGAATCTATTTTTTGCATAAAATCTAAAATTTCTTGCATTGTCTGAGCCAGCTCTTGTATGGAAAATTGAATCGATTCTTCTTGAGGTTTCCCCTGATTTGGATTTTGATTGAAGAAACCTTTAGGGGTAGCAGTTTGTTCGTTCCTCCAACTAAAATTCGGATGATTTTTCCAGCCAGGATTGTACGTATTAGAGGGTGGTCCATTGAAAGGTCTTTGATAGTTATTTACGACATTAGATTGTTCATTCAATACATCTCGAAAGGCAGGTATTGAAGGACAATTTTCAGTAGTATGAATGTTGCAATCACAGATGCCGCAAACACTTTCATTAACCTTTTCCTTCCTTCCTTCCATGGCCTCAAATTTTCTAGTGAGATTGGCCACCTTAGCGTTAAGATCATTATCCTCTTTCAGGAGATATATTCCTCCTTTTTCCCTTGAATGAGTCGGCCTAGACGTGGTGTTTGTTCTTGGGTAATAGTCCTATGATTGTATTTTTTCCGCGAGACTATCGAGGTAATCCCATACCTCGTCGACATTTTTATTAATAAAATCTCCGTTACACATTGTCTCGACCATTTGGCGCATGGAAGATGTTAGCCCATCATAGAAAAAATTCGTAATGCGCCATATTTCAAAGCCATGTTGTGGGCATGCATTAACCAGATCCTTGAACCTTTCCCAACATTGGAAGAATGTTTCATCTTCCTTTTGGGCAAAGTTCATGATTGCTCTCCTGAGGGTAATTGTCTTATGATGTGAAAAAAAATTCTTTATAAATTCCCTCTTCAAATCATTCCATGTGCCAATGGACCTAGGACGCAGTGAATGTAACCACGTCTTGACTTTTTCTTTCAAGGAAAATAGAAAGAGTTTCAGCCTAATAGTATCCTCAGATACATTAGGAAAGTATAAGGTGCCTATGATTTCATCGAACTCTTTCAGATGCAAGTATGGTTCTTCAGACTCAAGCCCATGAAACTTAGGAAGGAGTTGGATAACCCCTGGCTTGATGTCCATATGTCCTGTATTCTTAGAAAAAATCATGCATGAGGGCGTACTCACCCCCGCCGGTTGTAAATAATCTCGTAAAGTACGAGGCGGGGGTGCCTGATGCACCTCATTCTCATCATGTACTTCCTCAACCCTTAGTTGGGGTAATGCTTGAGGTTGATTTTCAGTCATAACGTCTTCTAACTCAGGAGAATTCAAGTGGTGTCTAGTCCTGCGATGGACAGTCAACCCCTCAACTAATCTTCCTTCAGTCACGAGACGTCGAGTGTTGTCGCGTGCCCAATGGGGCATAAAACACACTCAGCCCTTAAATTCTAACTTAAACCTAAAAAAAATAAAATAAAAATCTAGGAAAAGGGAGGGTTGGAGAGAAGTTACCAAATCGGAGTTCCTAAGTTAAAAAACCTGCAAAACAAACCAAAATAAGTTAGTTTTTAAGAGTAGAAAGTCCTAATTAAAAATAAACTAATTTCTAGGGAAAAGAAGAAATTCCAAAGAAAGAAGAATTAGAAAGAGCTTACTAAATTAGAAGCTTCCTACAAAACAGAAAAATTGAGTTAGTTCTAAAAATCAGATAGAAGGAAGAATAGAAAGTTTCTAAAGTTAGGAAAAATTTCTAATAAGGAAAATAACTAAGATTCTAAACCTAGAATTAAAAATTTCTAAAAAGAAAATCTAATCCTAAAACTAATTAATTTCAGAAAAACGTAGCCGACAGTCCCCGGCAACGGCGCCAAAAACTTGTTCACTCCCCAAGTGCAGGGTTGTGATGTAGTAATAACTCGGTAAGACCGAGGTCGAATCCCAAGGGACTGAAACTTGTACGTTATCTAAAACTAACTAGAACTAGAACTAGAACTAGGCTAAGATGAATTCTAAATCAATTAGCAATGGTGGAATACTTGTAGAATAATTAATCTAAAACTTAGGAAACAAATCAGAGATAGGAAACTAGGGATTCAGAGGATCCACTTGTAGAGATCAGGGAGAACTTATGCTTGCATCAAAAATCATGGAAATTACTGAACTGCCGTTGATCTAGTTTTCAAAGAGATGAAAGGTGTATGAATTAGAATGGATTCCATCACCAAACCATGCCCAAAAGACTATGGCAAACAACAGAATTAAACTAATTACCACCCAATCAAATGTATGAAAGTTAGGAAGGGTACCGTCATCCAACCATGCCCAGGAGACTATGGTGAACAACAGGACGTCCTGACGACATAAACATAAAAAGAAAATAGAAATATTCAAAGCATCGCAGACCCATTGTAATTTCAGTCACAACAGACCATTAAGAACTAAAAATATTCCCATAATAATCAACTAACATCAACGTCGATTCATGAATTAAAATTAAACTAAAATAAAATCTCCCATCTCACTACAAGCTTCACCTCTTAGCCCTAGCTAAGAGGTTTAGCCAGACATGGATGGCTAAATCTCCACAATTGAAATAAACTAAAAATAAAAAGAAAATACTCTTTTTTTCTTCTGCATCACGTCCCTGCCCGAGCCTCCACGTCTCTCTTTTTCTTCTTTCCTAGACCTGAATGAATGCTCCCCACGTCCAAAACCTCATTTTATAGCTGCTAGAGTGGTGAAAATCGGATTTGGAAAGCTATGCATGCCTAGTGAAAGCTTTTTCGCAGCCAAGTTTGGTGCCTCGAAACACGCCACTTTTCTCGCTCAAATTCCAAATAAACACTGTCACTTAGGATTTTATTGGGTCCTCTACATGATAGACGGTTTAGATCTGCCATATGATCAAAGATGGTGGCCCAAAACTGCCTGGAAAAGTCAGTTTTCGCGGATGTGCGAAACATTTTGCACCATTTCGCTGTTGTGATCGGTGGGCCCCATAGAAGTATTTTCTAGAAAATCTACCCCGTCCATTGGATTCAGAATGAAATTTCAGTCAAGAATGGGTGGTTTTGAACGTCCATTGAAGTGTCCCAGAGAAGAAATCCCAAAAAGATCAGATTTGAACGCTACCGGGCAGCCCTTTTGTGGCCTTTGTATCTCACACGTGTGTACGCATGGGTGAAAAGTGACAACATGGTTTTGTAGTGCTCGTGGCTGTCTATACGGTGGATGGTTTGGATTGAGCTTATGGGGCACGTGTGGGGCCCACAACCATTCGCAAAACGGACACAGGCCGTCCGTGCGCCGACGCGGTGCGTAAATTTTTTTTTTTTTTTTTTTCTTTCGGTCAGAGACGGTCAAGCCGTCTCTGACACTTGCCGTGCACGGCTAGAGTACCCTCGCTGTACACGTGCAATGCACAGGTGGGTCCAACAGTGATGTATACGAGAAATCTGCTCCGTCCATCTCTCTTCTCATCTCATTTAAGTCGTCCAGACCGATTTTAAAGCATATCCGAATAGCAGGTGGGCCCCAAAATTGAGAATTTATAGGCTGATTTGACTGTTGGGCAACTTCTAGAGAGATCTAACGGCTGAAATTTGACGTGTACGGTTAATTTATGGTCCTCAGGCGACGTATGAAGTTTCGAGCCGAACGGATGGTGGGAACCTCATGATCTTGCATTCTGGACGTCCTTCAGGCCACTTGAGCTTCAATTTCTTACTTTTTTCAGATTTCTGACTGTGTATATTTGTCAATCTTGGTCCCCTGGAGTGTGTCCCTTGCCTTTGGCGTCATCAGATCGTTAAATCTCAACTTTTAACGTCCTTTTTCCATCCATGCTCATAAAATCACCTTGCAACACAAGAATGAGAAAACAAGCCATTAGATAGCATTATATTCGTAAATCCAGATAATATCTGGGGTCTAATATGCAATATTTGACCCTCAACACCGGAGGACCACTGATTCCGAGATATGATATCCCAGCCTAATCCGAGCTAGTTCGGCCTCCGTGAGGGATGACCTCACGGGTCCCTTTGTCTGTATCCTAGACTGTACCGTTTCATATGCTTCCGCGGTCCTCCCAGTCAAATTTCGGTAACCTTGACCTGTATCCGATGTTTGTACGCGATCTTGAGTCAGGTCCGGCATACCGAAGTCAGCTCGAACCAGAACTTGTATCATAGCGACCGCACCGTCGTCGCGGTTCCAACGCCGCGACTCGCGCACTTAACCGATGCCCAGGCCAGGAGATGTGGGCCTACGTTCATTCTGAAGAAACGCCGCACGTTACGAATTTCGAGAGAATCTCTACGATGTCCCATCAATCAATGTCGAGTACACACCATGCCCCAAGTACAACAACCCATCCCTCCCTTTTCAAAAGTCAACTCTCTCTCTCCCCTCACCATCCCTCTTTTACCCCATTTTCAACCACAACCATACCTCCCATCATCTCTTAATAACAACCAACACATCAACCATCCTCTTAATATTTTTTTCTCTCTTTCCCTCATTCTATCTCTACTCTCCTAAGCCACAAAAATTCCATACGTCCAAGCCTTTCCAAATACTCCCAAAGCAACAAGTGTGGCCCACCCTCTATCTCTCATCCCTACCATCAAAACCCCATCAACCTCCATCAAAGATGAAAGCAAGGAGCTTAGGAGCCTAAGGAAGCAAGGAGAAGGCCTAGAGGTGGGTGATCCATCGTTAATTTCTAATTCAATGGCCCACCTATGTTGGGACTCAATTTGATTTATGTAATGTAATCATATGAGGGGCCCATAGTGGCGAGGTCCCCTCCACTCCACCGATCTCTCTCTCTCTCTCTCTCTCTCTCTCTCTCTCTCTCTCTCTCTCCTTCCATTGTGATGGTGTGGATTCCACCAATATGCGTTATATCTACCCCGTCCATCAACATTAGGCGGTGTGGCCCACCCTATTGTAGGTCATGATCCACACCATCCACTGTTTAGATGGATCCAATACCTCCATTCTTTTTATATACTATATTTTATATAATATAGTATATATTATATATATGGAATATAATATATATATATTATATGTATATACATGCAAGTGGGCCACGTACACGTGGGACCCACCATGATGTTGTGTTTATCCCAGCCATCCGGCGTCTCTGGATGTGAGGCATGGGTAGTTAACATGGAGTGCATTTCCTGATGTGAGTGTGTACTAACTAGCTACACTTGGGTGAGTGTTGAGGGTCAAATATTGCATATTAGACCCCAGTTATTGCCTGAATTTACGAACTTTGTACTGTCTAATAGCCCGATTTAATCGTGTTTGTGATGTAGGGTATCTTTATGAGCTTGAACTGAAAATAGGTGTTTAAAGCATGGATTTAACAATCTGAAGACACCAAGGCCAGGGACGGACTCTAAGGGACCAAGATCGATGGAATTACATGCCAGGGATCTGCAAAAATTGAGAAACTGAAGCTCAAGTGGCCCAAAAATTGATCCAGAATGCAAGATTACAAGGTTTCCACCATCTGCTCGGCTCAAAACTTCATACATGGCGTAAGGACCATAAATTAACCGTACACGTCAAATTTCAGTCGTTCAATCACTGTGGAAGTGACCCAACAGTCAGATCATCCTATAAATCATTAGTTGGGGCCCACCTGATACCTGGATATGCTTCAATCTGAGTCTCAACGCTTCAAATTAGACGAAAAGACAAATGGACGGAGAAGATTCCTCACAAACACCATGATGGACCCCATGAACATTGAATGTGTACAATGTGCACGTGTACCGGCCGTGCACTGCAAACTAAAGTCAGTTTGACCGACTTTGACTCGAGCCCGTACGTAAACAAGGCAGCGGACGGACAACGTCCGTCTATTTTTCACTAGTGGGCCTCACTCATCCCTCCTTCGCATGATCTGAACCGCCCAATAACTCCAGACGATGGTCACGACTCTCAGTAAGGTGACATTTTTATCCCATGCACCAGATCACAAGAAAGCTCCGTTCAAAACCAAGATGGACGGCGAACTGAATCAGTCTGCGGGCCGCGATGAAATCCACTTCAAAAACATCATGCCCAACCGGTTTTTCGAGCTTCATTCAATGGACGGACTGGATTTCGTAGTTGCACCGAGCATAGGTCCCACCTTCATCACAACGTAGCAGTTACGCATGCTCTGTTCGCGAACAGATAGTTGCGGTCGGTCCAGGTGGGTCACCTCTAGCATCTGAACAGATAATCCAAGCCATCCATCATGCAGAGGGGAGCGAAACAGTTAAACCCATGTTGACCGTGAGCAATCATATGTACGCACATGTCTGCTACACAGGTCATAAGGGGATTGTTTTTAAAACGTTTAAAACAGATGCAGCGGATTTAATTCTTTAGATCGCACCAATATCGGATCAAAAACCTGGTTTCTTGGACCAAGATTCCACGAGGCATGCAATGAATGGGGTGGATTTCATCAAGAACATCATCGTGGGGCCCACCGATCCTCACAGCGTCCCTGCTTATGCAGGGACGCGCGTCCATGAAAACTGGCCGCGGTTGGCCATTCTCTGATCAAGGACGTGATCAGATCAATGATCCAGACCATCTAAAATCCGGATAAGAGGGTGTTTACCCTGTCCAAGAAGTTAAATTGCTCAAAGGGGTTGATCAGTTCTATTAAAATCAGATCAAACTCAGCCGGTTTTGCTCTTTTGGCTGCGTAAACAGGGGTCCGTAAGAGTTTTGGTTCCACTGTAAATTGGACTGCGTAGAGTATGGAGTCGGTTCTCCAATGACCCTTCTCTACTATAAAGGGAAAGGAGGAGAAAGAGGGTAGTATCATCTTTTTGGGGAAGCTTGGTGGGGATTGGAAGCAGAGACGTGGAGAGAGGGAGACATGGAGAGTTGTTTTTTTCTCTTTTTCTTTTTCTTTTTCTCTCTTTAATTTTATGAGATCTAGGCCATCATGGTAGGCTAAACCTCTTAGCTAGGGCTAAGAGGTGAAGCTTGTAGCATGATGGGAGATCCTCTGATTGTGCCTTTTGTTTAAAGCTGAATTGATATTGATTTAAGTTATTTAATGAAAATATTTTTAGTCTTTAATGGTCTGTTGTGACTGAAATTACAGTGGGTCTGCAATGTCTTTGAATATTCCCTTTTTCTTTTTGTTCATAATGTCAGGAAGCCCTGTTGTTCACCATCGTCTCCTGGTCATGGTTGGATGTTGGTACCCTTCTTGACCTTCATGCATTGATTGATTGGTTGGTAATTAGTTTAATTCTATTGTTTGTCATAGTCTCATGGGCATGGTTTGGTGATGGAATCCATTCTAATTCATATACCTTTCATCTCTTTAAAACTATATCTAAGCAGTTCAGTTAATTTTCATGATTTTTAAAGTAAGCAAAAGAACTCCTCGATCTCTACAAGTGGATCCTCTGAATCCCTAGTTTTCCTTTCTCTGAATTTTCTTAAGCTTTAGATTAATTATTTCGCAATCATTCTTTAATTGCTATTTGATTTAGAATTCATCTCATTCTAGTTCTAGTTCTAGTTAGTTTTAAATAACGTACAAGTTTCAGTCCCTTGGGATTCGACCTTGGTCTTACCGAGTTATTACTACATCACAACCCTGCACTTGGGGAGTGAACAGTAAGCCACTTATGCTGGCCTCACCTTGATACATATACTTAATCCAAGCCGTCTATCCTCTTCCTCAAAACATTTTAGGCATTGAGCCGAAAAATGAAGTTAATTCGAGTGTCTTGTGGGCCGTATCTTGGAAAATGGTGGCCTTTACCGTTAAAAATTCACTTGATGATTCTATATACCAAAATACCTCAGATAGTGGACTCGTTTAACTTGCCTTGAGCCGTAGGAGCGAGTGGATGGTGTGGATTTCGTTGATACGGGCCCCACTGGTGAAAATCTATAGAAAAACTCCAAAACCAATAAAAAAAAGAAGAGGGGGGTGGGGGTGGGGGGGCAGCGCTGATGTTGCTGCTACAGAGCGCACGCAGGCAGCGCCTGAGTCTGACGGACGGTGAAATAGGCAGGGACCCATGGTCCCAGCCGTGGGCCCCACCATGATGCGTTTAGATCATCAACACCGTGCATTTGGTGGGCCTCCCTCAGGGCAGTGGGCCACCCCAAAAATCAATCATATTTGGAACTCAGGTGGCCCACATCACAGGGAACAATTGGATTGAATGTCTACTATTAAAACCCTTATGGGGTTAGAAGTTTTGAATCAATATGAAATTTATTTTTTCTATTCATTCAGGTCCGTGTGACCTCATCAACCGGTTGGATGGCTAATAAACATTATGGTGGGCCCTAAGACCATGTGGCCTCATGAACAGTTTGGATGGTAAACAAACATCACAGTGGGCTCTAGGTCCACGTGACCTTATGAATAGGTTGGGTGGTAAATAAACATTACCGTGGGCCCTTGGACAGATTGGATGCAATTAAACATTATGGTGGGCCCCTGGTCCATGTGACCTTATGAATAGATTAGATGCAAATAAACAATACAGTGGGCCCAGGTTAGGTGGAAAATAAACATTACTGTAGGCCCCAGGTCTAAGTGACCTTATCAATGGGTTGTATGGAAAATAAACATTATAGTAGGCCCTACATGGGACCCACCTGATGTATGTTTTGTAATCCACACCTCCCATTAGTGTGGGCCCCACCATGGGTATGTACCTCATCTATGCCGTCCATCCTTTCAATTACTATGGGATCTACCATGATGCATATGTTTCATCCAAACCGTCCAACCATTTTGGAGATAATTTAAGGCTCATTATTGAGGCCACCTTGATTTGCATAAGGCCCATTGTTGAGGCCTACCTTAATATATGTGTATAAGGCCCATGTTGTGAGGCCATTGTGATGTATGCAAGGCCCATGGGTTATGACTCATTACAATGTACGTAAGGCCCGTTGGTGCGGCCCATTGATACGACCCACTTGATGAATATAAGGCCCATGTGATACGGCCCATTTGATGTACTTAAGGCGCAGTGGGATGTATTTATGTCCATTGCAATGTGTGATTTCTTCGTGGTATATAAAATGATGTATATAACGGGACGTGCCTTGGGAACAATAATGGTTAGATGCCCACATTGTAAGGATGATGTCGGTTAAATGTCCGCATTGTCACTCTCCTTGAGGCCTGTTGGTAGGCCCATACTTGTAGTATATAGGCTGTCTAGCCCATCTTCCTTATGAACAGAGCCCATTGCCATATAACATGTTTAGTATAGATCCATGATTCATGATCATACGCAGCATATGTATGCCTGATATGAGAAGTGACTGATCATAGTATATACTTTCGGACGGATTGTTTATGGGCTCCCTGATAGACGAAGTTGCCCTACATGAACGCGCGGTACGCACAGGATTGTTGCATGTCTGGTAGGGTGGTTCATGCACTTGTATTTGGGTGATTGTGATTATTGTATGCCCTAGTGACATCAGGGCCTTAGCCTTCACAGACACATCGTGGGTGGCTGGATTGGATACCGAAAATATTGTTACTAAGCATCGGGGCGCCATAAATGTCCCTGGGTGAAAATTTCTAAACCCGATGGTACCAGAGGATGACTCCAACGTCAAGATCGAGTGGATATGTGAGAGCACGAGGGCCGAATACCAGGAGGTGGCGTCTCCTACTATGTCGTGATTGGTTGGAAAGGTGTGTGGCCTTACTCGCCCGAGGGTAGGGGGCAATACTAGGCTGAGTCTGACCAGCTGGTGAATGGGTCTGCTATCGACGTGCCGGATAGGTATTGGCAGACTATCGGTCAGGCAGATAGTGAGATTTTTTGTGCTCACTTGGACTGAGCGGTAGTGCCATTTAGAGTGTACTAAACACCGGTGATTATCCAGAATGAGAACTGTATTGATATATGATTAGGATTGACATGCTTGAGTTGTATCTCCCATCATATGGTCTTGATATGACCGATAACATTTATATCTTGCACCACATAGCCTTAGTATTACTGATTGCATTCATGTATTCATCAGCATATTTTCGCATTATTCTGACCTTGCATTCTGAGCACGCTTATATTGCGCACACACTTACACCACCCTCTAAGCTTTCTATAAGCTTATGCACGATCGATGCGTGCAGGTTACGCCAGGATGTAGCCGTAGCAGTAGGAGCGTGCAGTCGAGCTTTTGGAGTTTCCGTTATTTGCATTATATTGCATTTTCCTTTCATACGCCTTGTACTCAAAGTTTTTAATCATAGTGAATTTTGTGATGGTATTCTTGTGGTTATTGTTCGTGGGTTATGCTTATGGTTATGATCATTACAAATTGATGATTCGAAATCCTCCTTATAGCATTTCAGGATCGGAACCTGGTGTATGGGTGCTGAGAGCCGAGAATGGGGTACTACGAAGGCTGTCTGCGTCGGATTCGACGATTGAGAATTTTGTGAGCCCGGTTTTTGAGTTCGGGGCATGACACCCTTCGTCTCTTCTTCGTGAGAAAGGTTGTCCGACTCTCCTTCGATAAGCGGATTACGCTCTACCCTAATCGCTGCTCCGCCGGGGACTTCTCTAGTACTCTCGATGACTACGACGCCCGAAAATCAGTGTTGCTCATCATCACCAACGGTGACTGTGGGTTCGACATTAGTCGAAGGCAACTTGCCACACTGTCACTATTAGAGACCCCCTCCCATGAACTTAGCGAATCCGACATGGCAGATCTACGGATGCTGTAAATCGATAATAAAGAAGAAAAGAGGAAGGGACGAGGTGAATCAAAGAATGGAGTTCATCGGAGAAGAGACGTTACCCGATTGTTGGTAATGTCACAAAGTCGCCAGGAATTGCCTCTGCGAGCTAAGGGAGACAACCGAGCAGGTTAAGGGAGACGACGAAGAAAGGGGGAAAATGCAAATTATCTCGACTAAGGGTTAGGGTTCCCCTTATATAGAGGAGCCATGTGGAAGCACTCGAATGCCCTCATTAATGCATTCTTTGTACTACATCCCCTCGACTGCCCTATCTCAACACATGGTACGAACTGACACGTTGTCTGACCCTATTATCGAGAAAGCACCATGCATCACTTTCCTATTGATCGGACATCGAAACAACGGCCTGACAAGTCACGTTGCCTCGAGCCACGATACGCCATACATGATTACTGGCACACCTCAATTCCCGTGCATTTTGCCATACTTAGCATTTATGGTAGGGACAGTACGACCTAGTGACTTCAAACATACTTTTCAAGTACATACAGCCGACTTGAAAGTAGGGAGGCTTACTGTTAGGGGAATAATGAAGTGGCTCATCATATAGGGTCGAACCAACAACCAGCCCGTACCAGTAGCTCAAGCTCGACAAGGATCATAAGGTCCTCTTAGATAGAAAAACCAAGGGCCGTGTCGATCAAGCTCAAACTACTCGAAAAATCATTACTGGTGAAGAAGGACCGATCAATAGATAGGTCGGACCATCCATGGGTCGACTGTCAGATAGGTCTAGGGGTGCACATCGAACCGGTAGAACCGGGGAACCGGACCAGAACTGATTAAACGGTCCGGTTTGGTTTGGTTCTAGACTGCACCGGTTTCGATTTTGATTCTAAAAAAAAAGAACTGTTGGATACTGAACTGAACCGTGAACCGAACCATTGATCCGAACCGTGGACCCAAACTGTGGATCCGAACTTAGGTTTAAAACCAAAAAAAAATAAAAATAAAACAAATCCCCTTCTTGTATGAATTATGACTTCAAAACCTAGTCAAACAAAACTCTTGCTTCTTACCTTATGGGTCCCAAATGTTTGTAGAATTAGCAACCCATGTGTCTACCTACCACATACAATATACTTTGGTGTGTGGATAGAGGCTTTGGACAGTACACATGGGTTTTCAATTATAACTATTAGTCCTATACATTACTAATCAGACCATTTTTTTAGCTTTAAATTCCTTCCATATTGGAAGGCCACAGCCAATATTCAGTCCCATTATTCAGGCTCATATTGCAAGGTTGCAGCCACTGGTATTAAGACTTCTTTTGGGGTGAGTTTTCTATGGTATATCCTCCCTTGTTCCTTCATTTCAGGACTTCAATGATCCAAACCCTTTAAATGATGGGCCTCACAACTAATTGGATAAGGAGAAAAAAAATTCGAATGTCCCTACCTTTTATTATCTAGTTAATTTTCCTTTGAATATGAATTGTCTCCTTCTTGACCTTTATTTTATTGATGAGATCTTCCAATCTTGAATGCATCTTTGGGTTTCGCCCATACAGTGAGGCACATTCCACTTATTGGGTCAGATATGAATTGTTACTGCATTCATTTTCCTTGCAATTCATTTGCAAAGAATGATCAAAATGATATCATTCCCCTTCAAAAGTCATACTCTTTTAGGGGTGGAAAAAATAGTTAAGTGGCCTGGATTACCTCATTGTGGCCACAGTAATCAGATTTGGGAATGCACATATATTGGGCGGCGAATTGATCTATGAAACATAATTTCTTGAATCTAATAGTCCCTTGCTCTGAAATTCTTTTAATTGTGACTTGAAAAATGCAAATATGGATGCGTGTGTGTGGTTTTTTTCATTCCATTTCTTCCATGCAAAACTTATTGAATTGTCTCCTTATATGGACATATCTAAAACTTCTCAGGGGTCATTAGGCAACATGGATTTAGATTCTAATTGAAAATTACAAATCCCAGATTTTTAAACATGGATGTACGGTGGATATAATAGCATCTCACACCAACTGGGCTGGATTTTAAAATGCCCAGAACCGTGGAACCGATCCGGAACCAATCCGGTTTTCACAGTCTAGTTCTAG
This sequence comes from Magnolia kwangsiensis, assembly GCA_037074715.1. Lineage (NCBI taxonomy): Eukaryota > Viridiplantae > Streptophyta > Magnoliopsida > Magnoliales > Magnoliaceae > Magnolia > Magnolia kwangsiensis. The sequence continues at coordinate 19,787,016 of CM073583.1, forward strand.
GGTGCTAATAGTCCGGTTCTAATTTCAAAAATCATAGAACCGTTAGGAATGGTTCGGTTCCGGTTTCACCCAAGAACCGATCCGAACCAACCCGTGTGCACCCCTAGATAGGTTGGCACTATCACATCTAGCGGCCGACCATTAAATAGGTCGGTACGATCTCAAATCGGCGCGACCTCTGACAAACTTCATAACCACTGAAATCGACTATCATTGGGACGATGCGGACCTTCAAGTAGCTCGACTAATTTATCTCTAAGGAGCCTCCACTTCCCCCATCCGACCTATTCTATAGGTCGGCCAAGTTGATCGGTCCCCATCCAACGATCAATCATGTCCAACGGAAAGGCTCGAGATCTCCTTCGAGGGTCTCAGAGGAATCAGATGAATCCCAAGGATCACGAGAAAATCCCGATCCCTTAGGGATTCTACCTCAATCCGTATCTACTAAAATGGCAGAGAATCCTCCAATGGTATGATCTTCCCTCTCTTATAAATAAGGAACCCTCATAATGGTGAAAGGTATGCAATACACATCTCTAAACCCATTGCGTTATCACTCTACAAAGACCCGGATTCCTGACTTTAGCATCAGAGAGTTCCCTGTACTAGCTAATGTTTCCTTTGTCATATTCTGTGCAGGTGCCCAAGGATTAAGGAAGAGTTCATCTGAAAACCAGCATCAACAAGTTCAATTCATAGTCCTGTGTGGTGTGCCCCACTTGAGCTTGAATATTTTGGACAGGAATTGCCTACTTATGCTTACAATAGCAAGGTGGCTACAGGACAATGCTCTGGGAGCCCTATCATGATATTTGTGTTTTATCCACACCATCTATCTATTTTTTTTAGATCATTTAATGGCATAATTTGAAAGATGAGGCATATCCAAATCTCAAGTGGACCACACACATGAAAACAATGTTGATTAAATGCCCACCATTAAGAACTTCCTAGGGTCCACTGTAATATTTATTTGCAATTCAACTGTTTAATTAGTTCGCGATGACTTGGATGAAGGGAAAACACAAATATTAGCTTCATCCAAAACTATTTTGGCCATTAAAAAGTTTTTAATGGTGGGCATTCAATCACCACTATTTCGATAGTTTGGTCCTTATAAGATTTGAATCCACCTCATTTTTCAGATCATTTAATGGATGGACAAAGTGAAATCCTCCATCATAGTTGGAATTAAACAGATTGGTCTTTGAATAGTTTTAAACAAATTCAATCGATTTGCAGGTTGAGTCGATTGATCAAGTAAACCATGAATTAATCAGTTAACTTTTTGGACAATTTTGGCCAAGTTGGATCTATCGAACTTGGAGGCTCGACTGATCGAGTGTAGCTCGGCCGATGTCATTGATCGATGCTTAAATCGACGGCGTGCGCAAATTTACGTACTTATGCAAATTTTTTCTATGTTGGGATATTGATGGGTGTAATGCCGGATGATAGTAAAACAAGGAGGGCTAATTTGTTTCTAAGGTTTTAAACTAAGAGTAATGAAATTTTGAATGATGGAGGATTTCACATTTGCAAGAAGATTTATTGATCTTATGTAATTCATTTTTATAGTAGATTTATTTGTTGCTTTGTGACATGATTTTTTTTTTTTTCAAGGATTTTCCATGTAAATTTGTGTATTCCCTTGCATGCTTTGTTACGTTTTCTTTCGTCTGTTTGGTTGGAATTTGGAATTTGCTTCCACGGTTCCTCAATGCTGATACCATAAAGAGTATTAATATTGAATTGAAATTTAAAATTTTCATACCATTTTGTGAATTGTATTTCAAATTTTATATATTTATAAGAGAAATTTCTAAATTTACGGAGGAGATTTTTTATTTTTTTTGCCATATGCAGCAAATTATAAGATTTCCATGTTTGTAGGGATATGTGAGCTATAAGAAATATTGTTAAATCATGCGTGGATGATGGTCTGATAAAGAGGTAGGTCACATGTTCATGTTCAACAGCAATGTGGTCCACTTGATGAGTTGATCTGTTCTATCCATGGTGCGCACCGCATAGATGGCATTTATCTCCCACGTGTGCAGATTGACAAAACTGGTAGCAAGAAGAGTTGAATTAGCAAACTTCTCCATTTGGAAATGTTCAACAAGACCTCACTATGGTGTGAGATTGATGCCTTGCAGTGACTCAACCGCGCGCATACGAGAAGATAACGCTGCATGCAATCTGGACTGTCCAATTGTGGCCACCACAGTGAATGAGTACATTCATTAATGCATCCCACTTGATGAATGCCCCGAATCTTCTACACGTTTAAATGACACTTAGGTTCTGTTCGGATTTACTGTAAAAGTTATGTGATGGAAGTTACTTATCCAGTAAGTTTTTATATTTTGCCTTTTAACTAAATTTTTTTTTTTACTTATACCTCTCTCCTCCCCCCTTCATGTGATGGACGGTCCGCATCAAACGAGGCCCAGCCCAGGTGATGGACGGTCCACACTAAAGGTGGGGCCCACATGATGGACGGTCAACATCAAAGGTGGCCCTCCATATTATGACCCACATCAGGTGAGCCTACATAATGGATTGTCCACATCAAAGGTAGGCCCTTAATAATGAATGGTCCACATCCCGGGCAAGCCTGCATGGTGGACAATAACATTGAACGTGTGCCCACATGTTGTATGACCTACATTAAGGTGGGTTCCACATAATGGACAGTCCACACCAAAGGTTAGCCCCTAATAATAAATGGCACACCTCCAAGGCGGGCTTTTCATAATGGATGACCCACATTAGAGGTGGGGCCAACAGAATGGACGATCCATATTAATGGCTCCATATGAAGGGGTAATGGATATTGAAGGAGGCCTCACATGATGGACAATAACATTAAAAGTGGGCCCCACATTGTGGATGATCCACATAAAGTTGGGCCCCACCAAAGGTTGGCCCCTAATGATGAATGGCCTACATCCAAGGCATGCCCCGCATGATAGACAACCCACATCAAAGGTGGGCTGCACATGACAGGCAGTGCATATTGAAGGTGGCCCCCACATGATAGACAATTTATTTTGATGGTGGGCCCCATAATTATGATGGTCCACATCAAAGGTGCCAATGATGAATAGTCTACATCCAAGGTGGGGCCCACATGATTGAGAATAATATTGATGGTGGGTGCCACATAATAGATGACCCATATATATCAATGTCGGCCCTTATGAGGACATTCACACCAAAGGTTAGCTCCTAATGATGAATGACCCACATCTAAGATGGGCCCTGCTTGGTGGGTGGCCCACTTCGAAGATGGGCCCACATGATGGACGACCCACATCCTAGGTGGGCTTCATATGATGGATAGCCAACAACGAAAGTGGACCTCGCAGGGTGGATGGTCCACATTCAAGGTATGATGAACGGCTCACATTAAAGACATGGCCGAGGTGGGCCCAACCTAATGAACAGTCCACATCAAAGGTTGGGCCCACGTGGATATTAAGGGTGGCCCGAACAAATTAAAGGGATAAGTACTTATGTCATGTTAGAAACTAAAATTCTTTTACTTTTTGATTTATAACTATGTTATTTACCAAAAGGATACAATTTGGTTGGTGTCCCTAACATCAGCCAAATGGTGTCGAAGCTCTATGGGCCCTACCATGATGTATATTTTTTATCCATGTGTTCATCCATTTTGTCGGCTCATTTTAGGGCATGGGCTAAAAAATGAGGAAGATCCAAGTCTGGCCTTGTTTGGCACCATAAATTCAGAATACTTGGATTGAAAATGTCCTAGATTTGGAATACATTGGATTCAGAATTCTTTGGTTGTGTTTGGCACCTACAATTCAAAAACCCTATAGTCTAAATGTATCTATGCACTTAAATTACGTAATATAGTTACACAAGTTTGAACTTAATTACTAAATCAACTTTAATATCCTTAATTAGTGTATGAACGTGATACTTGACACAATGATTGTAATATATAAGACCACTGAAATATATACTTTGGCCGAAGATGATGAAATTCCAAGCCTTAGATGGGCCACAAGCATAGGATCACAACCAAGTGACTAACTAATGATTTTTAACTGTTGATTTACATACAATATTTGGACCCCTAAGATCATTCTATAGAAATAATTTTTGTGATCCAGTTGATAATATGATTGTTTTGGGATATCATCTATGGGCCATGTGCACAATAGATTAGTAGCCTAGTGAAACATACGGTACACATGCAATTCTCCTCAATTAAAAATGAGCAAAGAAAAAAAAAAGAAGCGGAGAGGATTGGAAATCAAAGCAGAAGGGAGAGAATGTAAAACTCACCAAAAGTGAGGATTTGAAATCCCATAGATTTGGAATACCCTCTAATCCTCCTACCAAACAACCTTTAGGTTTGGAATTCCCTCAAATCCCCCCAAATCCGTCGTGCCTAACGACCCCTTAGCTGGACCACAACATGGGGAACAATGGGGATTAAATGCTTACCATTGAAAACTTTTTGAGGGGCACAAAAGTTTTAGGTGAAGTTGATATTTGTGTTTTCCCTTCTTTGAGGGCCCAAAAGTTTGGATCAAGCTAATATTTGTGTTTACCATTCATCCCATTTTATGTAACCTTATCAAAAGGCAAATAAAAATTACAGTGAGCCCAAAGAAGATTTTAATGGTGGATGTTTAATCAACACTATTTTTCTTGCGTTGAGGTCCACCCAAGATTTGGATTTGCATCATTTTTGGGCTCATGCCTAAAATGATCTGTAAAAATGGATAGACAGAATGGATAAAACATATACATCATGGTGGGGTTTACAGAGCATTGACAGCAGCTAGTTGGCCAGTGTTGAGGTCACTGGCCAAACCTCATCCTTACAATACTTTATCTGCTGAGTAAGTAGAAATCAATATAAGTTATTTGCAAGTATTAAGCAGCTTATGTAAAATAACTTACAATCTCCTTAAAAGGAAGGTTCTTATTGTCTAAATAAGCCCACAATGAAGGGTCCACAACTTCTCCAAAATATTAAAACATGCATAATGCAACTAAAAAAAAGAAAGAAGAAGAAGAAGAAGACATGAAGAAGTGACTTGAAGGATATGTGCTAACACGGCAAACATGTGCCATATGTAAGCCACTCATTAGGAGGGGCCACTGTGTCAGGCTGGTCCACTCATCTGGCAGCCGCACGTAAATTGAATATAAAGCACAGTGCCATCACCCGCTGGAGAATGGACTGCGCCGACGCGCAACTGTCGGGCCTGAAACATTCACATTAGGTTGCATCTATCTGACGGCCACAATGAAATTGCATGCGTTCTCTCAAAAACCAGTAAAAAGAGAAATATACCAACTGCTTCCATTGAGGCCCAAGATGATGATCTTGGCTTGTGGTGAAGATCTTCGAAATCCCAACAAATCCCTGCAAATCCTCAATTGCTCATGAACTACCGTTGCCCGAATCTTAATATTCATCTCCTTGAGCACTGGTGCAATCGCGAGTACAAGCTCTACAAAACGCAGTTCGGTTTTGCTGCCAATGATGTTTGTTATAGTCACAATCCGGAGGTTTGCGAACAAGCCGTCGAAACCTTCTTGCACTTACCAAAAGCTCTCATGGGGTATACTAGTAGTATTGGCTGAGTAGGCCTTGAAATGTCCACCAAATCACCAACAAGTTTGTTAGACCAAGCAGACACTAAAATTGTGGTTGGCATGGATAGAGCTGTCTACAAGTCAAACAGAGTCGAGCTTGGCCCAGCTCAGCTCGGCTTGGCCACTAGGCTACCCAGCTTGAATTCGGTTCAGCTCGGTCCTTGAGCCTGACTTAGCAGCTCGGTTCAGCTCAAGCTAACTTCGAGCTGAGCTTGAGCTCGATCTTTCAAGTCGAAATCAAGTACAAGCTTACAAGCTGAGTTCGAGTTTAGGTTTTATAGTTTTTAATATATATAATATATATTATAGTATAAATAATATACAATTTATGTAAATATAAAAATATATACAAAGTATTTATATTAAGTCGAACTGATTCAAACTGAGTCAAGTTCAAATCAAGTTCTGAGCCGAGTTGAGTTGACTTAAGCCTAGTTTGGACTTGGTTTGAAATTTTTTCGAGCTTAAAAAATCAACTTGACTCAGCTCATAAAAATTTTGAACTTAAAAAACTCAGCTTAACGTAGCTCGAAATTTTTTCTGAGCTTAAAAAATCAGCTTTGACTTGGCTCGATCCTAGTTTATAGATGAGTCAAGTCGAGCAAGTTAACTGAGCAAACTCGGTTCGTGTACAGCTCTAGCCATGGACATGTAAAATGCAGGAAGACAACTCTCGGTTGTGCATGTAGCATACCGTGTGCAAGATCAGGGCCGTCAATGAGGTGTGACCCCCCAACGGATATCTCAGATCTTGCAAATGTGTGCCAAGTACGGACATGTGCCACTAATTGCCCATAAACTGCCTTGGCATTTCTCATCACATTCATTCATATTTCAAACCACAGTGAAAAGAGCTGAGCCGTCTATCAGATGTGGTATTGGGCAGATGTGGGGTCCGTGCTGAACACCATCCAACCCATCTATCAGATGCATCACTCGAGTAGCTCCAAGAGCCCAAAACTCAGATGAGCCATAGAAATGGTAACAAGGTAGAGATGCACACCCTTCATTTTCGCTAGGGCCCCACCTGAGTTGTGAAACAGTCTGATATTTTGCCTGACAATTCATCCAGTCCACATCATGAAGGGTTGCAACGACTTATATTATATACACACAACACAGTGGGCCCCGAATGCAAATCAACGGTGGATGTCCACTAACTTGTTCCCTGTGTTGTTGCCTGATGTCTCTATGAAAAATAGTTGAAAGAGAAAGGAACTCACGTGGATGTTGAGTTCATGTAAGTTAGTAGAGCTTCTAAATAAGCAAAAAGCCACCAATAAATCATCCACATTTTGGAAATTTATTCTCAATAACAGATTCTTCAGACAATAATACGTAGTTGGAAGCCTTTCTGGTACATCACCTGCAGCTAAAAACTACAATCCAATTCACAAAAAAAAAAAAAAGTTTGCAAACAGTCAATTTGAGATGAAAATTGAGATAAGCGTTTTAAAACCTGGGCTGAACCAGATGGGACTGCACCTGGCCACCAAAACCATAGTTCTAAAACTCAGCAACTCTGGCTCAGAACTTGAATTCAAGCCGAGCCGCAACGAAACCACTCGATGACTTGGTTGATGCGACTCGGCACGACTTGAACCGAGTCACTCACTGTTTTTTTTTTTTTTTTTCAGGATTAAAAGGAGAAAGGGTTGTGTGGGATTCAAACCCAAGCTGCCTTAAAAAGGCCACAGACTCTACCTACGTACAAGCCAAGTATTTCATCTTATGACCATTTATGTCAATCTTTATAGCAATCGAGTAGAGGGAAGAGCTTGTCGATGCACACAAATCTAATTTGGAGAGCTAAGATCATGATTACAGCTGAATACCTATTCAGTGGGATCCCCTACCCAAACAGAACCTAAACAAATATGGAAGCGCTGTTTGGCACACATCTCTTAAGAATGCATATTTAGTAGTTCCAAAAATAAGTAGCTTTCGTGGGGAATGTATAGCTTATGCTTATGCAAAACTAGTTCAGAATTTCTTTCTGGAAATCAAGATTTTTATTTATTTATTTATTTGTTATAAACCTGTTTCTTGAGATTCCCACAAAATGATAAACAATGGGCTAAGATGCGGCCGCAAGGAGGGCCCCACATGGAGAGCTACTGGGTCAAACTAGGCTCTATCAACATCACAACTGTTAAAACCACAAGAGACTGTATTGTCCTAAGTGTAACTTGTTTATTTTACTGAGAATAATAGGAAATATAGAAAAGGTTAGAGATTTGTAGAGATCTCAATAGATATACATGAATCTATCTAGGTAGCTATCTATAGTAAGTATTCTGTACTCTAACATCTCCCTTAAACTCAAGGTATTCTCAAAGGAGTAATTTGAGTTTGAAAAGGGAATAATATATTCAAAAGCCATTTTATTTACCTGTAGAAGATAACCATCGAGAGCGAGCTGCTTAACACCATGTAGACATCCAAGAACCTTGATCAGATTGGACTCCTTGCTTTTCGTGTAATTGTATGGTAAGGTCATTTGAATGCATGCAAATGTTACAAGCGGCATATTTTCGAAGTAGAGATATCTTAATCTACAACGGATATTCAAGTACACGAGCTTGGGGCCTTGAATTTTAAGATGAGTGGGACCGTCGAAGTCCCTCAGTGTCAATGCCTCAAGAAAAGGGAATTTGGAAATCAAATCTTCAAATGAGTTGTCAATGGTAACATCACGAAGCTGAAGGGTCTTGAGACAATGTAAGCCTTCGAACTTGTTAGGTGGTTTGAAGATACAATAAGATATCTGAAGATGAATAAGGCTTTTGCAGCGGAATAGACAAGAAGGCACCTTATAGCGCCCGTCCTGCTCGGTCTGCAGAAGATTGAGCGTGAATCTCTTCATGCCATTATCCGATAGGAGAAGTATCCATCGATCGAAGGCGGGCCAGTTTTTTAGGTAATTCTGGCACTTGAACTCCTGAATTGGGCCTCTATGTACTAAGAGAACTTGATCAACAGCATTCACGAGCTTAAGCTCATTGCAGTCTGGTGGGAAACTTCGCCGGTCAAATGTAAGTTGTGGGATTGTGACCCATTTGTATCTCCAATCACGAGATAAGATGCTCGTCCTCACTGCATCTCTCAAAGGCAAGCACATGAGGATGATATCAATGACATTTGGTGGGAGGCGGGTGATCATATCCAAGTTTTGAAATTGGACTTGGTCAGTCTCCATCTCCTGGTGAGGATTTGATGCTTCCATGCCTGTCCCACAATGAAGAAAATTTATTTTTAAAAAACCACCAATATAGGGAGCAATAGATATGATAATTTCTATAGAGGTTTGTTAGCATATATCCTGACATGCATTTCCTATAATGGTAGACTTATAATAGCTAGAGTTGGGCAAGGGACTACTCGATTCAGCAGAATCGACTCAGTCGAGTTCGGGCCACCCAGTAACTTGACTCGACACTGACTCGACTCGATCCGAAACTCGACTCATACATACAAAAAAAATAATCGAGATTTGACATTTTAGATCTGAGATGCCGTGTAGCTGATGGAGAGGCTGCAATTCCGGCATGTTAGGTTCTGAGCTGTGATTTCATCCCGTGGATACCCGCCACACCCGAGCTGACTCGGTGCTGACTTGACCCAAGTCTGTACTTGTGACTGGGCTGGACTCGGTCTGAGTTAGTCCAGGCCAGACCCGGACTCGAATCGGGTCAAGCATGCTGGACTCGCTACCGAGTTAGGTCGAGTTCGGGTCAGGTATATTTCAAAACCGGGTCAAGTCGAGTCAGCCCTAACCCAAGACCCACACGACTCCATGCCCAGCTCTAAATGTAGCAAATCTTACTTCTACATGTACCATGATAGTTTGCAAGCGACATATGGAGGAAAACGTGAATGAGATCCACCCCATCCATCAGGTGCATCGCTTCATGTTCACTCTAGAGCTTAGATTCGAGGCCAACCCAAAACATATTTGGGCGCCACACGATAGGGAACAATGTAAAATCATGGCTAAAACATCTAAATTCATATGTAGCGGCCCACTTGAGTTTTGGAATTACTGGAACTTGGAGTCCCCTCATCCCATTGGTGTTTGTCAGAAAATACACTATTGTGGGGCCTAGACATAATGTGGAAGGTTTTAATGGTGGTATATATTTCTTTCCCATCAGTTGCCCATGGTGTGGGCCGCCTACTTTTTGGAATGCCTGATTTTTTGGGCGCAAAACCATGCATGGGGTGGCAAACCTGATGTTCAGGATGATCTCATGCACAAAGCGTTTCTTCCCCCCCCCCCCCCCCCCCCCCCCTACATTAACATAAATTAGACGAGTTTGAGACTTTTATATTAAAATTTACTAGTTTACTATTTAAGGATTTAGATGCTTAGGCTAGGTGTATAATTAGAGCTGTAAAGGAACTAAGTTAGATTGGTTAACTTGCTCGACTTGACTGGAAAAAGCCTGACTCAACTTGACTCGAAACTGGGTTTGAGCCAAGTTCGAGCTAAACCAAGTTTGACTCGACTGCGCTTGAAACTTGACTAGAACTTGACTCGGTTTGAATCGATTTGACTCAGATGTAGTTCACTTAATATAAATATTTTATAAATATTTATATATTTAAATAAATTATTATTATTATTATTATATTTATATATATATATATATATATATATATTAAAAATCCTAAAATTGAAACTCAAACTCAAACTCGACTCAAAAGATTGAGCTCAAACTCGGCTTTAGCTTGCCCGAGTTGCTGGTTGAGATGTGTTGAGCTGGCCAATCAAGCTTGAAAACTAAGCGGAGCCAAGCTGGGCCAAGCTCAGCTCGAATCAACTCATGTGTGAGTGTAAGATGAGGGAAAGCAAACTTAGACGGTGATGCAGAATGGATAGAGGACGACTCAATGGGTGGCCAGGATTAGACAAAGGAGAGAAAAAAGAAGAAGAAGAAAAGAGCTTTTTATGTGCATATATATTATATATAAATAAGGTTACAATAGAATATTTTAATTCAAGTAATTATAATTTCTATAGGAATTGTGCTTTTTTCCGCTCTCGAATCCTTCCTTTTCCAAGTCTTATTGAAATCCAGTCGAGTTGAGTTGACTCGTGCGAGTCAACTCGACTTAGCGGAGTTTTAAACTATCAATCATAGAGACTTCCTCCAAGGGGCGGGATGATAATTCAGAACTGTCCACCGATTGGGCATCATAGCTGTCCTCAGTTTTCCCTACATGGGCCAGCCACAGTCGGGCCCACTGAGTTGGAGAGGCTTGATTCACCACCCCCAACCCGAGTACGGTTAAAGAGACTCTATCAGGATAGGATATAACCAAATCTATCCTATGATGCAGGCATGATGGTTGGATGGGCCTGATTTTTTGAGGGTCCAAATTTCGTGGTGGGGCAACCCTGATGAACAGCTTGGATAATATGCACACACCCCTGTGGGCTCCACCCTACAAGGGCTTGAGGAGAAAATTAGATGATATTCTTAACCATCCGATTTCACTGAACTGAATTTGGACAATCCCCATTTCCTTTTTACTTCTTCATTTGACGGTTCAGATCATCTGACAACTCTGAACTCTTCGGAAATGCGCCATCCACAATGGGGCCCACAGGGGTATACTCACCCCATAATCCTCAATACGAAGGTCGGTATTCCATTGTTTAAAAACTCGATTCGACCGGAAATGAGTGGACTCGGATGAACAACTCGGTTCCGCTGAGTTCTTCAGCAAGATTCAGTTGACTAATCGAATAACGGGAAAACTCGTTCGAGTCTATCATCTCCTCCTTTTTCTTCGCTACCCAAACATCAACGATAGAAAAGAAAAAAGGAATAAGAAAAACTATATATAAAAAAAAAAGGCTGCAAAGAGTGGGGCCCACCTAAAGTAAAGCTCGGATCTCCAAACGCGTATCACAGCAACACTCCAAACGCGTATCACAGCAACACTCAGGTCTCTCTCTCTCTCTCTCTCTCTCTCTCTCTCTCTCTCTCTCTCTCTCCTGAAGCTTTACTTCAGATCTCCAAACGTGTGTCACAGCAACACTGAAGTTTTCTTCCTCCCTCTCTCCGCTGGAGCCGGACTCCCATCTTTTATATATAAGAAACTGCAGGAAATGAAAAAGAGTGGGCCACACCTGAAGTAAAGCTCGGATCCTTTCTTTCTCTCTCAGCATGAGTCGGACTCGTTTTTTAGGACGCGGTTTAGATACTGACAGGTTAGTAGCAAGACCCACTGCTACTGAAGTGACGTCACCAAGTTCCGTGGACCTGACTATGATGTATGTGTTGTATCCATGCCATCCATCCATCTAGATATATCATTTAAATGCCTGAGCCAAAGAATGAGGCAGATCCAAAGCTTTAGTGGACCCCACCACAGAAAACAGCGGGAAGATTTATGACCACCGTTGAAACCTTCATAAGGACCCCATGATTTATTTTCGAAATCCAACCTGTTCAAAAGTTAACAAAGACATTAAAGAAGTGGAAACACAAATATCAGCTTGATCGAAAGCTTTTGTGGCTTTTAGAAATTTTTAACGGTGGTATCACTCTCCCCACTGTTTTCTGTGGTGTGGTCCAATGGAGTTTTGGATGTAACTCATTCTCTAATCAACACACTAAAATGATATATCAAGATGGATGAACGGAGTGGATACAAAAAATACATTACGTTGGGATCCAAAGAACTTAGTGACGTCACTTCAGTAGCAGTCTCGGTACTCAACCTGTCAGTAGCCAATCCGCGTCCCGTTTTATAAGAAAGTGCGTGCACGTAATGGGAATCTTTTTTATAAGAGAGGAGATTAGGTGCCACCCAGGCCTCACCCAAGACGGTGCTGTTCTTAAAGGGGCCCACTTTAACATATTTATTCTATATCCACACCGTCCAAACGTTATGTAATATTATTTTAGATAATGAATCAAAAAATTAAGGAGATTCAAATCTCATTTGGACCACACCATAAGAAAAGGTACTGATTTAATGTTTCACCATTAACAACTTCCTAGGTCCTACCGTAATGTTCTGTAATGTTTATTTTCCATCCAAACTATTAATAATGTCATGAAAACATCTTTGAATAAAAAAAAACAATTATCAGCTTGATCCAATGCCCGGAAGAAGGTTTTAATGGTCAAGCATCATTGTTTCTTATGATGTGGTCCACCTAATAATTGGATCTCTTCATTGTTATAATCATACCCTGAAATTATATGGAAAAACGGATGTACGGCATGGATATTGAATACATGCATCAAGGTGGGCCTCACAGTAAGGGCCGCACCGTCTTTGGTGAGGCCAGTAGAGTTATTTGATACTGTGGAAAAGTGCCACGTTTGATACTTAGGAACGGAAGCGGATTGCGTAGTGAGTAATTCACCACGCTTAGCGTACTGAGTGAACTTTGTGAGGTCCACCATGATTTTTGTATTTTATCCGCTCCATCCATCCATTTTATCATATAATTTTAGGGCTTAAGCCCAAAAAATGAGACATATCAAATGGACCACACTACGGGAAACAGATGAATTGAACATCTACCGTTGAAAAATTCTTAGGGGCTACAGAAGTTTTGGATCAAGCTTATATTTGTGTTTCCCCTTCATCAAGGTCTGTATAATCTTATGAACAGGTTGGATGACAAATAGACATCACTATGGGCCCTAGAAATGTTTCAACGGTGGAAATCATTATCCCCACTGTTTCCAGTGGTATGATCCACTTGATCTTTGAATATGCTTCAATTTTTGGATCAACCCTTTAAATTATATGGAAAAATGGATGGACGGTGTGGATAGACCACCTACATTCAAGGTGGGCCCAACTGAGTTTGCTCAGTACGATTAGAGCGTACTGAGTAACTCAGTACCCAATCCGATTTCCTTAGGAACCAAGCAATTGTAGGACGGTGGCTCTGCAGGGCCCACCTTAATGTATGGCTACAGGGCCCAGTAAAGTTATTTGATACAGTGGAAAAGTGCCACGTTTGATACTTAGGAACCAAGCAATTGTAGGACGGTGGCTCTACAGGGTCCACCTTAATGTTTGGGTTTCCCCGTTCATCCATTTTTCCATATCATTTTAGGGCATGGCTTAAAAAAATGAGGCAGACCCAATATTAGGTGGACCACACAGTTGGGATTGAACACCCACCATTAAAAACTTCTTGGGAGTCACAGAAGTTTTGGATTAAGCTGATATTTGTGTTTTTCCTTGATCCAAGACCATACTACCTTATGAACAGACTGGATGGCAAATATATACCACGGTGGCCCGGAAGAAAGTTTCAATGGTGGGTGTCATTATCATCCGAGGTGTGTTGTCATTCATTTGAGTTTTAGACCTACTTCATTTTTTGGATTATATCCTAAAATGATCTTGGAAAAATGATTTGATGATTAGATAAAACGCATACTTCATTGTGGGCTCCATAGGGCTCATGCCTGGATGAATTATCATCCAAGGCGGGTAGTGCACAACCGGCATCAACATATTCCCTAACTTGATACAATATTACTAGATTGGTTGGACACATAATCCTATTCCGTGATTTGTGAAATCATTTTTATTGAATAAGCCAATTGATATTTTCATTCTAGTGGTCCAACGAATGTCCACCAATTGAATCTTCAAATAAACAAGCATAATTTTTAGTTTATAATAGTTTCAAACTGATTACATGATTTAGATGATTCAATTTAAATTAATTTTATGAAATGTATGCAATTTGCACGTAATTTTTATGTGCATGCATATCACCATCACACTCTACCAAAGTATTAAAAATTTTCACTTTTTTAAATCATGCTCCAACCGCACTCTGTGATGGGTTTTTTTTTGACCCGTCATTGACCGGTCGTGAGCCCTGCTCAACCGATCATGGGCTGGTGCACGACCAGTCGAGTAAGGCTCGACTCAAAGTCCAGCGAGTTGAGGTTTGGTTTTTCGGGGTGCTTGACTGCCGTGGGATGTGATCGACTAGTTGTGGGTGGCGCTCGATCGGTCGTGGTTACGTAGATTCGTTCCGCGATTTTGTACAGATTTCGTGTTGCAAGTCCTTTCGCAATCAGGATGTGGAAGGGAGTTTCCTAAAACTATAAAAAAGGGGTCTCTAGGATTTTTCTAGGGCATGATAGTGTACAAGAAAAACACAAGAGGGCTATCAAAAGTATGAGAGAGAGAGAGACAGAGAAAGAAAGATAAAGCTTATAGAAGGGAGGTTATTCTTGTAAAGGTGATCTACTGTGTAATCAACATCTCAGTATTTTTACGTCCTCGTAATCGGTGAGATCTCTCAGTTTTTCTTTGTTCTCTTACTGTTTATCCACTTCTGCGTGAGTGATGAAGGTTTGATCATAGCAAGGTTTACTTGTGATCGGTTGTAACGTTCTGCTTTATAGTGGATTGTTGATCTGTATGAGGTCTCATGGTTTTTACCTCTTTAAGGGTTTTCCACATAAAAATCTCTTGTGTGGTGTGTGGTTGATGCTTTGATTGTTTTCATTACTATTCTTATATCATAATTCTAGTTTGTTTAGGAGGCTAGATCCTAAGGTTTTGTGCAAGGCCCCCAACAAAGTGGTATCAAAGCTAAGTTCATTGAATGGGTAGGATCAGTTTGGAATTATGGAATTGGCTCATCAAGGATGATCAGCCTCAATGGTTCTAACTGGACCATATGGAAGGCTAAGATGGAGGATTTGATTTATTACAAGGACTTATATTCTCTAATTTTATGCATATCAGCAAAATCCAAGGATATGTCTGATGATGATTGGAAGAAGATGTATCGGAAGGTGGTGGGGTTTATTAAACAATGTTTTGATGATTCTATGTTCCACCATGTGTCTACGGAAACCTCAGCCGCTAGCATATGATTAAAATTAGAAGGGTTGTATGAGAGGAAGACAACCGATAATTAGATTGTTCTGATAAGGCGACTTGTGAATATCAAGTTCAATGATGGTGGTTTTGTGGCTAAGCACATGTATGAGGTCAGCAATATAGTGAACCAACTCTCCTCTATAAAGATGGTCTTGGATGATGAATTGCAAGCTTTGATTTTTCTTAGTTCGTTGCCTGACAGTTGAGAAACGTTAGTGGTATCTTTAAGTAACTCCACACCAGACGCAAAGATATCTATGGAACAGGTGACTAGTTGTCTCTTCAATGAGGAGACAAGGAGGAAGTCTCAGGGGTCTACTCAGCAAGAGGCCCTTGTGACACAGGAACAGGGGAGAGGAAAGAACAGGAAGGGCGGGAAGGCATGAGATAAATCAAGAGGCAAGTCGAGTAACAGAAAAGATGTTGAATACTGAAATTGTGGCAAGAAGGGCCACTATAAGTATGAATGTCGTAAGCCTAAGAACGACAAGAAAGGAAAACAAAAGGAGAATGAAGATGAATCAAATTCCCTTGTAGTCGCCTTAGATGGCGACGTTATAGTTATTCTTTCTACAGATCATGATGTATGTCTCACGACTACGAATCAGGACACCGACTGGGTAATAGACTCGGGAGCCTTTTTTCATGCGACTCCATGCGGGGATTTCTTCACAAGCTACAAGCCAGGTGACTATGAGACTGTAAAGATGAGAAATTCTAGCGTATCGAAGATCGTAGGGGTCAGTGATATTTATGTGAAGACCAATGTGGGTTACACATTAGTTCTCAGGGATGTGAGGCATATCCTAGACCTTCGCCTCAACTTGATGTCGATGGGAAGGTTGGATGATGATGGCTATGAAAGCCGGTTTACTGGTCGCCGTTGGAAGCTCATCAAAGGTTCGTTGATTGCAGTCAAAAGAAAGAAGTGTTACACCCTGTACAAGGCAAGTGTCAGTGTATTGACATGTGACACAGGCGTCTAGGTCACATGAGTGAAAAAAGGGCTTCAGCTACTAGCAAGGAAGCGACTCCTTTCAGACGTGATAGGTACGCCTCTCAAAACCTGTCTTGATTGTTTATCAGGAAAACGGCATAGAGTTTTATTTGTTAAATCTGTTTCTCGTGTTAATAAAGTGCATGTATTAGATTTGGTTTATTCTGACGTTTGTGGTCCTATGAGGACAAAAACCTTTGATGGGGCATTGTATTTTGTTATTATTTTTTTAGATGATACATCTAGGAGGGTTTGAGTTTATGCTTTGAAATCCAAGGACGAGGTCTTTGGTGTGTTTAAATTGTTGCATGCTATGGTCAGGAGAGAGACTGGTAAATCATTGAAGTGCATCCGCACTAACAATTATGGTAAATACATTGGCGACTTTCATGATTACTGCAAGTCCCTGGGTATATGGCATGAACAAACGGTTCCCAAGACCCCCCAACATAATGGTGTAGCTGAGCGAATGAATCATACCATTGTTAAGAGAATCAGATACATGTTATCCCATGCGAAATTGCCCAAGACGTTCTAGGGAGAAGTAACGCACACGGTGGTGTATTTGATAAACAGGTCTCCATCAGCCTTGTTGAATGGAGAAGTACCTGAGAAGGTGTGGATTGAATAGGATCCATCGTACAGTCATCTCAGGGTGTTTAGATGCAGGGCATCCGTTCACGTACCAAAGGACGAAAGGTGCAAGCTCGATATGAAGATTAGAAAGTGTGTGTTCTTGGGGTACGATGATGAAAAATTCGATTATAGATTGTGGGATCCGACCGAGAGGAAGCTCGTCAGGAGCAGAGATGCATTTTTCTTTAAAGATCAGTATATAAAAGACATTGGTAAGTCAGTGAAGAATCAGCCTAGTTCAGGTGAGCTAGAGGACATGGATCTGATTATTCCTCCCGTGGTGCCTGATGATAGGGGAATACAATAAGGTGCAGAGGACAAGGGAGTTCCTTCAGAAGATTAACTAGGGGAGCAGCCCCCACTTGATTCACCTGTTAAGCCACAGGTGAGGAGGTCATTTAGGAACAAACAGTAGTCCAAGAGGTACTTGTTACATGAGTACATTATGTTGACTGATGGGAGAGAGCCAGAATATTATTCTGAGGCCCTAGCCAACGAGTATAAGGAGGAGTGGTTGAAAGCTATGCAAGAGGAGATGAAATCCTTACATAAAAACTACACCTACAACATAGTGAAACTACTTAAGGACAAGAAAGCTTTGAGCAACAAGTGGGTGTTTAGAAAGAAGGTTGAGCAGAAGAATTTACAGATGAGGTTCAAGGCCAGACTTATGGTAAAAGGGTTCGGTCAGAGAAAAGGTATAAACTTCGAGGAGATATTCTCACCAATGGTGAAGATGACATCCATACGGGTGTTGCTTGGGTTGGCGGCTAGCATGGATCTAGAGATAGAGCAGTTGGACGTTAAAACTGTTTTCCTCCATGGTGACCTAGAAGAAGAGATCTACATGCATCAACCAGAGGGGTTCGAAGTCAAGGGTAAAGAGCATATGGTGTGTAGACTGAGGAAGAGCTGGTATGAGCTGAAACAAGCTCCATGACAATAGTACAAGAAGTTTGATTCGTTCATGTTATAGCATGGGTATGACAGAATGGAGTCGGACCACTGTGTGTTTACACGCAAGTTCTCGGATGGTGATTTCTTAGTTTTGCTATTATACGTTGATGACATACTCATCATGGGAAAAGACATCAAGAAGATCAACAGGCTGAAACAAGAGTTGGGCAAGTCGTTTGCTATGAAAGACTTGGGCTCGGCTAAACAGATCCTATGGATGGAGATAACCCGTGACAGAAGCAACATGAAGCTTTGGCTGTCATAAGAGCGGCATATTGAGAAAGTCCTAAAGCCGTTCAATATGAATGCAATGAAGTCGGTCAGTACTTCACTGGATGGTCACTTCAGATTGAGCGACAGACAGTGTCCCAAGACGAAGGCAGAGGTGAAAGAGATGTAGAAGATACCCTACGCGTCTGTTGTAGAAAGTTTGATGTATACTATGGTGTGTATACGCCCAGACATAACATATGCGGTTGGTGTTGTCAGCCGGTATCTTACTAATCCTGGCAAGGAGCATTGGACAGCAGTGAAGTGGATACTGCGGTATCTAAGAGGCTCATCCAGGTTGAGCCTATGCTATGGTGACGGAAAACCTGTGTTAGAGGGCTACACAAATGTAGATATGGCAGACGACATAGACTCCAGGAAGTCTACATTGGGGTTCATGTTTAGGTTTATAGGGGAAGCAGTTTCTTGGCGGAGCAAGCTACAGAAGGTCGTAATATTGTTGACGATAGAGGCCAAGTACATTGCAATCACAAAGGCATGTAAAGAGATGCTTTAGATGAAGAGGTTCATACAGGAACTTAGCATGAAGCAGGAGTAGCACGTGGTCTATTGTAATAGTCAGGGTGCTATACACTTGAGCAAGAATCCAAGTCAGCATTCTAAGTCGAACACATAGAGATTCGATATCACTGGATCAGGGATTCTTTGGAACAGAATGTATTAGAGCTTGAGAAGGTCCACATGGACGATAATGGATCAGACATGATGACCAAGTCTTTGCTTAAGGAAAAGTTTGAGGTTTGTAGAAACCAGGCTGGCTTGAAGAAGGTGGATTCCTCCTGGGTTAAAAAGGAGGAGATTTAATGGTTTTTTTTGACCCATCGTCTATCGATCCTGAGCCCTGCTTGACTAGTCGTGGGCTGGTGCACGACCAGTCGAGCAAGGCTCGACTCAGAGTCCAGCGAGTTGAGGTTTGGTTTTCTGGGGTGCTCGACCGGTCATGGGATGTGCTCAACCGATCGTGGGTGACGCTCGACCGGTCGTGGGTGGCGCTTGACTAGTCGTGGTTACTCAGATTCGTTCCGCGATTTTATACGGATTTCATGTCGTAAGTTTTTTCACAACCGGAATGCAGAAGGGAGTTTCCTAAAACTATAAAAAGGGGTCTTTAGAATTTTTTTAGGGCATGATAGTGTACAAGAAAAATACAAGAGGGCTATCAAAGGTGTGTGTGTGTGTGTATGTGTGTGTGTGTGTGAGAGAGAGAGAGAGAGAGAGAGAGATAGAGAGGAAGCTTGTAGAAGGGAGGTTATGCTCGTGGAGGTGATCTACTATACAATCAACATCTCAGCGCTTCTACGTCCTCGTAATCGGTGAGATCTCTCAATTTTTCTTTGTTCTCTTATTGTTTATTTACTCTTGCGTGAGTAATGAAGGTTTGGTCATAGCAAGGTGTGCTTGTGATCGGTTGTAACGTTCTGCCTTATAATGGATTGTTGATTTGAACGAGGTCCCATAGTTTTTACCTCTTTGAGGGTTTTCCTCGTAAAAATCTCTTGTATGATGTGTGGTTGATGCTTTAATTGTTTTCATTGCTATTCTTATCCCATAATTCTGGTTTGTTCGGGAGGCTAGATCCTAAGGTTTTGTGCAAGGCCCCCAACACTCTGGGCATAAATTGGTTGCACCATCTTGGTTGGGTGCTTGAGATGAGGAGTTATTGTGCAAATTTACAGTAAGTATTGCTTTTCAAGGGAGCTAGGAACTGCCTTGTCTCGTATCTTTATTTTATGGATTTTTTTTATCCAAGTGCACCCACACTTTCGTGGGAGTACTACCATATAGTATTGTTTTTCAAATCATTATTTATTTGGATGTTTGCGCACTATCCTTTTCTTAGACCCAAATGTTTATAACCACTTTTTACAAAATTTTATGCATTGGTATCATTTTTTTAATTACTCTTTGAAAAATTCTTTAGCAAAAACTCTCACATTAGAAAAATGGATTCTTCTTTTTCTTTTTATCTATAATCTTAAACAGGTTGATTGGGAGGAAAATGAGAAGAAATTAGATATAAAAAAATTATAAAATATTTCATCTTGTTTTTCTTTTTAAATATTTGGCATAAATGAGTCTTTTACCAAAAAATAAATAGATAAAAAGAAAACGGATTAAAATAAACCCCTCAACTTTTAGAAGATAGATTCTTCTTATTTCTATAAAAATTTTGTTTAGATTTATTTGCTTAAGAAAAAAGCTATAAGGAGATGTGGGATTAAAAACTCTACTTTTAGAAGACAAGTTATTCTTCTTTCTTTAAAAGATTAGGTTTATATCAGTCTTTTGCCGAGAATTAAACTTTAAACTACATTTTAAAAAGTTAAACGGTGTCCAAATAAGATTATTCTAAAGTTATATATATATATATATATATATATATATATATATATATATATATATATATATATATATATATATATATAAAAGTTTGTTTAATATTTTTCTAATGAGCCTAAGATTGTCTTGATCCAACTTGTTACGAGAGAGTAATGAGAATCTTTGTGGCACCATGTGATGCATTATTCAAACTAAGACAACTATTTTTGACTCACTTCCACTTCTAAAAGGTTAAATGGTTTTCAAATGAACTGATTTTAAAATTATTTGAATGTTCATTAAATTAATTATCTTTTCAATGAGAATCTGCATTAAAAATAATGTTTGGTTGGTGTTTTAAAACACCGTTGTAGGTGGGAGTGAATATCTAATTCAGTGGTTCCATTAGTTCTAAGTTATATATGTTATCAACTCAATCAACGTAATTAATAATAAACAATCAATCTTGTATTTTTTAAATACTTTTATTAAATGCACATTTGAAATTATGAAATGATGCATACATCTTACAATCCAAAATCCCCTCACATGCAACTTCAACGCCTATTTCATAAATGTCAACCTCCCTCATCACGCAACCGAATGTTCAAGACGCCACAACCTAAACTAATGCGATGAATATTCATGTTGGCCGAGATTATTAAGTTTAATTCATCTGGCATATTGGTGAAGTTAGGATACTGACGTCATATCATGAGTTCTTATTCGGATCACGTGGCTCGTTACTGCATGTACCGGCTCCTTACTAGTATCCCTTGATCTAACTTTAGGTATCACTCATTTATCTCACAAATTAACAATTTCAAAGGTGTGGCATGATAGCCAAAGGTATGATGATCAACCTGGTATGGGTCGTCACCTAAACACCGAATATGATCAGGGCATTTCTGAAATTAGGTAGTAAGATTTCTTGTGCGCAATGTTAAGTGTTTGGATTAGCTAAGTTCATAATGTGGCTTATTCGCAACTAGTGAAAATAGCGATTCGATTATAATCACTATAAACCGTTGATTCTTAAGCCAAAAGGATAATTAGGTCATTTTGATTTTTAATTAAGATCTGACCCCTAGTTGTCTCAGCTTTGAGTACATCTTTATTTATTTATGTTTGTCTTGATTAGTCAGTGGTAGGTCGGATAGATTTGGGCCCATGTGAACAAATCACGAGGCTAAACTTGATGTTTAAGTAATCATGGAGGATTTATTGGCTTTATATAGTTGATTAATTAAATTTGCGCAATTCTTTATTGGTACCACTCACATATAAGTTAACATCGAGTGTTAATGGTCAGTAAGTGACAATATAAATTAATTGTAATGAAATTTTCAAAGTTTTTTTTTAAAAAAAATTCATAACAATGATTTCCAAACCGTTACAAATGAATTGATTTTAAAATTATTTGAATATTCATTGAATTAATTATTTTTTTAATGAGAAGAAGTCTGACCTATAATGAACGAGTTATATATAACCGTTTTTGTTGGACTGTATGATACATTGTGCAAATAGAAATCGTTGTTTTGTTTAAATTATAATATGAATTTGGGCCCACTTTTAAAAGGTCAAATAGCTTCTAAATGAGTTAATTCTAAAGCCATTTAAAAGCTCGTTAAATTATCTTTCCAATGAGTATATCTCCCCGATTCGACATATAATAAGGGATTTATGACTGTTTTTGTAAGACCACATAATGCATTGTCCAAACTCAAATAACTATTTTGTCCAAATTACAGTATGGATTTTAGGTTCACTTTTAAAAAGTCAAATAGAATCCAAATGAGATTATTCTAAATCCATTTGAAAATACTTTGAATTATCTTTCTAAATGACTACAACATCACCTTGATCTGACATGTAACGAGGGAGTTATGATTGTTTCTATGTGACCATGTGATGCATTATTCAAACTGCAATTGTTAATTTATCCAAATTATAATATGGACTTTGGGCTCACTTTTGTAAGGTTAATTAAGGTAAAAATAATATATTTCCAAAGAAATTTAAAAGTTCATTAAATTATCTTTCTAACGAGCACAAGTTCACCCTTATTTGACTTGTAATGAGAGAGTTATGACCGTTTTCGTGAGACCGCACCATGTTGGAAAAATAGTGACGATGATTTTTCACAATTGTGATTTGGTTTTCGTGAATGTGATTTGGAGTACACATCGTGATCACAAAAAATAGTGTTATCCAAATGCAATCGCGGAAATCTCAATCATTGTTTTTACAACATGCAGTACCACAAATATCGTCATAACTCCCTTGTTACAAGTTAGATGGGAGTGATATTATGCTTGTTGGAAAGATAATTTGATGAAATTTCTAATAGCTTTAGAATCAACTCATTTGGAGATAACTTGTCCTATTAAAAGTTGTCCTAAAATTCATATTTCAATTTGGTCAAAACAACAATCATGGTTTACATAATGCATTGTACAGTCTCACAAAAACAGTCATAATTCCCTTGTTAATGGTAGAATTTGGATATTTTGTAATGATTGGAAATATAATTCAATGAATTTTCAAATGGTTTTATAATCAACTCATTTAGAAACCATTTGACCTTTTAAAAGTGAACCTGAAATCTTAATCGTGCTTTGGACTATCCAAATTGTGGTTTTTGGACTATCGTCATGCAATCCCATGAAAATGGTCATAAATCACTTCTTATAGGTTAGATCAATGTGATCTCATATACTCATTGGAAAGATAATTCTACTTATATGAATTTCAAATGACTTTAGAATCATCTTATTTAGAGAACATTGACCATTCAAAAGTGGTGCCAAGATACAAATCACGATTTGAGGAATGCATCATATGGTCCCATGAAAATGCTTATAACCTTTTCATAAGTTATAATCGAAACAATCTTGGGCTTAGTTGGTAATTCAAAATTATTTTTTTTTGAATGACTTTAAAATTGTTTCATTTGGACAACATTTACCATTTCAAAGTGGGCCCAAAGTTTAACTATTGGCAAAAGACCAATTTAAACCTAATCTTTTGAAGAAAGAGAAACAACTTGTCTTCTAAAAGTAAATTATATATATATATATATATATATATTTCCTTTTCTTATATCAGTTTCTTTCCAAACAGGTTCATTTGAACATAATCTTCGTAAAAAGAAGAAAAACGCATCCTCTAAAAAGTGAAGTTTTTAAATCTATTTTCTTTCCTTTTATGTGTGTATTGGGAAAAGGCTTATCTAAGCAAACTCTTTTAAAAAGGAAGAAAAAGAATAACCCATATTTTAATGTGGAATATTTATAATTTTTTTCCTTCAAAATTTCTCTTATTTTCTTCCATAACAAGCATAGTTGAACATAGTAGTTAAAAAGAAAAACCCATTTTCTAAGGCGGGAGTTACTACTAGAGAATAATGATAAAAGAAAATATAAGTGCATAAAAAATTGAAAAATGTAATTATGTGCACTTTCGCATGAGAAAAAGGCAAATAGTGCCCTCTAATGTAGAAAATTAAAGGAGGGGTGTATTAAAACAAAAATTAAATGAGGTTGCGGCTGGTGAGGATGTAGATTGCCTGCCACGGGAAGCTAGGTGGGTCACCTTGGTATTTGTGAGAAATCTACTCAATCCATCTTCTTCTTCTTCTTTTTCTTCTTTTTTTCCAGATCGTTTGAGGACATGGCTCAAAAAATGAGGCATATCCAAAAGTCAAGTGAGCAGCATGATGGTAAAAAGAAAGTATCGTACACTATGACATTTATACGTCATCCATAGTGTTCATAAGGTCATTCCTACTGGAATGAACTAGAAATACAAAAATATTAGCCTAATCCAAAACTTCTGTGGTTTCACTAATGTTTCCACGTTAAATACCTCACTGTTTCCTGTCATGCGACCCACTTGAGTTTGGGATCTGCCTCATGTTTGGGCACATGTCCTTACTTGATCCGTAAATGGACGGAATGGATTTCTGGCCCCACCTAATTTTCCTGTCGCAATCTGCGTCCGGCTGGCAAGGAAATGACGAAAGAGAGGAGGCTACTTCTCATCCATAAAACCAATCAAATCACTTTACATGGCCCACCTAAGTTTTGAAATGACCTAAAATAGGAGTACATTTATCCTTATGGGGCTCATCTTATATGAATGGATCGGATGGCATAAACGAAACAAGGGAACCTCATACACAGTCTGAAAATACTGTGCATGGGTGTCCCCATCACAACTGTTTCCTGCGATGTGTGGCCCACCCATGGTCTGTATGGGTCTAAATTTTTTAGATGCCAGCTGAATATGAAGGGCTGTGTATTGTAAACGGAATGGATTTGGACCCACAAATGACAGTTCGCCAAACACAATTTATAATAGGATATGCTTATTCTACAATTTAACCTCACGTCATACTAAGGTTTGCTAACTGTTCATTCCTCCATCTCATACAAAAATTTATTGTTATTTTTGAACTTTTCAAGCATTCATACAAAATTGATTGTGCTCGATTCGATCTTTGTTTTATCGTTTGAGGTAGAACCGTAGATGATCTGGTTGAGTCAAAACCTTTAACTATAAACATTCATGCATTTTTATCACACCATAAGCAATAACAGCAATGGCCATGAAAACATCTTTCTCCCTCTCTCTTCTGCTTATTTTGGCAGCCTTTCTTGATGGGTTTTTTGACCCGTTGTCCTTTCGCAACTGGGATGCGCAAGTCCTTTCGCAACTGAGATGCGCAAGTCCTTTCGCAACTAAGATGCAGAAAGGAGTTTTCTAAAACTATAAAAAGGGGTCCCTAGGGTTTTTCTAGGGTATATTGTGTGAAGAAAAATACAAGAGGGTTATCAAGGGAGAGAGAGAAAGAGAAAGAGAGGGAGGAAGCTTGTAAAAGGGACATTATGCTCGTAGAGGTGATCTATTGTGTAATCTACATCTTAGCGCTTCTACATCCTCGTAATCGGTTAGATCTCTCTGTTTTCTTTTATTTTCTTATTGTTCATCCACTCCTGCGTGAGTGACGAAGGTTGTATCTTTCTACTTCATAGTGGATTGTTAATTTGGACGAGGTCTCATGGTTTTTATCTCTTTGAGGGTTTTCCACGTAAAAATCTTTTGTGTGGTGTGTGATTGTACTTTGATTGATTTTTATTGCATTGTTATTCCATAATTCTGGTTTGTTCTGGAGGGTTGGATCCTAAGGTTTTGTGCAAGGCCCCCAACAAAGTGGTATCAGAGCGCTAAGTTCATTGAATGGGTAGGATCGGTTTGGAATTATGGAAGGTGGCTCATCAAGGATGATCAGCCTCAATGGTTCTAACTGGACCATATGGAAGGCTAAGATGGAGGTTGCTTTATTGCAAGGATCTATATTCTCCAATTTTAAGCATATCAGCAAAATCCAAAGATATGACTAATGAAGATTGGAAGAAATTGGACCGGAAGGCGGTGGGGTTTATTAGACAATGGTTGGATGATTCTGTATTCTACCATGTGTCTACGGAAACCTCAGCCGCTAGCCTATGGCTGAAACTACAAGGGTTGTATGAGAGGAAGACAACTGGTAATAAGATTTTTCTTATAAGGCGACTTGTGAATCTCAAGTTCAAGGATGGTGGTTCTGTGGCCGAGCACATGAATGAGGTCAGCAATATAGCGAACCAACTCTCCTCTATAAAGATGGTCTTGGATGATGAATTGCAGGCTTTACTATTGTTTAGTTCGTTGCCTGATAGTTGGGAGACATCGGTGGTGTCTTTAAGTAACTCCACGCCAGACGGAAAGATATCCATGGAACAGGTTACTAGCGGTCTCTTCAATGAGGAGACAAGGAGGAAGTCTCAGGGGTCTACTCAGCAAGAGGCACTTGTGACACAGGAACGGGGGAGAGGTAAGAACAGGAAGGGTGGGAAGGCCCGAGATAAATCAAGAGGCAAGTCGAGTAACAGAAAAGATGTTGAATGCTGGAATTGTGGCAAGAAAGGCCACTATAAGCATGAATGTCGTAAGGCTAAAAACGACAAGAAAGGAAAAAGAAGATGAATCTGATTCTACTGCGGTCGCTTAAGATGACGACATTGTTATTATTCTTTCAGCAGATCACGATGTTTGTCTCACAGCTACGAGTCAGGACACTGACTGGGTGATTGACTTAGGAGCTTCTTTTCACGCGACTCCACGCAAGGACTTCTTCACAAGCTACAAGTCAGGTGACTGTGGGACCGTGAAGATGGAAAATTCTGGCATATCAAAGATCGTAGGGGTCGGTGATATTTGTGTGAAGACCGATGTAGGCTATACATTGGTTCTCAGGGATGTGAGGCATATCCTAGACCTTCGCCTCAACTTGATGTCGACGAGAAGGTTTGATGATGATGGCTATGAAAGCCGGTTTGCTGGTGGGCGCTGGAAGCTCATCAAGGGTTCGTTGATCACAGCCAGAGGAAAGAAGTGTTGCACCCTGTACAAGGCAAGTGTAAGTGTATGCAAGGGTGGGTTGAACGCAGTGGAAGATTCAGCTATAGACATGTGACACAGGCGTTTAGGACACATGAGTGAAAAAGGGCTTCAGCTACTAGTAAGGAAGCGGCTCCTTCCTGATGTGACAGGTATGCCTCTCAAAACCTGTCTTGATTGTTTATCAGGAAACAACATATAGTTTCATTTGTTAAAACTGCTTCTCATGTTAATAAAGTACATGCATTAGATTTGGTTTATTCTGATGTTTGTGGTCCTATGAGGACAAAAACCTTGGGTGGGGCATTGTATTTTGTTACTTTTATAAATGATGCATCTAGGAGGGTTTGGGCTTATGCTTTGAAATTCAAGGACGAGGCCTTTGGTGTGTTTAAGTTGTTTCATGCTATGGTCGAGAGAGAGACAGGTAGATCATTGAAGTGCATCTGCACTGATAATGATGGTGAATACATCGGTGACTTTCATGAGTACTGCAAGTCCCTGGGTATACGGCATGAACAGACGGTTCCCAAGACCCCCCAGTATAATGGTGTAGCTGAGCAAATGAATCGCATCATTGCTGAGAGAATCAGATGCATGTTATCCCATGCGAAGTTGCCCAAGAGGTTTTGGAGAGAAGCAATGCACACGGCAGTGTATCTGATAAACAGGTCTCCATCAGCCCCGTTGAATGAAGAAGTGCCTGAGAAGGTGTGGACTGGACAGGATCCATCGTACAGTTATCTCAGGGTGTTTGGATGCAGGGCATCCGTTCACGTAATAAAGGACGAGAGGTCCAAGCTCGATATGAAGATCAGGCAGCGTATGTTCTTAGGGTACGGTGATGAAAAATTCGCTTACAGATTATGGGATCGAACCGAGAAGAAACTCGTCGGGAGTAGAGATGTGGTTTTCTTTGAAGATCAATGTATAAAAGACATTGGTTAGCCAGAGAAGAACCAGCCTAGTTTAGGTAAGCTAGAGAAGATGGATCCAGTTATTCCTCCCGTGGTGCCTGATGACGGGGGAGTATAGAAAGGTGCAAAGGACGAGAGAGTTCTTACAGAAGATGTACGGGGGGAACAGCCCCCACTTGATCCACTTGTTGAGCCACAGGTGAGGAGGTCATCTAGGGACAGACAGCTATCCAAGAGGTACTTGCCGCATGAGTACATTATGTTGACTGATGGGGGAGAGCCAAAAGATTATTCTGAGGCCCTAGCCAACGAGCATAAGGAGGAGTGGTTGAAAGCTATGCAAGAGGAGATGAAATCCTTATATAAGACCACACCTATAACATGATGAAACTGCCTAAGGGCAAGAAAGCTCTGAGCAACAAGTGGGTGTTTAAAAAGAAGGTTGAGCAGAAGAATTCACAGATGAGGTTCAATGCCAGAGTTATGGTAAAAGGGTTCAGTCAGAGGAAAGGCATAGACTTCGAGGAGATATTCTCACCAGTGGTGAAGATGACATCCATACGGGTGTTGCTTGGGTTGACAGCTAGCATGGATCTGGAGATAGAGCAGTTAGACGTTAAAACTGTCTTCCTCCATGGTGACCTGGAAGAAGAGATTTACATGCACCAACCAAAGGGGTTCGAAGTCAAGGGCAAGGAGTATATGGTGTGTAGGCTGAGGAAGAGCTTGTTTGGGCTGAAACAAGCTCCACAGTAATGGTACAAGAAGTTCGATTCGTTCATGTTACAGCATGGGTATGATAGAACGGAGTCGGATCACTGTGTGTTCACGCGCAAGTTCTCAGATGGTGATTTCTTAGTTTTGCTCTTATACGATGATGACATGCTCATCATGGGTAAGGACATCAAGAAGATCGACAGGCTGAAACAGGAGTTGAGCAAGTCTTTTGCGATGAAAGACTTGGGCCTAGCTAAACAGATCCTAGGAATGGAGATGACCCGTGACAGAAGCAGCAGAAAGCTTTGGCTGTCACAAAAGCGGTATATTGAGAAAGTCCTAGAGCGGTTCAATATGAATGCAGCGAAGCCGATCAATACTTCACTGGATGGTCACTTCAGATTGAGCGATAGACAGTGTCCTAAGACGAAGGCAGAGGTGAAAGAAATGCAGAAGATACCCTATGCGTCAGTTATAGGAAGTTTGATGTATGCTATGGTGTGTACATGCCCAGACATAGCATATGCAGTTGGTGTTGTCAGCCGGTATCTTGTTAATCCTGTCAAAGAACATTGGGTAGCAGTGAAGTAGATACTACGATATCTAAGAGGCTCATCCAGGTTGAGCCTATGTTATGGTGACGGTAAACCTGTGATAGAGGGCTACACAGATGCAGATATGGCAGACGACATAGACTCCAGGAAGTCTACATCGGGGTTCATGTTTACATTTGCAGGGGGAACGGTTTCTTGGCAGAGCAAACTACAGAAGGTCGAAGCATTGTCGAAGATAGAGGCCGAGTACATTGCAATCACAGAGGCATGTAAAGAGATACTTTGGATGAAGAGGTTCCTATAAGAACTTAGCCTGAAACAAGAGCAGCACGTGGTCTATTGCGATAGTCAAAGTGCTATACACTTGAGCGAGAATCCAAGTCAGCATTCCAAGTCAAAGCACATAGAGATTCGGTGTCACTGAATCAGGGATACTTTGGAACAGAAGGTTCACACAGACAATAATGGGTTAGATATGATGACCAAGGCCTTGCTCAAGGACAAGTTTGAGGTTTGTAGAAACCCGGCTGGCTTAAAGAAGGTGAATCTCTCCTGGTTCAAAAAAGGAGAGATTTGATGGATTTTTCGACCCGTCATCCTTTTGCAATTGGGATGCGCAAGTCCTTTTGCAACTGAGATGCGCAAGTCCTTTCGCAACTAGGATGCGGAAAGGAGTTTCCTAAAACTATAAAAAGGGGTCCCTAGGATTTTTCTAGAGTATGTTGTGTGAAGAAAAACACAAGAGGATTATCAAGGGTGAGAGAAAAAGAGAAAGAGAGGGAAGAAGCTTGTAGAAAAGAGGTTATGCTCGTGGAGGTGATCTACTGTGCAATCTACATCTCAACGCTTCTACGTCCTTGTAATCGGTCAGATCTCTCTGTTTTCTTTTATTCTCTTATTGTTCATCCACTCCTGCGTGAGTGACGAAGGTTATATCTTTCTACTTCATAGTGAATTGTTGATCTGGATGAGGTCTCATGGTTTTTACCTCTTTGAGGGTTTTCCACGTAAATATCTCTTGTGTGGTATGTGATTGTGCTTTGATTAATTTTCATTGCATTATTATTCCATAATTCTGATTTGTTCTGGAGGGTTAGATCCTAAGGTTTTGTGCAAGGCCCCTAACATTTCTACTAATGCCAGCACCATTACAATCTCACCATGCAAATGGATTGGGATCTCCTGCAACAGCCTCAGAAGCCTGACAGAGATGAGCTTACCCAATGCTGGCTTGCAAAGTAAGCTAGATAACTTGAGCTTCCCCTCATTTCCAAATCTCCTCCATCTTAATCTCAGTAGCAACATCCTCACTGGAAACATCCCAGCCATATCAGCTCTCTTTCAAAACTTGCCTCCCTTGATCTCTCCATGAATTCTCTCTCTGGCATTTTACCTCTTTCACTGGCTAACCTCACTAACATTTCAGAGATTGACATTTCATCAAATGAAATAATAGGTGAACTAGTTCCAGGTTTCTTCACCAACTGGACCAAACTCATCTCCTTTCATTTCCATAACAATCAACTCACTGGGAAAATTCCATATCAAATCGGCCTGCTTAAACATCTCTAGATCCTACGCCTTACAATTAGGGAATCTCAAGAATTTGGTTACACTGGTGCTGTACAGTAACAATCTAACTGGTCCAATCCCTCCTGCTTTAGGTAATTTGAGAAACCTTACACTTTTGTACCTCCATATCAATCAAATTTCAATTCAATTCCTACATAAGTTGGGAATCTCAAGAATTTGGTTGAGTTGTCGTTGTGGAATAACAATCTGATTGGTTCAATCCCTCCTGCTTTAGGTAATTTGAGAAACCTTGCACTTTAGTACCTCTACAGCAATCAATTTTCTGGTTCAATTCCTCCTGAAGTTGGGAATTTAATGAATCTCAACATGCTTGATCTGTCCAATAACCTTCTAACAGGTTCTATTCCTTCCACTTTAGGAAACTTGACCATGCTCACCTTTTTGCAGCAAGTAATAAATAAGATTTCTGGCACAATTCCTGCACAATTAGGGAATCTGAAGAATTTGGTTGAGTTGGCGTTGTGGGAAAACATTCTGACTGGTCCAATCCCTCCTGCGTTTGGTAATTTGAAAATCCTTACACTTTTGCAACTCTGCAGCAATCAAATTTCTGGTTCAATTCCTCCAAATGTTGGGAATTTAATGAATCTCAATGAGCTTGATCTATCCAATAACCTTCTAACAGGTTCTATCCACTACAAGAAAACTGGCCTTTACCAGCATTCAAAACTGCCGACAAAGCCTTTGCCGGTGGTCAGGTAACAGCCAGTAAAGCCTGCATCCGTAAAGGTTATACCGGCAGTCAGCTTCCTTTACTGGCGGTTGTGCTGGCCGCCACTTCATGTGGTATTTACCCACAGTTTATACGCATTTCTAGTAGTACATTGTGGTATTCGAATTTTATAGTGCCAGTTTTATAATGCCTACGGATGGATGGACCTTATCATTGACCCTTTTGGTCAAGGCCCACCTGATTTCACATTCCTCTTAGGAAGTAGATAGAGCCTAGTGATTGTTTTCCCATATAAAAATAAAAAATAAAAAATACAAGCCTATGTGACTCTTTCACATGCAACCCAACACTCCTCCAAGCTTCATGTCCATTTATTGGAACCATATGGTACACAACCTTCATCCAGAGACATTACAGGCCTTCTAGATTTACCAAAGTGGGGCCCTTTGTTTGGTAATCCAGACCATTTGTCTGTTGCATCCAACCGTGGATGGATTGTGCCCCAAAAATCTCCTTGACAGTTTTCATCTTAACCATTCATTTGATGCCGCTGAGTAAATGGTTAGCATTAGGCATGCCACCTTATGTGCTGATGGGGGGCACGAATGTGCAAGCCAAAAAATTTGGCTGTTGCATTGGTAGGATGGGCTATGGCATACAAAGCAACTTATAAGCAAGTAGATGGAGGCTCTTTGTTTGATGTTGTAGCCATTTCCCTCTCTACTCTACTAAAGCTGCCACGAATAATATTTACAATAATAAATTGAATAGTTTCAAATAAATAAATAAATAAATAAATAAGATCCATCATCTAGCTCCCATTCATCCATGCCTAAAACCTGCAAAACAAAATAGCAAAAAGAAATTAATTGGTATCAAAGTTAGAGATTGGAATGCAACTCAATATTGCATCAAAATACATATTAAAGCTACAAGTTCAGTACAAACGAGTCAGATGAACATACACATTAAGAAGTTTATAGCTTTTTTGGGATGGCAGTGTATCGGACAAGCTGTTGTTTCCAAGAAACCTGAAAATCGCGATGATGAAATACATACATCAAAGAGAATTATGCAAAGAAAATTAGATTCAAGAAAGGTAGTTTGATTCTTACAAGTAAACAAGTGAACGTACCATGCCATGGCTTTGTAGGTGGAGATGTTATTGACTAGAAAGCCTGCAAATCACCTTGCGTGAAGATGTATGACAATGTACTGATGTACCATGTGTTGAATGTGAATATATGCCTAGACTCAACTAATAAGCACCGTCAAACATTGCACAGAATGCTTCTGAAGAAGCAAGCAAAGCAATTCTATGGGCATAGAACTGTTTACCTGGAAAAGGAAGCATTAGCATTTAGAATGCCCTTTTTTCACCATATAAATTTTGGAACTTTCTAGTAGGCAAATTATAATTCCAACATTTCTATCTGAAGCCCCAAAGAATGAGAGCATATAGACTACCAAATTGATTCAGTCAAGAATGATTTACAACCTTCAACTAGAAACGTAACATCTGACAGTGTAGGATTGTTTATGTATTGTCCAACCAAATACACCTGCAACAAGAATTGCGTTTCAGCATGGACACGTAAAATCCGAACAAAAAACAAGACCTTTAAATTCAAAATCGATTCCCAAATATTCCTACATTAGGAAAAACTTTTTCAAACAGATTAATACAAAATGCAGACGGGATATTGGAGAGAGTGGATAAGACGGTGTGTGCATTTTTAAGAACAAGAAATTGGGAATGCTGCAAAGCAAGTGACTTTCCTTAAAACATTTATTGGCAAGCAGCAGAAAACCAGAAAGTTTGCTCTATATGGCTAATAACTAATTGTACACATGGCAAAAAATATAGTAAAAGGAAAAACAAGCATTCATAGCACATGGAAATGTTTAACATGCGCATAATCAAGAAATCAACCAAATAAATATATACAGGAGACCTCAGGGGTTTCCCAACTTCATATCTATGTCAATATCACCTCTTAAACTGAAATACTTTAGTAGATAAGTATCAACGGATAAGGGAAAAAGAACAAACCTCGTATATTTCCCTCGTACTTGGGACACCAAAAAATTTCAGTTGAACGAGCTATGTAAATTTCATACATGTTCATTTTTTCATTTTCAGGGACAGACTTCGTAGCTTGATCATAGATTTTCATTGCACGCTTTGCAAGCCCATAATCTTCTTCCAGCTTTGCGTAAAGAAAAACCACATGCCGGTTAGCAACATGATGGTCTCTAATAAAAGCAAAGCAGTCAATGTGAAATGCCCAAGAAACTACAGACTATTCATCTTAATAATAGTAGTAGCAGTCATAGCCTTGCGCAGCTAAGTGGAGTTGGCTCTTGCAATTCATGTTTTGTCAATCAAGATTCAAGTCAGGAACATTGCTTGGTAAAGGTTTGTTGATCAACTGCATTCCTAAGATCAACCATCCGCCTTTACTAGGGCTAGGGACCAACTTTCAGGCAAGGTGTTCTGTAACGGTAATGGTGGCCGTAACGGCCACCACTGTTACCGTTATGATACGGGCCGTAATGGCCGTTACAGCCCCCGTATCGGCCGCTATGGCCATTTTTCATTTTTTGAAGAATGTTCTTCCTGGACCGTTACGGTCCGTTACAGGGCCGTTACGGCGCGTTTTTCTGTAACGGCCGTTACAGGGCCGTTTCAACCCCGTAACGCATAACGGTTATGACTGTTACCATTACGTAACGGCCGTTACGTAACCGATTTTGAATACCATGCTTTCAGGCATAAGATCTCAGAGATGAAGAAATTGTCACCTTGTCACAAATGTTGGCTCTCTTCAAAGAAATTTATACCAGAAAGATTTTCACCAAGCGCATCAAGCCCTCCTACATCTCACCTGAACTTGATCATGCAAAACACAAAAGAAA
This sequence comes from Magnolia kwangsiensis, assembly GCA_037074715.1. Lineage (NCBI taxonomy): Eukaryota > Viridiplantae > Streptophyta > Magnoliopsida > Magnoliales > Magnoliaceae > Magnolia > Magnolia kwangsiensis. The sequence goes on from CM073583.1 coordinate 19,821,579, forward strand.
AACATACGTCGAAGTGACGTATGTTCAAAACATCAGAAAGATGCTGTGATAGATTGAATATTAAAATAATATTTACATGGGCAATCAATTGAATAGTTCCAAATACAAATAAGTTTATAGCCTGTCATTTAAGGGGACAGATAGAACAATACTGCAAGTTGTGTAGATTGGCCCAAATCTTCATTAGGGAATGATCACAGTAATTTGAGCTTATGGTAATAATTACACTTTTCCAGAAAAAACCAAAAAAATCTCAAAAGTCTTCATTGGGGAATGATCACATGAATTTGCTAAAAGACCCAATTTATCCATCCATTTCTTCTCTTCTCAACAGTACATCAGTCGGCATTTTCACTTGTTTCAGCATCCCATATGGTAGGCCCATTTATAGCAATCAAGATTATTGATACAATGGGCCCCACTGTAGATGATGAAATAGACTAAACATCATTCACCAGACTTACATCCACCCATGCATTTTTGTGTAATGTTTAAAAAGAAATATACAAACATTGGAAGTTTGCTCCACTGTGTCAAGGAAGTTTTTGCCCAAAAACCTCCCCCATCACAAAATTGAGGAAAGAAGTAAAAAAGAATGAAAATATAATGTGAAATATGAATTTAGGGACTGTTTGAGAAGGCATTTGAGGAAGGGAATTGTTAAATTCATGAATTCTGTAAATCCACATTACCATAAATTTATGGATTTATAGACAATTCAAAAAAGGAATACAAAGATGGTCCACATTCAACCGAAAAATGTCCCAAGATTAGTCTTTGGGGACTTCCACTCTGGGAAATATTTGGGGCATAGTCCATCCATAGTGGGAATGTGGATTACAGTACCATGGGTCCAAGACAAAATTGAAAACTTATGTATATTGTGAAAAGGCGTATCAAACAATTCCTTAAATCTGAAAATACTGATCAGAGCTTTTCTGAATCAGAAAGGTAAAAATCAAAATTCAAACAATTGCAGAATCCTTACATTTTCTCGAATACTTTTGTTGTTTGAAGATCACTTTTCTATTGTGAAGGCAAAATCTCAGTTTGTATTTTGTAATGGTATGAACCAAGTAACAAAGCAAGAGTCCTCTCATCCATCTATAAAACCCAAAATATTCCTAATGCAACCCATATAACTGGTCACGCCAGGAGTTTGTAGCACTAGCATCCACTGTGAAACACATTAAAAACTCAGCCTATCTGAATAATGAATTATCCAAAATAATAAGCAGCAAAAAGAAAAACCAGCAATCAGTAAATACATACCTGGGCAACCTTAATTGAATTCTGAGTAGCCCCTGGATATATCAAAATAGGATAAAACTGAAATGTTAGTCTGTATAAATAAATATAAAAAATATACAAGACATAACACTCGATCTCATTTTCAAATACTTGTTGAAAATGGAATACGATTACGAAATGATTATGAACAGTTCTCCAACAAAAAAAAAAAAAAAAAGGTTCTCTTCTATCATGAACAATATGATGATGCAATCAGGCTACCTGTGACCAGCATATACAAGCAGAAGTTCACGAACTACAAAGTAACAGCCCCTAAGTCCCTATGTTAAAAAATAATGCAAAAAAGGGTACAAGAAACATAAAAAGTTACCATTTTTAGTTCTGGTGCATGCCAGTGACCTTGGTAGATGCTGTGAGGAAAAATAACAAGTTGTAAAATAAGAAATATCACCACTTTCGTGGTATTCATCATTAAAGAAAAAGGGAAAAATAACCTGGGACTGCATTAGTTCTGGTGCATGCCACTGACCTTGGTAGATGCTGAGAGGAAAAATAACAAGTTGTAAAACAAGAAATATCACCACTTTTGTGGTATTCATCACTAAAGAAAAAGGGAAAAATAACCTGGAACTGCATTATGAGGATTCTGTTTATGACCTTTGCCACCTTTGCCAAGTCCACAATATTCATACATTAGACATGAGATAATTAATGATGCACAGATTTGTGAAATTACCTTGGTGACTTTGGATATTCAAAACTCCCAAGTGGTGATGTTAGTAGTGTTTATCAAGAATGGTGATCAGAGAAATTTAGAAATATGACAAACCAGAACAAAAATTATCCTTCCATAAGAAGTTAGCTGAAGGTATTGCAAATACAACACTTCTGACTAATCCTTAAAGAACTAATGAATCAAGTCATCAAAAAAGCAAATAACCATGACATTATGTTCCTTACAGTTTCATGAGAAAACCAAAAAGAAAAGAAAAGTCAAGAGAGTGCCAAATTCTCAACCCTTATTTTCGCTTCTGAACTCATGAAGGGCTATCTGTTTAACTACTTTGGGAAAAGAAAAAGAAAAATATGAAATAGCCAGTGGAACATTGGGAAATAGTGAAAGCCTGAACTGAAGTGAGAGATACGGCTGAATGTCGACCCCTAGTGCGAGCCTACAAACGGGCAAAACCATTTATCCACCAAACAGGAGAAACCTTACATTTTCACCTTTAATTGGCTGAATAAGCAACAAGAAGGAGAAAAAAATGCTTCTCAGACGCATAAGATGTATATGCATTGATATGGCTGTAGTATAGTAGTAGAATTTATTTTGATTGTGATTTTCTTTATTCATAGCCCTTGATAGAGTGGAATGGGAGAACAGGAATCATGTAGCCGACCCAATTAGATACGATAAGGCTTAGATGAGGATGAAACAAGCACTTAGTGTTCCTACTAAATGAATACTTGATATTTTCAAATTTGGGATTATCAATGATAGGCACATCCTGAGAGAACAATCTTCTTCTTTTGATAGGAATTCAAAATACTACTAATAATCTTTCAGATAAAATAAAAAATTAATATATATATATATATATATAAAAGAAATATGATCTCTATTATGTAAATGCATGAATTTCAAATAGATTTTGGCCAAATAAGCCCAACTAAATCAGTTCACTGATGGAAGGGTCAGCATTATCCACCGACGAGACTTTTTGGTCCATCGACTGAGGGAAACACGCTAACTATATAGACAAGTAAAAGAAACACAGATCATTATCAATGAAATGAATTCACAAACTGCATAAGTAGAAACACCTATGTTTGGGACTGCCCTAACATCCATACTTCAAGAAAGCATGAACCATTTTTTGCTGCATAAGTAGAAACACCTATGTTTGGGACCCAGTCTATTGTCACGAGCTAAAAAGAATTCGTTTGAAAAGATTAGCCTCATTTACTTTTAGTAAATGCATCAGCAGAACATAATTTTGATGGAATGATTGGAGACATACTTTTAGTAAAAGAGTCATACGCTGCCAGAGTATCAAATAACTCCCTACATACGTAATGCGCGTCTCTTAACAGTATACACAGGTATTCAATAATGATAAGTGGGGCCCATAGCACAGTAATATGTACCATTTATCTATTGATTACCATCATTACAATTACCAAAAATCAATTATCAGCCTTATCATGGTCATGTCAATAGTTATACACGCTACATTAGGCAGTTAAAATAGAAGATACAAGCACAAATTTATGAATGGGCCATTCGATGGAATGATTATAAGCATAAAGACCTACATACAAATTTTTCCACAAAGGCCAATATGAATATTCATATACAAACTGTAGAATCCATAAATATTAATAGCTGCACTGGTAAAAATTTAACTATGATCTTAAGCTGAAACATTTCATTGGAAATTTATGTGAAAAGAAATATAGAATCTTGGTGAAGATAAAGAAGCCCCTGGGTAATTCCCAAAACCATATTGAATCGCTTTCCCACGTTAATGCATGATGCCCATAAAGGCCGAGGGTGTGAACAACCTAACCTATCCATTAGTCTTGATCTTTTATCAGTTGAAAGCAAAACCACATTGAAGCAAGTCCAACACTAATTCCAAGCATGAGCATCGATTGGAAAAGCAACACCAAGTCCTCTGACATAACTGTTCAAACAGAGGATAGGACCTGAGCACTTGCATTAGACAGCTAAATAAATATCTCCAGCCTGAAATTTGGATTGAAACATCTGCCATCTATTTTTTATGGTCTTGAGAAAGCAAGGAAAATCATCTGTATAATGCAAAAAACTAAATAAATAAATAAAATTAAAAATTAAAAAACGATTTCGGCTACAAAAACTGACCGGAAGTGAACATTATAAATAAATAAATAAATGATTTTCCTTGCTTGGTGTTGGGCAGATAAGGACAGCATGTCCATAGGATGAGTGTAGCTGAAACGAGGATGCTGAGATGGATGAGTGACCAGACGGGGATAGAGTTTAATATGTATATACTATGCATGTGTATTTTGCTTCCAGCCTTTTACAATATTGCATCTTTCATCATGCTTGAGTGACATTCATTTGATACAACCATGCTGGGGATCTCAGAGAGCTAAAATGTGATTTTGTGCATGCTAGTTGGATTGAATCTAGTTGTTTATATTGTGAGAAAGGATATGAGTCTTAGCAACTTTGTTTTTTTTCTTAGAAATCAGGAACTCTGTCCTTGTACATGCAGCAGCACATATAGGAGATCCACTGTTCATCTCTTGCATTGTGCAGTAGATGGATGTATCTCAAAGATGATACCCATCAGACTGTTGGTTGACTTCTTTTTAGCCACCCACTTGGAATCCTCAAAAATTATGCCAAGTCACAATCCTAACCTCTTATTCATAGACACTTGATTGTGGAAATAGGACTGCTGGATATTTTCATTCTAAATCGTTTGATAAATGTCCACCAATCTAATAGTCACATAATCAAATAAGCTTAATTTTTTATTCATGATACATCTACACTTCATACTATAATTTGAACGGTTTAATGTAACTACTTGTATCCCACGTATGTAGTTTATTAATTTCTAAGTGCCTGCTCATCATCCATCACACTCTGCGAGAGTCATAAGCTTTTCTTTAAAACAATGATAGAGTGGATGGTTCAAATCAGGGTCTGAAATCCTCTTGGATTACAATTTCAGAGGATTATAAATAGAATACTGTAAGTTAAGTGCCTATTCCCAGAGCATGATAAACGTGTGTTACAGTGAGGGAAAAGGCAATAGATCAATCTAGCAACAACTTTCATACAAGTAGGAGACATAGGCATCTTGAGATTAGGGCCCACTGTAATCTTTATTTGCCATCCAACCTATTGATTAGGTCAAACAGACCTGGATGAAGGGATCCAAAACTTTTCTAGCCCATATCAGCATCTTCATGCAAATGGACCTCTGATAAACGACTGTCTTCTCTTAGACAACACCTCTACACTAATCCACAATTAGGGAATCGACACAACGAATCCCTAATTAGGGATTCGAAACTTTAAAAATCCCAATACACAAATCATTGCACAATGTTACTTGAAGGATTAAAAAATGCCAAAAAATGGCCAAATTGATATGAATAGAAAAGGGGAGAGAGAGAGAGAGAGAGAGAGAGAGAGAGAGAGAGAGAGAGATACCTGATGTGGCAGCAGAATACTCCTTGATGTACGGTAGATCGAGCGGAGAGAGAGATACCTGATGTTGCAGGAGAGGGCCGAGGAGATAGAGAGAGAGAGGACTAGGGTTTTGAGAGAGAGGCAGAGAAAAGACTAGGGTTTTGAGAGAGAGATAAGGATAGAGAGAGTGAGAGGGAGAGCGAGCGGAGAGGCAGAGGGAGAGGGAGAGGGAGAGGGAAAGAGTGCGAGAGGGAGAGCGTCGGAGACGGAGAATGAGAGGCAGAGAGAGGGAGAGCGCGCGAGAGGGAGAGGGAGCGGCAGACAGAGGGAGGGAGGGAGAGAAAGTCACGTTAGGTTATTTTTTTTTGTTTTTTCTTTTTATATACACGGACCCTGCCGGCAACCGTTAAAACTGGCCGCCGGCAAAGGGTTGGCCCATCAGTCGGCTAAGGCCCTTTTTCTTGTTGTGATCCCTTCCACTTTAAGGAATTTGACTAACCTCGTAACTTTCTCCCTCGGTTACAATCAATTATCTGGTTCCTTGCCTCAAGAAATGACAAACATGATAAATCTTTCAGAACTCTTCTTGGGTGGCAACAACTTCTCTGGCTACCTTAGTTCTGCAATGGTGGATCTCTTGAAGCATTCACAACATTTGACAACCATTTCGTTGGCAAGATCCCGAAAAGCCTCAAAATTGCACTAGATTAAGTAGAGTGCGGCTTGAAGGAAACCTGCTCACTGCAAATGCATCAGAAGCCTTCGATTATACCCACATTTCACATTCATAGATGTTAGACACAACAGGTTGTTTGGTGAACTCTCACCGAACCGGGGAGAATGCCAAAACTTGACAATGCTAAAATTCTCTGGGAACGTGATCATCGGTAGAATCCCTCCCGAGATTGGGCAGTTGACATAGCTAGGAGTACTTGGTCTTTCTTCAAACCATCGGGTGGGAGAGATTCCACAGGAACTGGGGAGGCTGACTTCTTTGTTCAACTTAAGTTTAAATGATAACCAGCTTTCTGGTCAGGTACCACGAGAAATTGAAAAACTATCCAATTTAGAGGTCTTTGACTTGTTAATGAATCACCTAAGTGGTCCTATACCACCTCAATTAGGGGATTGCTCCAAACTCTGGTATCTAAAATTGAGCAAAAATGATTTAAATGGAAGCATTCCATTCCAAATTGGCAATATGATACAATTACAGGTTGCATTAGACCTTAGCCATAACTCGCTAAATGGAGAGATATCACCACAATGTAGGAAATTGCAAATGCTGGAAATGTTAAACCTCACCTAAAACATGTTTTCTAGCTCAATTTCGAAATCTTTTGAAGGGATGATCAGCTTGCAATCCATAGATTTTTCATACAATGATTTAGGAGGCCCTATTCCTAGCAGCAAAACCTTTCAGAAGGCTCCTGCGGAGGCATTCATAGAAAACAAGGGCTTATGTGGGGAAGCACAAGGTTTGAAACCCTGCAATGGCCCTTCAACAAGCTATGGTGATGCAAGGGAAGGACACCAAGTTGTCATCTTCATTATTCTTCCTTTATTGGTGGCCTTATTTCTTTTATTTGTAGTCGTTGGCATTTCTTCCATTTATTACCAAAGAAGAAGAAATCTGGAGCAATTGGTTCTTGAAAGGAGCAGTGGAAATCCATTTTCAATATGGAATTGTGATAGGATTCTCATGTTTGAAGACATCGTGGAAGCAACAGAGGGCTTTGACGATATATACTGCATCGGAATTGGAGGGTATGGGAAAGTTTATAAAGCAAATCTCCAAAGGGGCCAAGTTGTAGCTGTGAAGAAACTTCACCCACTCGAAGGTGGGGATCAATCTGATTAAAAGAATTTTAGAAATGAGATATGAGTATCAATAGAAGTCCATCATCACAACATTGTGAAGCTTTATGGATTTTGTTCCCATGCTCGATGCTCATTTCTAGTCTACGAGTACATGGAAAGAGGAAGCTCGGCTTGCATCCTAAGAAACAATGAAGGAGCTACACAGTTGGACTAAACTACAAGGGTGAAGGTTATTAAAGGTGTGGCCCATGCTTTATCTTACATGCACCATAATTACACCCCGTCGATTGTCCACAGAGACCTATCGAGCAATGATGTTCTGTTGAATTCGGAACTTGAGGCTAGTGTCTCTGACTTCGGCACTGCACGATTGTTGATAGCTGATTCATCCAATTGGACTACGCTTGCAGGAACTTACGAATACATTGCTCCAGGTTTGTTGCTAGGACATTCTCTATGCTTTAATAGTCTTATTAGCAATTACTCTTTATTTTTCTTATGTTTACCTATTTTCTGTTTGCAATTATATACTTTAAAGTTTGTGCATTAGTTACCATATTGTTGTTGCATGTGGCAATCTAAGGCAATAGAAATATAAGAAAATTTATATTTGAAAAATTTCCCCTTTCCTTGTAAGATTCCTTAATTAAATGGTTGTAAGAGACAGTGGTTGTATTATTCCGATCCCCACCTTTATTTTGGGTAAAAGTTATGAAGCATGTTGATGTTGAAATTTGGTCGATCCTTCCTCAGCTCCTATTAGCCGGGGTACTTGCGATTTATTGGAAAACAAGGGAAGACATTGGGGGCGACGGTTAAGGTCGAGGACCCTAATGATTAATGGTCCACATCCAGGGCAGGCCATGCATGATGGACAATAACATTGAAGGTGGGTTCCACATAATGGATAGTCCACACCAAACGTTAGCCCCTAATAATAAATGGCCCACATGCAAGGTGGGCCTTGCATAATGGATGACCTACATTAGAATGTAGGGCCCACGTAATAGACGATCCATATCAAAGGAGGCTCCATATGAAGGGGTAGTGGATATCGAAGGCGGCCCCACATGATGGGCAATAACATTAAAGGTGGGCCACACATTGTGGATGACCCACATAAAGTTGGGCCCCACCAAAGGTTGGCCCCTAATGATGAATGGCCTACATCCAAGGCATGCCCGACATGATGGACAACCCACATCAAAGGTGGGCTCCACATGACAGGCAGTGCATATTGAATGTGGGCCCATATGATAGACAATTTATTTTGATGGTGGGCCCCCTAATGGATGGTCCACATCAAAGGTGCCAATGATGAATAGTCCACATCCAAGGTTGAACCGCAAGGCCACAATGAAATTGCATGCATTCTCTCAAAAACAAGCAAAAAGAGAAATATACTAACTGCTTCCATTGAGGCCCTAGATGATCTTGGCTTGTGGTGAAGCTCTTCGAAATCCCAACAAATCTTTGCAAATCCTCAATTGCTCATGAACTACCGTTGCCTGAATCTTAGTATTCATCTTCTCGAGCACTGGTGCAATCGTGAGTACAAGCTCTACAAAACGCAGTTCGTTTTTGCTGCCAATGATGTTTGTTAGAGTCACAATCGGGAGGTTTGCCAACAAGCAGTCGAAACCTTCTTGCACTTCCCAAAAGCTCTCATTGGGTGCACTAGTAGTATTGGCTGAGTAGGCCTTGAAATGTCCACCAAATCAGAAACAAGTTTGTTAGACCAAGCAGACACTCAAATAATGATTGCTATGGATAGAGTTGTACACAAGTCGAACCGAGTCAAGCTTGGCCCAGCTCAGCTCAGCTCAGCTCGGCCAGCAGGCTACGCCAGCTTGAATTTGGTTCGGCTCGGTCCTCGAGCCTTAGTAGCTCGGCTCAGCTTGAGCCAACTTCGAGCTCGAGCTCGATCTTTCAAGTCGAATTCAAGTTCAAGCCTGCGAGCTGAGTTCGAGTTTAGGTTTTATAGTTTTTAATATATATTATGGTATAAATAATATACAATTTATTTAAATATATAAATATATAAAAAATATTTATATTAAGTGAACCCGATCCAAGTCGAATTGATTCAAACTAAGTCAAGTTCGAATCAAGTTCTGAGCCGAGTCGAGTCGAGTTAAGCGTAACGTGGACTCGGCTTGAAATTTTTTCAAGCTTAAAAAATCAGCTTGACTCGGCTCGATCCTAGTTTCGAGCTGAGTCAAGTTGAGCAAGTTAACTGAGCTAACTCGGTTTGTGTACAGCTCTAGCCATAGACATGTAAAATGCAGGAAGACAACTCTCAGTTGTGCATGTAGCATACTGTGTGCAAGATCAGGGACGTCAATGAAGTGTGGTCCCCCAACGGATATCTCAGATCTTGCAAATGTGTGCCAAGTACAGACGTGTGCCACTAATTGCCCACAAACTGCCTTGGCATTTCTCATCACATTCTTTCATATTTCAAACCATAGTGAAAAGAGGTGAGCCGTCTATCAGATATGGTATTGGGCAGATGTGGGGTCCGTGCTGAACACCATCCAACCCATCTATCAGATGCATCACCTCAAGTAGCTCCAAGAGCCCAAAACTCAGATGAGCCATAGAAATGGGAACAAGGTAGAGCTGCACACCCTTTATTTTCGCTAGGGCCCCACCTGAGTTGTGAAACAGTCAGATATTTTGCCTGACAATTCATCCAGTCCACATCATGATGGGTTGCAACGACTTATATTATATACACACAACACAGTGGGCCCCGAATTCAAATCAACGGTGGATGTCCACTCTAACATGTTCCCTGTGTTGTTGCCCGATGCCTCTATGAAAAATAGTTGAAAGAGAAAGGAACTCACGTGGATGTTGAGTTCATGCAAGTTAGTAGAGCTTCTAAATAAGCAAAAAGCCACCGATAAATCAACCACATTTTGGAAATTTATGCTCAATAACAGATTCTTCAGACAATAATACGTAGTTGGAAGCCTCTCTGGTACATCACTTGCAGCTAAAAACTACAATCCTATTCACAAAAATAAAAATAAAATAAAATAAGTTAGTTTGCAAATAGTCAATTTGGGATGAAAATTGAGATAAGCTTTTTAAAACCTGGGCTGAACCAGATGGGACTGCACCTGGCCACCAAAACCATCGTTCTAAAACTCAGCAACTATGACTCAGAACTTGAATTCAAGCCGAGTCGCAACAAAACCGCTCGATGACTTGGTTGATGTGACTCAGCACGACTTGAACCGAGTCACTCACTGTTTTTTTTTTTTTCAAGATTAAAAGGAGAAAGGGTTGTGTGGGATTCAAATCCAACCTGCCTTAAAAAGGCCACAGACTCTACCTACAAGCCAAGCATTTCATCTTATGACCATTTATGTCAATCTTTTTAGCAATCGAGTAGAGGGAAGAGCTTATCGATGCACACAAATCTAATTTGGAGAGCTAAGATCATGATTAGAGCTGAATACCTATTCAGTGGGATCCCCTACCCAAACAGAACCTAAACAAATATGGAAGCGCTGTTTGGCACACATCTCTTAAGAATTTATATTTAGTAGTTCCAAAAATAAGTAGCTTTCATGGGGAAAGTATAGCTTATGCAAAACTAGTTCAGAATTTCTTTTTGGAAATCAAGATTATTTTATTTTTTATTTTGAAAACCTGTTTCTTGAGATGCCCACAAAATGATAAACAATGGGCTAACATGCGGCCGCAAGGAGGGCCCCGCATGGAGAGTTACCGGGTCTATCAACATCACAACTGTTAAACTACAAGAGACTGTATTGTCCTAACTGCAACTTGTTTATTTTACTGAGAATAATAGGAATATATAGAAAAGGTTAGAGATTTGTAGAGATCTCAATAGATATACATGAATCTATCTAGGTAGCTATCTATAGTAAGTATTCTGTACTCTAACATCTCCCTTAAACTCAAGGCATTCTCAAAAGAGTAATTTGAGTTTGAAAAGGAATAATATATTCAAAAGCCATTTTATCTACCTGTAGAAGAAAACCATCGAGAGTGAGCCGCTTAACACCGTGTCGACATCCAAGAATCTTGATCAGATTGGACTCCTTTCTTTTCTTGAAATTGTATGGTAAGCTCATTTGAATGCATGCAAATACTACAAGCGGCATATTTTCGAAGTAGAGATATTTTAATCTACAACGGATATTCAAGTACAGGAGCTTGGGGTCTTGAATTTTAAAACGAGTGGGACCGTCGAAGTCCCTCAGTGTCAATGCCTCAAGAAAAGGGAATCTGGAAATCTAATCTTCAAATGAGTTGTCAATGGTAACATCTCGAAGATGAAGGATCTTGAGACAATGTAAGCCTTCCAACTTGCTAGGTGGTTTGAAGATACAATAAGATATCTGAAGATGAATAAGGCTTTTGCAGTGGAATAGACAAGAAGGCACCTTATAGCACCCAGCCTGCTCGGTCTGCAGAAGATTGAGCGTGAATCTCTTCACGCCATTATCCGATAGGAGAAGTATCCATCGATCCATGGCGGGGCAGTTTCTTAGGTACGTAATTCTGGCACTTGAACTCCTGAATTGGGCCTCTATGTACTAAGAGAACTTGATCAACAGCATTCACGAACTTAAGCTCATTGCAGTCTGGTGGAAAACTTCGCTGGTCAAATGTAAGTTGTGGGATTGTGACCCACCTGTATCTCCAATCACAAGATAAGATGCTCGTCCTCACTGCATCTCTCAAAGGCAAGCACATGAGGATGATATCAATGACATTTGGTGGGAAGTGGGTGATCATATCCAAGTTTTGAAATTGGACTTGGTCAATCTCCATCTCGTGGTGAGGATTTGATGCTTCCATGCCTGTCGCACAATGCAAGCAAATATATATATATATATATATATATATATATATATATATATATATATATATATATATATATATATATATATATATAATTATTTTTATTTTTATTTTTTTTACTTTGCTAACCACCTGGTATTAATTCTAGCCCAGTAAAAGCTGTCCAAAAAGATAAGACACATGAATTTTCTGCATCCTAAATGCAGCCATCAACACCAATTGAGCATCAAAGGAACCTCATGCTCCACACCGCTATATAGAAAAGCAACCAGATCCAAAGTTGTCACAATGGTAATTAGGTGGAAAGTCAAAATTCATGACTTAAAAATGACATTCTGCAGTATCAAAATCCAGCCCGTATAAGTTACAACACTCATTGTTCCTCTTCACAGTTCCAACATTCATGCCATCAATGTCCCAAGATTGCCCACACACAGATTAGTTCTCTAGGAACATCCAGATCATTATACTAAAATTTCCAGGTCATGGGTTCAAGTCTTCTCAAACTGGATGTATAACACTCAACATCAGTTGCAGTCCAATCTTATCAACTACAATTTTTTGTATGTACTGCCATCTAGTGGGTCACAATGCAAATGGCTAGAGCCAAAAGGTCACAATGATTAGGCAGTTCTGATCATTTGATCATGAGTTCGTCCCTAAGATGCAGATGATCATTGCTCATTGTTTTGGCTCTACTTCAAGTTAACCATCCATTCCCAACCTGTGAAAGGATAGCTACCATATTCATTTCTGACTGCTTTCTTGTGTTTTTGGGTGATGCCCATCAAAGAAAAGAATAGCTCAATTTGAAGCAAATCTCATCAATGGCAGCTTTGCAAGTAACTACTGCTGGAAGAAGAGTGTCCCAAGAAAGTCAAGTTACTGTTGATGGAAGAAGAATATTCCAAGAAAGTGTCAGCAGATGAGCTAAATCCAACTGCAACCAGGTATCTTTTTGACCCCCCTCTCTCTCATCCTGGTTCTCACCTCCGAAACGTCTGACCACCTGTTTGCAGCCGCATAAATGTTTGACAAAAGCACATAATTACCTGCATTGTGCGGTTCAACCTCAAAAAGGCGACCTGCAACAATCTCACCAAGCTCAATCTCACAATGCAACCCACAAGCTCTAAGCAATGCACCCCAAGCACCAGCATGTGGCTCTATAGGCATCGATTTTATAAGTTCGTAGGCTTCTCTCAAGCGCCCCGCTCGACCAAGAAGATCAACCATACAAGCATAGTGGTCTGGTGAAGGAAGTGTGCCATATTCCTTCATTGATTTGAAATATTGACACCCCTCTTCAACAAGACCTGCATGGCTACAAGCAGCCAAGATGACTGTGAAGGCCACATTGTCGGGTATCAGTCCTTCCCCTAGCATCCGTTGGAAGAGCCTGACTGCCTCAGCTCCACATCCATGGATTGATAAACCTTGTATCACTGAACAATAAGAAATCATATCTCTCTTCGGCATTGTCTCAAACAACTGCAATGCTCTCTCCATGTTACCACATTTTGCATTCATGTCTATAAGAGCTGCAGTGACGTGAGCCTGTTTGAGATCAATTGCACCTCGGGTGATGAAGGAATCAACCCATTTAGCCAGCTCCAAGCTACCAACTTGTGAGCATGCCGACATCAAGCTGACCATGATGCGCTCGTCGGGTTTTACATTTTTGTTGCGCATTTCAATGAAGAGCTTCAGTGCTTCATCTGGCTGACCATTCTGCGCATAACCGGATATCAAAGCTGACCATGAAACTATATCTCTCTCTATAGACTGCTCGAACAGATACCTTGCAGAGGCAATGTCCCCAGCCTTCGCATACCCATCAATCAATGATGTGTACGAAACAACATTCCTCTTCGGCATTTCATCAAATAGCCACCGGGCAGTCTTCAAATCCCCATGCTTTGCATACCCATCAACCATAGCATTCCACGAAGCAACATTCCTATTCGGCATCTCATCAAAAAGCTTCCGTGCAGCCCCAACATCACCAGAACAAACATACCCAAAAATCAATGCGGTCCAAGAAACCACATTCCTCTCGGACATTTCATCGAACACTTTACGCGCACACCCAATCTCCATACATTTCCCATAAAAATCAACCAAACCTGTGCGAACATACAAATCCGCATGGACCCCACATCTCACAACAGCGCAATGAATAGCCTTGCCTTCCCGGACCGCCAATTCATTCGAGCAGGCCTTGAGCAGCGAAGGGAAGGTGAAGCGGTCGGGAGGGGTATCCGACCGCTTCATACGCTTAAAAAGCAAGATGGTATTGTGAAGAATCGAATTATCGCAGAACCCTTTAATGATGGAATTCCAAAGGTAGATGTTGGGGCGGGCGACGCGGTCGAAGACGGCAGTAGCGTAACGGGTTCCGGAGAAGGAGTTGCAGAGGCAGACGAAGCGGGTGATTAGGAAGTTGTCTTGCTCGGCGCCCCTTAGGATGATGTGGGCGTGTATCTGTTCGAGGGTTCGGACGGTCTTACAGGCGTTGAATAGGGTGGAGATGGAGAGAGTCGTGTCGGTGGGTTGGAAGCGTATCGGGGATTTACGGACAAGGCTCATAGGGCGGGAGCAGAATAGGGTATGACATTGCTGGATGGTTTTCTTCTGTGAGCTTTGCTTGAATTCATCTGGGCGTATGGGTATTGGGTACGTCGGGTCATCTTTCGCTGATCCAAGCCGTTCATACGATGGGTCTCACCTCGAATCATCATCTGCGTTATCTAAATCGACTGGGGTCAGGAACGCGGATTGCGTCCTACCCCGCCCGTCTCCAGCTGGGAACGGGCAGAGCTTTGCATATATAAGTAGCTTTCATGTGATGTATGGATTTTATCCACACCGTCCATCCATTTTTCCTTATCATTTCAGGGCAACATCCCAAAACTGAGATAGAACCAAATCTCAAGTGGACCACACCACAGGAAGCAACTGTGATAATGATTCTCACCGTCAATTTTTTTAAAGGCCCACCGTGATGTTTATTTGACATCCAACCGGTAGATTAGGTCATACAGACATGGATGATGATGACAAAAAATAATACTATCAGCTTGATCCAAAACTTTGGTAGCCCTAGAAAGTTTTTAATGGTGAGAGTTTAATTAATATTGTGTGGCCCACTTGAGTTTTTGATCTATCTCAGTTTTCGGTACATATCATAAAATTATTTAAAAAAATGCATGGATGAGACACATATATCATGTTAGGGTCCACAGAGCTCGGACAGGAGGAACCAATATATTTAAAACTTATCCGGCGGAATCGCACATGGATTTCATGGGAGAGTGGTGGTCAACGCGCTGGAAACTAGGTAAGGCCTACCATCACGTTTTTAAGAAATCCATTCCATACATACATTTTGCTAGATCATTTTAATACTTAGAAGGAAAAATTGAACGGGATCCAAAGATTCAAGTGAGCTGCACTAGAAGAAGACGTAGGTAGGAAAATTCCTACCATTGAAACCTCTCTGGGTTCAACAATGATGCTTACACGTCTTTCATGCCGTTCATAACATCCTTCCTACTAGGATGAACTCAGAACACAAATATTAGCCCCATTTAAAAAAGTTGCGCCATGAATATACAAACGGTAGTAATTGAATATATACTGTTTCTTCTCATATGGACCACTTTAGTTTTGGGATATGCCTCATTTTTTTATTGCATGTCCTAAAGTGACTTCTTAAAATGGATGAGCAATGTGGATTTATTACTAATATGTTGGTGGGACTCACGTAGTATCCCAACGGAAGAACTTTTTGTGAAAGACTTTGCCACGTCCTTCATTAGATATATTAGATAATAAACCTAATCTTTATATTTTCTTCAAAGATACTACATTCACATGACCTAATCTACTATGCTATAGATAAAAAAGTTCAACGATATAAACAGAACTGGACGTCTTCTTATTATTATCATTGGATACATTTACAATGAATAAACCATCACTACAATATCATTTACTAACAAAAGTTTCATTCTTAGTCATTACAAGCTTATTTGAATCAAATACTAACTTGACACTAACCTTATTGAGGAGCGAACCAAAGACCAAGTTTCTTCTAATGGCGGGCACATGTATGACATCATTCAACATCAGAGTCTTTCCAGAAATATTTTCCATTTCCCTACAACTGGAGATGTTTTAGCATTACCCATGAACACCTGTTCATCATCTCCTGATACTTGGTAGGAGGTAAACATGTTATGATCCTTGCACACGTACCAGTTGCACCAGTGTTTACAAGAAAGACTTCTGACACCACAACTACTACCATATTAAACTCATTACTTGTTTCTGTAAGATTAGCTTGCGGCTTATCTTTATTTTTCTTAAGCCTGAATGTTTTAATGTGATGCCGAGGCTTTCCACAGTTGTAGCAATTTCTTTTTTTTTTTAAATTGATTATTTGTATTCTTCTTTTTGAGCCTGTATTCATTTGCGTAATGTTTAGGTTTGCCACAATTATGACAATTGTCATTTTTCTTATTGTTTGCCCGACTTGATTCCATAAGATTCTCCTTTGAATCTATCTCAATTCTATTTTCTTTTTGGTCCCTGATTCTATTGGCCTCCTCTATTCGTATATGTACGATAGTGGTTTTCAAAGAAACATCATTCTTTTTATATTCTATTCTATTCTTA
This sequence comes from Magnolia kwangsiensis, assembly GCA_037074715.1. Classification (NCBI taxonomy): domain Eukaryota; kingdom Viridiplantae; phylum Streptophyta; class Magnoliopsida; order Magnoliales; family Magnoliaceae; genus Magnolia; species Magnolia kwangsiensis. The sequence continues at coordinate 19,838,371 of CM073583.1, forward strand.
TATTCTTTCTAAGATGGCGGTAGCTTTTCTATTAACACTCCTGACAGAAACACTTCATCCAACTTAATTCCTTCTATCGACAGTTCATAAATTAGATTTTGAAAATCATGAATGTGATTAGTGATAGGTTTATCGTCTGTCATTTCATAATGAAGAAAATTAGCAATTGCATGTTTCTTAGCACCTGCATCTTCCAATATGTACTTTTCTAAAACAGTTTATATGTCTTTAATAGATTTATAAGAAGTATACACGTCATATAATTCATTGGACAAAGAGTTTAGAATATAGTTTTTATAATTATTTTCATCTGCTACTTCTGTTTAATTTGCTGGATCTATAGTAAATGATTCAGATAGTATGTATGAAACTTTAAGGGTGGTCAATGCGAATATCAGTTTCTGTTTCCATCGTTTAAAGCATTGTCCAGCGAATGGTTCGATTTTGGCTAACTCAACAGAAGCATTTATTGTTACTGTAGACATAATTTATATAATTCAACAAATTTAATTTCAAGATTATTAGAATATTTGGTTGAATTAAATGGACTATAGAAAATCGAAAACTAAATTTTTTTTTTGAGAAAGATGACTTATTGAATTGAGTCGAGGCGTGACTGAGTCACTCGGCTTGAAATCGAATTTGCTCTCCTTGGATAGCGTCCTAATTGCAGCAGGTTTCCAGAGCAATCAACCTCCAGGATAGAACGACTATGACCCGGTCCTAGCAATGTACTCACTGTATACGAGCTCGAACTACTTGTAGTTTAACCCGAAAGTGCTGAGTTGACCCAGCGATAAACTCAGTAAATAAAATGCTTAAAACCGAATATCAGAGAGTGTTTTATAAGAGAAGGATTTTCGTATTTTCAAACATAAATCAGAAGTCTTTATATAGACTCCGAAGTGGTGCATAAGCACCCTTTACAAAGGGTTAAGCCCATTGGGTTTAAACCCAATAGGTGTGATCAATCGGAACGGATGTATTTCTCCAGTTTAAAATGAAAAGGCGCAAATATGAGTACACTCTCACAAATAAAGTCCCGCGAGTACCCATACATACATACCTACACGAGTACACTTACGCTGCACCCGTACTCGCACTCGCACCCAGCCCAGCCCGCCCCGTCGCGTTGCGTCACACACACGCACACAGACTCGGCTCGCGCGCGTGCACCCGTGTGTGGTCAATGGCATAAATTAGATCTATTGGCATAACCTCCCCCCCCCCCCCCCCCCAAGGACCAACCATCTTCTGTTTTGTTTTTTTCTTTTTCAGTAAATCCTTCAATAAAATAATTAGTTGTGTAGTTTTAAGACTTGTTAATGAACTTTTTAAATACTTGGGAGGAGATTTTTTTCAAAGAGCACGAATGATTTACTTTCAGTTGTAAGTTAACTTTTTAATTTCCACAGCTTTTTCATATATGAGATAATCTTAATGTTTTGATTGATAGAAAAAATAACTTTTTTTTTAAAAAAAAAATGGAAAGTAAAATGAAATCTTTTTTAGGAGTTTGAAAAGTAAAAGGAGAGAGTGATGTTTTCATTTAACATTATTGATATAAGGAGGAACATAATGAGGTCGAACACCGTCTACCTTAAGGGATATCTACTCCAAATCCACAAAGTTCTGAACTCCTAACAGAGTTTCCTCGTATCCACCATGAGGGATAAAGGCATGATTAGTACCTAATAAATTTGAAATAATTTGATTGATGATAAAAAAAAAAATGACATTAAAACTCTTTAAACAAACAACTCAAACCTATAATGGATTTTTAGACTTAGACTTCGACTCAAACACCCTAAAAGGGTGATTTACTATAAATCGACGGCCTTTATTTCTACTAGACTTCACGGTTTTCGGCCAAACATAGTAAGTGTCCAATTTGGCCCAACAATATTATTTTCTTAACTTTTCTAAGACCTTTTCATGTTGGGAAGACTTTTATAACTTAAAGGACCAAAAGTTATACTTCAACTAAAACTTACTATTTATAATAAAAAGGAAACTAAATGGGACTTTTGACTATCGATTTGATGGAATCTCACAATTCCGGTGTGGGTAACCCGACATAACGGGTTGGTTTCCAAAAGTAGGTTCTCCTACCCCAAAATCATATATAATATGTCAAAAAACTCATTCTAATTTGTGAGGTATGACTGATTTAAGGTTCCGACAGTCCAAATCATTTCTACCTCCGATTGGGCCTTCTTTGGTTCATCTTTGCCATGAAAGTGTCTATAAAATACTCTACATCAGTCTCCTCCACTTCAAAAGAACTTGACCTCGAGTTCTCATCTAGCTTTGGTTCATTATATACATTCAAGTCCGCAACGTTGAAAGTACGCACGCAAGATCTCAATGTCATTTGGAAGATCAACAACGTAAGAATTGTTATTGATCTATCGGAGGATCGGTATCGATTTAATTTTCTTATTTTTCAACTTATTTTAGGTCCCGTTCAGAAATCTCTCATTGTATACATAAACCATAACATTGTTGCACACCTCAAACACCTTTTACCGCCGATGCTTGTTGGCTTGCTCCTTTAGTTATCGTTCGAAGCTTGTGCAGCTTGGCTTTCCGCATAAATGCCCTCGATTTGGTTTACTATATGTTCTGTTACAATGCTTATACTTGGGATCTTGAGCAAAGAGACCAAGTTAAGTGTATGATGGTAATGGGGTGTAGAGGCCCGTATTCTGAGACTGCTCATTGGAAGTCTGACAAACATGACAGCGTTGCACCGTTTTACCTACGTCACGTACCAATTGTGGCCTGTAATACCATTCATCAATACGAGCCTATGTCTTGTCTCACCTAAGGTGTCCACCAAGGTTACCTCCATATAGCTCTTGTTTAATATACTATCTCGAAGAACTTTTGGAGATGAATAGTTGATTCCATTTAAAGAGTAAATTGTCTTGCATATGTCACTAGGATGGACCTCTTGACACTTCATCCATGTATCCTTGAAGTCAATATCATCGGCATATAGCTCCTTGAGACAGTTAAAGTCAACCACCTCATTGCTCATTGTAACTAATGGTGATGTACGACAATTAAGCGCATTAACTACCTTGTTTTGCTGCCCAGACTTATACTTTAGAAACGAACTTGAATTTGTGTAAAAATGCGACCTATCTAGTATGCACACAGTTAACGTTAGCCCAACTATTAATAAATTTCAAGGCTTGATGGTCCTAGCTAAAGACCTATGGCCATGGTTAGTCCATAGAAAGACCGAATCAATGGCTATGGATTAAATCCGTAGCAATAAAACTAATGGCTACGGATTAGATCCGTATACATATTTGCTGTAACAAAATGTACATAGAGATATAGATAATATTTGTAGCTAAAAGTAGAGTTAGATTCATAGATAGAGGCCGACGTAACATCAGTTACAGTTTTCAAATAAAGAGCTACAGCTAATATCCGTAGCTACTGCCTATTTTTTTTGAAAAATAAAAATTATAATAATGGCGAGTCTTACCATTTGCTATTACATGCCCTGATAGATCAACTCATCTAAGTCATTGCCTATTTTCAAACCACTCATGAACTCTCTTTCACACCACTCATTCCCAGATGATGGATGGTTCTGATCATCCCACCATTCCCACAAATGGGGCCCATGGTGCACCATATGATAGTGATCTCTAGTCCACATTAGCAATACAAACTCTTACACATGAGAGTGAGAAACAAGGGGAAAAAACAAGGAAGAGAGAGAGAGAGAGAGAGAGAGAGAGAGAGAGAGAGAGAGAGAGAGAGCAGATTTTGATAAAACTTTATATCTGTAGCCACAAACTAGCATAATCGGTAACCTTTTGCTCATTTTTTTAGTAGTAGAGAACAAACTCTATCTGAATCAGATAATGCCACCAATGTCGCAATGCTTAAACTGTTGCGTATAACCTAAGTTCATATGTTGACCATTTCTTTCGAGCTTCGCCAAGCTTCTCGATGTAAAAGGCTACTAGTTTGCCTTCTTATGATAAGACTTTTCCAATTCTGACATATAAGGCATCACACTCAACCTCGTATAGCTTGTCAAAACTGGAAGAAGTAAGATTGATGTTGTGGACAATTAATGCGTGATTCCAACAAAGCTCTTGTCAGCCTTGTTTGTCCACTGAAACAATTGTTTTTTTCATGTAATTGTAATGGGTGTAACTATAGCGCTAAAATTTAACACGAATCGATGATAGAATGTCGTCAACTAGTGGAAACTCCTCACTTCATGAATGTTTATCGGAATCGATCATGCTCTAATGTCTCACACATTTTCATCGTCCACATGGATGCCCGTGGACGCCACAACAAATCTTAAGAACAACAATCCGTTTATTAAAAAACTATACTTCTTCAAGTTGAGGTACAACTTATTAACTGTCAGGACCTGTACCTGAGATGTTCCATGTGCTCCATCTCACTCTGGTTATATATCAAGATATCCTCAAAATATACTACAACAAATCGGCTAATGAATAACTTCAACGCTTGATTCATCAGACGTATAAAAGTGTTCAGTGCTTTCAATAAATCGAAGGGCATGACCAATCACTCATACAACCCTTGGTCTTTAATGATGTTTTCACTCATCATCGGGTATGATACAAATTTGATGGTACTCGCTCCTCAAATCTAGTTTAGAGAACATATTGGCAGCTTCTAGCATATCAAGCATGTCGTCCAACCATAATATAAGGAACCAGTATTTAATGATAATCTTCTTAATTGCCCGAATCTCGACACACATATGCGCCAGCTCCCATATTTCTTCAGGCCCCATTGTGTTGTGTATCAGACATCCACACTGTGAATTTGGTGGGCGATCTATTCTATGCCACGGGATTTCTCTTATACAAAAATCAAGTGGGCCGCGCCATTCGAAACAATGTGAAATTATGCCTAAAACATCTAAAATCACTTGTTAGGCCCTACCTAAGTTTTGGATAGAGTTGAAAATGAGTGTAACACATACATCCAAATGGATGGACTAGATATCTAAACCACATCTTACTGGGCCTATAAACGATTATGAATATTTCAATGGGTGGATATCAACTCTCAACTATTGTCTATAGTGTGGCCCACCTAAGTCATGAATTGGATTGATTGTTAGGCCCGTTCCCACCATGAAAGGGTCCATTTGATTGATGGGGTGGATAAATGTCACACATTATGGTGGGGCCTACAGACCTCAACTTCATGGAAAGCTCCCTATTAGGTACCTAAATGTATATTAGACCTGGCCTGACCAAACAAACCAGCTAAGAATTTGGGCCCAAAGCCATCCATTGATGGGCTTTTAATGGAATTTTGCAAAACCCAACCAAAAATGAATTGATTGTGGAAGTCCTGAAATTATTGGTGGGTGTGCAATCAATCTTTCTCAAGCAGCCCAACACCGATTATGTCCTACACCCGCAAGTTTGGTTCCACTTGAGCATTGGATCTACCTCATTCTTAGGTTCATACTTTAAAATGACTAGAAATAGCAGCGGAAACAGTCAATTGGATCCTTACTCTTGATCGGGTGGTAGACTCTTGGGAGTTTCAACAACACCCGGTCAAGGGTTCGAGTATCCATAGGTGGTGAAATTCCACTAGCATGAGAGTGTAGGGTTTGTGTGTGTGTGTGTGTGTGTTTTCATTAAAAAAAATAATAATAAAAACAAAACAAAAAGGCCAATAGCGTTTATTTTCCCGAAGCTGATTGACCGGTGTTTGCACAAAGGTTCTAATTAGGAGATTTAGATATGTATTTTTTAAAAAATGAGTAATTTCAAAGCTTCAATCAATCCTCCACTCTTTTTTACAGTGTGGTCCACTTGATTTTTGGATGTCTTATTTTTCAGCTCAAGCCTTACAACGAGCTCACCAAGTGGACGAACCGTTTAGATGTAACTCATACCTTTTGATGGGACCCACCTAACTTTCTGACGGTCAACACACCAGCCACATCATTGGTGTGCGGGACACCGGTCAATCCGCTTCCTTATTTTCCATCCAATCTGTTCATAAGCTCACATACAAATGGATGAAGAAGAAAAACAAATATCATACTGATCGAAAACTTCTATGACCTCTAAAAGAGTTTCAACGGTAGATGTTCAATCTCCCACAGCTTTTTTCAGTGTGATCCGCTTGATCTTTGGATCTGTCTTATTTTTAGATTCAAGCATTAGGACAAGATCGCCAAATGAAAGGACGGTTGGGATACAACACATACCTACTGTAAGGACCCACAGAACTTGGTGACGTCAACACACCAGCCAGATGAGTGACGTGTGGTACACCAGATGATTCACCTGCCTTTAAAAACCTATTCGCATGATTGTACACTGTTGCATATATGGGGCTCAAGACATTGTGTATATGCCATCCAACCCATGTACTAAGTGACCACCACCGTGATGATGAAATACCCTAGAAAACAGGCCTATCCAACCATTGGGCTGTCCCCACCATGGAAAACTTTTTAATTGAAGGTAAGTGTATTTAAATAAAACTTTAAAATGTGGCTTTTACCGGCAAAAGTCATCCAATGGATGATCGTTTACTCGGGCAAGTCTTTCCACCCGAGTTTCTCCATCCGATCTTCTCTCCCGATTTCCAAAATGTGATCGGCGACTTTGTATGGATGCCGAAGCATTACTTTAATTTAAAGAGAACGTACTTCATGTGGATGAGATCCACCCCGTCAATCAAGTGTGCCACTCTTTAATTGGATCAGGGCCCAAAAATCAGGCTGATTTAACACTCAGGTGGTATACACCATGGGAAATAGCTGAGATAAGAAGTGTCATCATTAAATACTCTAAGTTACATGTGGGGTCCACTTTAACCTGTATAAACCATCCAATCCACTCATCTGACATTCCACCTCAAGATAAATTGATTCTCACAAAATCAGGACATTTGAATACTCATGTTGGCCAAAATATGTGTTTAAAGTTTTTAGGAATGATTTTACACCATTCATATGGCAAAGATCCATATTCCCTCTGCTGCAGCTGATGTTAGTCTTCGATTTGATGACACCAACTCAAAAGGCATACCGATTTTCTATCTCCCAAATAAATAATTACCTTCTATACAAATTAAATTTTAACATGTGAAACTACTCTAAACCATACCATGATTCAAATCATTTATGGAGCATGAGCATGTAAATGAGGTACATCCAAGCTAAATGGTCCACACCACGCAAAGCAGAGGGATTGAATGGTTATTGTTGAATCCATCCTAGGGTGACTGTAGTCTATTTGCCATCTCAACTCTTCGTAAAGTCACAAAAACCTGTACGAAGGGAAAACACAAATATAGATTGGGCCAGCCCGAGACAAGCTTGAACTCGATCTTTCGAACTGAGTTTGAGTTTGAATTTGAGTTTAGGTTTTATGATTTTTAATATGTAAATAATATAATATATAATTTATTTAAATATATAAATATATGCAAAATATTTATACTAAGTGAATCCAATCCGAATCAATTCGAACCAAGTCAAGTTTTGAGCCTGAGTCCACTCAAGTTTGGAAAAATAAAAGCCAATATTACAGACTCAATGTATGCATGTGGCGTTCTTGATGAGTGGACTATCCTGACTTTCTAGCAAAATCAACCAAAAGTTTGGCCCATCTTATGCACCTTCCACATGTACCACACAAATCTCAATTGGCACATGCTTAGTTTGTAGAGATTCCTTAGGAGATCCCCTTATTCTGCAAGCACAAAAATATAGAAGATATGAAACCTAATTTAAGAAACACATGTGAATTTGATAATGATTAAGAATTTAGTTATAGATTATTAACATATAGAAAAGAACATGACGGAACTATCTTATTTCTTGCAGAGCTTGCATATACCATGAGGGTGACTGAAAAATGCGACTTATATAGCTTTTGTGTTGTGGCACTTGAAGTGATGATGGGAAGCCATCCTGGGGAGCTCATCTCCTCTTTAACGTCACCTGATAGACAAGACAAAACTGTTGAAGTATATATTGGACCAATGTCTCTTGGATCCGATGGTTGATGTTGAACAGGAAGTTGTATTTACAGTGTCCATGGAACTTGCTTACAGTCAGTCAGATCCAGAGTCTCGGCCAATATGCATCACGTGGCTCAGGAGCTATCTATTGGTGGGCCTTCTTTCTCTCTAGAACCATTCAATGCACTTACATTGAGTCAACTGATGGATCTAAAGGTATAATTGAGCAGATGAAAATCCCCCAAGTTGTGGGTGTGTGGTGTCAAGACTACTATTATTGTGTGAAAATCATGAAGCAAATAGAAGGTATCTTCCTTGTTATGCTATATGCATATTTCAATGGGTGGGGTAGATGTTTATCCAAAATGTAAATTGCTAGTATTGGTTATCAAAATCAAATGTAATAAAAGAAGGTTGAAAAAATAAAGATATTTTCTTGTGGCATGCGTATTTTCCAACTCAAGGTTTTTAAGCCAAAGAATTTGCCTTTTAGGTATTGTAATCCTTTTCTGAAATACTAATTTTATGCTAAAGTATTAATAGGAGTAGAAAAATTAGTGTATTTATCGGCCGAGAAGGTATAAATTGCGGATTCTTAAAATGGAAGAGAAAAAAAATAAAGAAAATTTAAAAATGAGTTCACACTCTAACAATGTGACTCAAGATGATCGCATTGTATCTCAATCCAAAGTATCTACCAAATCTACTCAAGTCTACAAATGGGCAGCCTGAGCCTTTCTTTACATGCAACCCCAATGTTAAGAGTGTTGAAACTATCATCAACAAGGGCCTTACGTGGCATGGATATATCCCAAAGTTCACATAAATTGAATAAGCCTCGGGCTGGGAATAGAGGATTTTTATTTTTTTATTTTTTATTTTTCTAAAAGAGAAGGTACTCCAAAGAACTTTAGGTTGGCCTTTGTTATAACCATCTTCTGTTTTTTTTTTTTTTTTTCTTGTTCAGTAAGTCCTTCCATAAAATAATTAGTTGCGTATTTTTAAGGCTTGTTAAGGAGCTTTGAAAATACTTGGGAGGAGATCCTTTTTTTCAAAGAACAAAAAAGATTTACTTTCAGCTGTAAGTTAACTCTTTTTGTTTTTTTTCCACAACTTTTTCATATATGACAAAATCTTAATGTTTTGATTGTTTTAAAAAAATCTTTTTTAGTGGAAAGGAAAATGTAATCCTTTTTGGGAGCTTGAAAAGTTAAAGGAGAGAGTGGCATTTTCTTTGAAAATTATATTATGAGAAAGCATTCGGAGAGGAGAAAAAGGAAAGTGGGCCAGGAAATATAGTTTGTTCTATGAATTTTTCCTAGAAAAGGCTCAGAGCTGTAACTTAATGTTCTCCCATGTCTTTGTTGAGACCGGTCAGGTGGCGGATGTTCTAGCCAAGATTGGTATTGGTGAGATCCCAAAAGGATTCCATAACTGCACCACATTAGAGTGAGTGTGGCTTTACAGAAAATCATCTCAACGGAAATATTTAAGAAGCCCTCGGAGTGTATACAAATTCACATTCATTGATGTCATGAGCAACAACAGAATGTTTGGTGATCTCTCAGCCAACTGGGGAGAACGCCAAAATTTGATGATGGTACAATTATCCTTGGACATGATCACAAGTAGAATTCCTCCCGAGATAGGGCACGTGGTTTATGCAGCCAGGAGTGTTTGGTCTTTCTTCAAACCAACTAGCAGGAGAGATTCCAAAGGAACTGGGAGGCTGATTTCTTTGTTCAGCTTGAGTTTAAATGATAACTGACTTTCTTGTCAGGTACTACAAGAGATTAGAAAATTATCCCAATTTAGAGATTCTTGACTGGTTAATGAATCACCCAAGTGGTCTAATACCACCCCATCAGGAGATTGCTCCAAACTCTAGTTGATTTTTTTAAAATGGAAGCATTCTTTTTCATATTGGTATCCTAGTATACCTAAAGGGCTTATTAGATAAGCCATAGCCTGGGAAATTGCTTAGGCTTGAAAAGTTAAGCCTCCCCCATAATATGCTATCCAGATCCATATTACCTTCTTTTTAAGGAACTTTTAGCTTGCAATCCATTAATTTTTCATATAATGCTTTGGAAAGTTCTTGGCAACAACAAAACCCTTTGGAAGCCTCTTGTAGAGGCATTCATAAAAGATAAAAGGCTTTCGTGGTGAAATGCAAGGTTTGTGACCAAGCAATGCCTCTTTAATAAGTCGAAAGGCCATAAAATTATGATCCTCATTTTTCTTCTCTTTTCAGTATAGTTTCTTTTATTTGTATTAGTCCACATTTCTTTCATTTATTACCAAAGAAAAAGAACATGGATAAAAGGATTCTCGAAAGGACCATTGAGAATCCATTTTAAATATGAAATTATGATAGGATTGTCCTGTTTGAAGCAATAGAAGGTTTTGTCGACAAATATTGCAATGGAACTAGAAGGTATAGGAGACTTTACAAAGCAAATCTACCTGCAGCCCTAATAATTGTGAATAAATTGCAAGGCCTTTACAACTAATGCAGGAAGTATTAGTAAACAAACCAAAAGCTCCAAGGTTGTTGTAAAAGCACTGAAATATCCCTTTATCTAAGCCCTTCCAGACAGACCGACCAAAATCTCAACATCGCAGAGGTCTCACAGTAGAACCCACCCCATGGCTATTATGCATTTCACAAACTCCACCTCGTGGGCTACCCCACCTAGTGCGGAGATACACTTGCGTCATCCACCCACGCCGGCATACTGGTCTCCTGCTTTGATACCACTTGATGCAGGGTGTACCAGCCAGTTATTCGTCCGTTGGTCGGTACTCCCTGCATCAGCAACTTGCATTTTATTCTGATCCGGTGGCCATACGATCTTCCGATTCGGAATCTGTAGTTTATATACAGATTTAAATAAATAAATAAAAATAAATAAAATATTTCCAGCTTATCGCTGACCATACAGAACAGCCAGAGTCCGGGAACACGAACAGACCAGATGAACCCATAGCTGGAGAACTGGAAGCAGCCACGGACGATTGTCACGTTCGGTTACGGCGGATCTGTGCAATCGAGGTTCGATGTATCTGGATCTTGAATCTCTGTCGTTGCCACTGACATTGAGATCCGTAAGAGGGTTTTACCCATTCCAACGTCGACAGCAGCACGGCAGCCAATCGAACAGCTTCAAACACCAAATTTCGGCCTATTGGCGAGGTGAATGGGGCCGTGTTTTTGTTTTTGTTTCTATTGTTTTTTTTTTTTTTTTCCTTTTGAGTTGTTTGGAGTTGGCAAATGTCTCGATTCGGGTCTATACCCTGAGCATTCTTGGGCTTTGGTATTTTGAACTTACACCCACATCGAATTCAGACCCATTTATATGTATGAGTCATGCTCCCCTGCACACCTACGCACGTGCGGACCTTTGTACACGTGCCATTTGTGTCTAATCTGAACGGTCCATGTGATGCGGAATCCCATGAAACTTAATGTTACGAATTTTCACCCTAACAGAAAATTCTGGTGGGCCATAGAAAAGGAAAATTCAAATCAAGGGAGGAAACTATTTTCATTTTTCATGACCCATCAAAGTTTTAGATCAAAGTAAAACTTGGGCTCAAGGGGTTTCACGAGGTACTGCTTCACATGAACGGTTCAGATTTTAGATCCACATCACGTATGATGGGTTCTCAAAAAAGTTCATACTAAGAACGTACGAACTGATTCGCAGGACGAAACTGGTTCGCAGGTGAGCGTTTCCATGTATATAGGCGGAATGCTCACCTGTGAACCGGTTCGTACGTAGTATATATAATGTGGATTAAAAATCTGAACCGTTCATATGAAGCAGCACCCCAAGAAACCCTTCAGGCTGAAGTTTTATTTTGATCTAAGACTTTATGTGTCATGAAAAATAAAAACAGTTTTCTCCCTTGATTTGCAGTTCTCTTTGCTATGGACCACCAAAATTTTAGATTAGGGTGAAAACTTGTCACAAAGGATTTCATTGGATTTCGCATCACATGAACCGTTCATATTAGACACCTATGATAGGTGTGCAAAGGTGCACACGTGCATAGGTGCGCAGGGAGCATGACTCTATATAGAGTAGTGTTCTCCTGCGCACGTACCGCAAGAGACTTCCATGCGTACCAAGGCGGCCTTGCTTAGAGGGTAGAGCTAGGGTGTGTTCCATCATACTATATTCATAGAATCCACTCCGCCCATTATTGCCGGACAGGTTAAAATTAGCCTGAGGCTCATCAATTAGTTATATTCATGATTTAGGTGTGCCAAACAAAGGAAACAATAGAGAAGGGAGTAATAGCCATTGAATTTGTACTGGGCCTACCGTGATGTTGATGTGAAATCCACTTCAACCAGTATCCACCCAGTGAAGATTCATACATGTGAACCAAAATTTATAGCCGTAAGTGATTTATGTGGCCAACACTGAGTGAAACAGTTTAGATGGCAGGCATTCCCTTCATTGTTTCCTATATAAATGTGGATGATGTTTGAGCCCTGTTACCAAATTGTCATCACACGCCATATGTTTGGAGTGGACTTCACTTACGCATCACATTATGCCACCCCCACCCCTCCCTCATTTTTCTCACTCATCTCTGCATGTTGACTAAACTGCCTGCCAGCATAAACTTCTCTGTGGGTAGGTGCTAGAAGCATAATGTGGGCCTCACTGTAATATATGTATATTTTATCCACCATTCATCCCTTTTTTCATATCATTTTAGGGCATGACCTCAAACATGAGAAAGATCCAATTCTCAAGTGGATCACACCAATGGAAAAGGTGGTGATTAAATGACCCCCATTAAAATTTTTCCTGGAGGCCTTAATTTTCTATTAAGCTGATATTTGTGTCCACCTAAGAAGTTTTTAATGCTGGGCGTTCAATCACACTGTTTTCATGTGGTGTGGTCCAGCTAACATTTGGATCTAGCTTAGTTTTTAGCTAATGCTGTAAAATGAGTATGATAGAATAGATGGACAGCTTGGATAAAACAAATAGGTTATTTTGAGGCCATGACCACCAGCTAGCAATCCATGTCCATTAGGCAGCATTTCACGTCGAGGGAGTGTTGTGATGAGTATGTGAAGTCACCCAGATACCTGATCGAGGCGGGTAATATGAGTAGAAACAGTGCACAGGGGCACCTTCCATCCAAATGTTTTCACTTGGTGTGGCCCACATAAATCATCCATGGGCCTAAATTTTTTCCTCCTCTGCATGCAATTTCACGAATCAACTAATGGTTGGAGTGGATTTCATGTACATATCACGGAATACCCTGTAAAGATTCAATGATAGGCATTCACTCTCCCACTGTTTCTCATAGTGTGGTTCACCTGCATCACGAATATTTCTGTTTTATTACCCTTACTGCTAAATTTTATATATATAGGAAAAGGTACTATGCGCTCAACGATAAGCTCCCATGAGGTCGAGCTGTGTGGTCCCCATCGTGATGCATGTTGACCATCAACACCGTGCATTTTATGGGTTCCCTTTAAATTATGAGATATCCCAAAAAATCAGCCGTATACGGAACTCATGTAGCCCATACCATCTAAAATCATGTGAAGACATGCCAAAAATATATAAAAGCACTTGGTGGGGCCCACTTAAGTTTTGATTGCTTCTGAAACTTGGTATGACCCTTCATCCTAGTTGGACACACATAATGGATGGGCTGGATTTGCAAAACACATCTTTGTGGGCCCAAAAAATGATTATGAATGTTTTAATGGTGCATGGCCCCTCTCAACTTCTGTATGTGGTGTGGCCCACAAAAGTCACGGATTGACTTAATTTTTGATACCTACTCCTATGATGGAATGGTGCATCTGACTGATGGGGTAGATGTTTGAAACGCATTACGGTGGCATCCATACAGCTCGACCTCATGGGACGGACCCGTCAGCTCGAGCGCATAGTATATATATATATATGGGAAAAGGTACAATGCCTCAAGCTCACGGCTCTATCCCATGTGGTCGAGCAGTGTGGGCCCCACCGTGATGCCTTTCGAACATCTATCCCATCAGTCAGATGCGCCATTCCACCTTGGATTTACTCAAAAATCAAGTCAATCCGTGACTTATGTGGGCCACACCACATACAGAGGTGGAGAGGGGCCGTGCAACCATTAAAACATTCATAATCATTTTTGGGGCCCGCAAAAGATGTGGTTTGTAAATCCAGTCCATCCATTATGTGTCTCCCACTTGCATGAGGGTTCAGACCAAGTTTCAGCAGCATTCAAAACTCAGGTGGACCCCACCAAGTGATTTTACATGTTTTAACGGTGTCTTCACATGATTTTAAATGGTATGACCCACCTGAGTTCTGTATACGGCTGACTTTTGGGATATCCCATTATTTAAAGGGAAACCATCAAATGCACGGTGTTGATGGTCGACATTCATCACGGTGGGGCCCACACAGCTCGACCTCACGATAAGCTTATTGTGAGCTCGAGCGCATAGTACCTTTTCCATATATATATATATATATATATATATATATATATATATATATATATATGACCTATTTTTACGACCGTTTGCTCTCTGGTACGTGTTGTTTTTCCTTGTTAATTTGGATATTATTAGGCCATTCTCCAATTGAGGCCATCTCTAATTTCACGGGGTTGTTCGAACATTCGAAAATGTGAACCCCTGGTTTAAATAGGGTTCAGTGTCACAGAGCTTAAACGGCTGGATTAGACTGTTGGGTCCCATAACCGCACATTTGACAAGTGTTATTAAAGTCAGTAAGTTTCGGCTCAATTTTAAATCAAAATTTTGGCCCCAGTTGAAAATCTGATCTGATCACTTCGTTGTACTTAATTGAGGGCTTCGATTGACTGGTCATGTTTGGAGACACGTCCTAACTTGATCTGGAAATATGAATGGACAGGATGGATTTCTCCCAAACAACAGTGGGGTCCACCCAGTTTTCTGTCGCAATCTGTCCTTCTGGTCACGAAAGGATGAAAGAGGAAACGGATTGGCTACTCCCCTGCCACCAGCCAATGGTTGATGGTACGTGCTCTGTGGACCCCACCATGATGTATATGTTTCATCCATGCTGTCCATCTATTTTTCTAAATGATTTTATAGTACAAAACCAAAAATGAGGTATATCCCAATCTCAAATGGACCACATTACAGGAAACAATGTTTAATGAACGTCGACCATTCAAAACATTTTGGAGGCCGTAAAAGTTTTGGATCAAGATGATCTTTGTTTTTTTTTTTCCCCTTCATCTGAGTCCGTATGACCTAATCAACAGATTGCATGTCAAATAAACAGTACAGTGGGCCTTAGGAGGATTTTAATGGTGGATATCCAATCACTATTGTTTTGCTGTGGTGTGGTCTACCTGAGATTTACGTACTTCTCATTTTTGGGATCAATCCCTAAAATGATCTTTAAAAATGGATGAACGAAATAGATGAAACACATACATCATGGTGGGGTCCACAGAGCACGACCATCAGCCACCAAGCTGGTTGCAAGGGGAGTAGCCCATCCGTTTCCGATGAAAGAGGGCTGCAATTTGTAAATTGGAAAAGAGGCCAGTTCCTCTACACCATTATTGAATAAACTTATCTAAAAAAATCCCTAGTGCTCATGGTATGAATGGATTGGATGGTGTAAACCAAACACAGGAACCTCATACACAGTCTGTAAATACTTAGCATGGGTGTCCCATCACAACTGTTTCCTGTGGTCTGGATGGGTCTGAATTTTTTAGATGCCGGCTGAATATAAAAGACCTCATATTGTAGAGGGAGTGAATAAGGACCCACAAATGACAGTTGGCCCAACACAATTTATAATTGGATATGCTTATTCTACAATTTAGTGGAGAGACGGCATGGAAAGATTATTGTTGACTGTTGAGCATTTCATGTATTCAAACAAAATTGCTTGTGCTCGATTCGGCCTTTGTTTTGTTGTTCGAGGAAGAACTGTAGATGATCTGACAGAGTTGAAATCTTCGACTATAAAAACACATCCAATTTTATCACTCCAGAAGCAATAACAGCAATGGCCATGAAAACATCTTTCTCCTTCTATCTACTGCTTATATTAGCAGCCTTTCTTTCTTCCAGTGCAGTTGCAACATCCACCTTCGGAGAAGCAGATGCTCTAATGAAATGGAAAGACAGCCTCCTGCAATCACGAGCTCTCCATTCATGGTTGCTTCCTTCTACTAATGCTAGTAGCATGACAATCTCACCATGCAAATGGATTGGGATCTCATGCAACAGCCTCCGAAGTGTAACAGAGATATGCTTACCTTATGCCGGCTTGCAAGGTAAGCTAGATAACTAGAGCTTCCCCTCATTTCCAAACCTCCTCCATCTTAATCTCAGTGGCAACTCTATCAGTGGAAACATCCCAGCTCATATCAGCTCTCTTTCAAAACTTGCCTCCCTTGATCTGTCCATGAATTCTCTCTGTGGCATTTTACCTCTTTCACTGGCTAACCTCACTAACATTTCAGAGGTTGACATTTCATCAAATGAAATGATAGGTGAACTAGTTCCAAGTTTCTTCACCAACTGGACCAAACTCATCTCCCTTCAGTTCCATAACAATCAACTCACTGGGAAAATTCCATCTCAAATTGGCCTGCTTAAACATCTCCAGATCCTATACCTTTGGGGAAATAAAATCAGTGGTTCAATACCTCTTGAAATAGGGAATCTGCACAATCTGACTGACCTAAGCTTACGCAAAAACTACCTTACCGGGCCAATTCCTCCATCAATAGGTGACTTGACCAGGCTGATGTTCGCCTGCCTCTCTGACAATCAAGTTTCTGGTTCAATTCCCACACAATTAGGGAATCTCAAGAATTTGGTTAAGCTGGGGCTGTACAATAACAATCTGACAGGTTCAATCCCTCCTGCTTTAGGTAACTTGAGAAACCTTACACTTTTGCATCTCTACAACAATCAAATTTCTGGTTCAATTCCTACACAATTAGGAAATCTCAAGAATTTGGTTTACTTGGAGATGTCCAGTAACAATCTGACTGGTCCAATCCCACCTGCTTTAGGTAACTTGAGAAACCTTAAAGTCTTGTACCTCTTCAGCAATCAAATTTCTGGTTCTATTCCTGCACAATTAGGGAATCTCAAGAATTTAGTTGAGTTGGTGTTGTGCAATAACAGTCTGACTGGTCCAATCCCTCCTGCTTTAGGTAATTTGAGAAACCTTAAATTCTTGTTCCTCTGCCGCAATCAAATTTCTGGTTCAATTCCTCCAAAAGTTGGGAATTTAATCAAACTCAATGTGCTTACCCTGGAGAATAACCTTCTAATAGGTTCTATCCCTACCACTTTAGGAAATTTGACCA
Source organism: Magnolia kwangsiensis (assembly GCA_037074715.1). NCBI lineage: Eukaryota > Viridiplantae > Streptophyta > Magnoliopsida > Magnoliales > Magnoliaceae > Magnolia > Magnolia kwangsiensis. The sequence continues at coordinate 19,855,762 of CM073583.1, forward strand.
GCCTTGTATTTTTGTCCCTCCGTTTGAATCAATTATCTGGTTCCTTGCCTCAAGGAATGACAAACATGACAAATCTTTCTCGACTCCACCTGGGCAGCAACAACTTCTCTGGCTATTTACCACAGTTATGCAAGGGTGGATCTCTTAAAGCATTCACAGCTTTTGACAACCATTTCATTGGTGAGATCCCGAAAAGCCTCAGAAATTGCACTAGTTTAACTAGAGTGCGACTGGAAGGAAACCAGCTCACAGGAAATGTATCAGAAGCCTTTGGTGTATATCCACTTCTCAAATTCATGGATGTCAGCAATAACAGGTTGTTTGGTGAACTCTCAACAAACTGGGGAGAATGCCAAAACTTGACAATGCTACAATTCTCTGGGAACATGATCACTGGTAGAATTCCTCCCAAGATTGGGCAATTGACGCAGCTAGGAGTGCTCAGTCTTTCTTCAAACCATCTGGTGGGAGAGATTCCGAAGGAACCGGGAGGCTGACTTCTTTGTTCAACCTAAGTTTGCATGATAACCAGCTTTCGGGTCAGGTACCACAAGAAATTGGAAAACTATCCAATTTGGAGGTTCTTGACTTGTCAATGAATCACCTAAGTGGTCCTATACCACCTCAATTAGGGGATTGCTCCAAACTCTGGTATCTAAAATTGACCAAAAATGATTTGAATGGAAGCATTCCATTCCAAATTGGCAATCTGATACACTTACAGGTTGTATTAGACCATAGCCATAACTCACTAAATGGAGAGATATCACCACAACTTGGGAAATTGCAAATGCTGGAAATGTTAAACCTCTCCCACAACATGTTGTCCGGCTCGATTCTGAAATCTTTTGAAGGGATGATCAGCTTGCAATCCATAGATTTTTCATACAATGATTTATGAGGCCCTATTTCTATCAGCAAAACCTTTCAAAAGGCTCCTGCAGAGGCATTCATAGAAAACAAAGGCTTATGTGCGCAGGGTTTGAAACCCTGCAATGCCCCTTCAACAAGCTATGGTGATGCAAGGAAAGGACACCAAGTCATCTTCATTATTCTTCCTCTATTAGTGGCCTTATTTCTTTTATTTGTGGTCGTCTGCATTGCTTCCATTTATTACCAACGAAGAAGATATCCGGAGCAATTGGTTCTTGAAAGGAGCAGCGAAAATCCATTTTCAATATGGAATTATGATGGGATTCTCATGTTTGAAGATATCATGGAAGCAACAGAGAGTTTTGACGATATATACTGCATTGGAATTGGAGGGTATGGGAAAGTTTATAAAGCAAATCTCCAAACAGGCCAGGTAGTAGCTGTGAAGAAACTTCACCCACTCGAAGGTGGAGATCAATCTGATCAAAGAAGTTTTAGAAATGAGATACGAGTATTAACAGAAGTCCGTCATCGCAGCATTGTGAAGCTTTATGGTTTTTGTTCCCATGCTCGATGCTCATTTCTAGTATATGAGTATATGGAAAGGGGAAGCTTGGCAAGCATCCTAAGCAACGATGAAGGAGCAATACATTTGGATTGGACTACTAGGGTGAAGGTTATTAAAGGTGTGGCTCATGCTTTATCTTACATGCACCATGATTGCACCCCGCCAATTGTCCATCGAGACCTATCAAGCAACAATGTTTTGTTGAATTTGGAACTTGAGGCTAGTGTCTCTGACTTCGGCCTTGCTGATACCTGATTCATCTAATTGGACCACACTTGCCGGAACTTATGGATACCTTGCTCCAGGTTCGTTGCTAGTACATACACTACGCTTTAATAGGTTTTTTTTAGCAATTAGTCTTTATTTTTCTTATTTTTTGTTTGTAATTATATACTTTAAAGTTTGTGCATTAGTTACCATATTATTGCCATATGTGGCAATCTAGGGCAACCGAAATATGAGAAATTTTATATTTGAAAATTTTATCATTTCCCTATAATATTCCTTAATTAAATGGTTGGAAGAGGCCTTGGAAAGAAACACACCAGTGATTGTGTTATTCTGATTCCCAACTTTATTTTGGGTAAAAGTTATGAAGCATATGTGAGTATTTAAAGCTAACACGACGTAGAAAGAGCGTGAAACAATGAGAGAAAGATCATCGTCTTCCTCAAATAATGAAAACCTTGAATTAACAAACAAATTTCTTGAATCCAAAAGAAAACAAAAGAGAAATTTCGGTTGTGTTATAGAATAATTAAGAATAATTTATCTGGAATGATCGATTACATCACTTATATGGAAGACCCAAAACACTCATTCGAAATTACTCAAAATAGCAAAATGTTAACCTTAATTCAAAGTTATCTAAAATAGTAAAACTCTGTTAAAGCCTAATTTTTCAAAAATAGAAATTTCAAATAAACCTTATTAGAGGATTCCTAGCATAGTTACAAGCAATTTCTAAAAGTACGAAAATCCTAAAACTCTACAAATAATGAGATGAGGTACGTGACCTGTTATGCAATCGGTTGACCCTCGAAGCATCATTACATAAAGAATGGTAGGTCGTGTTTTCCATGATGATATCGGGATCAAAAGTTACAGCTGCTTTATGATACAAACTTTAAACGATAATTTTTCCCTATTAGAAATGAATTTCTTCAATCTGGATGCGCTTAAGGCCCAATTATGCCATGCTCCACCTAGGATTGGGCTCGAATCTGACAAACTACTTCTCTTCCATTCGGGCTTCTTTTGGTCCAATTGTGCTAAGAATGCAATTGTTGCATGTTTATTTTGGCTAAAAATTATGAAGCATCAGTGAATATTTAAAGCTAATACCACCATGCAATTGAAGATAATTGTAAGGGATGCTTTTCCTTCGCACACTTGAGTTCCATCATCGTTGCATTATGTATGGTGGAAATAATGTGGCTACAACGTAAGACTAACCCCTAAATTCACATTTAGGGCCTGTTTGGATTCCACTAAATTTGTTACTTTTTAACTTATGTTAAGTAATTAAGTTACCTTTTCACTTAAGTTAGTATAGTAGGCATTGTTGTAAAAATTCCCCACCCCCTCTCTCTCTGGGTCCATATCAAAGGAGGCTCTCTCTCAAAGTCAATATCAAAGGAGGCCCTGTTGATGGACAATCCACATCAAAGGTGGGCCCCACATTGATGGATGACTCCATATTAATGTGGGCACACATAATGAATGGTCCACATCAAAGGTAGCCTATAATAATAAATAGCCCATATCTAAAGCAGGCTGGTATGATGGACGACCCACTTTAAAGGTGGGGCCTATATGATGGACAGTCCACGTCAAAGGTGGTCTCCACATGATAAACAGTGGACATTAAAGCAAGCCCCACATGATGGATTGCCCATATCAAGGTGGCCCCACATGATGGACTATCCAAATCAAAGGCTGGCCCCTAATGATGAATGACCCACATGCAAGGCAAGCCCACCCCATATGATGGGCAACCCACATTGAAGGTAGAGCTGACATAATGGACAGTCCAAATGATGGGCATTTCTTATTGGTGGGCCCCACATGATGGATGATCCACATCAACGTGTGCCCCACATGATGGACAATCCAAATCAAAGTCGGCCCACATGATGGGCTGTGGATATTGAAGGTGGACCCTTCATAATGAATGATGCACATTAAAGGTTGACCCCTAATAATGAATGACCCACATCCAAGGTGGGCCCCGCATGATGGATGGCTCACATCAAAGGTGGGGCCTAAACAATGAATGGTCCACATCAACCGTTAGTCCCACATGATGGATGGTGGATGTGAGGGGTACCAATCAGACTTGAGAGATAATTATTTATGATGTTGGAAACCAAACATGCTTTTTTACTTTTTGATTTTTTATTTTATTTTTAAAAGATTTACTTTTTGACTGAGAAGTATGTTGTTTAACAAACATATTTATATGCTAAATAAGCAATAGGGAAAACCACACATACTTCTAACATAAGTAGCTTATCTAAAGTAACTTACTATCCAAACACCCCTTACCCTAACTAAACCATCTGTTATCAGCTATTAAACTTTGCTTCAAAACTTTAGAATTAAAAAAAAAATAAAATAAAATAAAAAAATCTAACTGTTCATTTGTTGTCCACCAATTGGATGGATAGAATCCTCCAATAAGTGTATTTTTTTAAAATAATAAATAAAAATAAAAATAAAAATTGCTCCATCTACAATATGGGCCATGTTTTAAGATGGTCTGGATTGATTTACATGCACACCTATTGTAGATATACGGGTTATCACTATTTAAGAAATGTTTGAGAAAGTTCATCACTTCTAACCCCATAAAAGTAGTGTGAAAATGAAGTATTAGGAATGTGGTATCCTGCCATGCTCACTGAGATTGAGATCCTAGAGGATGGTTGGGTTTTCTCTATTGCACATGGGTTCCATGGCTTCATGATCCAAACTGTTGATGTGATGTATCAAACAGTGAGTGCCTGACGCAACAAAAGAAGTTTCAAGATTGGAATATCCTAGCCATTGAATCTATGGTCTTTGTTGAATGTGCACAATTGCTTTTTTTCCCTTGATCATCTATCTGCTACCCAGTAAAATGGTTAGGATTTCCAATTAGGTGAATTATTAATGCATGAAACATCCATATTGGGGCTCACTATATCAATGGTTTGGATATTGCACTACACCAAAATCGTCATTTAGAAACGGTTTTAAACCGTTCCTAAATTCTTCAGGAACGGTTTTAAACCGTTCCTAAATTCTTCAGGAACGGTTTCACACCGTTCCTAAATGAGGCGTCGCAGAAAATCAGGAACGGTTCAGAACCGTTTTGGGGTACCGTTTTTAGGAACGGTTTTAAACCGTTCTAGTGCCAAGGGTCATATTTGGGAATGGCATTATTTTTCTTATTTCGGAACGATTTTTTAAAAAATAATAATAATAAATAAATAATAAAAATCTGCTGTATAAAATAAAATAAAATATATTTAAGACATTCATTTAAGAATCAAAAGATAGTAAAAACAACCATGATGTAATTTGAAACATTATTTACCTGAATTACAAACCTGAAAAAAAATATTTGGTGGAAAAATTGAAATATATTTGTACTTCATTTCAATTGAGAATCCAAACGTATGTTATATAAGAAATAGCAAGGGGTTTTCTTTATCTCCAAAATATCCAAAATTCCATAGACATTTCAATGTAGTCTTTCATGAAAATAACAAGGATATTCCATAAATGTTGATTCAAAAGAAGAAAAGAAGAAAATGTTTATACAGTTCTTAGTTAGTGAGGATGCATGACGTCCTACCAGTTTGAGTTAGTGAGGATAATCTTTCTTCTACATTTTGTTCCATAAATATTCCTTTTGACTCTTGGTCATTCCCACATTTATTGATTAAAGAAACAGAGAATAAAAGTAAACCCCCAAAGTTCCCCTGTTCTCAATTTCTTTCATTGGATTAACGTCTTCCTGATTTTACAATGGTAGAAAAGATCTATTTCCTACAAAAGAGAACAAAGTAACCCACCAATGCAAAGTTCTTTAATTCATGTTGAAGAACCATTTAAGAATAGGGATGGATGGCAATTTACACCCCATGATTAAATAACTTACCAGCCAACTCAGAATGGTTGAACAAAACCCAATTCTAAGAAAATGTTCCCTGATAAAAGCACGCTGATGCACATGAATCACCTTCTTATTCACAACTGCACAAATATTGCCACCTAGTAAGAAAAATCAGACAAAAAAGAAACAAAGATGGCTCTCTCCAGCTCCTTAGCTGTCCAGCAATTCAGCTTCAAAGGAGTTTTCAGAATCCAAAAGCATTACCCTTGTCTTGATCATATTTATCTTTCTTAATAGAATCCTCCCAATGTTTCCATTGACGTATCTACATCGTGATAAAGAGGAAAAAAATGCTCTTAAGTAATCATATACCACTACCGATGATAGACAAAAAGATAAAACAGTTCCAACTTCGAATGCTAGGACAACAAGGGCTCTGACATGACATGACAAAAAGATAAAATTCAGAATTTCAATCAAACTAGCAGGCCTTTAGCACTAGCACTAGAACATGTAGAGATGGGCTTTAGCACTAGCACTAGCACATGTAGAGAAGGGCTTTAACAGAAATCTCTGGTGGAGTTGTTACTCCTACTGTTACTCTTACTGCTCAAACTTCACATTTAGGCTATCAAGAACATGAGATTTACAGTGGATAGAATTGAATTGTGCTGGTATTGGTAATGTGTTGCAAAAAAAAATTTTATGGTGTTCAAATGATAATTTGAACCCTGACTACAACTGACTATTTTCAATATCAACAATACTTTCAGTACAAACCTCTTGTAATGAGAAAAGAAGTCCAAATCTGAGTATTTGCATCAGTGTAACATAAACTTAAGGAATAACCTAACACTTAAAATGACAGACAGTGTTGGCTTACCTGTGCAAAGTGCTCGAAAATTCTCTACAGCAATGACAAAAACAAAAAGAGATTAGGTAACATCCAAAAGCCATATGAGAAAGCACTTGAAGTGGAACAATCAACAAAATGGCAATGGGTTGCAACTTGCAAGGAAAACAAAATTGCAGAACAAAAGTAAATGAACTGAAAAACCTGAAGACCATGGATCATGAAAACATGAGTTCAGTTAACCTGTAGTTTTCAAGAGCCTTTTCATAGAATTTCAACATCATTTTTTTCCCTGCTCGTAATCCTGTATCGTTTATCATTGGTTTGATTACTTTGGAGTGTTTACATGAGTGCGGGTATTTTGCTTTGGTTTCAATTAAGATAATTTCTTCTCTCATCCTATCTTTTCCTTTGCTGCCTGTTTGGATTCAGTGTGAACTAGGGGAATGCAAGGGAAAGTGAAATTGTGACATTAGTATTTAATAAATTGACATCAGCACTAGCGGAAGGAAATCCCTTGCACTTGTTTGTTTTCCTACAGAAACTATGAAAGGAAAGTGCTTTACCTTTGCACTTTTCATTAATTCAGTTGCAATTTTCTTGGGGAAACCTTTTTTCCCTCTAATTTTGCCATTTAAAACTCAATGTGGATGAACTGAGAGCAAAGATCCTTGACCTTTTCAAACTCAACCCAGATGCTGATTTCACCCTTACACTGCATCTTGCCACAGAAAAAGGAAAAAGGTCTGACCTCCCACATAAAAGTCAATACTATTTCTATTTTAGTAGAGAGCTTTCTCCTGCCTTTTTCATGGCTTGGCTTCGACAGTGATATCCTTGAACTTCTCCTTCAATTCTCCAGTCTGTGAATGGATCGACAGGAGATAAAACAAAGAAATGTTGAACAAAATTATATTAATATATAGAGCTTTGTCAAGCCCTTGTGCATCTATATCGCAAGTGCCAAACTGGCAAGCATGTGGGACAACATCCAAGTGGTGTGCAGCTGGAGGGCCCCATTGTGTTTTATGTGGCCTGCTTCAAACTCAGGAAGCACAGCTCATCAGGTGGACCAAACGTGTATGAAAACAAAGGCAGTTCTTAAACAATAGCCATCAGTCCACATTAAACATACACGTGGCCTCCTGATGGTGTACCAACCCTGATTTTTTCACCAGGTCATATCAACTAATAAGCTTCCAACTACCTTGTTTAGTTCAGTGCCTAGATCAATCAAATTTACTTATTTATTTTGTGCCTCCAAAGTTGAGGAATCTGCTTTCAATTTGGTTACTCTGGAATGGTAATACTTCAACTGAAATTTTAATCTCGTACCGCCACTCTACTCATGGGTACACCCTTTTTTTTACTTCCAGCAATAAGACGCACGGCTTTGTACTATTGCATTTCCAAGAGTAGAAAAAAAGGGTGCATCTATCATAATAGAGAGGGTGCAAATACTGTCTCCCTTCTCTAGCCTCTACAGAAGTACTATTGACTCTTAGTTTTATTACAGTTTTCTAGGTTTCTTTAAATCTCCTCTTTTAAGTAATAGTCTTTTATTTTCCCAAAGAGAAGAATTGCAGAATACACGAACACAACATAATAAAATTTTAAAAAGCCTCAAGATTTTGACCTATAAATAAACATTTTGAAAAAGAAATTTAAGACGTTAAAAAATTTGAGAAGTTTGAGTAAAATTGGCAAGTTTGAAAAATCATGAACATCAGTACTTATAATACCATTGACAATTTGACTATTACTTGGATCCTTCATTGGCAGATGTTATGCAGTCAAAAAGCCCATTTACAACTCACGAAAGTATTCCTTTTTTCTGTCCATCCCACTCTGACATACTTGGGCCCTGCTTCAACATGAGGATGTTACTAGATATCATCTGAATTGAAAGCAAAACGGTTCAAAATACACCACTATTTTTTAGAATGACTCATTAAACAACCCATTCATGAATACAATTTAATCACTTCACCTTCATGTTGTATGTCTTCCCAGCTCCAGTCTGTTCCAAATGCATTATTTGAAGGTTACAATTTGTTAGTATGATATGAAAGTTTACATTACTTGCTGAAACAAACAAAACACAACATCTATCAGTTTTGTTTTTTTGTCAATATGAATATGAAAGCTACATATTGCTCACTGGATGCATATTTTGTATCCTGGCCTCAAATAGAACAGGCAATTCAAGGATATATCTTCGCACTTGCATACATGTGTACCACAGTGCATGCATGTTTGCATTCATGAATTCATGCATTTAGAATCTGAAAAACTTCAGTTAATGACAGAAACATAAAAAGAAAATGTTGACAACCAGAGCAAGCATCATTTCAAGTAATTTCTATCAAATTGCAGCTTACCTGTCCATAAGTAATGATTGTTCCATTTATTGCATTAATGGCATCTGTTGATAGAAAACAACAGAAAAATTGTCCATAAGTAATGATTGTTCCATTTATTGCATTAATGGCATCTGTTGATAGAAAACAACAGAAAAATGAAACACAGCATGAACACAAAAATGAGGCAGATCCAAATCTTAAGTGGATGACACCATAGCAAACACAGTGGGGATTGAAGGCTCGCTTTTGAAAACTTCTCGAGGGCCATGGAAGTGTTGGATAAGCTGATATTTGTATTTTCCTATGAACAGGTTGGATGGGAAATAAACATTGGGTGGACTATTTAAACATTTTATATGTTTGACTTGTTTTTCAGTAGATGATGAAAACAAAATTGTGTATAAAATGACAAGAAGAATGACTACTCATTAAATATCAATTAATCAACTACTTAGAGCATCATTCCAAAAAGGGCTGCTGTTTTTTTCTGAACCATCTAAAGTTGGTTTCACTATCTAAACGATAGAATAAAGCATTACTAGCATGCAGAATGCAAGGTGGTGGAAAGATTAAGCAAACAAGAAAACTCACCAACAACATTGGAACCTTGACAACCCAATCTTGAGAGCTTCCGCTTCCATACTCAGCTCCAACCAGGACAATGGTGTCATGGCTATAAGCCTTGTACCTTTGAAACACCATATTGATAACATGCTTTTAGCAACCTGTATAGAAGTATAGGTTTGTGTTGGATCTGAATTCTTATACTGATCTAACCTTGAGTAGTTTGAGAATAAGAAGTTGTGGGCTCATTAAGAAAAAAAAAAACAGAGAGAATGTTCTGACTTAGAAAGAAGGAGAAGCATAGAAGATTTTGATTTGGAAATAAACAGGAGTAGAAGTTCCAAATATTATTTAAAAAAGAAAGGGAACTTGTTCACCTGCACCAAGGATTGTTCGTGTATCATCATAGAGCTGGTTCTTTGGGATAAGTACATTGAGGTAGGCTATAAGAAACTGTTTTTGCGCAATACAATAAGCATTTTAGCTTGCAAGTATTATGAACATGCTATATTCTAAAATTTAAGGTGGCACTCTTATCAAGTAAGCCACATATATTTGACATATATTTGTTGAATCTAGGCTGTTGGACTTCTCTTTATTGTTATTTTTTCTCATCCAAGTTTGATATGGATCAGCGAGCCAACATTATTTTCAGAAAATGCATCTTAATAGTGGAGCTCAATTAATGGCCAAGCCATGCTCGGGCCAATGATGAATGGCCCAGCCTAGCCAATTAGCCTGATCTAATCTCTAAGTGGGCCATGCTTATAAGAAAGAAAAGAATGCATGGTTTAAAGACCTTTGTTAGCAGCTCCCATTCAATCCAGGTGAGCTAGACTACCATAGGTTTCAATGTTGTAATGCAGATTTTCTACCATTGAACTACATGCTCAAATCCAAACTCATACCAAAGTTCAGAAAAGATAATTAAAACTGAAGTTTATGCAAAATACTAGAGTTGATGTAAAGGAACAATCAAGGGAAAAAGAATATTTTGCATGAAAAAAAATATCCATGTAAGAAATACGATTGTATGTTAGGTGGGATGGTCATCATACAAAGGAAAAACACGAATGTCCCTGAACACAAAATTTGAATGATTAGAACTATGGCCTTTCTAGGAAAAAAATTCTGAATATACATGGGAGTTTCTATTGCATGATGTCTTTAAAAGCATGAACATGCTTAGCTTCCAAATATACATGGGAGGCTCCCTGGAACATAAATATCAATCCAAGTCAAGATGCTCAATTAAAAAGAAACAGATTGGTGAACTACAATATACCTACTGAAAGCATGGAGTAAATGTTGGTGCATGCTATGTTGCTAAATGCTAAAAGCTAAAAGAAAATTGCAAATATCGCTTCCAACCTGAGAAGTTTTTAACTACTTTTGTGCTATGTAAATTAATTTTTTTTGGATAAAAGCTTTGACATTCAGGCAAGTTGAAGTCACCACTAATTGATCTTACCAGCATAATTTTTTATTTTTTATTTTTAAAAATGAAGCTCCATAACAAAGGATCATGAAAGAACATGGAGAATATGAGTCAACAAGAGATATAAACCCCAAGTAGAGACTTGTAATAAGAAAGCATATGCAGTTCATGTAACACAGTCCAGTATTAAAGTAATTACTTGAAATATCTTAAAATGCTTGAAAGCTAAGTACTGTCAACGAACTTGCTGAATTATCCAGGCCGGTGCCTCTGAAATACTTAGGTCGAGATATGCAGAAACCGGTACATAAAGATGGCTCTTTGATGGAATCTTCATAAGAACTGACTCATGTAATATTTAGTTCAGAAATTAGTGTTAGTTATCATTTATTGCTAATTCATTTTAAAAAAGAAATCCAGAATGTACAAGCAATAGCAACTTCCAACTTCATGGCATTCATGATGCATTACATTCCCCAATAAAGGTTGCCTATACTAGCTAACAAATCAAATATTTAAAAATGATTGCTTCTGGATGAATAATTGCTTGTGGAATCATGAAATATTTGAAAATATTCAAACATATAAGAGAACTATTCTTCTGTTTTTTAGGTAGCATTTAGAGTTTACTGGCAAATCATGGATGACAGTTGGTAGGGCTTTCAGCTACCTGCCCACCTTCCAAGCTGAGATGAACCTAACCCATTCCAAATCCCACTTAAGAGCCTTGGCCTGAACAAGATGAGCACTTTTCTTTTTCTTTTTCTTTTTTTTTTTTCTTTTTTAAAAATTACCAAGTGAGGTTTTACAAGGCAAGAGTAAGACATCTAGGGATCCAACCTGGTTCATTCATGCACGTTACAGTCTCTGCCGTCTCTACCTGGAGAACAGTGATATTAATTTTTGAAAAAAAAAAGAGAGATTTTCAAACTGATCAATAGAGAGAGAGAGAGAGAGAGAGAGAGAGAGAGAGAGAGAGAGAGAGAGAGAGAGAGAGAGAGAGAGAGAGAGAGAGAGAGCTCTTGCTCGGAGAGGGGCTTGCGCTGCATGAGCTGAGAAATCTGCCCATCGAGCTGGCTATGGGAGTTCGAAGAAGGGATTGGATCCACACTCATCTTCTTCTTCTTCCTTTATAATATAACATCACATCAGAGTTGGGAAAAAAAATGTAATCCGTATAATAGGAACCCTGTTTTACAAGGGTTCCTTTATAAGGAACACTGTCAGTTTGAGGATGCACAGAAAACATCACATTGGAGTTGGGAAAAAATGTAAAATAGGTGCACCTTGCAAGAAAGCATATAACTTCTGCTTCCGTAGCTTTAGCTTAACAGTACTTATCGAAACAAGACCATCCACACTATATTTTGAAATCTGGAGCATATGCAAAGTTACTAATAAGAAAATACATGGAAGCAGCTAGCTCAATCCTGATAAGGTAAGACATTAAAACAAAGTTTTTATTTATGAAAGAAGATTGCATTTTTTCTGATCATCAAGATAATTATCTTGATGATTTGAAGAAAAAATGGGAGAATGAATTATTGTGGAAGAAAAGGACACAACCTCATTCATGAGACTCTTATTTACTTCAAAATTAGTAGCAGGTTCCATGTTCAAATCATTAGATGAATTTTGTTGTTGCTTTTGGGCTTCTGCTTTCACCTGGCCAGCATCTGCATTACAAATAATAACAAATTTTAATTTCGAGAACAAAGAGAGGAACTAAATATCAATAAACTTGGAATGTAGGAAGGGTACATGCTGAATAGTGATGTCATGAGCACTTGCATCTTTCGCTCCAGCTGACATCAATGCATGCTGAGCAGACTGTTGATGCATGGAATTTTGCTGTAGTGAAGAAGATGTGATAGCAGGGAGATCCACAGGTGAAAAATGAATTAAATCATGATAATACGTAAATGGGAAACAATATCATACTCGAAATCAATCACTTTAAGATAGATATAGACACCTATTTCGTGAATATGGTTCAAATAAGGTTTTTCCTGACCTTCACTACAATAGGGGATTCCACCTGCCGCAGTTCTGGGGCTGCACCTACCGCAGTTCAGCTGAATATATGCTTGAAATTGCACCACAACAGAAGTAAATCTCGCCTATACAGATACCTGAAAATCCCTCTTCTAGGAAATCCTGAATTTGTCACAAACCTTCATTACATCTATCATGTCCAGTCTATAGAAACAACTAATCATGTAAGCTATACAAGATGTACTTGGGACAGTCCACAAAAACAATCAAAACATACAGTCCAAAAAGGTGAATTGTCCAAAAAAGTGTTAGACTATTGTCCCTAATCGGTGAACTCAGTACAACAAGAATGTCATGTAACAAATGAGCCAATTCCAACTTCGCCTAAAGTCGAATGATATCCGGCTTGGGCAATTTGGTCTCCTTTAATAATGATATCAATGACAACCTTGTAAAACTCTTCCCGAAGAGGTTTGCCATGAATCATTTTGAGTTAACGCCATCAGCTATGGCCCACCAAATAATCCATATCCTAACCACTGCATCACGCTCCACGTGTACAGTGCAGATGTTTTAGACAACGCATCGCATTGCTATAGCATTACTCCTGGATCTCTTGTACAAGTGACCCCTTGGATGGAGGGAGCTGCATGCTAACATAGAGCACTTCTAAGAAATGCATGGATGAAAGTTCGTTGACTTTAACAATTTGACGAGTTAAAAGACTATTTTGCCCCTGCTGCTTCTGGAATCAAAATAAAACTGTACAGGCAAAATGGTCATTTCGTCCCTAACAAAAATGACCGTTTTACCCCCCAGAAATCTTCCTCCCACTAAGTAGACCATACGGACACTCACCTGAACTTCCCAAAATGCCTTCAGCTTAGAAAAAAGGCCCACAAGAGGAGCATTGCAGGCGATGGACGGCTCTGTCTGTTCGTAGTTCCACCGTTGATCGACGTAGTCATCTTGCCGATTGGGCCCACCTACAAGGGCCCTCACGATCACATTGGGATTGCTACCGTTGATGCGGAACCATTTCTCAAACCCTTCGAGGCAATCAACATTCAAAGGTAATAGCGATTTCGATTCGATGGAAGCTCCTCAGTGGTGAACTTGAAGCAGGTAGTTCCTCGATGGATGTTGCAGGGAGAGGGAGATCGAGAGAGGGAGGGAGAGTGAGAGCGAGATCGAGAGAGAGAGTTGAGATCGGGAGAGGGAGATCAAATGAGAGGGAGAGGGAGATGGAGATCGTGAGAGGGAGAGGGAGAGGGAGATCGCGTTTCAGCGTTTTGGGCATTTTGGAGGGTTTAGGGCGTTTTGACGATGAAAATGATCCTATAGTCTGGCAGATTTACATGAATGTGACTCTCGGGCCATGTGGGGTCCACTTAGAGGGTTCTAATAGAATCCATTCCGTCCATCTATTTCAAAATAATAAACCATAATAATAAGAAATAAGAAGATCCAACACTCAATCGAGACACACCAACAAAACAGCGAAAGTAAGAACGTATAACATCAACTATTCCAGTACGGTTTACTACCGTTTCAAATAAAAAACGGCTTAAAACCGTTTCTGAACCAAAATGCCAACCGTACCGGTCTAGCGATTTTGGTGTAGTGTTGGTACTATATATGGACCCCACTAATATTGACTTGAGCAAAATATCATAGAAACTCTTGGGTGGAGCAAGCTTATTGGTTGTTTTCTTTGATTCCCATACTGAGAGAGAGAGAGAGAGAGAGAGAGAGAGAGAGAGAGAGAGAGAGAGAGAGAGAGAGAGAGAGAGAGAGAGAGAGAGAGAGAGAGATTTGGTTAAGAAACCATACCCATGTCACCCAATCCTTGCTAGAGAGAGAGAGAGAGAGAGAGAGAGAGAGAGAGAGAGATTTGGTTAAGAAACCATACCCATGTCACCCAATCCTTGCCGATGAAATTTGTACCATTACCCTCTGGTTGACACATACAAGCTTCTCATGCATGTAGGACATACGAGGCACATGTAAAGGTAGGCCCAATTATGCACTAAACATAATGATTAAGCCACCGCCACGTGAAATCAATGGACAGTTTTGGGAAAACAAATGCCAATATTACACACTCAATATATGCATGTGGTGTGCCTGATGAGTGGACCATCCTGACTTTCTAGCAAATTCATATGAAAGTTTGGCCTATCTCATGCACCTTCCAGAGGTACCACAAACATCTCAATTGGCACACGCTTAGTTTGTAGAGATTCCTCAGGAGATCCCTTTATCCGGCAACCACAAAAATATAGAAGATATGAAACCTAATTTAAGAAACACATGTAAATTTGATAATGATTAAGTTATAGATGATTAACATATAGAAAAGAACATGACTGAACTATCTTATTTCTTGCAGAGCTTGCATATACCATGAGGGTGACTGAAAAATGCGATGTATGCAGCTTTGGTGTTGTGGCCCTTGAAGTGATGATGGGAAGGCATGCTGGGGAGCTCATCTCCTCATTAACGTCACCTAATAGACAAGACAAACTGCTACAGGATACATTGGACCAACGTCTCTTGGATCCGATGGTTGAGGTTGAACAGGAAGTTGTATTTACGGTGTCCATGGCACTCGCTTGCATTCGGTCAAATCCAGACTCTCGGCCAACCATGCATCACGTGGCTCAGGAGCTATCTGTTGGTGGGCCTTCTTTCTCTCTAGAACCATTCAATGCACTTACATTATGTCAACTGATGGATCTGAAGGTATAATTGAGTGGATGTAAATCCCTCAGGTTGTGGGTGTGTAGTGTCAAGAACATTATTATTTTGTGTGTATGTATATTGTGTGAAAATCATCAAGAACAGAGATGGTATTTTCCCTGTTATGCTATGTACAAAGCTCAGTGGGTGGGGTCGATGTTTATCTAAAATGTCAATTGCTAGTATTGGTTATCAAAATAAAATGTAATAAACGTAGGTTGAAAAAATAAAGATGTTTCCTTGTGGTGTGCTTATTTTCTAACTTAAGGTTTTTAAGGCAAAGAATTTGCCTTTTAGGTATTGTAATCCTTTTCTAAAATAACAATTTTGTACTTAAGTATTATTAGGAGTAGAAGAATTAGTGTATTCATCAGCCGAGAAGGTATAAATTTTGGATTCTTAAAATGGAAGAGAAAAGAAGAAAAATGAGAGAAAAAAGAAAGATGACTTCACACTCTGACAGTGTGATTCAAGATGATACCTCGTTTCAACACGGAGGTCCTAGCATCGATTCCCTAGTGGGGGTGGCTAACTGTGAAGTGTGATCTGACAGTGGGTGTACTAACAAGCTAACAGGAACAAAAAAAAAAAAAGAAAAAAAGAAAAAAAAGATATGATCTTATTGTATCTCAATCGAAAGCATATAACTACCAAATCTACTCCATTCTACAAAGGCATAATGGGTAGCCCGAGGCTTTCTTTACATGCAACCCTAATATTAAGAGTGTTGAAACTATCATAAACAAGGGCCTTCTGTTGTATGGATATATCCCAAAGTTCAAATAAATTGAATAAGCCTCGGGCTCGGAAGAGGGGATTTTTTCTAGAAGAGAAGGCACTCTAAAGAACTTTAGGTTGGCCTTTGCTATAATCATCTTCTATTTTCTTTTTTTCTTGTTCAGTAAGTCCTTTAATAAAAAAAATTAGTTGTGTAGTTTTAAGGCTTGTTAAGGAACTTTTTAAATACCTGGGGGGAGATCCTTTTCTCAAACAACACAAATGATTTACTTTCAACTATAAGTTAACTTTTTTCCACAGCTTTTTCATGTATGAGATAATCTTAATGTTTCGATTGATAGAAAAATAAAATAATATATATATATATATATATATATCGTGGAAAGTAAAATGTAATCTCTTTTAGGAGTAAAAGGTGAGAGTGACATTTTCATTTAGGAATGATTTTACACCATTCATGGGGCGAAAAACCATGTTCCCTATGCTGCAGCTGATGTAAGTCTTGGATTTGATCAGTGTGTATCGTTCATGTCGAAGACATTGGAAAACTCCCGGAGTTGCTTCTCCTATGTCATTGTAAATGACATCTCCTCACAAAATACATGTATTTTTCTCTCTCAAATAAATTACCTTATACACAACACAACTTTCAACGTATGAAAATTTTCCAAGTCATACCATGATTCAAATTATTTTGGAGCCTGAGCCCGAAAATGAGGCACTTCCAAGCTCAAGTGGTCCACACCACAGAAAGCAGAGCAATTGAACTGTTATTGTTGAATAGCTTTATCAGGGCCTTTCTCTCAATCTAAATAAGTTTTTCAAATATATATAGGCCTCCAATTCATGTTGTTTCCTGTTGTGTGGGTTGAAAAGCCTGTTATATGCCTATGAAGAAGGGGGACCGCATCAAGTGCCTATGAAGGCATTGGAGGTACTGCAGTTGCATGTCATTTCTGTGCACGTGCCAACCACGACCTAGATAAGACAAAAAGTTATCAATGAGCTACATTCAGTGATAGAAGTTCCATCATTTTTAATTATGGCAGTTTTTTAGTTCATAGTCAATCAAAGGAGCCCATTGGATGATGGGCTCGAATCATCATTAATGCAATGGGCTCGAATCATCATTAATGTGCCCCCGCGTGGTGTTTTTACTGAAAGGGTTGTTAGTCACACGGCTAGAGTTATACATGAGCCAAACCGAGTTTGAGCTTTATTATTTATTTATTTATTTATTACAGGTGGAAAGATCCAGCAGATTTTCATTAAATGTGACAAAGGAACTGGACCACGCCTATCATATTTAAAAAGGCTAGAAGCAACAAAAATAGAATCCAAAACTAGAGGGAAGGTTTGGTATTTTCTGATGGAACCCAGCCCCACCTTATCTAGGAAAACCAGCCCACGAATTGACGGCCGAGAAGAAGAAGAGAGGGAAAATTAGGAAGAAAATTGGGAATCACTCCTAAGCTTCGCTAAACCATTTGTTGGAGCGTTGCCTTCTCTAATCAGGTTACCTTCTCTAAATCGAGTTGAGCTTGGCCCAGCTCGACTCTGCTTAACTCGAACTTGGCTTGGCTTGGCAACTCGGCTCGACTCCATCGATATTTCGAGCTAAGTTCGAGTTTGAGTTTGAGCTTGAGCAAACGAGCTGAGTTTGAATTTAGATTTTATAGTTTTTAATATATAATTTATTTAACTATATACAAATCATTTATACTAAGTGAACCTGATCTGAGTTGAATCGATTTGAGCAGAGAATTGAGCTGAGTCGAGTGGAGATCGGGCTTGCTTGGACTCGCCTAAAAACATTAGTTCGACTCGGCTCGAATCCCGTTTCGAGCAAAGTCAGGTCAAACAAGTTATATGAGTTAACTCATTTTGTGTATAACTCTAGTCACACCACCTTTACATGAGAGCAGATTAGGTGAGACCCCGACCTCACCCAAGCCAATGCAACCTTACCGTGGGGTTATTATTGGGCCAACCTTGATATATGTATTATGTATCCATACTGTTCATCTATTTTTTCATATCATTTTAGAGAAAATGACCAGTGTAGACAAAACCTTTTACCCAACGGTTTTTATAAAGGAATACAAACTTAAGTGACCAACTTAGACTATCACGTGCGGACAACGACTCTGAGGACGAAACTACCCCTCCTTTTAACCACGAAGACGAGCACCAACGCTCCTCCATCTCCATCTGAGAGTTGTACGAACGACTTAAAAGAGATCAAAGTTACATGGCCCCACAACTATGTAACTATGTATTTATTATATCCACAACCTTCATCTATATTTCGAGATCATTCTGGAGCATTATCCAAAAAAAAAAAAAAAATCATATCCAAAGATCAATTGGACCACACCACAAAGAGCAGTGGGGAAATTGATTTTCACCGGTAAAAATTTTGTAGGGCCCACCATAACATTTATTTTCCATCCAATCCATTCATAAGGTCACAAAGGCCTGGATGAAGAGGAAAAATAAATTTCATAATGATCCAAAACTTCTGTAACCCTAAAAGGGTTTCAATGGTAGGCGTTCAATTCCTCACTGCCTTTTACAGTTTGGTCCACTTGATAACTAGATCTTTCTTATTTTTCATCTCAAACCTTAATACGAGTTCTCCAAATAGATGGACGGTTTGGATATAACACATACCTCATAATGGGACCCACAATAATCGGTGGGGATTACAAAAGGGAAGGGGAAAAAAAAACACTAGCGTGTTGAGTCGACCGGGTTGTGACTCAATTGACCAGGTCAGAGCTGGGCCTATGGCTATGGATTATAACCATAGCCATAAATATTTCGCTACGGATTACAACTATAATGCTATGCACTTCTCTCTCTCTCTCTCTCTCTCTCTCTCTCTCTCTCTTTTATTCATTTAACAAGAATATCTTCTAAACTAAAATTAGTTACTTAACGTACCTCATATGATTTTGGGGTAGGAGAAACTACTTTAGCTAACCAGCCTAATTATTTTCCAAGATTCCTTCAGGTCGATGGTTGAAAATATATTTCATTCACTTCGCGGTCAATTTCAATCACTTCCTGGTCAAACTAGAAATTGAGCGGGGCAAATATGAAATTGAGTGGGCAAATTAAAAATTGACCGGGGCAAGATAGGAATTGAGCGAAGGAACATAGAAATTGTAGTTCAGCGAGGGAATCTAGAAATTGAGCGAGGGAAGCTAGAAATTAAGCGAGGCAACGTAGAAATTGAGCAAGGGAACCTACAATTTGAGCTAGGCAACCTAGGAATTGAGCGAGGGAAGCTAGAATTTGAGCAAGAGAAGCTACAAATTGTGCGAGGGAACCTAGAATTTGAGCGAGGCAACCTAAGATTAGAGTGAGGCAACATATGAATTGAGCGAGGGAACCTAAGAAATGATCGAGGCAACATATAAATTCAGTAAGGAATCTTAGGAATTGGGCGAGGGAAGATAGAAATTAAGCGAGGCAACCTATAAATTTAGCGAGGCAACCTTGGATTTGAGTGAGGAAACCTACGATTTGAGCAAGGGAACCTAGTAAATGAGCAAGGCAATGTAGAAATTCAGTAAGGAATCCTAGAAATTAAGCGAGGGAACCTAGAAATTCAGCAAGGCAACCTAAGATTTAAGCGAGGGAACCTAAAAATTGAGTGAGGGAACCTAAAAATTGAGCGAGGCAAGGTAGAAATTCAACGAGAAAACCTAGGATTTGAGCGAGGCAACCTAGGAATTGAGCGAGAAAAGTTAGAAATTGAGTGAGGGAACCTAGAAATTCAACGAGACAACTTAGGATTTGAGCGAGAGAAGCTACAAGTTGTGTGAGGGAACCTAGAAATTGAAAGAGGCAACTTAGGATTTGATTGAGGCAACATAGGAATTCAACGAGAAATCCTAAGAATTGAGCGCGGGAAGCTAGAAATTAAGCAAGGGAACTTAGAAATTTAGCGAGACAACCTAGGATTTGAGTTAAGAAAGCTAGAAATTGAGCGAGGCAAGGTAGGAATTGAGCGAGGCAACCTTGAAATTGAGCGAGGTAACCTAGCAATTGAGTGAGGGAACCTAAGAATTGAGCGAGGCAACGTAGGATTTCACTGAGGTAACGTAGGAATTCAGCGAGGCAATATAGGATTTGAACGCGACAACTGAGGGAACCTAGGAATTGAGCAAGGAATGCTACGAATTGAGCGAGGAAAGTTAGAAATTGAGCGAAGGAACCTAAGAATTGAGCGAGGCAACCTAGCAATTGAGCGAGGCAACGTAGAAATTCAACGAGGCAACCTACGAATTGAACGAGGGAAGCTAGAAATTCAGCGAGGGAACCTATGAATTGAGCAAGACAGCTAGGAATTGAGCGAGAGAAGCTAGAAATTCAGCGAGGCAACCTAAAAATTGACCGAGAAACCTAGGAATTGAGCGAGGGAACCTAGAAATTGAGCGAGATAATGTAGAAATTGAGCGAGATAACCTATGAATTGAGCGAGACAACCTAGGAATTGAGCGAGAGAAACTAGAAATTGAGCAAGACAACATATAAATTAAGTGAGGGAACCTAGAAATTGAGCGAGGCAACGTAAATATTCAGCGAGGCAACCTATGAATTGAGCGAGCAACCTAGAAATAGAGAGAGGCAAGACCTAGGAATTGAACGAGGGAAGCTAGAAATTCAGCAAGACAATGTATAAAATGAGCGAGGGAGGCTAGAAATTCAGTGAGGCAATGTATAAATTGAGTGAGGGAAGCTCGCTCAATTCATAGGTTGCCTCGCTCAATTTCTAACTTCCCTCGCTCATTCCTAGGTTGACTCGTTCAATTGATAGGTTATCTCGCTCAATTTCTAGGTTCCCTCGCTCAATTTATAGCATTCCTCCCTCAATTCTTAGGTTCCCTCGGTTGCCTTACTTAAATCCTACATTGCTTGGCTGAATTCCTACGTTGCCTTACTCAAATCCTAGGTTGCCTTGCTCAATTCCTAGGTTCCCTCACTCAATTGCTAGGTTGCCTCGCTCAATTCCTAGGTTGCCTCGCTCAATTTCTAGCTTCTCTCGCTCAATTCAAAGGTTACCTCGCTCAATTCTTAGGATGCCTTGCTGAATTCCTACCTTGCCTCACTCAATTTCTAGGTTCCCTCGCTCAATTTCTAGCTTTCCTCACTCAAATCATAGGTTGTCTCGCTGAATTTTTAGGTTCCCTCGCTCATTTCATAAGATTCCTCATTGAATTTCTACATTGCCTTGATCATTTTCTAGGTTCCCTTACTTAATTCCTACGTTGCCTTGCTTAAATCCTAGGTTGCCTTGCTCAATTTCTAGGTTCCCTCACACAATTTGTATCTTCCCTCGCTTAAATTATAGGTTGCCTCACTGAATTTCTAGGTTCCCTCGCTTAAATTCTAGTTTTCCTTGCTCAATTTCTAACATCTCTCGCTCAATTCCTAGGTTGCCTCGCTTAAATCATAGGTTTTCTCGCTGAATTTCTACGTTGCCTCGCTCAAATCCTAAGTTCCCTTGCTCAAATCTTAGGTTGCCTCGCTGAATTTATAGGTTCTCTCGCTTAATTTCTAGCTTCCCTCACTCAATTCATAGGATTCCTTGCTGAATTTCTACGTTGCTTCACTCATTTCCTAGGTTCCCTTACTCAATTCCTATGTTACCTCGCTCAAAGCATAAGTTGCCTTGCTCAATTTCTAGCTTCCATCACTCAAATCCTAGGTTGCCTCACTGAATTTGTAGGTTCCCTCGCTTAATTTCTAACTTCTCTCACTCAATTCATAGGATTCCTCGCTGAATTTCTATGTTTCCTCGCTCGTTTCCCAGGTTCCCTTGCTCAATTCCTATGTTGTCTCGCTCAAATCCTAGGTTGCCTCGCTCAATTTCTAGGTTCCCTCGCACAATTTGTAACTTCCTTCGCTCAAATCGTATGTTGTCTCGTTGAATTTCTAAGTTCCCTAGCTCAAATTCTAGCTTCCCTTGCTCAATTTCTAATTTTCCTCGCTCAATTCCTAGGTTGCCTAGCTCAAATCTAGGTTCCCTCGCTCAATTTGTACGTTGCCTCGCTCAATTTCTAGATTCCCTCACTGAACTCCTACCTTGTCGCGCTCAATTTCTAGATTCTTTCGCTCAATTCCTACCTTGCCCTTGCTCAACTTTCAATTTGCCCACTCAATTTCATGTTTGCCCCGCTCAATTTCTAGTTTGACCGTGAAGTGATTGAAATTGACCACGAAGTGAATGAAATGTATTTTCAACCATTGACCTGATGGAATCTTGAAAAATAATTAGGCTAGTTAGCTAAAGTAGCTTCTCCTACCCCAAAATCATATGTGGTATGTCAAGTAACTAATTTTAGTTTAGAAGATATTCTTGTTAAATGAATAAAGAAAAAAATGAAAAAAAAAAAAAAGGGAAAAAGAAGTGAATAGCATTATAATTGAAATTCGTAGCAATAGTTCTATGGCTACGGCTAGAATCCGTAGCTATAGACCCATCTCTGACCTAGCCAACCCAACATGCCCGGGTTTTTTTTTTTTTTCCTACGTAATCCCCACCGATTTTTATGTGTCTCATTATGAGGTGTGTGCTATATCCAAACCGTCCATATATTTAGAAAACTCTTATTAATGCTTGAGATGAAAAATAAGACAGATCTAGCTATCAAGTGGACCACACTGTAAAAGGCAGTGAGGAATTGAACGTCTACCATTGAAACCCTTTTAGGGGTTACAGAAGTTTTGGATCATTACGAAATTTGTTTCTCCTCTTCATCCAGGCCTTTGTGACCCTATGAATAGATTGGATGGAAAATAAATGTTATGGTGGGCCCTACAAAATTTTTAACGATAAAAATCAATTTCTCTATTGCTCTTTGTGGTGTGGTCCACTTGATCTTTGGATATGATTTTTTTTTTTGGATAATTCTCCGGAATGATCTCGAAATATGGATGAACGTTGTGGATATAATAAATACATAACTGTAACTTTGATCTCTTTTAAGCCGTTCGTACGTCTCTCAACTGGAGGAGCGTCAGCGCTCGTCTTGCAGTAAAAAGGAGAGGTAGATTCGTCCTCGAAGTCGCTGTCCGCACGTGCTAGTCTAAGTTGGCCACTTAAGTTTATATTCTTTCATAAAAACCGCTGGGTAAAAGGTTTTGTCTACCGTGGTCATTTTCTCTATCATTTTAGGGAATTATTTCAAAAATGAAGCAGATCTAATTATCCGGTCAATCACCACAGCTTCTTTTGATAAGATCCACTTGATAATTGGATATGCTTCACTTTGGGATAATACCCAAATATTATCTAAAAAATGGATGGACACGGTGAATACGTAATAAGAGTCATGCTTCCCATTGCACCTACGCATGTGTGTGCCTTTGCACACGTGCCATGGGTGTCTAATCTGAACGGTCCATGTGATGCGGAATCCCATGAAACCACATATGACAAATTTTTACCCCGATCTAAAATTCTGATGGGCCATAGCAAAGAGAAATACAAATCAAGGGAGGAAACTGTTTTCATTTTTCATGGCCCATCAAAGTTTTAGATCAAAGTAAAACGTGGGCATGGAGGGTTTCAAGGGGTGCTTCTTCACATGAACGGTTCAGATTTTGGATCCACATCACGTATGATAAGTTTTCAAAAAAGTTCATACATAGTACATACGAACTGGTTCGCATGTGAGCGTTTCCGTACGTAATAAATACATCAAGGTGGGTCCCACAGTAACCTCGTGGACCCTGCCTGGTAACACATCTAAAAAATAACCTTTTTTAGCTTCACTCATCAGATGTGCCAACACCATATGATAAAGGGGCGCCCATTGGCTAGTAACCCTGCCACTAGCCATTAGCAATTGGTCGATGCTCCGTGCCCCCGTCATGATGTATGTGTTTCATCCATGCTGTCTATCCAGTTTTTCGGATCATCTTATGCTTTAATCCAAAAATGAGACATTTAAATCTTAAGTGGACCACATCAAACAAAACAGCGTTGATTGAATGCTGACCATTAAAAACTTCTCGAGGGCTACAAAATTTTTGGATCAGGCTGATATTTGGTTTTTCCCTCCATATGACATAATCAACAGGTTGATGTCAAATAAACATTATAACGGGTCTTAGGAAGATTGTAATAGTGGACATTCAAGCGCAACTGTTTTCCTATTGTGTGGTCCACCTGAGATTTAGATCTACCTCATTTTTTTAAAATATCTAAAATGATCTGGAAAAAGGATGGATGACCCGAATAAAATACATACATCATGGTGAGGCCCACGGAGCACTGATCACTAGGCAAACCGCATCCATGAAAAAGATCTATGCCACCAGTAGTACGTGAAAAAGATGGATTGTTTGACAAACTTGCCAACAGTATATATTCAAAATGAACATGTTGCCCACCTTATTCTCATCTGTATCTTTTATTATTATCATCTTCACAGTGGAGCCATTTCATGCACCATTCAAATAATTCTGTGTGAAGGAGGCCACCTGATATGCAACACCTACGTGGCATCTTATTATTATTATTTAATGGCTGCAATGTTTTAATATGGATATCAATATTGCCAAATCACATAAAACAACAGGCCCACCTGATATGCAACACCTACGTGGCATCTTATTATTATTATTATTATTATTTAATGGCTGCAATGTTTCAATATGGATATCAACATTGCCAAATCACATAAAATAACAGTACAGCTAGAAAATAATTTTTTTAAAACTGTTAACCAATTTTATACAATGTGGCCCACCAGAGTGAAACTTCAATTTTTGAGAAAAAAAATATCCGAGCATTGCTTCCAACCAAATGAAAAGCTCAGTATTACACACTTGTTACCTGTTCACAATTGTGCATGACTTCACGGATAATAAAAATTTCATCACATTTGCGTGTTACATCTATCACCAATATTTCATGTGTACCACATCATAGATAGAAGTTGTCCACGCACTCAATTTAATTTATGATTCATGTTTATAAATTTAGCATTTTATTGTGAAAGAGACATTTTTAGTGTATAATTAATGTTTTTTTAATATATTTGCCTGGGATATTGGAAGGAAGTGATAATTTAGATAATGTTTGTATGATAATATTTCTTCAAAATCAATAGAAGTTTAGCATTTTCAAGAAATATTGCTTACTCTGTTTATCTGTTAACCACACATCTGAAGTAATAGCCCTTCAAGCTTGCCTTACATCCATCCCATTTGGTCCTCTGATAAAGACTAACGTCCAAAATTATGTCTGAGAAATAGGACCGTAGTTGGAAATAGCCACATCCCTACACAGCATCTTGAACTTGCGGGCCACATCCCTGTCGCTGTTACCCAGCAAATCCTGAATAATCCTACTCTTGCGGAGGATTGTGACGTCTTTGGCGGAGTTGATCAGGCAACTCATGAAGGCAGCGTAGGCAGTGAAGTGTTTAGTGTAATCGTTGTAGCATTGCTCAAAGGCGATCATATTGACGAAGAGTCAGATTGACGAAGAGAGAGAGTGGCCCCGTGGATCAAGAATGTCAGTATTTCCAATGTGCCTTCATTGAATTTCACATCAAAGAAGCAGTCCGCCTCCTTAGCCTTCGCCTTCTTGAACTTGATTCCAGCCTCCACTGGAGTGGAAAAGATGGAGTAAAAGCCCGGGTTTGATCTTGGGGTCCTCTTTTGTGGCTGTTTTGCTCTTGAGCGAATGTGGTTGGAAGAAATTAAAGGTTAGGTGGGTGGGGCAATCATGATTGCCCGGGACCATCATCAGATCGAATAGGCATTGGAGGACGAGGAATGAGATTTGGTTTTCTAGCATCAGCAAGTCTTTCTGAAGGCAGCTCCACAGCCAAACCATAGTGAAAATGGGATTGTCATGGTCGACGAATATCAACTGAGCCACCTTGCAAAGGAGGCTGACTTCCATAGCTGAATTAATTGGGTTGTTGGCTGAAGACTCGAGGCTTATGACAGTTTCCATAGCTGGAATGAGTGGTGTGGGCAAAACAACTCTGGCAGGAAAAGTTGGCCTTCAGAAGCATTCTAAAGCAAATTTGTGGGGACAGTGTAGGAGGAGCGGACACATTGAAAATGGACGAACTAATTGAGAAGCTAAGGGGCCATTTACAGCAAAAGAGTCCCTATGCAATGCTTGTGGGATTTGATACAAGAAGGAAGAGAGGAGACCTCTAGGAATTCCAGACAACGATAGCAGACCAGAGGGAGGCATAGTGAAGGAGCCCAAATCTACCAACAATGAATCTTCCAAGAAACCCAAGCACTAGAAACTAGCTGTCAGTAAGTGTTGTTGTTGCTGCTGCTTTTGTTTGCGAGTGTTGTTGTTGCTACTGCTGCAGCTTTCTTTTGTTTCAATGTGTTGTTGTGCTTAGATAATAACATGTTTTAAATAAGGTTGCATATTGTAGTGCGTATGGAAGACAAATGTACTATAAGAGTCTTAAAATCACACTCATATTAAAATAAATAAATAATACAAAAAAATCTGGCATGTGTAAGAGTTGTTATAAGTCATCAAAGTCACTTGCTCAATCTTCTTGTTTTTTTGGATAAGGCATGTTTTGATATTTCGAAGCACTTTGTATGCCATCGTTGTGTCATTTAAACATGTAAAAGATCAGGGACCTTCATCAAGTGGGACACTGTGAGTGTACTCATTCATAGTGGTGGCCACAATTGAAAAGTCCAGATTTCATGCATGCGGATGAGTTGCTACAAGGCATCAATCTCACACCATATGTGTGGTCTTGTTGAACATTTTCAAATGAATAAGTTTGCTAACTCATGCGAGAGATACATACCCTGTATGCGGTGACTGGCATGAATATAGAATAGGTCAACTCATCAAAGTTGATTGAGCTGATTCTTAAGGCAAGGGATACATTACCTGAGAGACCACAACTGATGGACAACATTGGTTATGCACATGCCTGCAAACTCTACACGTGTGGAATGGTTGCGTGTAACTAGCACAGACCATGTGTGTATGTTTGTTTGATGCAGTTGCAAATAAAACTGAAATTATTGTAGTGGAGATGCTAGCAGGATTCAGATTACGTTTTTTGGTGCGTACATCAAGCCATATCCAGAAGGTTTTCAACATTGGAGTCGTGGTAAGAGTTTCCATTTCCACTCTTCCATGTGGTGTGTGTGGCCCACTTTATCTTGCAAATACCTTCCCGAACATGCGTTGAGTATCTTTCTTCATGTGTATTTGTGCATTACTAGTAGGGCACACAGGATTTAATGCCTATTATTAAAAACTTATTGGAAGACAGAAGTTTTCGATAATTTGATGTTTGTGTTTTCCCCTCATCCAGGACTGTGTGACCTTATCAACCAGTTGGATGGCAAATAAACATGATGGTGGGCCCTGAAAAGGTTGCAACGTGGACATCATTATATCCATTGCGTCCTGTGGTGTGACCCACTTGAGCTTTGTATATGGTTCATTTTTTGTCTCATTCTCTAAAATGAGCTGGTAGAAGTCGGATGTACGGACGGCATGGATAAAACACATACCTCCCATCAGGTCCACCATCTGCACATACATGCCATGTACAATCAAGGTTAACGTCCTGAAAAATTGGTCTTTTATAAGTTAAAAGAAAAAAAAAATTGAAATGTAAGTGTTTGCAATCATCTCTTTTGAAAATTATGTTGGACCACGATCTTGTCTATGAATGGTAGGATTCCTTGAGTTCCATCTTCCTGGAAAATGCCGGAGATGGGCCAGACTAGCTAATTGGGCTTTAGGATCAGCCCACTTGAGTGCGATTTCAAACCCCATGATTAGACACATGGCAGATAATCGAGTCCATGATGAGAAGCAGGTCCCTGCTGAGTTTGGTACTTCAATGAATGGTAAGGTTGTCAATGGGCTGGGCCATCCTAATCAGCCCTCCAGCCAGTCCAACGGCCTAGGATAGGTTTAAAATTTAGGCCTGTGGCTCAGTTTTGGGCCTGATTTTGGTCCTGAAGAACTAAACGGTCTAGCCAAGAATTAAATTTAATAACCGTTAGGCACAAACATGATTGGGAGTGACCCAAGTTAAGATCCATGGATTAGGCTCTGGCTTACTTTAAATTGCCCTGAGCCCATCCCATTGACAGTCCTATTTTAGAGTGGGCCACAAGAACATGAAGATCAGTCTAGGAAAATGAGCTGTTATGGCACGATTTCAGCCATACATTTAAAATGCATGTCCCTAGAGTGGGCTTTGCTCAGTTTGAGTCTATAAGGACTGGCCCACCTGCCCTCACCATTGAGATCCCATGTAGAACTTTTTTTCTAAAATTAATTAATTAATTAATTAAGTGATATGTGTGATAATTGAAGATTATCTAGTGACCCAGCATTGATGGGTGGTGTCCCAAGAATTAGACGGTTCAAATGATTGTAGAAGAGGCATTAGAGGACTATTTTCTCTATCACTGGATCAACCTTCTTTTTATTGTCCCATTGTTGTGGATCCATAACACGGTTTATTAGATCAAGGGTCCATATCTGACACACATGTGGCTTGTATCTAAGAATAACATCCTTGTAGATGACCGTATTTTAGAAAAAAGATGCATTGTGTTTACACTCGCCCTAACATGGCTCAAATCAACGAGTGAGATGCCACTACATGTTGGCACACATACAAATTAAAACGAAGGAACAAATATACTCATATAACTAAAAAAGATCGCAGACACCTATCTATTGAGGACATATATCGTACTAAGAAAGCCAAACGATTAGAGACATGCAGAATCCTAAAGGTGGTAGTCTATCTTATGACACATGATAAGCAGGTTCAAGGCATGCTCAATTTGTAGCGTGCATGTAGAAGAAACCTCTCTCTATATATAGAATTGTCATTTTTGGACTCCTTAACCAGTTACCATAGGATTATATGATTATGCATTGAGCTTACGCATCTAGATTAGACATGAAGTTAAAACAAATTAAATTAGGCATTGAGAGTAGATTCTTACAAATAAGTTTAAGGTCAGAAGAAATTTCACATTACCTTCTATGATCAACACGTTCTCTGCAACGATGGTGATCTCCTTTTAACACATTCTCTACAATTACGACGACGTGGACGACCGACTTGCTGATCTTCCAGATCCCCTCTGATTCCTTCCTGTTTTTCCTTTTAAAAATGGCCAGTGAACCAACATGCGGGAGAGGGGGATTTTTATCTTAAGAAGGCAGTGCTCTGTCGACCATCGAAATCCCAACTCTCTGATAGATATATCAAAGATGGGGGAAGATATGGTGTGATTCAGTGGAATGACAGTGGAATCTTGATATAAATACAGCTTGATCTCCAATGTTTGAAAATTCGGCAGCAAAAGAAATATCCAATCGCATGACTTATTGGATTCACGTGAGTTTTACTCCACTTGACTGTAGTACTTAGCAATCCAAACAGGCCTTAAACGAACACATAAAAATAATAGTGATCACTCATTATTTTGCATTTCATAGGAAATTAGAAAACTAAATAAGCCCTAAATAAATAATATGTTTACTGGATAGCTAAAAATGAAGAAATTTATTAACTTTATTTATACAATCAGGTGCTTGAAAAGAGAAGTGTCCCTAAAGGAGGGTAGGATTTTTACCCCAAGCATACCCACTATTTCACGGAAGCACCACAATAATATTGTTTTTCAAAACATTAATTTTCTACACCAGATGGCATTGTTCACCTATTTATCGGATGAAAATACTCATAATCATCTTTATAAAAAAAAATTTAAAAAAAATAATCAGTTTACCTGTATCTTCCTTTATCATTATTTTTTCAAAATTTTTGGCGAAAACTCCTACCTCAGAAAAATAAGTTATTTTTCTTCTTATAATGTTGAATTGAGCTTGTTAGGGAAGAAAATTAGATAAAAAATTATAAATATTTCACTTTTAAAAGATGGATTCTTTTTCCTTTTTAAAAAAATTATGTAGATGGATTTTTTGTTAAGAAATAAGTAGAGAGACAGAAAAGAGAGAAAAAAAAAAAATTCACTTTCAAAAGACAAGTTTTTCTTCTTTCTACAAAGATTATGATCAAATGAGTATGCTTTGAAAGAAACTGATATAAAGAGAAGAAATATATATTGCTTTTTTAAAACTCCACTTTTAGAAGATGGATTATTTCTTCAAAAGATTAAGTTTAGATTGACTTTTTTCTAAGAGATGGACTTTAGTATCACTTTTGAAAAGTCAAATGGAATCTAAATGAAATAATTCTAAATCAATTTGAAAGTTTGTCAAAATATTTTTCCAATGAGCTTAAGACTGGCACAATCTAACTTGTATTGATAAAGTTATGAATGTTTTCATGAGACCACGTGATATATTATTCAAATTGGGATTGTTGTATTGGGCTTACTTTTAAAAGGTTAAATGATTTTCAAACAAGATGATTATAAATTTATTTGAAATATTGTCAAATTATCTTTCCAAAGAACATAACATCACCCTAATTCAATTTGTAACAAGTGAATTACAACTATTTCCATGGAATTACTTGACATATAGTCCAAACCTTAATCTAGGCATTGTTTTAATCAAAATCAAGAATTTAGGCCTACTTTTAAAAGGTCAAATGGTTTCAACATGAGTCAATTTCAAAACTATTAGAAAAGTTTATTGAATTATCTTTTCAATAAGTATAAAATCACCTTGCTTTGACCTATAATGAGGGAGTTATGACCATTTTTATGGGATTGATTTTGATTACTATTTTGTCCAAATTGTAATATAAATGTTGATCCATTTTTCACAAGTAAAACGATCTTCAAATGATATAATTCTGTAGTCATTTGAAAATTCATTAAATTATTTTTCCAATGAACATAAGATTATAAACAATTAAAAAAATTATTAAATTATGTTTCTAACTAGCACCCCAATTTGACCCATAATGAATAATGAATGAGTTATAAAAGCTTACTTTTGAATATGATCAAAATAGTAAAATACTTGCAAGCCTTATATGAACCACATGAACATAGTGATTGAATATATACCCAACATTAAAAACTTTTTAGAGGCCACCAAAATATTTATTTGCCACCAACTCTATTGATATGATCACAAAGATCTAAATGAGGGGCCACACAAATATTAGATTGATTCAAAAGTTTTGTGGCATAAAAAAAAAGTTTTTAATCCTACAAAAAAGTTTTTAATGGTCAATTGCCACTGATACCTTTAGCATGGTCCACATGAGATTTGGATATACTTCAATTTTTTTTTTTAAAACCATGATCTAAAATGAGCTTTCAATATTCACGGGTAGCATAGATGCAAAGCACATGCATCATGGTGGCCCGCATTTAGGGATCCACCAACCTGGATCCATTTACGCCCGGATTGTACTTTTAGTTGATTTGTGCCCCGTGTACAAATTCATTGGGAAGGGGATTAGCTCTTACTCGGGTAAGACATTAGTGAGTGTTACCCAAACCATGAGGGGCCACCTTTATGTGTGTGTGTGTGGGGGGGGGGGTACTATGCTCTCTAGTTGATGGGAACGTCCCATGAGATTGAGCTGTGTGGGCCCCACTGTGATGCGTTTCGAACATCTACCCCATCAGTCAGATGCACCATTCCATCATGGGCCTAGGTCCCAAAATCAAGTCAATCCGTGACTTGTGTGGGCCACACCACATACAAAAGTTGAGAGGAGTTGTGCACCATTAAAACATTCATAATCATTTTTTGGGCCCACCGAGATGTGGTTTGCAAATCTAGCCCATCCATTATGTGTGTCCCATTTGGATGAGGGTTCAGACCAAGTTTCAGATGCATGCAAATTTCAGGTGGACCCCACCAAGTGCTTTTATATGTTTTTTGACATGTCTTCACATGATTTTAGATAGTATGATCCACCTGAGTTCCCTACATGACTGATTTTTGGGATATCCTATAATTTAAAGGGGACCCATCAAATGTAAGGTGTTGATGGTCGACATGCATCACGGCGGTGTTGAGGGTCAAATATTACATATTATACCCTAGTTATTACCTGAATTTACGAACATTGTACTGTCTAATAGCCTGATTTAATCGTGTTTGTGATGCAGGGGTCTTTATGAGCTTGAACTGAAAATGGGTGTTAAAAACATGGTTTTAGCGCTCAAGATGCACCAAGGCAAGGGACACACTCCAAGGGACCAAGATCGACTGAAATTACACGCCAGGGATCCGAGAAAATCAAAGAACTGAAGCTCAAATGGCCTAAAACTCATCCAGAATGCAAGATCACATGTTTCCCACCATCCGTTCGGTTCAAAACTTCATACGTGGCCTGAGGACAAGAAATTAACTGTACAAGTCAATCTTCAGCCACTGGATCCCTCTCCAAGTGACCCAACGGGTAGATCAACCCATTAATCTTCAATTTGGGGCCTGCCTGATATCAGGACATGCTTCAACTTTGGTCTTAACGCATTAAATAAAGAGATAAAGGGGATAGTCGGACCGGATTCATCACAAACATTACAATGGACCTTAAATGTATGATGAGTGTACACCATGTACATTGCACCAGACGAAGACCAGACGGCCCGTCCTTATCTCGCGCGGGCGTCCAGCAGACGTACCGCGGCTTGCGGGTGATCGCTGTGGGATCCACCCCGCGTACATTTCAATAATCAGGACCGTTCATTCGGTCCACGAGGTAGCCAATACCCTCGCCAAGATCTCCTTCTGGTCTCATGCAAGCGATCATGTGTTTTCTTTCTTTCAAAAAGTGGACGGATGGCCGAATCAAATCTCTATGGGCCGCACTGAAACAGACCCTAAAACCATACATTTCTGACTATTTTTGCATGGGGAATCCAGTGGACAGACTGGATTTTCCATATAACAATGATCGTGGCCCCACCAACTCTAACAGACGACGCAACGCAAGCTCTGTTACGCAACATAGCTACGTTCAAGGAGCGGTGGGCCACCATCGTTCATCTGGAAGATGATCCAGACCATCCAAACATTTTAGAAGGGAAAACCAACCGTACATAGGAGGTTTTTCCAATTCTATGCTCGCACACACAGGAAAATACTATTCAAACACAGGTTGGATCGTAATATGGAAAGACAAGTGGACTGCGTCATCAGCAATTCAAAACAGTCCATAGTCAGACGGTTTTTCCTGCTTAATCTAATGGACGGCGTGGATTGCTCATGAGGATCCGATCACGGCCCCCACCAAGATTCAACGCAAGAATGATATGCGTAAGGTATGGTTGCGTGAGGTTTTCGGATGGATTGCGGAAACTCCACCGACTCCAGTCGACCTTCCTTATCTATATAAAAAGAGAGAGAGAGAGACAGCAGGAGCAGCTTGAGCTGCGGAAGAAAGGGCACGGCTGAAGACGTGGAGCAGCTTTGGACGTGGAACAAGAGAGAGAGAGTTGAGTTTTTTTATTCTTTTTATTTTTATTTTGTTTGTTTTTTTTTAAGATGTTCAGCCCATCTATGTGTGGTTAAACCTCTTAGCTAGGGCTAAGAGGTGAAGCTTATAGCGTGATGGGAGAACCCTGTGCTTGTGCCTTCTTGTTTAAACTGAATTGATGTTAATCTTAGTTGAATTTATGGAAATATTTTTTAGTCTTTAATGGTCTGTTGTGACTGCAATTACAGTGGGTCTGCAATGGCTTTGAATATTTCTTTTTCCTTCTGATGTTTATGACGTCAAGAAGCCCTGTTGTTCACCATAGTCTCCTGGGCATGGTTGGATGATGGTACCCTTCCTAACCTTCATACATGTGATTGGTTGGTAATTAGTTTAATTCTGTTGTTCGCCATAGTCTCGTAAGCATGGTTTGGTGATGGAATCCATTCTAATTCATATACCTTTCATCTCTTGAAAAATAGATCAATGACAGTTCAGTTAATTTCTATGATTCATGAAACAGGCATAAGATCTCCCTAATCTCTACAAGTGGATCCTCTGAATCCCTAGTTTCCTTATCTTTGATTTCCTAAGCTTTAGATAATAATTTCACAATTATTCCTCAAATCACAAATAGTTTAGATTTCACCTTATTCTAGTTCTAGTTCTAGTTAGTTTTAGATAACGTACAGTTTCAGTCCCTTGGGATTCGACCTCGGTCTTACCGAGTTATTACTACATCACAACCCTGTACTTGGGGAGTGAACAAGTTTTTGGCGCCGTTGCCGGGGACTGTTAGATACTTTTTTCTGAAATTAATTAGTTTTAGGATTAGTTTAGGATTAGATTTTCTTTTTAAAAATTTTTAATTCTAGGTTTAGAAGCTTAGTTATTGTCCTTATTAGAAATTTTTCCTAACTTTAGAAACTTGCTATTCTTCCTTCTATCTGATTTTTATAACTAACTCAATTTTTCTGTTTTGTAGGAAGCTTCTAATTTAGTAAGCTCTTTCTAATTCTTCTTTCTTTGAAATTTCTTCTTTTCTTTAGAAATTAGTTTACTTTTAATTAGGACTTTCTATTCTTAGAAACTAACTTTTTTTGTTTTGTTTTGTACATTCTTAACCTAGGCCTTCAAATTTGGTAACTTCTTTCCATCTTTTCCTTTTATTTTCTAGATTTCTACTTCTTCCTTTCTCCTAGGTTTAAGTTAGAATTTGAGGGCTGAGTGTGTTTTATGCCCCAGTGGGCACGCGACAACACTCGACGTCTCGTGACTGAAGGAGGATTAGTTGAGGGGTTGACTGTCCACCGCAGGACTAGACACCACTTGAATTCTCCTGAGTTAGAGGACGTTATGGTTGAAAATCAACCTCAAGCACTACCCCAACCAAGGGTTGAGGAAGTACATGATGAGAATGAGGTGCATTAGGCACCCCCGCCTCGTACTTTACGAGATTATTTACAACCAGCGGGGGTGAGTACACCCTCATGCATGATTTTTTCTGCGAATACAGGACATATGGACATCAAGCCAGGGGTCACCAACTCCTTCCCAAGTTCCATGGGCTTGAATCTGAAGAACCATACTTGCATCTGAAAGAGTTCGACGAAATCATAGGCACCTTATATTTCTCTAATGTATCTGAAGATACAATTAGGCTGAAACTCTTCCCATTTTCCTTGAAAGAAAAAGCCAAGACGTGGTTACATTCACTGCGTCCTAGGTCCATTGGCACATGGAATGATATGCAGAGGGAATTTATAAATAAAATTTTTCCACATCATAAGACAATTACCCTCAGGAGAGCAATCATGAACTTTGCCCAAAAGGAAGATGAAACATTCTTCCAATGTTGGGAAAGGTTCAAGGATCTGGTTAATGCATGCCCACAACATGGCTTTGAAATATGGCACATTACGAATTTTTTCTATGATGGGCTAACATCTTCCATGCGTCAAATGGTCGAGACAATGTGTAACGGAGAATTCATCAATAAAAATGTCGATGAGGTATGGGATTACCTCGATAGTCTCGCTGAAAAAACACAATCATGGGACTATTACCCAAGGACGAACATTACGTCTAGGTCGACTCATTCAAGAAAAAAAGGAGGAATATATCTCCTGAAAGAGGATAATGATCTTAACGCTAAGGTGGCCAATCTCACCAGAAAATTTGAGGCCTTGGAAGGAAGGAAGGAAAAGGTTAATGAAAGTGTTTGCGGCATCTGTGATTGCAACATTCATACTACTGAAAATTGTCCTTCAATACCTGCCTTTCGAGAAGTATTGAATGAACAATCTAATGCTGTAAATAACTATCAAAGACCTTTCAATGGACCACCCTCTAATACGTACAATCCTGGCTGGAAAAATCATCCAAATTTTAGTTGGAGGAACGAACAAACTGCTACCCCTCAAGGTTTCTTCAATCAAAATCCAAATCAGGGGAGACCTCAAGAAGAACCGGCTCAAAATTCTGTGTAAGAGCTGACGCAGATAATGCGAAATTTTATACAAAAGATAGATTCATGTATGACGGCTATAGAAAAGGAGATGCTTCCTGCACAACCAATCCCCAATCCTAAACCGCAATACGAGACAGGTAATCCCAGCTCTTCAAATCAAATGGGGCACGCTAATTCTGTTGAGGGTCAAATATTGTATATTAGACCCCAGATATTGTCTGGATTTACGAATATAATGCTGTCTAATGGCTCGTTTTCTCATTCTTGTGTTGTAAGGTGATTTTATGAGCATGGATGGAAAAAGGATGTTAAAAGTTGAGATTTAACGATCTGATGACACCAAAGGCAAGGGACGGACTTCAGAGGACCAAGATTGACGGATATACACGGTCAGAAATCCGAAAAAACTAAGAAACTAAAGCTCAAGTGGCTTGAAACGCATCCAGAATGCAAGATCACATGGTTCTCGATATCTGATCGGTTTGAAACTTTATACATGAGATAAGGGCCATAAATTAACCGTACATTTCAAATTTCAGCTCTTGGATCACTATAAAAGTGCTTCAACTGACCGATCAGCTTATAAACCATCGATTATGGGCCCACCTGATATCTGGAATTTCCTTGAATTTGGTATCAACGCCTTAAATGAGGAGCCCAATCAGATGGTTGGATCAGATTTCGCAAAAATATCATAGTGGACCCCACTTTAGCTTGAGTGTGCATAGTGCACATGTGCACTAGCCGTGCACGTGATTTCCCAAAGTCGGTCAGCACCGCTGACCGACGTATCCTTCTCCAATTCAAAAAAAAAAAAAAAAAAAAAGAAGTTTACGTGCCGCGTAACCGGCCGCTGGCCATTTTTGCGGACCTCTGTGGGACCCACACGTCACCCGTACAGAAAATCTCACCCGTTCACCGTATAGAGGGGCTCGAATACTACAAAAATATGTTGACTCTTTTCATTCATGCATACACACGTGTGCGTTACAGAGGCCACAAAAGGGCTGCCCTGCAACGTTCAAAAATGATCTTTTTGTGATTTCTTCTTTGGGCCATGTCAATAGACGTTCAAAACCACCCATTCTTGACTGAAATTTCGTTTTGAATCCAATGGACGGGGTGGATTTTCAATAAAATGCTTCTGTGTGGGCCACCGATGACAACGATGAAATGGTGTGAAAGGTTTCGCACATCCGAGAAAACTGACTTTTCAAGGCGATTTTAGCCCACCATCTTTGATCATATGGCAGATCTGAACCGTCTATCATGTATAGGACCCAAGAAAGTACTAAGGGACGGTGTTTTTTTAGAATTTGAGCGAGGAAAGTGGCGTGTTTTGAGGCACCGAACTTGGCTGCGAAAAAGCTTTCACTAGGCATGCATAGCTTTCCAAATTCGATTTTCACCACTCCAGCAGTTATATAAGGAGGTTTTAGACGTGGAGAGCATTCATTCAGACCTTGGGAGGAAGATCCTTAGCTTGGAGGGGAGAAACATGGAGCAGTCCTGGTCGTGGAAGCTAAGCAGGAGAGAGAGTTGGTTTTTTTTCCTTTTTGTTTTGGTTTAATTTTATTTTATGGTTAGCCTAATTATGATTATGTGTGGCTAAACCTCTTAGCTAGGGCTAAGAGGTGAAGCTTGCAGTGAGATGAGAGATTTTATTTTATGTTTTTAATTTAATTTTAATTCTTGAATTGATGTTGATTTTAGTTGATTATTAATGGCATGTTTTGTTTAGTCTTTAATGGTCTGTTGTGACTAAAATTACAATGGGTCTGCAATGGCTTGGAGTATGTCCTTTTGCCCTTTATGTTTATGACGTCAGGAAGCCCCGTTGTTCACCATAGTTTCCTGGGCATGGTCGGATGACGGTACCCTTCCTAACTTGCATACATGTGATTGGGTGGTAATTAGTTTAATTCTGTTGTTTGCCATAGTCTTTGGGCATGGTTTGGTGATGGAATCCATTCTAATTCATACACCTTTCATCTCTTTGAAAACTAGATCAACGGCAGTTCAGTAATTTCCATGATTTTTTATGCAAGCATAAGTTCTCCCTGATCTCTACAAGTGGATCCTCTGAATCCCTAGTTTCCTATCTCTGATTTGTTTCTTAAGTTTTAGATTAATTATTCTACAAGTATTCCACCATTGTTAATTGATTTAGAATTCATCTTAGCCTAGTTCTAGTTCTAGTTAGTTTTAGATAACGTACAAGTTTCAGTCCCTTGGGATTCGACCTCGGTCTTACCGAGTTATTACTACATCACAACCCTGCACTTGGGGAGTGAACAAGTTTTTGGCACCGTTGCTAGGGACTGTCGGCTACGTTTGTCTGAAATTAATTAGTTTAGGATTAGTTTAAGATTAGGATTATTTTAACCGTAGATTTTTATTTTTCTTTCTGATTTCTAGAAACTAACCTATTTCTCTTGTTTTGTAGGATTCTGATATATACTTTCTAAAATTGGTAATTCCTTTTCTGGATTAGGATTTGTCGTCCTTTTTAGCTAGATTCAAGTTTTTATTTCTATTTTTAGAATTAACCTTTCTTTTGTAGGATTTTACGATAGAAACTTCTAATTCAGTAAGCTCTTTCTAATTCCTCTTTCTTTGGAATTTCTTCTTTTTCTCTAGAAATTAGTTTACTTTTAATTAGGACTTTCTATTCTTAGAAACTAACTTATTTTGTTTTGTTTTGCAGATTCTTAACCTAGGACTCAAATTTTGGTAACTTCTTTCCATCTTTCCCTTGTATTTTCTAAATTTCTACTTCTTTTCTCTTAGGTCTAGGTAGAATTTAAATCAAGGGCTGAGTGTGTTTTATGCCCCAGTGGGCACGCGACAACACTCGACATCTCGTGACTGAAGGAGGATTAGTTGAGGGGTTGACTGTCCATCACAGGACTACACACCACTTGAATTCTCCTGAGACAGAGGAGGTTATGGCTGAAAATTAACCTCAAGCACTACCCCAACCTAGGGTTGAGGAAGTACATGATGAGAATGAGGTGCACCACGCACCCCCGCCTCGTACTTTACGAGATTATTTACAACCGGCGGGGGTGAGTACGCCCTCATGCATGATTTTTTCTGCGAATACAGGACATATGGACATCAAGCCAGGGTCATCCAACTCCTTCCCAAGTTCCATGGGCTTGAATCTGAAGAACCATACTTGCATCTGAAAGAGTTTGACGAAATCATAGGCACCTTATATTTCTCTAATGTATCTGAAGATACAATTAGGCTGAAACTCTTCCCATTTTCCTTGAAAAAAAAAGCCAAGACGTGGTTACATTCACTGCGTCCTAGGTCCATTGGCATATGTAATGATATGCAGAGGGAATTTATAGAGAAAATTTTCCCACGTCATAAGACAATTACCCTCAGGAGAGCAATCATGAACTTTGCCCAAAAGGAAGATGAAACATCAATCATGAACTTTGCCCAAAAGGAAGATGAAACATTCTTCCAATGTTGGGAAAGGTTCAAGGATCTGGTTAATGCATGCCCACAACATGGCTTTGAAATATGGCGCATTACGAATTTTTTCTATGATGGGCTAACATCTTCCATGCGTCAAATGGTTGAGACAATGTGTAACGGAGAATTCATCAATAAAAATGTCGACGAGGTATGGGATTACCTCGATAGTCTTGCTGAAAAAACACAATCATGGGACTATTACCCAAGGACGAACGCTACGTCTAGGCCAACTCATTCAAGGGAAAAAGGAGGAATATATCTCCTGAAAGAGGATGATGATCTTAACGCTAAGGTGGCTAATCTCACCAGAAAATTTGAGGCCATGGAAGGAAAGAGGAAAAGGTTAATGAAAGTGTTTGCGGCATCTGTAATTACAACATTTATACTACTGAAAATTATCCTTCAATACCTGCCTTTCGAGAAGTATTGAATGAACAATCTAATGCCGTAAATAACTATCAAAGACCTTTCAATGGACCACCCTCTAATACATACAATCCTGGTTGAAAAAATCATCCAAAATTCAGTTGGAGGAATGGACCAACGGCTACACCTCAAGGTTTCCTAAACCAAAATCCAACTCAAGAGAAACCTCAAGAGGATTTAGTTCTAAAACATTTTCAAAAGCAAGAGCTTTTCAATCAGGGTATGATGCAAGCCTTTCAAGACCTTACAAAAGCAATACATGAACTTAAGGCTGAAAATACGATTGGAAACAAGGGGAGCTTCCCGGCTCAACCTCTTCCCAATCCTAAACCGCATTATGGAGTTAGTGATCCCAGCTCTTCAAATCAAATGGGGCACGCTAAATCCATCACCACTCTTAGGAGTGAGAAGGTTATTGATAAAACTCTTCCCGTTAGGCCCGAAAAGCCTCAAGAACCAGAAGAGGACAACAATAATGGATCTAGTGACGCCCCATAAAAATTTGAATCGGAACCTCTAGAGAAGTCAGTTGCTCCGTTTCCCCAATGGTTGGTTGAACCAAAATGTCTATCTAACTCTCAGGATATCCTAGAGGTGTTGAAACAAGTGAAAGTCAATATTCCTCTGCTTGATGTTGTAAAACAGATACCTTTATATGCTAATTTTCTAAAAGATTTATGCACGACCAAACAACGGAAAAGTGTTCAAAAGAAGATCTCCTTGACTAAGAAAGTGAGTGTCATCCTAAAACAAGATGTGCCGCAAAAATTCAAAGATCCCGGTTGCCCAACCATATCATGTGTAATCGGAAACTATCGAATTGATCACGCACTTCTTGACTTAGGAGCAAGCGTTAATCTGATTCCCTATTCGGTATACCAACAGTTAGGTTTGGGTGAATTAAAACCCACCCGAACCACACTACAACTTGCTGATCGTTCTGTTCGTGTACCAAGAGGGATCATCGAGGATGTGTTGGTTTAGGTTGATAGATTCTACTCCCTGTTGATTTTATCATCTTGGACACCGAACCCATCAATGACACGAGCACTCAGATTCCCGTCATCCTTGGTCGCCCATTCCTGTCCACTTCAAATGCAATTATCAATTGCAGGAATGATATTATGACTGTCTTTTGAAAATTTGACATTGAAATCGAATATCTTTTTCAATAACGGCAGCAACTCAGAGGATGATGACGATTTCCACGATGTTAATATGATTGATTCTTTTGTGGAAGATAGAACGCCTCTCATCTTATCCTCTGATCTTCTAGAGACGTGCCTGGCCCACTCCCATGATCTTGATGATGATATAATTAGGGAGACGTGTGCCATGCTTGATACTGCACTGATACTTGAAGTTAACCGGTGGAGGCCACAAATTGAAGAATTGCCCCAAACTGATGTAGTGCCTCTACCGTCTAACCTCAATCCACCGAAGCTTGACCTAAAACCTTTGCCCTCTAATTTAAAATATGTCTATTTAGGTCAAGATGAGACATATCCGGTGGTGATCTCTGCCCACCTGGAAAAAAACTAAGAGAGTATGCTCATATCTACTCTCATTGAGCATAAGGGAGCTTTTGGATGGACGATAGCGGACCTCAAAGGAATTAACCCATCGATTTGTACTCACCGCATATATCTTGAGGACAATGCAAAGGCTGTTCGGCAATCACAACGTAGACTGAATCCAAACATGAAGGAAGTGGTTAAGGCCGAGGTTCTCAAACTATTGGAAGTGGGGATCATATACCCCATATCCGATAGTCAATGGGTGAGTCCAACTCAGGTGGTTCCTAAGAAGTCCGGGATCACCATCGTAGCCAATGCCAATAATGAACTCGTGCCAACCAGAGTTACTACTGGTTGGAGAATGTACATTGACTACAGGAAGCTAAATACCGTCACAAGGAAGGACCACTTTCCTTTACCCTTCATTGATCAAATCCTGGAAAGGCTAGCTGGTCATTCCTATTACTGTTTTCTAGACGGGTATTCAGGTTATAATCAGATTGAAATCGCCCCTGAAGATCAGGAAAAGACCACATTTACATGTCCCTATAGCACCTTTGCTTAAAGAAGGATGTCATTCGGGTTATGTAATGCCCCTGCCACCTTTCAACGATACATGATGAGTATCTTTTCTGACATGGCGGGAAAATATTTAGAGGTCTTCATGGACAATTTCTCTATTTTTGGTTTATCTCTCAGCGAGTGCTTAGCAAGTCTTAAATGTGTGCTGAAAAGATGTGAAGAAAAAAATTTGGTACTTAACTGGGAGAAGTGCCATTTTATGGTTCAAAGGGAATTGTCCTTGGGCATATCATCTCATCCAAAGGAATCGAGGTAGATAATGTAAAAATCGATCTTATCTCTAACCTACCTCCACCCAAGAACATCAGAGATGTGCGATCCTTCTTAGGACACGCAGGATTTTATAGGCGATTCATAAAGGACTTCAGTCTTCTCTCTCGTCCTTTATGTAATCTTCTTCAAAAGGATACACCATACGAGTGGACTGAGCAGTGCCAAGAAGCTTTCACTAAGCTTAAGGGCATGTTACCCACTACACCTATCATGCATTCACCCGATTGGAGTCTTCCTTTTGAACTTATGTGCGACGCCTCTGATTATGCTCTTGGGGTGGTTCTAGGCCAGAGAAAAGATAAGCGGCCTTACGTTATTCACTACGTAAGTAGGACTCTAAATTTTGCCCAAGTGAACTACTCGACTACGGAAAAGGAACTCTTAGCCTTTAGTGTTCGCTTTGGATAAATTTAAATCTTACCTGATCGGATCTAAGATCATCATCTACACAGATCATGCGACACTTAAGTATCTTCTTTCTAAGAATGATTCTAAGCCCCGCTTGATACGATGGATCCTTCTACTCCAAGAATTTGATTTGAAAATCAAAGATAAAAAGGGAGTAGAGAACGTAGTGGCCGATCATCTTTCTCGCCTTAATACCTCTGATTCCCTTGAGGCGACCCATATCAATGACATGTTCCCTGATGAACAATTGTTTAGAGTCTCTCATTCACCTTGGTTCGCTGATATTACTAATTATCTTGCTACAGGTGCCATACCGACACACTGGACGTCACAAGATAAGAAGAAATTCTTTACCAAGGTGCATAACTTTTTCTGGGACGATGCATATTTGTTTAAATATTTTCCAGACCAAATCTTAAGGAGATGCGTACCAGACGATGAGCATCAGAGTGTCATCTCCTTCTGTCACTCACAGGCCTGTGGTGGTCACTTTTCTGCTAAAAAGACCACGACCAAGATTCTACAGTGTGGCTTTTACTGGCCCACTATGTTCAGGGACACTCATGAGTTTTGCAAAGCTTGTGAACGTTGTCAAAAATTGGGAGCATTGTCCCGTCGAAATATGATGCCTTTGAATTCCATCCTTATCATTGAAGCATTTGATTGTTGGGGCATCGATTTC
Source organism: Magnolia kwangsiensis (assembly GCA_037074715.1). Classification (NCBI taxonomy): domain Eukaryota; kingdom Viridiplantae; phylum Streptophyta; class Magnoliopsida; order Magnoliales; family Magnoliaceae; genus Magnolia; species Magnolia kwangsiensis. The sequence continues at coordinate 19,899,268 of CM073583.1, forward strand.
ATGGGACCATTCCCCCAATCATTTAAAAATTTATATATTTTGCTCGCCGTAGACTATGTCACTAAATAGGTCGAAGCAATTCCGTGCCGCAAAAATAACCATCGCACGGTCATTAAATTTTTGAAAGAAAATATCCTGTCGCGATTCGGAACGCCTCGAGCCATCATTAGTGACGGGGGCTCACACTTCTGCAATAGACCATTTGAGAGCTTAATGAAGAAATATGGTATCTCTCATAAGGTGAACACCCCATACCATTCACAGACAAGTGGACAAGCTGAAATTTTCAATAGGGAGATCAAAAATATCCTGGAGAAAACGGTTAACCCTGATCGTAAGGACTGGTCAATCCGATTGACCGATGCCTTATGGGCATACCGTACTGCTTTTAAAACTCCTATTGGAACATCTCCCTTTAGACTTGTCTATGGAAAGGCTTGTCATTTGCCTGTGGAATTGGAACATAAAGCATACTAGGCGATCAAAAATCTAAATTTTAATTTGGACAACGCTGGCTCGTTATGTAAACTTCAGTTGAATGAACTTGAAGAAATCCGGAACGATGCATATGAGAACTCGAGAATTTATAAGGACAGGATGAAGGCGTTTCATGATTAACATATTCTACAAAAATCATTCACGCCAGGTCAGAAAGTCCTCTTGTATGACTCTCGACTACATCTCTTTCCGGGTAAGCTTCGATCTCGTTGAACCGGCCCTTACATTGTTGTTACTGATTATCCTCATGGGGCCATTGAGATAAGAGATCCCGAGAATGACAAGGAGTTTAAAGTAAATGGACATCGATTAAAGCCATTTGTCGAGACATTTGATTCAGAGGACATGTCCATGCCTTTGATTGCTCCTGTTTACCAGGACTGATCTCCTAGTCTGATGGAGGTATAGGTAGGTTTATCGCTTTCATAGGACTAGGATTGTTGCTTTATTTGTCTGGCTGAAGACGGTAAATTTAGCGCTCCTGGGAGGCAATACAGCTTTTCATTTCATTTTTCTAGTTAGATGATTCAATGTTTGTGGGTAACATCACTGCAAACCCTCACGAGACTACAACTCGTTCGCTAGGGGTAACCTAGGGGTTTAAAGGCTTGTTGCATACGCTAAATGCAATCGAGAGCACCTGCGAAAGTGGTATAGGTAGAATTTTATTTTCGTCATTTTTGTTTTTTTTTCTCTCGTGCTAACCAGCTTCCATGGTATGATCTCTTGGAAAGTCTCTCTCTTGATTCGTTATCCAGGTACTATCTTCCCATCACTTTACTTTTGTTGTTCCATATTTAGATATTTTACATTAAGGACAATGTAGATTTTAGGTTGGGGGTGGGAGATTAGGCTTCCTAATCAGGATTTTCTTGGTCTTGAGCAAAAATTGTGAAAATCGTGAAAAATTTTTAAAATTTTTCTGACATTTCTTGTAAATTCAATGTGATTTTGACATCTATCTTTGATTTAGAATTACGAGAGACGTGATGTTAGTAGTTTATGACTCTTGGATTTAGCTACTTGATAGATTCCACAGTTGAGTTTGAATTATCAATCCATGATTAGAGATTTTAAACATTGATTGAATCATGATTTCAGGACACGTCTTGCTTACACATTAAGATTTCAGTTCCATATCGAAGGATTAACTTGGTAATCACTAAGCACGAAAGGAACCAGCCTAAAATATCTTGTCATCATGGTATAAAAATTGAAAAGGTTGGATAATTAATCTTCACCATAGGTTTGCTCCCTATAGGTGTAGAGTTAATTCCCCATGAATGATATATGAAAAAGAGTCAGGTGTACGATCTTCACCATAGGTTTGCTCCCTATAGGTGAGGATTTGATTCCCCTTCCTTGGCATTACTTTGAATAGAAAAATCACAAGTTAATAGGTTAATCTATGAGACAAGTTTTGGATTAGGTTTTGGTTGTCATGAATTTTCTTGTTGGTTACCAATGATATCATGAAATTGACGATTGGATCTCTTAATGATGATAAGCCGAGATTACACTATACATCCATGGATCTCAATGTTTAAAATTTTTCTAATTGATAGATTAATACTTTACACTTGATTATGAAGTCTATCATGCGCTTGAGCTCAGGAGAAAATAATTTCTAACATTCATGAATATTAAATTTCTCGTATTTTGTTAAAAATCTCACTCGATTTCATAGAAAGTTCTCCTATTATTCTCAACTTATTTTTCGCATACTTTGCTCTGGACTAGCAAAATGCTGGTTGGGGGTTATGTTGAGGGTCAAATATTGCATATTAGACCCCAAATATTGTCTGAATTTACGAATATAATGCTGTCTAATGGCTCGTTTTCTCATTCTTGTGTTGCAAGGTGATTTTATGAGCATGGATGGAAAAAGGATGTTAAAAGTTGAGATTTAACGATCTGATGACACCAAAGGCAAGGGACGGACTTCAGAGGACCAAGATTGACGGATATACATGGTCAGAAATCTGAAAAAACTAAGAAACTGAAGCTTAAGTGGCTTGAAACGCATCCAGAATGCAAGATTACATGGTTCCCGACATCTGATCGGTTCGAAACTTTATACATGAGATAAGGGACATAAATTAACCGTACATTTCAAATTTCAGCTCTTGGATCACTATAAAAGTGCTTCAACTGACTGATCAGCTTATAAACCATCGATTCTGGGCCCACCTGATATCTGGAATTGCCTCAAATTTGGTATCAACGCCTTAAATGAGGAGACCAATCAAATAGTTGGATCAGATTTCGCAAAAACATCATAGTAGACCCCACTTTAGCTTGAGTGTGCATAGTGCACATGTGCACTAGCCGTGCACGTGATTTCCCAAAGTTGGTCAGCGCCGCTGACCGACGTATCCTTCTCCAATTCAAAAAAAAAAAAAAAAAAGTTTACGTGCCGCGTAACCGGCCGCTGGCCATTTTTGCGGACCTCTGTGGGACCCACACGTCACCCGTACGAAAAATCTGACCCGTTCACCGTGTAGAGGGGCTCGAATACTACAAAAACATGTTGACTCTTTTCATTCATGCATACACACGTGTGCGTTACAGAGGCCACAAAAGGGCTGCCCTGCAACGTTCAAAAATGATCTTTTTATGATTTCTTCTTTGGGCCACGTCAATGGACGTTCAAAACCACCATTCTTGACTAAAATTTCGTTCTGAATCCAATGGATAGGGTGAATTTTTCATAAAATTCTTCTGTGGGGCCCACCGATCACAACAGCGAAATGGTGCGAAAGGTTTCGCACATCCGTGAAAACCGACTTTTCCAGGCGATTTTGGCCCACCATCTTTGATCATATGGCAGATCTGAACTGTCTATCATGTAGAGGACCCAAGAAAGTACTAAGGGACGGTATTTTTTTAAATTTGAGCAAGGAAAGTGGCGTGTTTCGAGGCACCGAACTTAGCTGCGAAAAAGCTTTCACTAGGCATGCATAGCTTTCCAAATCCGATTAAATTCGATTTTCACCACTCCAGCAGTTATATAAGGAGGTTTTGGACGTGGGGAGCATTCATTCAGACCTTGGGAGGAAGATCCTTGGCTTGGAGGGGAGAAACGTGGAGCAGTCCTGGTCGTGGAAGCTAAGCAGGAGAGAGAGTTGGTTTTTTTTTTCCCTTTTTGTTTTGGTTTAATTTTATTTTATGGTTAGCCTAATTATGATTATGTGTGGCTAAACCTCTTAGCTAGGGCTAAGAGGTGAAGCTTGCAGTGAGATGAGAGATTTTATTTTATGTTTTTAATTTAATTTTAATTCTTGAATTGATGTTGATTTTAGTTGATTATTAATGGCATGTTTTGTTTAGTCTTTAATGGTCTGTTGTGACTAAAATTACAATGGGTCTGCAATGGCTTGGAGTATGTCCTTTTGCCCTTTATGTTTATGACGTCAGGAAGCCCCGTTGTTCACCATAGTTTCCTGGGCATGGTCGGATGACGGTACCCTTCCTAACTTGCATACATGTGATTGGGTGGTAATTAGTTTAATTCTGTTGTTTGCCATAGTCTTTGGGCATGGTTTGGTGATGGAATCCATTCTAATTCATACACCTTTCATCTCTTTGAAAACTAGATCAACGGCAGTTCAGTAATTTCCATGATTTTTTATGCAAGCATAAGTTCTCCCTGATCTCTACAAGTGGATCCTCTGAATCCCTAGTTTCCTATCTCTGATTTATTTCTTAAGTTTTAGATTAATTATTCTACAAGTATTCCACCATTGTTAATTGATTTAGAATTCATCTTAGCCTAGTTCTAGTTATAGTTAGTTTTAGATAACGTACAAGTTTCAGTCCCTTGGGATTCGACCTCGGTCTTTCCGAGTTATTACTACATCACAACCCTGCACTTGGGGAGTGAACAAATTCCATCACCACTCTTAGGAGTGGGAAGGTTATTGATAAAACCCTTCCGGTTAGGCCCGAAAAGCCTCAAGAACCAGAAGAGGACAACAATGATGGATCTAGTGACGCCCCACAAAAATTTGAACCGGAACCTCTAGAAAAGCCAGTTGCTCCATTTCCCCAACGGTTGGTTGAACCAAAACGTCTCTCTAACTCTCAGGATATCCTAGAGGTGTTGAAACAAGTGAAAGTCAACATTCCTCTGCTTGATGTTGTAAAACAGATTTATTTATATGCTAAATTTCTAAAGGACTTATGCACTACCAAATGACGAAAAAGTGTTCAAAAGAAGATCTCCTTGACTGAGAAAGTGAGTGCCATCCTAAAACAAGATGTGCCGCAAAAATTTAAAGATCCCAGTTGCCCAACCATATCATGTGTAATCGGGAACTATCGAATTGATCACTCACTTCTTGACTTAGGAGCAAACGTCAATCTGATTCCCTATTCGGCATACCAACAGTTAGGTTTGGGTGAATTAAAACCCACCCGAACCACACTACAACTTGCTGATCGTTCTGTTGGTGTACCAAGAGGGATAATTGAGGATGTGCTGGTCCAGGTTGATAGATTTTACTATCCTGTTGATTTTATCATCTTGGACACCGAACTCATCAATGACACGAGCACTCAGATTCCCGTCATTCTTGGTCGCCCATTCTTGTCCACTTTAAATGCAATTATCAATTGCAGAAATGATGTCATGACTATGTCTTTTAAAAATTTGACATTGGAATCAAATATCTTTTTCAATAACGGCAGCAACTCGGAGGATGATGACGATTTTCACGATGTTAACATGATTGATTCTTTTGTGGAAGATAGAACGCCTCTCACCTTATCCTCTGATCCTCTAGAGACGTTCCTGGCCCACTCCCATGATCTTGATGATGATATAATTAGGGAGACATGTGCCATGCTTGATACTGCACCGGTACTTGAAGTTAACCGGTGGAGGCCACAAATTGAAGAGTTGCCCCAAACTGATGTGGTGCCTCTACTGTCTAACCCCAAGCCACCGAAGCTTGACCTAAAACCTTTGCCCTCTGATTTAAAATATGTTTATTTAGGTCAAGATGAGACATATCCGGTGGTGATCTCTGCCCACCTGGAGAAAGAACAAAAGAGTATGCTCATATCTAATCTCATTGAGCATAAGGGAGCTCTTGGATGGACGATAGCGGACCTCAAGGGAATTAACCCATCGATTTGTACTCATCGCATATATCTTGAGGATAATGCAAAGGCTATTCGGCAATCACAATGTAGACTAAATCCAAACATGAAGGAAGTGGTTAAGGCCAAGATTCTCAAACTATTGGAAGTGAAGATCATATACCCCATATCCGATAGTTAATGGGTGAGTCTAACTCAGGTGGTTCCTAAGAAGTCTGGGATCACCATCGTAGCTAATGCCAATAATGAACTCGTGCCGACCAGAGTTACTACCGGTTGGAGAATGTGCATTGACTACAGAAAGCTGAATACCGTCACTAGGAAGGACCACTTTCCTTTGCCCTTTATAGATCAGATCTTGGAAAGGTTAGCTGGTCATTCCTATTACTGTTTCCTTGACGGGTATTCAGGTTATAATCAGATTGAAATCGCCCCTGAAGATCAGAAAAATACCACATTTACATGTCCCTATGGCACCTTTGCTCACAGAAGGATGCCATTCGGGTTATATAATGCCCCTGCCACCTTTCAGCGATGTATGATGAGTATCTTTTCTGACATGGTGGGAAAATATTTAGAGGTCTTCATGGACGATTTCTCTGTTTTCGATTCATCTTTCAGGGAGTGCTTAGCAAGTCTTAAATGTGTGCTGAAAAGATGTGAAGAAAAAAATTTGGTACTTAACTGGGAGAAGTGCCATTTTATGGTTCAAAAAGAAATTGTCCTTGGGCATATCATCTCGTCTAAAGGAATCGAGGTAGATAAGGCAAAAATCGATCTTATCTCTAACCCACCTCCACCCAAGAACATCAGAGATGTGCGATCCTTCTTGGGACACGTAGGATTTTACCGACGATTCATAAAGGACTTTAGTCTCCTCTCTCGTCCTTTATGTAATCTTCTTCAAAAGGATGCACCATACGAGTGGACTGAGCAGTGCCAAGAAGCTTTCACTAAACTTAAAGGCATGTTAACCACTGCACCTATCATGCAGCCACCCGACTGGAGTCTTCCTTTTGAACTTATGTGCGACGCCTCTGATTATGCTCTTAGAGCGGTTCTAGGCCAGAGAAAAGATAAACGGCCTTACGTTATTCACTATGCAAGTAGGACTCTAAATCCTGCCCAAGTGAACTACTCAACTATGGAAAAGGAACTCTTAGCCGTAGTGTTCGCTTTGGACAAATTTAGATCCTACCTGATCGGATCTAAGATCATCATCTACACAGATCACGCGGCACTTAAGTATCTTCTTTCCAAGAATAATTCTAAGCCCCGCCTAATACGATGGATCCTTCTACTCCAAGAATTTGATTTAGAAATTAAAGACAAAAAGGGAGTAGAGAACGTAGTGGCTGATCACCTTTCTCGCCTTAATACCTCTGATTCCCTTGAGGCGACCCATATCAATGACATGTTCCCTGATGAACAACTGTTTAGAGTCTCCCATTCACCTTGGTTCGCTGATATTGCTAATTATCTTGCTACAGGTTCCATACCGACACATTGGACATCACAAGATGAGAAGAAATTCTTTACCAAGGTGTGTAACTTTTTCTCGGATGATCCATATTTGTTTAAATATTGCCCAGACCAAATCTTAAGGAGATGTGTGCCAGACGATGAGCATCATAGTGTCATCTCCTTCTGTCACTCACAGGCCTGTGGTGGTCACTTTTCTGCTAAAAAGACCACGACCAAGATTCTACAATGTGACTTTTACTGGCCCACTATGTTCAGGGACACTCATAAGTTTTGCAAAGCGTGTGAGCGTTGTCAAAAATTGGGAGCATTGTCCCGTTGAAATATGATGCTTTTGAATCCCATCCTTATCATTGAAGCATTTGATTGCTGGGGCATTGATTTCATGGGACCATTCCCCCAATCATTTGGAACTCTGTATATTTTGCTCGCCGTAGACTATGTCACTAAATGGGTCGAAGCAATTCCGTGACGCAAAAATGACCATCGCACGGTCATTAAATTTTTGAAAGAAAATATCTTGTCGCGGTTCAGAACGCCTCGAGCCATCATTAGTGACGGGGGCTCACACTTTTGTAATAGACCATTTGAGAGTTTAATGAAGAAATACGGTATCTCTCATAAGGTGAGCACCCCATACCATCCACAGACAAGTGGACAAGCTGAAATTTTCAATAGGAAAATCAAACATATCCTAGAGAAAACGGTTAACCCTGATCGTAAGGACTGGTCAATCCGATTGACCGATGCCTTATGGGCGTATCGTACTGCTTTTAAAACTCCTATTGGAACATCTCCCTTTAGACTTGTCTATGGAAAAGCTTGTCACTTGCCCGTGAAATTGGAACATAAAGCATACTGGGCGATCAAAAATCTAAATTTTAATTTGGACAATGCTGGCTCGTTACGCAAACTTCAGTTAAATGAACTTGAAGAAATCCGGAACGATGCATATGAAAACTCGAGAATTTACAAGGACAAGATGAAGGCATTTCATGATCAACATATTATACGGAAATCATTCACGCCAGGTCAGAAAGTCCTTTTGTACGATTCTCGACTTCACCTCTTTCCGGGTAAGCTTCGATCTCGTTGGACCGGCCCTTACATTGTTGTCACTGCTTGTCCTCATGGGGCCGTCGAGATAAGAGATCCCGACAATGGAAAGGAGTTTAAAGTCAATGGACATCGATTAAAGCCATTTGTCGAGGCATTTGATTCAGAGGACATGTCCATGCCTCTGATTGCTCCTATTTACTAGGACTGATCTCCTAGTCTGATGGAGGTATAGGTAGGTTTATCGCTTTCATAGGACTAGGGTAGTTGCTTAATTTGTCTGGCTGAAGACGGTAAATTTAGCGCTCATGGGAGGCAACCCAGTGATTTTATTCCATTTCATTTCATTTTTTTAGTAGATAATTCAATGTTTGTGGGTAACATTACTGTAAACCCTCACGAGACTACAACTCGTCCACTAGGGGTAACCTAGGGGTTTAAAGGCTTGTTGCATACGCTAAATGCAATCGAGAGCACCTACGAAAGTGGTATAGGTAGGATTTTATTTTTCTTATTTTTGTTTTTCTTTTTCTCTCGTGCTAACCAGCTTCCATACTGTGATCTCGTGGAAAATCTCTCTTAATTCGTTATCCAGGTACTATCTTCCCATCACTTTACTTTCGTTGTTCCATGTGCATTGCATGTCCATATCTTTTATATTGAGGACAATGTAAATTTTAGGTTGGGGGTGCGAGATTAGATACCCTAATCTGTGTTTTCTTGGTCTTGAGCAAAAATTGTGAAAATTTTTCTGAAAATTTCTACAAATTCGAAGTGATTTTGACAGATATCCCTAATTTAGATTTTTAAGATACATAATGTTGGATTTATGACTCTTGAATTCCGTATCTGTTAGATTTCATAGTTAAGTAAATTATTAATCCATGATTAGAAGTTGTAAACATTAACTGAGTCATGATTTCACATGTCACATCTCGCTTTCACATCAAGGTTTCAGTTCGATATTGAAAGGTTATCTTGGTAATAATTCAGTATGAAAGGAACTAGCCTGAAACATTTGCCTAACAGGATCGATATGAAAAAAAAAAAGATGTCTTTGGAAAGATTTGAGCGAATAATCTTCACCATAGGTTTGCTCCCTAGAGGTGTAGATTTAATAATCCTTGAATGATATGTGAAAAAGAGTCGGGTGTACAGTCTTCACCATAGGTTTGATCCCTATAGGTGAGGATTTGATTCCCCTTCCTCGGCATTACTTTGAATAGAAAAATCACAAGTTAATAGGTTAATCTATGAGGCAAGTTTTGGATTAGGTTTTGGTTGTCATGAATTTTCTTGTTGGTTACCAATGATATCATGAAATTGACGATTGGATCTCTTAATGATGATAAGCCGAGATTACACTATACATCCATGGATCTTAATGTTTAAAATTTTTCTAATTGATGGATTAATACTTTACACTTGATTATGAAGTCTACTGTGCGCTTGAGCTCAGGAGAAAACAATTTCTAACATTCATGAATATTAAATTTCTCGTATCTTGTTCAAAATCTCACTCGATTTCATAGAAAGTTCTCCTATAATTCTCAACTTATTTTTCGCATAATTTGCTTGGGACTAGCAAAATGCTGGTTGGGGGTTGTGTTGAGGGTCAAATATTACATATTAGACCCTAGTTATTACCTGGATTTATGAACATTGTACTGTCTAATAACCCGATTTAATCGTGTTTGTGATGCAGGGGTCTTTATGAGCTTGAACTGAAAATGGGTGTTAAAAATGTGGTTTTAGCGCTCAAGATGCACCAAGGCAAGGGACACACTCCAGGGGACCAAGATCGACTGAAATTACACGCCAGGGATCCGAGAAAATCAAAGAACTGAAGCTCAAATGGCCTAAAACTCATCCAAAATGCAAGATCACATATTTCCCACCATCCGTTCGGTTCAAAACTTCATACGTGGCCTGAGGACAAGAAATTAACCATACAAGTCAATTTTCAGCCATTGGATCCCTCTGCAAGTGACCCAACGGGTAGATCAACCCATTAATCTTCAATTTGGGGCCCGCCTGATATCAGGACATGCTTCAACTTTGGTCTTAAAGCATTAAATAAAGAGATAAAGGGGATAGTCGGACCGGATTCATCACAAACATTATGATGGACCTTAAATGTATGATGAGTGTACACCATGTACATTGCACCAGACGAAGACCAGACGGTCAGCCCGGTCAAAGACGGGCTGACCCGTCCTTATCTCGCGCGGGCGTCCAGCAGACGTACCGCGGCTTGCGGGTGATCGCTGTGGGACCCACCCCGCGTACATTTCAATAATCAGGACCGTTCATTCGGTCCACGAGGTAGCCAATACCCTCGCCAAGATCTCCTTCTGGTCTCATGCAAGCGATCGTGTGTTTTCTTTCTTTCAAAAAGTGGACGGATGGCCGAATCAAATCTCTATGGGCCGCACTGAAACAGACCCTAAAACCATACATTTCTGACTATTTTTACATGGGGAATCCAGTGGACAGACTGGATTTTCCATATAACAATGATCGTGGCCCCACCAACTCTAACAGACGACGCAACGCAAGCTCTGTTACGCAACATAGCTACGTTCAAGGAGCGGTGGGCCACCATCGTTCATCTGGAAGATGATCCAGACCATCCAAACATTTTAGAAGGGAAAACCAACCGTACATAGGAGGTTTTTCCAATTCTATGCTCTCACACACAGGAAAGTACTATTCAAACACAGGTTGGATGGTAATATGGAAAGACAAGTGGGCTGCGTCATCAGCAATTCAAAACAGTCCATAGTCAGACGGTTTTTCCTGCTTAATCTAATGGACGGCGTGGATTGCTCATGAGGATCCGATCACGGCCCCCACCAAGATTTAACGCAAGAATGATATGTGTAAGGTGTGGTTGCGTGAGGTTTTCGTATGGATTGCGGAAACTCCACCGACTCCAGTCGACCTTCCTTATCTATATAAAAAGAGAGAGAGAGAGAGACAGCAGGAGCAGCTTGAGCTGGGGAAGAAAGGGCACGGCTGAAGACGTGGAGCAGCTTTGGACGTGGAACAAGAGAGAGAGAGTTGAGCTTTTTTATTCTTTTTATTTTTATTTTGTTTGTTTTCTTTTAAGATGTTCAGCCCATCTATGTGTGGCTAAACCTCTTAGCTAGGGCTAAGAGGTGAAGCTTATAGCGTGATGGGAGAACCCTGTGCTTGTGCCTTCTTGTTTAAACTGAATTGATGTTAATCTTAGTTGAATTTATGAAAATATTTTTTAGTCTTTAATGGTCTGTTGTGACTGCAATTACAGTGGGTCTGCAATGACTTTGAATATTTCTTTTTCCTTCTGATGTTTATGACGTCAGGAAGCCCTGTTGTTCACCATAGTCTCCTGGGCATGGTTGGATGATGTTACCCTTCCTAACCTTCATACATGTGATTGGTTGGTAATTAGTTTAATTCTCTTGTTCGCCATAGTCTCGTGGGCATGGTTTGGTGATGGAATCCATTCTAATTCATATACCTTTCATCTCTTGAAAACTACATCAATGACAGTTCAGTTAATTTCTATGATTCATGAAACAGGCATAAGATGTCTCTGATCTCTACAAGTGGATCCTCTGAATCCCTAGTTTCCTTATCTCTGATTTCCTAAGCTTTAGATAATAATTTCACAATTATTTCTCAAATCACAAATAGTTTAGATTTCACCTTATTCTAGTTCTAGTTCTAGTTAGTTTTAGATAACGTACAGTTTCAGTCCCTTGGGATTCGACCTCGGTCTTACCAAGTTATTACTACATCACAACCCTGCACTTGGGGAGTGAACAGGCGGAGCCCACACAACTCGACCTAATGTGACGTTATCATGAGGTCGAGTACATAGTACCTTTTCCCTATATATATATATATATATATATATATATATATATATATATTGTATATCTATGCTGCCTGTGTTTTTATCCTTTTCATTTTGGGATGAAATTCCATAAGATCTAAATCTAAGGTAAACCAAATTAACCACTAAAACATTGATGAATGATCATTAAAAGCAATTTGTGGGCCATGAAAGTTTTAGATCAAGTTGATCTTTATATTTTTCTCTTGGTCCAGATATTCTTGACGTTAAATATAAGTTGGATTGGAAATAAACATTAAGAAAACTATCTGATGGAACCTTAGAAATTTTTAATGGTGACGCACTCAATTATCATTGTTTCCTTTGGCGTGTTCCCCTTGAGATTTGGATCATCCTAGGATTGGCGAGAGAAACGAATGGAAGGTGTAGATATATAACACATCGTCAAGGGGGCCCACGGCAAGGGTAACACCATAGGAATGGATTGAGTGGGTGCCGCACACCACTAACCTTAGTGGTGGGTTGATTTCACCAAGTTTGTGGGCCCCACCATGATGCACGTGCTTATATCCGCATTCTATCCATTTTATGAGATCATTCTAGATATTAACTACAAAAATGAGACAGATCCAAAGTCCAAGTGGACCACACCACATAAAGCAGTGGGTTCTCACTGTCTTTCCAGGGCACACCATACCGTTTACTCGTCATCCAGCCTGTTCATTAGATCACACAAGCATACAGGTCGATTCAAAACTTTTGCTGTACTTGAGAAGTTTTTAATTGTACAGATCAATTCCGACTGATTTTTGTAGTGTAGTCAAGTTGAGTTCAGGATCTACCTAAACTTGTATGCCATGCATTAAAAATGAATAGACGGTGCAGATATGACGCGTACATCATGGAAGGGTTCAAAAGATTTGGTGACGTCAACAAATTGTGGAAGTCAGTTCCGCCTCCACACCACGCAATTCATTGGAAACGGACTGGCTAACTGGCTAGGCCCCTGCCACCGGCCAATGGCTGGTGATCGGTGCTCCGTGAGACTAACTATGATGTATGTCTTTAATTCATGCCATCCATCTTTTTTTTAAAATCATTTTATAATATGAGATCAAAATTGAGGTATATCTCAATCTCAAGTGGAACACATTACAAGAAACAGTGTTGAATGAACATCCATCATTAAAAACTTTTTAGGGGTCATAAAATTTTTTGATCAAGCTGATCATTGTTTTTTTCCTTCAACTGGGTATGTATGACCTAATCAACAGATTGGATGTCAAATAAATAGTACGGTGGCCCTTAGGAGGATTTTAACGGTGAATATCTAATTATTATTGTTTTCCTGTAGTGTGGTCCACCTGAAATATATATGCCTATAATTTTTAGTATCAAGCCCTAAAATGATACGTAGAAATGGATGAACAGCATTAATGACACATAAATCATATTAGGACTAATACAGCACCGACCACCGGCCATAGGGCTGGTATCAAGGGGAGCAGCTAATCCGTTTCCAGTTGCGCGCCTATGTGTACACTATCTGAGTATCCTATGACGAGAGGCTACTCTAATCCTGCATGGCAGCAGTAGAGTGCGGCGGGAGCGTACGCAGATTCCCGCCAACGCCTATCGCTGGAATTTCGTGCGACAAGAAGCTATGTGCGGACAGAGTGATGCTTATACGAAATCTACCACGTCCATCCGTTGTTAAATATCATTCTAGGAAGATCTAAATTCAAAACTCAAATGGTCCATACCTAAGGAAAAAGTGTGTAGGTGAATTCTTAGGGGTGAAATCTCTCTTGGATCCACCATGATGTTTTATATACCTGGATGAACCGAAAACATAAAATGTATCTTGATTCAAAGATTGTCTTCCCTTGCATAATTCAATGCTATAATATCAATCTTCTGTCGTGTGGTCCAATTGAGATTTTTATTTTCATCATTTTTTGGCACATATACTAAAATGATTTGGGAAAACGGATGGAAGAGGTGGATTTCTCACAAACAACACGGTGCGCCTCACCTAGCTTCCTTTAGCAGGATGTTCCTGCAGAGCCTTTCGCGAAATCCGCGTCGGCGGAAGTATGATTCAGAAATTTACGACTGTACGACCCATATGGCCCATTTACGACCAAGCCCACCTCATTTTACCACGCAAGAAAAAGCCCAAGCTATACGGACGCCTTCCCAAAGGTCGAAAATGCCCCCTGCTTTTTCCTTCAGGCAGATCGGCCGCTCCTCGAAGACGAGCGTCGAGTGCTGACGCTCCTCGAACTCTGAGTTGTAGGAACGGTTCAAAAGAGATCAACGTTACATGGGCCCCACAGTTATGTATTTATTATATCCACAACGTTCATTCATATTTCGAGATCATTTCGTAGCATTATCCAAAAAAAAAATCATATTAAAGATCGACTGGACCACACCACAAAGAGCAGCAGAAAATTGATTTTCACCGTTGAAACTTTTGTAGGGCCCACCATAACATTTATTTTTCATCCAATCTATTTATAAGGTCACAAAGATCTGGATGAAGAGGAAAAACAAATTTCGTAATGATCCAAAACTTCCGTGACCCCCAAAAGGGTTTCAACGGTATACGTTCAATCCTCCACTGCCTTTTATAGTGTGATCCACTTGATACCTAAATGGGTCTTATTTTTCTTTTCAAGACTTATCACCAGTTCGCCAAATAGATGGACGATTTGGATATAACACATACCTCTTAAAGGACCCACAAAGGCGATGGGAATTACAACAGGAAAAAAAAAAGAAGCTTGGAATCCATGGCCACGGATTATAACCGTAGCCATAACTACAGCCCATGCTTTTTCGATATGTCATTTTCTATGTATAGGACTTTCAATATATACTTAGATATATCAAAGGTATTTCGATTAATCGAAAAAGTTGCAGAACTGTCTAGCAACTTTGCATAAAAAATTCTGTAATTTTCGATACATATCGAAGTGTATTCGATATTATCGAAGATATAATTACAGATTAAAGCTATAGTCATAATTGCAGCCCGTAAAAGCTTATGTAATTTTTTTATTTTTTATTTTTTTACATGGAGAACTTTATTCTACCTACAATTTTCTTTAATACATATTTATATAAATATGTATATATAAGCATATAAAAAACAATTCTCTCTCTTTTTTTTTTTTAATTTCTTTCTTTATTCATTTAACAAGAGTATCTTCTAAACCAAAATTAGTTACTTGATGTACCCTATATGATTTTGGGGTAAGAGAAGCTACTTTAGCCAACTAACCTAGTTATTTTCCAAGATTCCATCAGGTCGATGGTTAAAAATCCATTTCATTCACTTTGCAGTCAATTTCAATCAGTTCGCGGTCAATTTCATTCATTTCATTTACTTCATGGACGTTTTCATGCATTTCACGGTCAATCCCGACAATTCCGTTTTGATTCACGGTTATTTCCATGCATTTCACGGTCAATTCCCTTCACTTTACGGTCATTTCCATGCATTTCACAGTCAATTCGCTTCACTTCACGGTCATTTCCATGCATTTCACGGTCAATCCCGACGATTCCGTTTTGATTCACAGTCATTTTCATGCATTTCATGGTCAATTCCCTTCACTTCACGGTCATTTCCATGCATTTCACGGTCAATTCGCTTTACTTCACAGTCATTTTCATGCATTTTACGGTCAATTTTGGCGATTCCATTTTGATTCATGGTCATTTTCATGCATTTAACGGTCAATTCCCTTCACTTCACGGTCATTTACATGCATTTCACGGTCAATTCGCTTCACTTCACGGTCATTTCCATGCATTTCACGGTTAATCCCGACGATTTTATTTTGATTCATGGTCATTTTCATGCATTTCGTGGTCAATTCCCTTCACTTCACGGTCATTTCCATGCATGTCACAGTCAATTCGCTTCACTTCAAGGTCATTTTCATGCATTTCACGGTCAATCCCGGCGATTCTGTTTTGATTCACGGTCATTTCCATGCATTTCACGGTTAATTCCCTTCACTTCACAGTCATTTCCATGCATTTCATAGTCAATTCGCTTCACTTCAAGGTCATTTTCATGCATTTCACGATCAATCCCGGCAATTTCGTTTTGATTCACGGTCATTTCCATGCGTTTCACGGTCAATTCCCTTCACTTCAGGGTCATTTCCATGCATTTCACGGTCAATTTGCTTCACTTCATGGTTATTTTCTTGCATTTCACGGTCATTCTCGCCTATTCCGTGTTGATTCACGGTCATTTTAGCATTTGGACTGTGAAATGCGCGAAAATGACCATGAAGTGAAAGGGCATGACCGTGAAATGCGCCGAAATGATTGTGAATCAACACGGAATATGCGAGAATGACCGTGATATGCATGGAAATGACCGTGAAGTGAGGCGATTAGATCATGAAATGCACGGAAATGACTATGAAGCGAAGGGGCATGACCGTGAAATGTGCCAAAATGACCGTAAATCAACACGGAATAGGCAGGAATGACAATGATTTCCATGCATATCACGGTCATTCCTGCCTATTCTGTGTTGATTCACGGTCATTTCGAAGCATTTCACGGTCATGCCCCTTCACTTTGCGGTCATTTCTGCGCATTTCATGATCCAAGCTACACTTCACAGTCATTTTCATGCATATCACGATCATTCCCGCCGCTATTCTGTATTGATTCACGGTCATTTTGACGCATTTTTTATGGTGAAGTGTAGCGATTGGACCGTGAAATGCGCAAAAATGACCATGAAGTGAAGGGGCATGATCGTGAAATGTGCCGAAATGATCGTGAATCAATACAGAATGGCGAGAATGATCGTGATATGCATGGAAATGATCATGAAGTGAGGCGATTGGACTATGAAATGTGTGGAAATGACCATGAAGTGAAGTGGCATGACCATGAAATGAGCCCAAAATGACCGTGAATTAACACGGAATAGGCGAGAATGACCGTGATATGCATAGAAATGACCATGAAGTGTAGTTGTTGGACTGTAAAATGCACGAAAATGACTGTGAAGTAAAGGGGCATAACTGTAAAATGCGTCGAAATGACCGTGAATCAACATGGAATAAGCGGGAATGACTGTGATATGCATGGAAATCACGGTCATTCCTGCATATTCCGTGTTCATTCACGGTCATTTCGGCGCATTTCACAGTCATGCCCCTTCACTTCAGGGTCATTTCCGCACATTTCGCGGCATAGTCACCTCACTTCACGGTCATTTCGGCGCATATCACGGTCATTCCTGCCTATTTCGTGTTGATTCACGGTCATTTCGGCGCATTTCACGGTCATGCCCCTTCACTTCATGGTCATTTCCGCGTATTTCACAGTCCAATCTCTTCACTTCACGGTCATTTCCATGCATTTCATGGTCAATTCCCCTCACTTCATGATCATTTTCATGCATTTCACGGTCAATTCCTTTCACTTCACGATCATTTCCATGCATTTCACGGTCAATTTGCTTTAATTCACGGTTAATTGCCTAATTCAGAGATCGTCTGATATCTTAAAAGCATGATGGAACTCATCGATTGTCATTTTTCAATATCATCTGGTGGAGGAGGTGGGCCACCATCTTCCAATTGAGAATCTCTATTTGCATGAAGGGGGAGGAGATGGTAGTGATTTAGAAGGTATGTTATTCCACCAATCAAGAGTCTTGATTTTCGTGAAGGGGAAGAAGGAAATGGTAACGTACTAGAGGGTATGTTACTCCATCGATTTAAAGACAAAGGGTCGTCATCATTTTTTGGTGAAGGATTCCAGGTGGAGGAGGTGGGCCACTATCTGCTTAGCAAGGAGCCCGGTTTACATACAGATGGGGGTGCAAGAGATGTCAATGGACGAGAGAGTGCGACAAGGTAGAATTAGATATATCGAAAAAGGTTCGTAAGTCTCTAAAGAATTTATATTCATTTACACGATTTGGAGTCTTCGTATCGATCCGTAGTGAGGGTGGATAACCTGGAGTGTGTACCGACATGGGTGTGTACTAACAAGCTAACCTAAAAAAGAAAAAAAAGAAAAAAAAGAGTAAAAATTACCCTTCGATATATCCAACAGTACAAGATATATCGACATTTACTGCATTTCGATATATCGAATGTCAAACGATATATCGAAATTAGTCCAAAACTATCCAGAGACGAAATGATGTTTTAAAAAAAATTTTCGATTATATTGATATAGTTTCGATAAATTGAAAGAAGAAATTTCGACATTAATCGAAAGACACTCGATTATAAAAACAGAATCTACTGAATTTTTGTAAGGAAAAAATAAAAGTACGTTTCGATGTTATCAAACTCTAATTGATTACATTGGGCTTAAGTTGTCGATAATATCGAACTCTAGTCGATGTTATCAAACTAAGTCATCGTTATAACGGAACGATACATCGCCTTGAAATCGATGTCATGTGTCGATATATCGACTATATTTCTATTTATCGAAAATGGTTAGAAAATGTCCAGAGACAAAATGCTGTTTTAAAAGGAATTATCGATAATATCGACAATATTTTGATATATCAAAGGAGATGATATATCGACTAAATTTTGATATATCAAAAATGTTCCTCAATTATCCAGAGACACACTACTCTTCTGAAACGAATTATTAATAATATCGATACTCGGTCGATATATCGAAGATTCGATATATCAATTAAACTTCAATTTGTATGTGCACATATATCGAATGGTTTACGATATATCGAATCTTCGATGACCATGAAGTGAGATGATTTGTAACTATGCTTGTTGTTCCTTCAGATCATACAACCACCACAGAATAGGCGGAAATGACCGTGAAATGCATGGAAATGACCATGAAGTGAGGCGATTGGATCGTGAAATGCGCGAAAATGACCATGAAGTGAAAGGGGCATGACCATGAAATGCGTCGAAAGGACCATGAATCAACATGAAATCGCCGAGAATGACTGTGGTATGCATGGAACTGATTGTGAAGAGAGGCGATTTGACCTTGAAATGCACGTAAATGACTATGAAGTGAAGGGGCATGACCGTAAAATGCGCCGAAATGACCGTGAATCAACATGGAATAGGTGGAAATGACCGTGGTATGCATGGAAATGACCATGAAGTGAAGCGATTAACCGTGAAATGCATGGAAATGACCATGAAGTGAAGGGAATTGCCCATGAAATGCATGAAAATGACCGTGAATCAAAACAGATCGCTGGGATTAACCGTGAATGCATGAAATTGACCGCAAAGTAAATGAAATGAATAAAATTGACCGCGAAGTGAATGAAATGGATTTTCGACCATAGATCTGATGGAATCTTGAAAAATAATTAACCAAGTTAGTTGGCTAAAGTAGCTTCTCCTACCCTAAAATCATATAGGGTATGTCAAGCAACTAATTTTGGTTTAGAAGATATTCTTGTTAAATGAATAAAGAAAAAAAAGAAAAAAAAGAGAGAAATTTTTTTTTACATGCTTATATATACATATTTATATAAATATGTATTAGAGAAAATTATAGGTAGAATAAATTTCTCCAAGTAAAAAAATAAAAAATAAAAAATAATTTTTTTTCATAAACTGGCAAAGACTACAGTTATGGCTACGGTTATAATCCGTAGCTATTGGTTAAATCACCTTCGATACATATCGAATACTCTTTGATATGTATAAAAAATTGTATGATTTTTGAAGCAAACTTGATGGACAGTTCTGGACATTTTTTGATTAATCGAAAGACCTTCGTTACAAATAAAAGAATATATCGAAACGGCAGGGGTTATAGCTATGACTACGGTTATAATCCGTAGCTACAGAAAACACCGTAACTATAAGTTCCTGGTATATTTATTTATTATTATTTTATTTTTTCCTGTTGTAATCTCCACTACTTTTTGTGGGTCTTATTATGAGGTATGTGTTATATCCAAACCGTCCATCTATTTGACAAACTTATATTAAGGCTTGAGACAAAAAATAAGACAGATCTAGCTATCAAGTGGACCACACTCTAAAAGGCTATGGAGAATTGATCATCTACCATTGAAACCCTTTTAGGGGTCACAGAAGTTTTGGATTATTATAAAATTTATTTTTCCTCTCATCTAAGTCTCCGTGACCTTATGAATAGATTAGATGAAAAATAAATGTTATGATGGGCCCTATAAAATTTTTAATGGTGAAAATCAAAATTTTCGTTGCTCTTTGTGGTATGGTTCAATTAATCTTTGGATATGATTTTTTTTATATAATGATAATGCTCCCAAATGATGTGAAAATATTTATGAACGTTGTAGATATAATAAATACGTAACTCTGGGGCATGTAACTTTGATATCTTTTGAACCGTTCGTGCAACTCGGGGTGTCGTCGCTCGTCTTCGAGCACTACCGATTTGCTTGAAGGAAAAAAGCAGGGGCATTTTCGACCTTTGACAAGCCATCCATACATTTGGGGCTTATTTTTGCAAGGTAAAATAAAGTGGGCTTGTTCTCGTAAATGGGCCATAAATGGGTCGTACAGTCGTAAATTTCTCGAGCATGATTTCCCGAGGGGAAAAAAATTGATACTCTGGCAGAATGTGATGGATGATACGCATGCACATAGAAATTGCATAAACTTCAAAACATTAATTAAATTGAACCATCTAAATTATGTTAATCAGATCGATTTTCATTATGAACTAAAATCTATGCCTATTTGTTTATTGGAATATCCGATTCATGGGCGTCCATTGGACGGCTGAAATGAAAGAAATCCACTTATCTTATTCCATAAAAACAATGTCCACAAATCAGAGAGTAGGATTTTCCAACCAATCTAATTTTGGATCTAGACTTTAGGGATACTCCATTACACAATATAGGCGGTTCAATTTGAGTCTTTGATGTTCACACGGACAGATCCTTAGTTCCTAAGCATAAGAGTGGTAGTCTGCCGAGTGAGTATCAAATAACTCCCTTTCAACATAAGCCTGTCTCCGCTGCAGCAGAGAAGAGAAGATGAAGAAGACGAGCTCAGCGTTGCTGTGAGACACGTGTGGAGATCCGAGCTTTACTTGAGGTGGGCCACACTCCTTCCAGCCCCAAAAATGGGGCATGGATTCGGTGGATCCCTGTGGAGCCCAATCTGGAGCCCAATCTGAAGTATGTGTTACATATCCACGCCGTTCATCAGTTTTTCCATATCATTTCAGGGCATGGGCCAGAAACGTAGCAGATCCACGTCTCAGGTAGACCATAACACAAGGAAAGGTGGTGATTAAATGCTCACCATTAAAAACTTCGTAGGGCCTACCGTAATGTTTATTTGCTATTTGACGCAGGGAAGGACGTGAGGTCGAGCACCGTCTTCCTCAAGATGAAAAATATTCCGAATCCACGGAACTTCTCTAGACTCCTCACAGAGACTTCTCGAATCCACAAGGAAAGAAAGTAGACAATAAGAATAATTTCTAATAAATTCGAATTAATGAAATCCTAAAATCAAGTTCACAGCCCTTTAAATAAGGAAACCAAGCAATAAGAAAGAAATCAGACTCAAACTATAACTAAAACTCCTAGAATTCACAACTTACTATAAATAGTAAACTTACTATTTATAGACGGTAGTGATGTCTACTAGTGCGCAAGGTTTTCGGCCAAAAATAGTAAGTGTCCTATTTGGCTTTACCAAACCGTTATTCTAATTATCCTAAGCACTTTTCATGTTGGACACAACTCCTAAAGTCCAACGGATGAAAAGTTATACTCAAACTAAAACCTACTATTTATGGTAAAAACAAAATTAAAACAAGGAAACGACCGTCGATCAGGGGGTTTCTCGCAAATCCGGGCTGCGTAACCCGGCGTAGCGGGGTTGGTTGGCTAAAGCAGCCCGTTCTACCCTAAAATCGTATATTTTACGTCGGATAACCCATTCCGGATTGTGAGATACGCCCGATCTAAGGTCCGATGGTCTGGATCACTTCTGTCGCCGACCGTGCCTTCTCCGATCCATCTTGGCCATGAAATTGTCCGCGACCCGCTCTACATCACTATCCAACCTGTTGATAAGGTTACACAGACCTGTATGAATGAAAAATAAAAATATCAGCTTCATCAAAAACATTCGTGATCCACAGGAAGTTTTTAACGGTCAATCTTCACTGTTTCCTGTGGTATGGTCCACCTGAGATTTAGATCTACTTCATTTTCGAGCCCGTTTGGTAAAAGGAGCTCAAAAAACGGATGGACGGCATAGATATACAATGTGGGCCCCACAGTTAGGGATCCACCGAAGCTGCGTTCCCAAAAATCCAGTTCCCTCCATCTTGGCTAGTAAACTGAGTGTTGCTGAATAACTCGGTAGAATCAAGTTTTCAATCTGAGTCGATTCATTTCGGGTCGAGCCGACTTTCTCCCGGTTTCTAAGCCATGGGACACCGGCCTCGTGTAGAGATTTGTGGGGTGAGTTTACCACACCTATGATGCAAACATGCTCGTCCATGTAGCCGATTGTGGGCCCCATTGTGGATGAAGGATAGCCCAAGAGTTCAGAGTTGTCAGATGATCTGAACCGTCAAATAGAGGTACAAAGGAAATAGGGATGATCCAAATTCAGTAAAGTGAAATCGGATGGTTAAGATCATCCAATGTGTTTATTTTTTGAGCCATGCTCCAGTTTGGATGTGCCCATAATACTAATGGTATGAATTGGGGTACATGTATGATTTATAATGTGTAAAATATTTTCTAATTCAAGCAAAATGTAAGAGGTCAGTTCTTCTGCAAGCCTTTGTAGGGTGGGGCCCACAAGGGTGTGTGCATGGCATCCAAGCCATTCATCAGGGTTTGCCCTACCATAAAATTTGGACCGCCCAAATATCAGGCCCATCCAACCATCATATGCCTCCATCGAATGATAGATGTGCTTATATCCTACAGTGATAGAGTCTCTTTGACCGCACTGTGGCAGGGGATGGTGAATCAGGCTAGCTCTCCACCTGAGTGGGCCCCACCTAGATGGCCCAAGTAGGCAAACTAAGGACAGCCATGATGCCATGGGATATCAGCAGTTGTGCCCAATAGGTGGACAGTCCTAAATTTTCATTCCCCTTTGGAGGAAGGTTCCATCATAAATGATAGTATAAAAACTTCAAAAAGTTGAGCTGATTTGCCCGAGTTGACTCAACTCCACCAGATTTCACTGAAACTTGGCAAAAAGCCACATTCTCATGACCCTTGTTAGCATTTAGGGCTGTCAATAGGCTGGGCTTGGGCGGGGCAAAATCAAAATTTTGAATAAGCTCTGGCCAACCAAACCCGGCCGTAACAGTTTAAAATCCAGGCCAAAGCCAACCCAAGCTTGTACAACCATGAAAATGGGATGTCCCACCTGAATGTGTAGTTTTCAAGGTGGTTTTTCATGTTTTTTTATGTTGTGCCTTACCTAATGTTGGATTGACCTGATTTTTCGGGCATCCCATTTTCTTGATGGACGGCCAAGATGTCATACAGACATCACAATGGACCCCACACCAAGGTATTTTGTATTGGTAATGGTGGCTGTAACGGTTATCACATTTACTGATACGTGTATAGGCTGTAACAGCCAATACAAGGGTGTAACAACCATTACAACCCCAATAACAGTTGGAAATTTTCTTTTGCCCCAAAAGTTTTGAAGAAAAAATATTTAGAAAATTTAGAATAATGTAAATATTTCAAATATATATTTAATTTTTTGTTTTGAACATGTTTATGATAATGTAATAGTTCACTCTTTGGTGAGAGTATTATATCGGGTTGTCTAGTAAATTTATGAACATGATTATATGTTTCTAATGTTTAGACATCACATTCAAGTATTAGAACTAGAACTCAGCAAAAAGGCATATATGCTACTTTTTCAAATTTTTGAAAAAAAAAAAAAAAACTTTTAGAGCTTCTATTCATAAAGATCACTTCAATCTATGATTTTAATCTTAAAAAGTACAGTAAGATTGGTCGAAATATGTTATAAAATGATTTAGAAGAGTTTTTGAAATGAGAAATGCGAAAAAAAAAAATGAGGAGAAAAATAAATTTAAATAGAAAAAATAGTCATTTTTCGGTCCTTATGGGGAAATAGTCGTTATGTCCCGTAACGACATTTACGGCCATTGTAACAGCAGATATGGTCCTAAAAAACCAATTGTCTCATTTCTCCCCTGTATTGTGTAATGGTTATGGCCATTACCTATACGTATCAGCCTTTACGAACGTATCGTAACAGATATGGAACACCTTGCCCCACACGACACATAGTTGTACATATAACTAGTGTATGAGCATTTCTCCTTGTATAACACACACACACACGCATTCCCCCATTACATTTTTTTACTGTATGCTGTGTTGCTAACTATGGTACCTGACTTGGTCAAACTATGACTTGGCTTGAAAAAGAAACAGTCAACTCAAACTTGGCACAACTCAGCATTATTTATATATTAATAATTTTTAAATACTAAATTATTCTAAAACCTCCGAAAAAATGTACTAGTTCTTGAGAAACCTAGCTTGTAATTTTGAGTTGATTGAGGTTCAAGAAGGGTTGATTTTTCATGTTATTAAACTATGATAATAATATTATGGAGCTTTTGTGATTTTTCAGTTCCAGCTGCCTGAAAGTTTCTTCTGTGACCAGAAAGGTAGTGGTCTATAGTGTGCATTCGCCATGTTAGGAAACAACATGCAGCATGGATCAGAATCCTCTACAAAACCTATTCTTTGCAGTGGGTACAACACCCAAGTTCTGTGGGGCCTACCATGTTGTGTTTTTCACATCCTCGTTGTCGATTAGGTGCACACATCGATGTTAGGCCTTATGGTCATACTAGCCTGATCCACAACTAAGGTAGGCCATACCATAATGAGAATTGAAGCTTACACCACCAACAGTAGATTTGTGGTGGGGCCCACCATGATTTGTATATTTTTCCTGACCTGTTCGTCGGGTCCGCCTTCTGAATATCAAGGGGCATTCCAAAAATTAGCTTAATTTATTCAAGCAGGCCACATGGTATGAGCGTTAAGTTTCTAGGCATGATTTTACATTGTTTCCTATGGATGAGTGTGATGTAAGATGAGAATGAGGTTATGCACTTAATGGGCAGAGTGGATGTAAAACAACAACATGGTGGACCCCACAGAGCTCGAGTGTTGTACCCCTTGCACACGACAATACAATAGGTGTTGTAGAGGAGAAACGCAAGGGAGAAATGCTGTATGTGCATGAGATCCATCCCATACATCAGGTTTGGCACCCATGCTTGGCCTTGTGCCTAAAACATCAGGTGAGCCACAACACTATCAACAAAGGGATGGTAAACTTTCCACATAATGTGTGGGGCCACAGTACATAGTATATTTATGACATCCGATTCATTCATCTGAGACACCCAAAAAATCAGGTGGGCTACACCACAGGCAATAGATGGGATGGGAATGCCCTCCATTAATAAAATCTTCCACATTATATGGGGCCCACAGTAGTATATTTATGACATACAATCCATTCATCTCACACACCTCAATGGGACGGGTGACTTTCCAAAGTCCAAGTAATTTCAAAACTCAGGTGAGCCACTCCATATGAATTTAGAGGTTTTAAGCATGATTTTACAATATTCGTTGTCGTATGGACCACATGTGTTTTGGATTGGCTTTATGTTTAAGCTTAAAAGAGTGAGGTTTGATAGAATACATCTAGCATTATGGTATACAATCATACAAGACAATGTCTTCTAACAAACCTATATAGAAATTATCATCTCTCTTTTTCCCTGCATTAGTGGATTTTATAAATTTGATTGCATTGTGGGACAGGCATGGAGGCATCAAATCCTCAACACATGATGGAGATGGACCGAGTCCAATTTCGAAACTTGGATATGATCAGCCACCTTCCACCAAATGTCATTGATGTCATTCTCATGTGCTTGCCTTTGAGAGATGCAGTGAGGACAAGCATCTTATCGCGTAATTGGAGGTACAAGTGGGCCACAATTCCACATCTGACATTTGACAAGCGAAGTGTACCATCTTCAGTTGATGATTATTCAGATTTTGATGAGCTTGAGCTTGTGAACTCTAAGCTTGTGAATGCTATTGATCAAGTTCTCTTCCTACATAGAGGGCCAGTTCATGAGTTCAAGTGCCAAAATTACCTAGAAAGCTGCCCCGCCATCGATCGATGGATACTTCTCCTATCAGGTCATGGTGTGAAGAGTTTCACGCTCGATCTTTTGCCGGGCAAGCAGTATAAGGTGCCTTCTTGTCTATTCCACTACAAAAACCTTATTCAACTGAAGTTATCCTGTTGCATCTTCAAACCGCCTAGCAAGTTCGAAGGCTTTCCTAGTCTCAGGATCCTACATCTTCAAAACGTTACCATTGACAACTCATTCGAAGACCTGATTTCTAAATTCCCTTTTCTTGTGGCATTGACACTGAGGGAATTTGACGGTCTCACTCGTCTTAAAATTCCAGGCCCCAAGCTCCTGTTCCTTGATATCAGTGGTAAATTAAAATATCTCTGTTTTGAAAATATCCCACTTGTAGCAACTGCACGCATTCAAATGACATTACCAAATAATTACAAGAAAAGCAAGGAGTCCAATTTGATCAAGGTTCTTGGATGGCTACATGGTGTAAAGCGGCTCTCTCTTGAAGGTTTTTTTCTACAGGTACCGAATTTCTTGGTTGTTGTTTTCTTCTACAGGTAACTAATTTCTTGGTTGTTATTAAATCGCTCTAAAACTTACTTCAAATCATGATTAAACGGGGAAAGTGCTACTTTTGTTGGCCAGTTTTGTCCCGAAAACTCAAGATCATGACCAGTTTGATCGCAATGGCAAAAAATTGTTGTGGGACTTTGCCTTTGTCTCATAGTTTTATGGTATCTCCAATCCCATGTTTATAAAACCACATTTTCTCTCATTTGAGAAATGGCCCTCTTCAATTGGTAACCGAAATCAATTTTAAAAATGATTTGAAGACATTTTTTTAGATAATGTATTTGTTAATGTTAATATATATTTGAAATCTCAATTATTCCAACATGATTCTCCTTTCTCCCATAAGGCATCTTGACCGTCCGTTTCCAACTGGTCCAACCAATTATCAGACCCATTTTGGCGAAATATTCGTTTAATCTAAAA
Source organism: Magnolia kwangsiensis (assembly GCA_037074715.1). NCBI lineage: Eukaryota > Viridiplantae > Streptophyta > Magnoliopsida > Magnoliales > Magnoliaceae > Magnolia > Magnolia kwangsiensis. The sequence continues at coordinate 19,926,467 of CM073583.1, forward strand.
TAAGGGATAAACCCAAATTCTGTTGTTAGCATAGTGGTTAGAGCATTATATTTTCAAGTAGAGGTAGAGGTGCATTGGAGCTTATAGCGGTGTATTTGTATTCTTTTAGAAGTAAACCCATCTAATCCGCTTAACTGACCCAGCCAGTTTTGGTCATAGCTCAAAAACCTGAAAACTCGACCTGAATATTAGACGTCCAGTCGGGTTGGGTCGACTCAATGGCTTGACTCAAGTAGATTCAAGTCGATATTTGATAATTACTTTAATGAGAATATCTAATAATAGCTTATTAATATAAAGATTGACATAAATGGTCAGAGATGAAATGCTTCACTAATAGGCAGAGTCTGTAGCCTTTTTAAGACGGGTAAGGGTTCAAATCCCCCACTCTAAAAAAACCCAGTTGGTGTAGGACGTGGCACATATGCATTCTTAACATGACATGACCAAAAGAAGGCCAAACATGATTGACTTGGCTCGAGTCATGCTGAGTCGTGTCAACCATGTCAGCGAGCTGTCGTGACTTCGCTCAAATTCTTGTCAAATCATGACTTGACTCGGCCGAGTTTCCAGTCGAGTTACTGAATTTTACGACTATGGTGTTAGGAGCCAGGTGCAGTTCCAATCCGGTTCAGGCCGGGTTTTAAAATGTTGGCGAACTAACTTTTTTTTTTTGTTCTTGTTCTTTGTGAATTGGATCATAGTTTTTAGCTGCAGGTTATGTACCAAAGAGACTTCCAACTATGTATAATTGTCTAAAGAATCTGACGTTGACCATAAATTTCCTAAATCTGGGTGATTTATTGGTGGCTCTTTGCTTATGTAGAAGCTCTCCTAACTTGCATGAACTCTGCATCATGGTGAGTTACTTGGATTTATTATTATTATTTTTTTTTCTTTCTTTCCTTTTTATCCATTTTTCACAAGGATATTGGCAACAAAATAGGGAACATGTTGAGAGTGGTGTCCACCGTTGATTTGCGTTCAGGGTCCACCATGTTGTTTTTATAGATCATTCCAACCATTCACGATGTGGACTGGTTTTGTAACTGAAGTGAGCCCCAGCGAAAATAAAGGGTGTGCATTGGCAATTACATTGTTCCCATTTCTGTGGCCCATATGACTTTTAATCGGGCTGAATTTTTAGCCCTTAGAGCAGCTTCAGTTGATGAATCCGATAAACGAGTTGGGTGGTGTTGAAACACCACATGAGCTTACAGGCTTAATGGTGCCATGAAGCTCACCTCATTTCATATTGGTATGGTTCGACATATGAATGAATGTAATATGAAAATGCCTAGGCAGTTTGTAGGCAGTTAGTGGCAGATGTCTAGGCACACATTCGCAAGATACCGGATATCTATTAGTGGGCCCAAATGTCATAGACGGCCTTGATCTTGCACACGATATGCTACATGTACGGCCACGAGTTGCCTTTGCATTTTACACATCCATAGCAATCACTATTTTTGTGATTCTGCTTGAACTACACAAGAAGAAATTCTGTGTATTTCTCAGAGGAGTCAGGTGATTGAAGCCTAACAAACTTGTGATTTGATGGACATTTCAAGGCCCACTCAATGAGTGCTACTAGAACGCCCGATGAGAGGTTTTGGGAAGCGCAAGAACATTTGGATGGCTTGTTCGCAAACCTCAGGATTGTGACAGTAACCAACGGTCGTTGGCTTCGGCGAAATGGATTTTGTAGAGTATGTAATTGCCAATGCACTGTTACTGGAGAAGATGAATATTATGATTAACTGACGTAGGGAAGGACGTGAGGTCGAGCACCGTCTTCCTCAAGATGATTAATATTCCGAATCCACGGAACTTCTCTGGACTCCTCACAGAGACTTCTCGAATCCACGAGGAAAGGAAGTAGAAAATAAGAATAATTTCTAATAAATTCGAAATTGATTAATGAATGATTGATAATTCTCTAATGTGTTTCCTTACACCATTAATATAAAACAAAAAAAAAAACCTCTAAAATTCGTAATTACCAAAAATAGCAAAATTCTAACTCTAATAAAAATCATAATTCTAATAAAACTCTTCTAATGCCTAATTTCTAAAAATAAAAATTTCAAATAAACTTTCTCTAGAAGAGTCCTAGTATAACTAAAAGTTATTTCTAAAAGGAAAGAAAATTTAAAACTCTAAAAATATTTAAAAAATCGGAATTACTAAAAATAGTAATTTTTTTCTAAAAGTTCATTTTTGAGCTGAAAGTGCGCTTTTTCTGACGAAACGGACAGATGCGACCCACGTCGTGGGTCGATTTACCTTGGATGGCCCGTTTCAGTAAAGATTGATAGGTTGTACGCCTCATAACAATACCCGGATCAAAAGTTATGGTCAATTCACGGTCCATCTTCTTTTGGCTCAACCATGTTAGGAATGGATTTGTGACACGTTCTACATCAGACCCCTCCACTTGAAAAAAATTCGTCCAAGTTACGCAAGAGACTTGGCACATGAGTCTGAGATAACTTCTGACGCCGATGTTCATTAGTTATTTTTTTGTCCTTGGCATTCAGCTCTTGAGCTGACACAATACATGTACTCATGCTTTCCTTGACTTCACTAATATTGATTAGTTCCTTCACATCTGCCTTCAAGATCTCATATTTTTCTTGATAATGTGGGCAATTAGGCGGACTTGCCCCTGAGACAGGATCAACGTGATTTTGTATATCTTGTATGGGAGGTAATTTATCAGGTAATTTATCAAGTACAACCCCCTTAAACTCCTGTGATACTGGTTCTAAACCCTCTAGGATATTCACAGGCTCAATATATTTTTTCTCTTCAACTAATGTATATATATCTCTCGTTTCCTCAGATTGTTTAACAAAGGCCTGTTCAGTGATGAGATATTGTCCCTCCACTTTAAAAGTCTTGGGTTGGTTTTCCATTCCTATAGAGGTCACATGTTCGCCACTGATGAATTCTGTGGTCTGTTGCAACTCTGTTTTGATGAAGTCGTTGCTCGCAGACCAATAATAGGAATTTTCTACATAACCTTTTACTGATCGGTTACCCGAATAATAATTTTGATTTTGTTGGAATAATACCTGATCGTAATCTCGAGGGAGGAATCGCATGCACAATAACTTCTTCATCCGCGACCACGTGTGGATTGGCACCTTCATTTGTCTCGTCCGCTCGAGTTAAAGTTGTTCCCACCAATCTGAAGCTCTGCCTGTCAAATTGTAGGCCACGAGTTTAACTTTCTTTTCTTCTACAATGTTCATGTAGTCGAAGAAACGTTCGACTTCAAGCAACCAATTGAGGAAGTCCTTGAAATAGAGTTGGCCATTAAAACTACGAAGATCGACTTTCATCTTAAATCAATGAACCATCAAACTGACGCAGGGAAGGACGTGAGGTCGAGCACCGTCTTCCTCAAGATGATAAATATTCCGAATCCACGGAACTTCTCTGGACTCCTCACAGAGACTTCTCGAATCCATGAGGAAAGGAAGTAGAAAATAAGAATAATTTCTAATAAATTCGAAATTGATTAATGAATGATTGACAATTCTCTAATGTGTCTCCTTACACCATTAATATAAACCAAAAAATAAATAAAAATACTAAAATTCATAATTACCAAAAATAGCAAAATTCTAACTCTAATAAAAATCCTAATTCTAATAAAACTCTTCTAATGCCTAATTTCTAAAAATAAAAATTTCAAATAAACTTTCTCTAGAAGAGTCCTAGTATAACTAAAAGTTATTTCTAAAAGGAAAGAAAATTTAAAACTCTAAAAATATTTAAAAAATCGGAATTACTAAAAATAGTAATTTTTTTTCTAAAAGTTCGTTTTTGAGCTGAAAGTGCGCTTTTTCTGACGAAACGGACAAATGCGACCCATGTCGTGGGTCGGTTTACCTCGGATGACCCGTTTCAGTAAAGATTGATAGGTTGTATGCCTCGTAACAATATCCGGATCAAAAGTTATGGTCAATTCACGGTCCATCTTCTTTTGGCCCAACCATGTTAGGAATGGATTTGTAACACGTTCTACATCATTAACAAAATGATGGCCTGTGAAAAAGCAAGTATTTTCCAAAAATTGATGGGTTTTCGAAGAGCTTCATCACAAGCCAGGATCATATTCTTGGGCATCAACAAAAAGTAGGTAGACTGAATTTCTCTCTCTCTCTCTCTCTCTCTCTCTCTCTCTCTCTCTCTCTCTCTCTCTCTCTCTGTTTTTTTTTTTTTTTTTGAGAACCAATGGAGTGTTTAGGTCCAATTTCATTGTGGCCGTTCATCAGGTGGGTCACGGCTTGAAATTAACCACATGTGGTCTATATGCAACATGCATGTGGCCACCTTCTCTCTTTTTTGTGATGATGCATTTTTTGATATTTTTGAAGACTTGTGTAATCCATCTGTGGGCTCATCTTAGACATCATACCTTATTTTCAAGTGTCATTTAAAATTGTAGAAGATCAAGGACATTCAGCAAGTGGGTCATACTGTGAGTTTACTCATGCACAGTGGTGGCCACGATTGGATAGTCCAGATTGCATGCATGTGTGTCATCTGGTATGTGGATGAGTTGCTACAAGGCATCAATCTCAAACCATAGCGAGGCCCTTATGTGAGGTCTTCTTGAAATGTGGACAGTCGATTATGCAGGGCTGCATTGGATGTGGGTCATTAAATAGGAACCAACGTTTGATGTGGACCGTCTGTTATGTGTTGCCCACCTTGATGACGTGGGTCATCAATCATGCAGGGCGAGGTGGAAGGAGTGAATTTCTTATCAACATCACGGTGGGCCCCACGCGGATTGACTACTGATACTGCCAGTGGTGAGGTGGAGGTAGCTAGTGGACAGTGCTATGTGGCCCCGTAATGATGTATATATTTTATCCACGTCGCCCATCTGTGTTTTCAGATCATTTCAAGGCATTAGCCTTAAAAATAGGCAAATCTTCATCTCAAAGTCGACCACACCACAATAAAACAGTGTTGGTTGAACGCCTACCATTAAAAACTTCCTAGTGCTTGTTGTAATGTTTATCCTCCATCCAACCCAAAGAACTGTATAGTGAGCACTTAATTACCACTGTTTCCTGTAGTGTAGTCCGCAAGAGATTTTAAACTCCCTCATTTTTAGTCTCATGCCCTAAAATGACCTGGAAAAGCTGATGGACGGAGTGAATAAAATATATACATTGCGGTTGGTCCTATGTGGCACCTTCCAGTAACTACTGGCTATTGAAGAGTCACTAAGCAATCGGCGTCCCCGGACGAGGATTGCCCCACCCGTATCGGATTAGCCACGAACGGGCAGTTGTGTGTGTGGCCATTGTCATGTATCTACTTATGGTTCATTCCTTTTGTCACGACATTTTTAAGATATAAGTATAAAGATGAGACACATCCAAAGCTCAGGTGAAATACACCACAAAGGACGCGGATTAGATACTGACAGATTTAGTAGGGAGACTCTAATGAAGTAACATCACCAAGTTCTGTGGGACCCACCATGATGTTTATCCTGTAATCCAATGTGTTCATAAGTTAAGACAGACATTAAAAAAAAAGGGAAAACACAAATTTCAGCTTGATCGAAAACTTTTGTAGCCCTTATAAATTTTTAATGGTGGGCGTCACTCTCTCCCCTGTTTTTTGTGGTGGGCTCCACTCCAACTTTATATCTGACTCATTCTTGGGCTCTACCCGAAATTGATATCTCCAAATGAATGGGCAATGTGGATATAGAAAACCATAAACCACCACCTTAAAAAACTCCACCCATTTCCATGGTTGTACAAGCCTAGGTTGGCTTTGTCGTGGATCCGGTTTGACTGGTGTGGGCCCCACCTTATAAAGCCTAGGTTGGTGATGTAGAGTGGGTCGCGGACAATTTCATGGCCAAGATGGATCAGAAAAGGCACGGTCGGCGACAGAAGTGATCCGGACCATCGGACCTTAGATCGGGCGTATCTCACAATCCAGAATGAGTTATCCGACGTAAAATATATGATTTTGGGGGTAGAACGAGCTAATTTAGCCAACCAACCCTGCTACGCAGGGTTGCGCAGCCCGGATTTGCGAGAAATCCCTTGATCGACGGTCATTTTCTCATTTTAATTTTATTTTTACTATAAATAGTAAGTGTCCTATTTGGCTTCACCAAACCGTTCTCCTAATTATCCTAAGCACTTTTCGTGTTGGACATAACTCCTAAAGCCCAACGGATGAAAAGTTATACTCAAACTAAAACTTACTATTTATAGTAAAAACAAAATTAAAATGAGGAAACAACCGTCGATCAGGGGTTTCTCGCAAATCCGGGCTGCGCAACCTAGCGTAGCTGGGTTGGTTGGCTAAAGTAGCTCGTTCTACCCCAAAATCATATATTTTACGTCGGATAACTCATTTCAGATTGTGAGATACGCTCGATCTAAGGTCCGATGGTCCGGATCACTTCTGTCGCCGACTGTGCCTTTTCTGATCCATCTTGGCCATGAAATTGTCCGCGACCCGCTCTACATCAGTCCCCTCCACTAGAAAAGAACTCATCCTCGAGTTCTCCTCCTGCGCTGGTTCATGATATTCGGTCAGGTCCGCAACGTTGAAAGTCCGTAAGATCTCCATGTCATCCGGAAGATCAACAACATAATTATTGTCATTGATCTTTCGGATGATCGGTACCGGTCCAATCTTCTTATTCTTCAGCTCGTTGTACGTCCCGGTCGGAAATCTTTCTTTTCGCAGATGGACCATTACCTGGTAGCCCACCTCGAACACCTTTTGTCGACGATGCTTGTCCGCTTGTTCCTTGTACTTTTCGTTCGAGGCATGTAGCTTAGTCTGCACCTCCGCATGAATATCCATGATCCTGTCTGCCATATGTTCTGCTGCAATACTCATGCTTGGGAGCTTAGACAGAGGGACCAAGTCTAGTATGTGGCGAGGTACTCGTCCTTAAATAACCTAGAACGGGGATTTTCCTGTCGAGCGGTTCACCATGTTGTTGAATGCAAACTCCGCTTGAGACAAGGCCAAATCTCACTGCTTCGGTTTCTCTCCTAAAATACATCAAAGGAGGTTTCCCAAAGTGCGATTCACAACCTCAGTTTGACCGTCAGTCTGTGGGTGGTAGGCGCTGCTGAACTGAAGTCGTGTATCGAATCGAGTCCACAAAGTTCGCTAAAAGTGGCTTATGAACTTCGTGTCACGGTCAGAAGTAATAGTCTTGGAAATCCCGTGTAGCCGCACAATTTCTCTGAAGAATAGATTCGCCACGTGTGTTGCATCGAGAGTTTTCTTGCATGGAATAAAGTGCGCCATCTTGGAAAAACGATCTACTACCACGAACACCGAATCCATACCACGTTGTGTTCGTGGGAGACCAAGCACGAAGTCCATAGATAAATCCTCCCAAGGGTCATCAGGCACAGGCAACGGAGTATAGAGGCCCGTATTATGAGATTGCCCCTTGGAGGTTTGACAAATATAACAACGTTGGACTGCCCTTCCCACATTACGTACCAACTACGGCCAGTAATACCGTTCTTCCAAAAGAGCTCGCGTCTTGTCTCGCCCAAGGTGTCCACTGAGGCCACCTCCATATAGCTCTTGGATTATCTGCTCCTTTAGTGAACTGTTCGGGATGCACAATCGATTTCCCTTGAAAAGGAACCCGTCTTGCATATATAAGTCGTCGGAGTGACCTTCTTGGCATCTAACCCATGCGTCCCTGAAGTCGTCGTCATCGGCATATATGTCTTTGAGGCACTCGAACCCGACGACTTCGTTGCTCATAGTTACTAACAAATTTGCACGGCGACTCAACGCATCGGCTACCTTGTTCTGTTGTCCTGACTTATGTTTTAGCACGAACGTGAATTCCTGTAAAAACGAGATCCATCTAGCATGCATACGATTAATGTTAGCTTGACTATTAATAAATTTGAGAGCTTGATGGTTCGTGTAAAGTATGAATTCCCTTTGAATCAAATAATGTCGCCAATGTCGCAGTGCCTGGACCACGCGTATAACTCGATCTCGTATGTAGACCACTTCTTGCGTGCATCGCTAAGTTTCTCACTGTAGAAGGCTACCGGCCTACCTTCTTGAGACAAAACTCCCCCAATTCCGACATATGAGGCATCACATTCGACTTCAAACAGTTTATCGAAGTTGGGAAGTGCAAGAACCAGGGTCGTAGATAATCTGCGCTTGATTTCGGCAAAGCTCTTGTTGGCTTCGTCAGTCCACTGAAACTGCCCTTTCTTCATGCAATCTGTGATTGGTGACACAATAGTACTGAAATTTCTCATGAACCGACGATAGAATGTCGCCAATCCATGAAAACTTCACACTTCGTAAATATTTGTGGGAACTGACCATTCTCTGATTGCCTTCACCTTTTCCTCATCCACTCGAATGCCCGTGGACGTTACGACAAAACTCAGAAACAATAGGCTATTAGTCATGAAGTTGCACTTCTTTAAATTGAGATACAGTTTATTTTCAGTAAGCACCTAAAAGACCTTCTTGAGGTGTTCCATATGGGTAGTTTCATCTTGACTGTATATCAAAATATCATCGAAATAAACCACAACGAATCGTCCAATGAAAGGTTTCAGAACTTGGTTCATCAATCTCATGAACGTGCTAGGTGCATTCGAAAGACCGAAGGGCATGACCATCCATTCATACAATCCTTCCTTGGTCTTAAAGGCCGTTTTCCACGCATCACCCGGTCGTATAAGAATCTGATGATAGCCACTCCTTAGATCCAATTTAAAAAATATTTTGGCACCCTCTAACATGTCCAGCATATTGTCCAACCGGGGTATAGGAAACCTGTACTTTATGGTGATTTTGTTGATGACTCGGTTGTCGACACACATGCGCCAACTCCCATCTTTCTTTGGAGTTAAAAGAGCTGGTACAACACATGGACTCATGTTTTCTCGAATAAGACCCTTACGGATTAACTCTTCCACTTGCCCTTGAAGAATCTCGCACTCATTCGGACTCATTCGGTGTTCACTCCCCAAGTGCAGGGTTGTGATGTAGTAATAACTCGGTAAGACCGAGGTCGAATCCCAAGGGACTGAAACCTGTACGTTATCTAAAACTAATCAGAACTAGAACTAGATTAAGATGAATTCTAAATCAAGTAACAATTTTGAAATAATTATGAATTAATTAATCTAAACTTAAGAGAAATTAGAGAAATAAACTAGGGATTCGGAGGATCCACTTGTAGAGATCAGGGAGATCTTATGCATGTTTCATGGAAATTAATGGAACTGTCATTGATCTAGTTTTCAAGAGATGAAAGGTATATGAATTAGAATGGATTTCATTACCAAACCATGCCCAGGAGACAAAGCAAACAACAGAATTAAACTAATTACCAACCAATCAGCATGTCATGAGGTTAGGAAGGGTACCATCATCCGACCATGCCCAGGAGACTATGGTGAACAACAGGGCTTCCTGACGTCATAAACATAAAAGAGGAAGGACATGATCAAAGCCATTGCAGACCCATTGTAATTTCAGTCACAACAGACCATTAAAGACTAAAACATGTCATTAATTAAACTAGCATCAACATTAATTCAATTCATAAATTAAACAAAAATCATAAATTAAACTCTCCCATCTCACTACAGGCTTCACCTCTTAGCCCTAGCTAAGAGGATTTAGCCCATCATGGATGGACTAATCTCCATGTAAGACATAAAAAAAAAAACAGCAAAATAAAAATAAATAAAACACTTCTAATCGGCTGCCTTTATACTTCACGTCCAACCTAAGCTCCTGCTCTCCAGATTCCAGCCGTCCAAGCTCTGGCCGTGGATCTCCACGTGATTCTCTAAGATTGAATGCCCTCTCTCACGTCCACAACCTCCTTTTATAGCTGCTGGAAGGCTAGAGTCAGTGACAGAGTTGTAGCAGGACACAGAGTGCAATTTTCGCAGCCAAGTTTCAGTGACTCAAAACTCGCCACCTTCCTCGCTTATTTTTCAAATAAACACCGTCCTCTAGGACGTTTTTGAGCCCTCTACATGATAGACGGCTCAGATCCGCCATATGATGAAAGATGGTGGGCCACAACTGCCTAAAAAATTGAATTTTTGCGGATGTGCGAAAGCTTTCGCACCTCTTCGCTGCGTAGCTCAGTGGGCCCCACAGAAGTATTTTCATGGAAATCCACTCCGTCCATTAGATTCAGGATGAAATTTCAGTCAAGAATGGCTGGTTTTGAACATCCATTGATGCGGCCTAGAGAAGAAATCACCAAAAAATCAGTTTTGAATGTCACAAAACCGACCTTTTGTGGCCTCTGTATTGCACACGTGTGCATGCATGGGTGAAAACAATCAACATGATTTTGAAGGGGTCGAGGCCTTCTACAAGATGGACAGATCAGATCGTCCGTACTGGCGATGTGTGGGTCCCACAGAGGTCCGTAAAAATGGACTTTCTGTCCTTACACGCTGACGCTTTTGCGAATGAAGCTGGTCGCGGGCGCTGGCGTGAATATGGAAGGCGGTTGGGCGCGTGCACGGCTGGCATACACATTGTACTGTGTACATGCATCACATACTGATCCATCCATTCATCTTCTCATCTTATTTAAACTGTCGAGACCAGAGTTGAGGCAGTTCCAGATATCAGGTGGGCCCAGAATCATGATTCTGAGGGCTGATCTATCCGTTGGACTACTTCCGGAGTGATCCAATGGCTGATTGTTTATGTGTATGGTTAATTTATGGCCCCCATCATATGTATGAAGTTTCGACTCAATCGGATGGCGAGAACCCTGTGATCTTGCATTTTTGGACCATTTTCGGGCCTTTTAAATGTGAACAGCTTGATTTCCTCGGGTCCCTGGCGTGTAAATTCTTCAATCTTGGTCCCATGGAGTCCGTCCCTTGATCTGGTGCCTCTGGAGCATCAAATCAGCACTTTTAATACTCTTTTTCAGTCAACTCTCTTAATCACACCCTGCAACAAAACATGATTAAAACCGGGCGTTAAACGGTATTATGCTCATAAATCCAAGTAATAAATGGGGTCTAATATGCAATACTTGACCCTCAACATTCGGTAATGAGGCCGATTGGGTAGACTGGACCCGGGGATAAAGTCGATATGGTGTTGGATATCCCGCATGGGAGGTAACCCATCGGGAAGGTCATCGGGCCAGATTTCTTTGAATTCATGTAGCAAGGGCTTTAGTCTTTCAGGGATTATGGTAGGCTCGAGTTCTTTCCCTTTTGCAATTAATGCATAAGCCTGTCTTGTTTCTTTGGATTCTTCCACGAAGTCCCGTATGGTTAAGAGAAAACGACCCTCCACTTTAGAAGTTTCAGGTGGTCCCTCTGGATCCACAGGGGCCAATATGGTCTTCTAGTCATCCTTAACGAAGATATATATGTTATCTCGCCATTTATGAGTGGCATCACGGTCAGATTGCCAGGGTCGACCGAGTAGTATGTGACATGCTTCCATATCAACCACATCGCATAATACTTCATCCTTATAATGTTTACAATTAAAAAGGATATGGTGCACCGTTCAGTTACCTTTGTTTCACTGACCTTCTTTATCCAACTGATTGTATATAGAGAGGGATGACGCTCTGTTTTCAATTGCAATTTCTCCACCATGACCTTGGAGATGGTATTTTCGCTGCTGCCACTATCAATAATCACGTCACAAACATTTCGATTCACCGTACACCTAGTGCGGAAGATGTTATGCCTTTGTGGATGAGAGGGATGATGTTCTGTTTTCAATTGTAATTTCTCCACCATGACCTTGGAGACGATATTTTCGCTGCTGCCACTATCAATAATCACGTCACAAACCTTTCGATTCACCGTACACCTAGTGCGGAAGATGTTATGCCTTTGTGGATGCACTTCTTTTCTTGGCGCATATAATAACCGCCTCATGACGAGTGACTCGCCGCGATCTTGCTGAACCTAACTTGATCCATCTACCTCGTCCTCGGTGGTATGCTCTTGCTCTTCATCATTTGGATCTTCATCGGCGTTATCAGCACTACCATCATTGATGGTGAGGTTCGCCACCTTTCGCTGGGGACAAGTATTTGATAGGTGGCCCGATTGGCCACAACGATAACAGTTGTCAGGCCGAGGTCGAGCGTAAGGGTTCGGGATTCTACTTGGACCAGCAGCAGTCGATACGCCCCTTTGGGGTCTAGCTTATCCGCTTCCCTAATCTCGGCTCTCAGACGTAGGAGGTTGAGTACGTGCTCCTACGAGTTCCTTCCCCTTAGCCTGTGGAGCTCCCTGGGGTGGACCCGCCGTAGTGATCCTTGCGGTAGAATAGGGCCGTGTGGTAGAACGTTCAAGTTGTGCTTCTGCCCGAGTAGCCCACTTGATCGCATCATTCATCGTCCAGATGGGCTGCATCTGGACCCGATCCTGGATCGCCATACGCAGTCCACCGTTGAATTGGGCGACTTGCTGCGATTCAGTCTCGACTAAATCGTTACGCGCCGCCAGACGGTAAAATTCTTCTGCGTATTCTCTCACCGACCGATTACCCTATCGACAATTTTGGTATTGTTGAAATAATACCTGATCGTAATCGGTAGGGAGGAATCAGGCACGTAATAGTTGCTTCATCCGCTGCCATGTGCGGATTGGTGCTTTCATCTGTCTAGTTCATGCGAGTTGCAGTTGTTCCCACCAAACTGAAGCTCCTCCTTTCAACTTGTAAGCCACAAGTTGACCTTCTTTGCTTCAGGGATATTTATATAGTCGAAAAATTGCTCAACTTCAGAAAGCCAATATAGAAAATCCTCAATGTGTAGTTGGCCATTGAAGTTAGGAATATCAACCCGCATCTTAAATTCTCGATCTGTCCGATCTACTCGATCGCCGTCTTGTCTGGGGTGTTGAAAGATTATGTCATCGATTTTCTCCTCACTGGAGCCCCCTTCCTCAGGAATGACCCGTGGATGCATCGCTGGTACTATCCTGCGATCAGGGCGATTGCGAGTTTCAACAATCGGCGGTGGAAGATTACCATCAGGAACATGGATTTGTCCTAGGGTTTTTGCCAAGAGATTCGCTATGCGGTCCATAGAAGCCTGCAACCCTTGCATGGCTTGTCGATTCTCGTGCATGGTTGCTTTGAAAACTGCCGCCGTTAAAGGTAAATTCTCTGGGGCACCGCCCATGGGATTATTAGCCGACCCGTCGTTAGAAGCCATCAATCCGAAGAGAAACCTCGCTCTGATACCAAACTGACGCAGGGAAGGATGTGAGGTCGAGCACCGTCTTCCTCAAGATGATAAATATTCCGAATTCACGGAACTTCTCTGGACTCCTCACAGAGACTTCTCGAATCCACGAGGAAAGGAAATAGAAAATAAGAATAATTTCTAATAAATTCGAAATTGATTAATGAAATTCTAAAATCGAGTTCACAACCCTTTAAATAAGGAAACCAAGAAATAAGAAAGAAATCAGACTCAAACTACAACTAAAACTCCTAGAATTCACAACTTACTATAAATAGTAAACTTACTATTTATAGACGGTGGTGATGTCTACTAGTGCGCAAGGTTTTCGGCCAAAAATAGTAAGTGTCCTATTTGGCTTCACCAAACCGTTCTCCTAATTATCCTAAGCACTTTTCGTGTTGGACACAACTCTTAAAGCCCAACGGATGAAAAGTTATACTCAAACTAAAACTTACTATTTATAGTAAAAATAAAATTAAAACGAGGAAACGACCGTCGATCAGGGGGTTTCTCGCAAATCCGGGCTGCGCAACCCGGCGTAGCAGGGTTGGTTGGCTAAAGTAACTCGTTCTACCCCAAAATCATATATTTTACCTCGGATAACTCATTCCGGATTGTGAGATACGCCCGATCTAAGGTCCGATGGTCCGGATCACTTCTGTCGCCGACCGTGCCTTTTCTGATCCATCTTGGCCATGAAATTGTCCGCGACCCGCTCTACATCAGTTGGCTTTACTGAATTTGGACCATCCTCATTTAACAGTTGAGATCATCTGATAACTCTGAACTCTTGGGCTATGCATCATCAACAATGGAGGCCACAATCTGGATTAAATACATGGATGAGCATGTTTGACTCATAGGTGTAGTAACCCATAAACATCTCCACGAGGCCGGTGTTTCGTAGTTTAGAAACTTGGAGAAAATGAATCGACACAGCTGATTGAATGCAAGACTCAATTTACTAGACGAGTCTCAGGAAAACTCAATCCGAGTGACGAAATCCGCACCTTACCGAGGTCGGTGCTGTGCTATACATACTGCAATCCGAGTCTTCCAAAAGAAGGGATTACGACTGCAGTATAGATAGAGAGAGAGAGAGAGAGAGAGAGAGAGAGAGAGAGAGAGAGAGAGAGAGAGAGAGAGAAGAAGACGACGACGACCTCAGGGTTGCTGTGACACACGTGTGTAGATCCGATCTTTTACTTCAGGTGGCCCACATTCCTTCCAGCGCCAATAATCATTTATTTATTTATTTTATTATTATTTATTATTGTTGTTTGGAGGAAAGTAAAGAGAGAGAGAGAGAGAGAGACTAGCATCCGAGTCGACTGGTTTCCGGTCAAGTCGACTTTCAGTTTTTAAACCAGGAAAGGGAACACAAAGAGGTTTTTTAAACCAGGGAAGGGAACACAGAGAGGTTTCGAAGAGTGGACTATGGTGTGAGTTTACTACACCTATGAGGCGTATGTGCTCATCCATGCATCCGATCCAGATTGTGGGCCCCATTGTGGATGGAACATAGATGCCGGATGATCTGAACCGTGAAATGGAGAGGTACAAAGAAAATGGGGATGGTCCAAATTCCGCAAAGCAAAATTGGATGGTTAAGATCATCCAATCAGTTTGATTTTTTGCGCTATGCTCCGTTTCTGATGATGTCCATAATACTTATGGTATGCACTGGGGTACGTGTACATGCTTTATGATGTGTAGAATATTCGGAATATCCTTGCCTTTCTGTTTCTCTAATTTTCAAACAAAAATTTTAACAGGGCAGTCCGTCTACAAGCCCTTGTAGGGTAGGGCCCACAGGGGTGTGAATGGTATCCAAGCTGTTCATCAGGGTTACCCTACACAAAATTTGGACCCCCAAAATCAAGTCCATCCAACCATCATTTCTGCATAATATCATAGATTGTGATACTCTCTTTGACCGTATTGTGGGAAGGATGGTGAATCAAGCCTCTCCACTTGAGTAAGCCCCACCACGGATGGCCCCAGTAGGGCAAATTGGGACAGCCATGATGCCATGGGCTATCAGCCCAACAGGTGAACCGTCCTAAATTACCATTTTACTCCGAGGAAGGTTCTATTATAAATCATTGTTTAAAAGCTCCAAAATGTGGAGTTGACTCAACTCGACCAGATTTCACCGTGTCGTTTGGATGCCGGTAGTTTTTTCAGTTGTAAACACATTACACCTTAAAAGACTTTAAGGTGTCATTGGTTTACATGCTATTTCGTTTGGCTTTTAAGTGGTAATATATTTATAGGTAAATAAATTATATTTGCCTAGTGTGTAAAGTGTTTATAATAAATAAAGTAGGTATTCAAACCATAGTGCTTGGGCGTTAAACCTTTCAAAATATGCAAATTACTTAAGAAATGCTTAATTTTTTTAAGGGGCTCTTAGAGAGCATTAATGTATGCACACGCTAAACGGATTGCATGTCTTTCACAAGTCATAGTGGCGCCTAATGCAATTTAGAAGTTTTTAATGGTGAACTTCTCATCCTTTGTGGGCTTTTTATAATGGATGTACTTTTTTTTTAGGGCTACATAAAATTATCAAGGGAAGTACATGATAGATAGATTGGATATACCTTTCGCATTATGGTGAGCCCCACAAATCATGAGTGTATATTAACCATTGTGTTCTAATATGTATAATGTCTTTTTAGCGTGACTTGGAACAGGAATTTTTTCTAGGTTTCATATTACGGCTAAAAGTTGAAATCTGTTCACAGCCTATAAAGTCTTTACAAGCAAATATATTCATCCAAACAACCCCCGTAATCCCTTTATAACTTAAGGACTTTGCAGGCATCCAAACAACCCCTAAGACTAAGAAAAACTTGACATGATCATGACCCTTGTTAGAAGAATCCATTTTAAACTTCTATGTTCTATAAAAATATTTGTATAATTTTAGAAGATGAAGCAAAATAATTCATTTTTTAAAGAAAAAAATTAATTTTGCAATTTCCTTTCACAGCACGAAACACAATGGGGCTTCCAGTTCTTTAAAATTCTCCCTAACAATGTAATTTTGACTTTTCATCATTCCTTTGTACAATCAAAGCAATATTTTGATAAATATGAAGAGTCAAAGCATAGTACAAGAATATCATGTGCTCTTATAAATTGTCACCTAAAAACCCCAAATAAAAATAAATAAATAAACAACTTTTGAGGGAAATTTAAATAATAGAGATTGGTAGTGGCCACTACCCATTGATAAATTAAGTAGAAGGTTGAAAAGATTGAACTGAGGAAGGTTTTGAGAGAGGCAAACAACACCATTAATTCCTATAGGAATTATAATTATTTGAATTTTAAAAAATTATTTTAATCTTATATATATATATATATATATATATATATATATATATATATATATATATATATATATATATATATATATATATATATATATATAGTTCTATACGGATGACCTAATGGGAACATGCAATATAACATGAAGTGCATAAATAAATTCCATCATAACACCACATACTGTAATCAGAATAAGTACTGCAAGTTTGGGTACTAAAATCAATGTCCCTGGCATCAGTCAAAGTAAAATTCACACCATTATTTAAAGAAACAGTTCGAAAATAATATCCGATAGGCTTGACATCCCAAAAAGATAATTGATGCACAAGCCAACAGACATGACTAAATCCAGTGTACCTGGACGGACCGCCATCAGGTGGAGCGACATCATCATGCCAGCAGGTGATTGTGGCAATAAGGGTGTCAATCTTACGCTCGACTCGCTTGATACCCTTCTGGACGGCTTCAGAAAGCCGCTCCAGTCACGTAAGTCGTCTGTCCTACTCATCCATGTGCTTAACAATGTATGCCTGTTGAGATGATAATACCTGTTTCAAACAAAGGAAATGATAAAATAAACTCGAAATTCAAGATACCTGGCCAATTCATGATTTATCATTGAATAGTAAACTGATGTATTTATATAAATCATCTAACAATTGAGTGAATAGCTTTATATGGGCAAGGTAGCACAAGTTGTGGTACCATACCATATTTCATACGAACATGCCACTTGTATATGAAATAAGCTCCATTCACATCTATTCACACGACCATAAAATGATTCTGGCAGTCTCATTGAAAATTCTTAAGAGTCATGCATGTTAGAGTAGTTTCCTTATACCATGACATTTCATGGAAAATCGTACTTGGTGAAAAAATGCTTATTAGACTTTTCCATGTTATCTTGAAATGTTTGACACGGGTGCAACACCAACAGAATAGTCCAATGTGCTTAACCTGTATGAAGCAAGACACATGCTTCATTTTCTAGACTTTAGATTTGACGGGTCCCACTGTAGATGGAATATGCTAAAAAAGCCAAAAGATTGGATGGTTATCCTCCAATATAGAAGATTAATGTGACAGCTCCATCCATGGCAGGTCCCAATCAAACCATGATCTAGATCGATAGAACCATGGGCCACACTTAGACAGACTATGCTCAACAGGACCCTGTAACTCACCTGTGTTAACTGAGCATACATTATTAAAATCCATCATCATCTATACATATTCCACGTAGAAGTAAAATCAGATTTGAAACTAGCCAAACAAAACAAAAAAGGATCAGGTAAGCCACACTTGCAGTTTAAATGCATTGTTTGCGTTTAAGATACCCTTGGCGATGTGGTTACATCATATTTGAATATTGAAGGTAATTTTTCCTTTATGATGATCCAAACTTTATGGGGCATGGAAAATCCTTCAAGTGGTATTGCGAAAAAATGGAAGGAATATTTACTTCAATATCTCTATTTTTTCTAATAGTGTGTAGGATCATTGTTAGGCTCATTTCTAACAAGGTGTATGATCATTTACTTCAACATCTCTATTTTCCGTTTTCAACTTAAAAAAGAAGTCAAAATCCAATTGACAGTTTGAAAATTAAAAGAAAGGAAGGTGAAAATGGGTTTCCATCATCGACAAACTCAGCATTTCATATTCATTGCAATGAACACAAACTTACCAAGATTGTCTTAAAAGAAATCCTTCAAAGAATAAGCTTGCTAATGTGGAGAAATCTGATGAAGCTGAAGTGGAGAGATCGTTTTAGAAGGAGTGCAAAGAAAAGGGTAATGGAGTGTAATAAAGGATGGTTGGTGAAAGCAGTTAATGCAGGATCGGAAGGTATTTTTGAAAACCGAGGTCTGTCGATAATATCTATAGTTCATCGATATATCGACAAGTGACATTTCGATAATATTGACAAATGGGCGATATATCAAGTCCTCATGGAAAATTCAAACGTCATTGCTGAAAAGTTTGAAGGTGTCATCGATTTTATGTACAACTTGTCGATATATCGATGTGTGATCAACGATATTATCGACAAGTTGTAGATATATCGATAATATATGAATTTGAATGGTCAGCTTGCTGTACAGTTAAAAAATCTATAATTGATATTATCGACAAATCATCGATATATCGAGACATATGGTGTCGATAGTATCGACGTAACGTCGATATACTTCGACATGACTTATTAAATTTCCATACATGACATTATTCATAAGTCATAGATATTATCGATGATATCTAGATAATATCGATAACTTACGTCGATAATATCGACGATATGTCGATAAAATCGACTACATTTATTATTGTTTTATACGTAGATATCATCGACATGTCATCGATGTATCCATCATCATCGTTGATATTATTTAGAACTTCTTAATATATTGAATAAATATAAAATTTTTTGTGTTTGGTTACTAGACACTTACAGCCATAATTCGATATTACATACAACATTTCGATATATCGATATATCGAGAATAAATTTCTATTATCTTTAATGATCGATATTATTAATACCGTGTCGATTTATCGACAATATATTGAAATTAAGGTTTGCTAACTGGATAAATTGAAGCTATACTTGATATAATCAAGAGATTAACGATTTATCGATGCCTAAACATCGTTAATATCTAGATTGTCTCGATATGTTGATATAATATGAAAAATGGAGCAAAGCTTGCTGGACAATTGTCATCCAAATTCGATATTATTGACATAGTGTCGATAGTAGTGATGACTTACCTCGATGTTATCGATGATATGTCGATAATATCGATGTTTGCATCTTTTGTAAAAAAACAATTGTGTTTTTTTTTTTTTTTTTTGGGTTTGCTTGTTGGTACACACTCATGTCAATACACACCCTCCATGTTAGCCACTCTCACTAGGGATCGATACCAAGATTAATAAATTCCATCCTTGTTGGAAGTATTTAAAATTTTATTAGGGTGAGAAGTTGGGATTCTCCGTCTTCGAATTGGTTGTGTGAATAATAGTACAGTACCTTGTTTGGTTTTAGTGCTTGTATGTAACGGTTATTTGTTATCTGCAAGTGTGACGTGAAGAGTTGATCCAAATTACTTGTCTTCCTTTTTTTAGCAACCAGCTAAGGAAAACATGCCTAAATAAGACTTTAATTTCACTACGAAACTATGGAAGTGTCCCAAAAGAATACTTTATGCATCTTCTGAGGAATGCTTTGAATGATGCTCAAAATGTTCGTTCCAATAAGCACATTGCATTGAGAGGTATGTTTTTTACTTAAGACTTATTAGATGTTGAAAGTGAGTTTAAATGAACATGCAACTGCCATAAATTTTTATCATCATAGATTTCTTAAAATTTTAGAACTTTTGTAGAAAACTAATGTAGTTTTTCCATATTGCTTCAACATGTTGTCATCCACTTGTTCCAGGTGAATAACCTAAAAAGTGTTC